>CM031244.1:111502415-112702415 GCA_018340775.1 Taxus wallichiana var. yunnanensis | reverse complement strand
TTTTCTCACATGCTCTTTGTTCCCAAAATTCCTTATTTGCTTCATAATGAACATTGAGGACTTGGAATGGTACTAGGAAGTGAGGGCATGATGTGGAATGCACAAGCTGGCAAAGATGTTGTTCAACACTTTTCTGGTTAGAGGCTGCAAGGCCAGGTTACACAACAAGAGAGATCCTTCCAACTTTGAGGTGATGGTATTGATTAGCAATAGTCATCAAATGTTCGGGAAGAAAGGAGAAGAAGACGGGAGAGAAAAAAAGGACAGTCTAGGAAAATCCGACTAGAGAATACGGTAGAGAGGATAGGCTAGAAAGAAAAAACAAATGCTCAAATTTAATCTAAGCATTTATTTATATTGGATTAAAAGTTGATTTTACAAGTATGCTTTAACAAGCCAAAATAAAATAAGTCAACAAGTATCGAGATCTTAAGAACAAAACACAAAATAAAGAGGCTTGATAGAGTCCTCAACTGTCAAGTTCTCATGCCAATCCAAAAATCAACCTAAAAGGCTTCAGTCATTGTGGTGTCTAAATCCACATTGCCTTTATCATAAGATTGCTCAATATAGCATCCATGTTCACATTTTCTTCAACAATAATAGGATCAGCAGCAGCATGGGAAACATTAGCAACAACAATAGTAAAGGAAGTCCTAGCTACAAGGAAAAAGGATAGGCTACTTCTTCTTCAGTTTTCCCTTATCCTTGCTTTTAATATCTCCAAAGCCTAAGAGCTTCTTGAACTTAGAGTAATCTAAACACTTGAAAAAGAAAGTCTAAGCTTGTAACAGTAAAGGAAACAAACAACACCACTCAAATTCAAGAAAATCAGCTAACAAATGAAATCCTTAACTTTTAAATCAAGTAAAGAAATGGAATTAGATAAGCTGCGAGATTAAACTAACACTAGGTTCTTTCAAGCAACACACACAAACCCTGACTCTTTTTTTGAAATTGACAAGGACAAGAGACAACACATGATCTCTTTTTAATTTGATATTTTTAACAGTTAATTCAAATGCACTAGCACGGCAAGTCAGCTTGAGAAAACTTTATGATCTTTAAAGTAATCTCTAAGTTCAAATAAAAGATTCTAAGAATGTACACTAAAAATAAACTGCTGACAATAGAAAGTAACTAAGCTATTGCAACTAAAACAATGAAGATGCAAGCTAAGAATGAACAGGATTGACCAAGAGCTGCTGTCACTATGCACAAAGACTGATGTGAAATAGTTGTAATGTGCGAGGACATCAAAGCAAATGATCTTGAGCTGGAAGTATCAAGAAACAATCCAAATGTGCCAAGTTACAAGAAACCAAGCAAGAAAGGAACACAAACGACAATCTATGCGAAAATAAGACTTCAAAGGACCTCAAAACCGATGTTGGATACCAGAACAAGGTGTATGTGAATGTAAGGACTCTTAAGAAGGCTGAAATGACCATAGTTACCATGTTCTTACGAACTTAGTGAAAATTCGGTTCGAACCGTACTTTTTGGTCTAACCGAACTTACCAAACAAGTTCGATTGAACTTTATTTTTTCTTTTTGTAATTAAAAAATTAAAGCATTTAAATTAAAAGAACTTCAACACAAAACAAAAATAAAACACTAATACCTAAGCACATAAAGGAAAAACTCCGTAGATAATATATTTATTTATTATTATGTGTAATTGGATTTTCTTTTCAAATATCATCATATATGTATAGTATTTATTAGTTATATATATTTTATATTTGTAAATTTTCTAAACCGAACCAAACCGAACCTTTTGAAAAATTCCAAACTTCCGAACTTTTTCCCCTTTCAAACTATCCGAACTTTTCGAACATGGTAACCAGGGAAATAACGCTGGAGCAGTCAAGCAAGAATGCTGGAAACAGTCGATTCAGTGAGAAAAGAGCAAGATATGAAATGCTGCAAAAGTTTTCTAAGTATGCAAGGATGATGGAGAGTGATATAAATACAGTATGCAATGGCTGAAAGAGGTTGATAATGACACATTATGAATCACAGAAGTGAGTGGATTAGCTAGAAATAAATGGAAATAGGAAAATATAAAGTTTGCACTAAAGCTGTAAAAGCTGTCAAAATGTTGCCATAAATGATGTCAAAGTTTCATAACAACAGTTAGGAAGGAGATAGAAGAATGCGAATAGAAGCTGTAAAGTAATAGATAAGATAGATGAATGTGATGTAAGGACAGATATTGATTACACGATAGAGGAATGAAGTCAATAAATGTTTACTTGCAAGAAAAAACAGTGATATAAGAACAAGAAAACAAGTAGACAAGTATGGATCGATGATGTAGGGGAAGAAAGAAGCAATACATGTATTTAACAACACCAAAACAGGTTTGATATGCTTGAAAAGAAATGAAAACAACACGCTTGCATGTGAAAGGTGAAGATTGAGTGAAAATGAGTACGAGGACCTTAGTCAAACAATTTGTATGTAACTAGTACAAAGTGAGAACAAGAGAAACTGGAAACAAAAACAACTTAGCAACCACAAGAATTGTTTAATGTCAGAATCAAATGGGAGTCAGGACAATTGCTGTGTGGAAGCCATGTCTGAGCCTCCTATGATCTTTTTGAATCAAGATAGATGTTCAGAAAAACAAGAGAATGGGAGCAAAATGAAACTAGAATGAGCTGGAAATGTTATGTAAACATAGATATGAGGATTGGTGTCAAGTATGAGGCCAAAGCTATCAAATAACAGTGCTTGAACATTGCATGTTTAAAAAATGGGAGGTCGATAAGACATTAGCTGACGCAAATTGGCAGCTCAAAAAATTTGAGTGCATATAAATATGAGACATTTATTGCCCAAGGAATTTATAATGTTTAGAGATCACCAAGCATTAAAATCTATTGACAACCAAACAGAGTTGAATCAAAGGCATATGAAGTGTGCCGATTACATAGAGTTATTCATTTGTTATGAAACATACAAATGGCTGGTCAAATAGCATGGCTAATTGTTTGAGTATGATAACTACATTTTTGACAACTATGTTAGTAGAGGTACGGGAACTACGTGGACTTGAAAGCATGGAGGAAAATGAGCCCTCTATAGATGTTTGGAAAGCTCGTCAATAACCATGGGTTGGTGATGGAGCTAAGTGCATGGATTATTTATTTGGGAAGGATTCTTCCTTAAAGGGATGTAATTTTGTTTTCTCAATGGTTCCATGTGGGAAATCTCAATCAGGGCTATAAGCCTATATGCAGTGGTTGTTTGAGTGGTCATTTTGGCTGAGATTTAATCCAAGCTTTGTTGGAAGTCATATCTTTGGCCTAGGTTGTGTATTGATTTTAATAGGTATGCGGAGGTGCAAAATTTGTAGTCAGCAAATGAAGCCACAACGTTGGATTATAAAGTCTACTACCTATGTCAAAAAGGCCTTGGGAGGAGTTGCCTATAAATTTTGCACTTGGCTTTCTAAGAATATAGAGAGGAAGACAAAAGATTTGAATCTCGGCAAAGATCATCATAGAATTTCAAATTTTGAACAAACTGGAAAATCTGTTTTTCTTGTCATTCTGTAATTTCTCTTTATTGAGAATCACTAAGATAATGGTAAAATTTCATAGACTATTTTATTCACTTCCATGATAAATTCTTTGTGCTTTGAAGAGGTTGGTCGGTTGAATTTGAATTGGCTTGATCATCTACTATGCCATTGACAAGTCTACCATAGATAGGTTCTCTTAAGTTGACTATTGACAATGATCTACCATCATCTTACAGTGCAGAGGTTGAGTTATTAGTTCTTCTAGCAGTTGATGATGGAAGATGATGGACTCTCCACTTTACATGATGAAGATATAGCAATAGATAGCCCTCTTCTCTCTTCCACCTTGTTTTGTACCTAATAGACCCCATACTCTTTAACTTACATGTTGTTTGATTCTCAATTTTGGATTTTTTTCATTTGACATATGAATTCTTGATAGATCTGAGTTTGAAATTGAATGACTTATCTGTAATACTTTCATTGTCAATGTTCATCATTACTTGAAAAACCATTTAAAATTTGGAAAATTCCCGATATTTTCAAGTTTGTAATGCAAATATATATATATATATTTGAAGTTATACTAGACAAATTCATTCCTATACCCTTCTACCAATATTTTGGTCTGCTCCAATTATTTTGTACGCACACCCTATGTACTCCTCCACCCAAGTGATTTTTCCTGTTTTGCTTTTTATCATGGCATTGGTAAATTGCCTGATTTGAAAAGCTATAAATGAAAGTAGATTTTACTTTACTCACAATTTTGTACTGATTTTACCATGTAATATTTTACAGTGATGCAGAAGTTTCTGCCCTCGTCTTCCATCCGTCCATGAATATGGCAGTGAGTACTTCTTGTGGTGGAAATTTCAAGGTAGTTGCCTTTTTATTTCTTGATATTGGAGGAAGATCTGTTGCTGTTTCTGAAGTAGCTGTATATTACTATTGCTGCATCCTAGTTATTGGCATTTCAAATTGATTCTTCCAGGTTTAGACATCGCTTAACTTAGTATGTATGTTTTTTTCCAAATGATGATTGGAGTTTTGCTAGTGGATATACTCAAGTGTCACACAGAGCTGTGTCCCCCATCCCAATGATGTCCCAGATGTTTTTGTGATGGAGGAATCACCCCTTTGCATCCCCAAATTCACAAAAAAGGGAATGTCCCGAAATGTCTCCTGAATTTCAGGAACGTTTCTGAAACGTTCCTCTTTTTTAGGGGATGTTTCAAGGGCTTTGTGACATCCCCAATGTTCTTTTTAATTTTTCTTAAATTTTTAAGTTATTTGTATTTAAAAGATTTAAATTCTTTTAGATATTTTTATATAAGTAAATATTGTCATAGCTGTCCGTGGCTGTCCCATACATTCAGTAAACTTTGTGCCATCCTGGAAATTCCATCCCTGTCCCCAAGACATATGTAACGATGATATATTCCTTGTTTTGTTTCATGTCATTGGAGTACATTCTTTGTTCACTTTCTTTCCTTTGCATTTGCAGATCTGGATTGAGGGTAAAATTATTGCAAGGAACCACGGTAGTGGGCTGAGTCATGGCTGGAGATGTCAATCAGTTGGATCCTATAAGTAGGTTTCTCCTTTGAACTCAATTTGGATTCTGATTACCTGTTATGATATTAGTCCTACATTGAATTACTTTGGATATTGCTATTGTAGTTGCAAAAATATATTGATCAAACAAACAATGAAATGAGATGCTGATTTGATTATCATAAAGTTGACGTGAAACATCTCTTATTAGGAGTTTGATTTAAATTGTCATTGCAAAATTCATCCCATAGGGTGAATTGAATTGAATGACTTCGGTATTCCGATTTATAATTCACATGCATGAAAGTATGTTTCTTATTCATTCCATCTGCTTGCAAAATGGTGTTCAAAGAAGGTTTACTATGGTGAAGTTGCACATTCCAGTTTATAACCACACTCTTCTGTTTATATTAGCGAGTGAAACCAAGATTTTAGTTTTCAACAAAGTCTAAATACTTTATACTTTATAGTGACCTTAACCCTAGTTGTAATTTATACTGTGCTGTAAACACTCCAAAATGATTTAGAGGCTTGTATTATTCAGCCTTCTTGTTATTTTTATTTTCTAAAACTTCCTATCCCTTTATATGTGTTGCATTTTATACACAACCTGACCCCTTGTAGGAGGCCTTCTGTCTATCTAATCCCTTTCAGCCAAGAATTTAAAAGTGGATGGTTGCAATGCCCTGGGGTGGACAAGTTTTTGAATTGTAAACGCTTTAGAAGTGGCCCAAAGGGCATTTTATAGATACGTGGGGATACCTATGAATATGAAATGCCAGCGTTTGTAAATTTAATGGCTATTTTGCTTTGTTTTAAACACCTGGATAGTAAAGACAAAAACCAAGTTCTTGAAAAATACCAAACAAGAATAATATTAAATAAAACAATGAAAAAAAAACAGAGGAGACACAAGCTACCTTCTAATATTATTCAAAGTCAGATTTTCTCCCTTTATACTTTTCTTTTTGGGCTACAAGCTTGGTGATATGTAAGTAGTCTTTGGTGGTTTTATAATTTATTCTAAAATTTGTTTATAAAAGTTGTTCCTTCCAGAATTACTGTTCTTTTGGTGAACAACAGTTGCTCTTATGGAAAGATTTGGTTTATAATAGAGCTTGTCTTTCATATATTCTAAATACATGCGTGAGATTGCTAGACTGCACGGATATGGGTACGGATACGGTTTCGATGCACGCTGAAACGGCAAATTTTAAAAACCTCGGTACGATACACTTTTGGGGTACGTTATATATACCTATATACCTATATACATATATACCTATATACATACACACACACACACACACACACATATACACATATAGGTATATATACATATATATACCTATATACATACATACATACATACATACATACATACATACATACATACATACATACATATATACATATATATATATATATATATATATATATATATATATATATATATATATAAAAGAAACATTTGCATACTTATTGAAATTTAATATTCATACAAAGGAAAATTTAAAAAATATAGGAAATTTCAAATATTCATATGATAACATTGCTAAAGCATTCATCACACACATTATAGAACCTTAATAAATAAAATTAGAGTTGAATTGAGATTTCACATAAGATTTAACCTTAAAAATATTGGAAATTTGAAATTTCAAATATTCATATGAATAATGATAAGTATAACTGTAACACATTGATAAACTTAATAAAGCATTCATCACACACATCATAAAACTTTAATACATAAAACTGGAGCTGAATTGAGATTGCACATAAGATTCAAGTTTCAATTACAATGAAATGCCCAAGGGCAACAAAATGTCTGAAACAATAGAAAATCAAAATGAAAATATATAGCTGCCCCTAATCAAACTCCGCTAAAGTGGCATCAAAATCAGACTCTGAGTCTGAGTCACTGGAACTATGAGGGGCTGCCTCATCCAATGGAACCCCAACCAATCCCACCTGTGCATCCTCCTCATCAATCTGTGAAGCATCTTGGGATCAACATCCCAACGTGTGGTGAGTCGATGATACTCGAGTCTGTCGATCCTGAAGTCTCAAGGCACTATGCATGGCTACTAACTTCTCTGCTCGTCGAGAGGTAAGATGGTTCCTCTTAATTGTGTGGATGAGGCCATATGTGGACCAATTCCTCTCTGCAGCACAGAGGAACTAGCAACCTGTGAAAGGAGGCGAGTGGCAAGAATCCTCAAGTCTGGTGCATCCTTGCCATGCCATGTCCACCATCCAATAGGGTCTAGTTGAGCTAATGTAGCTCTATCTGTCCTCGCCTCTGGCTTGCTAAATGTTGGTCCACGGAGATTGACAAAGGATAGCCATTGGGTCCACAATAAAGTGGACTCCTCATCAGTGTACATCTTTCGAAAGGCCTTCATGAGCCCTTCTTTCACCTCTTCATCATCAGATGGAGGCACTCTCCCAGGTCGTGTTGCATACCATTTGGGATTTAGAGCATAGGCTGCCATATGAAGCGGGGTGTTCATTGTGTTCCACCGCCGTGTCACAATGGGCCTAATATGCTCCTCATAAAATCCCAAAGTAGGATCCTGCTATGAATGGCTTGCTTCATCTTCCCAAGCATGCTGTCAAATGTCTCATAAATCTCTCCAAGACTAGGAGAGTCTGTATCGATATCTTATGACCCCCTACGGGTGAGATGAAGGAGCAAACATATCTGCAAACAATTTACAAAAAAATTAGAAAACATTAAGATTCAAGAATGAAAAACTAAACTAATTTACAAGTTATAAACATGGATAAAAATATTTAAAAATTAAAAACTAAACTTACATATATAAAATCAGCAATAGCTTACCTGACTGTGGTCCACCAATCATCGTCGAGGATCTTTTGTTTCACACCTTTTCCTTCAAAAGTGTTTGCCTCTGGCCATCTACCCCACTCTTGATTAACCATCATTAATTGCAAAGCCTCCTGCACCTCAAGCATCCTCTCTAACAAAATGAAATAGCTCGCATATCTAGTGTCCACGGGCTTGAGGAATTCCTTCCTCGAAAAAGACCTGAATAGAGCAAGTGAGGTGTGATGGTTGCAAATGAACATCTGTATGTGTCTAGCCTCTGCCACCACTGCCTTCACCCAATCTATCTTTCCAATGTCTTTCAATGCATTGTTCAACGCATGAACACAACATGGAGTCCAGAAAATGTGCTTGTAAGCACCCTCAACCATCATGCCAACTAACTTACATACGCGGGCTGAATCAGTCACTACTTGTACAACATTAGAGGGCCCAATCTCCTCTATGGCATCCTTCAAAATTTGAAATTGGAAGGTTGCATCCTTCCTCTTCCCTGTACAATCAATAGCTCTAAGAAAATAAGAGCCAGCAGGACATGTGACAATGATATTGATGAGTGGCCGATGTTTAATATCGGTCCACCCATCCATGATGATAGAGCAGCCCACCCATATCCAAGTTTGCCTCATCTCCTCCATCACCACACTCACCTTAGAATATTCTTTATCAAGGAGGCTAGTTCGTAGTTTGTGTTCTCTAGGAGGGACATATGAGGAACCAACAACAATTACATCTTTGAACATTTGTTTGAAGAAAGGGGAGCGTGACACATGAAATGGTATAGCATTGGCAAAGAAGAATTTGGCAATAGAAGAGTCAGCTACTTCCCTTGATTGCACATTAAACATACCTGTAACAGTAGAAGTCTTTCTCTTTCCCTTGGCATAATCCCCTCCTCTTTGACTTTCAACATCCACACATTGGGTAGGCACTTGTGTAGTCTCCAATGACATCCCTTTTTTCATTGTCTCACCCTCCATGTGCAACCTAGTCACCTCGGTCTTCTCCGCTAATGATATTCTTTCACAACCTTTTACCCCTTGTCCAGTTATGCCCAAAAGATGTGAATAAACCCGCGTGTAGCTGCCCCTAAATTCTTTGTTGCACATATGGCATAACCACACTCTACTCCCCCCTGAATTCTTTTTTTTTTTCTTTGTCAATGGCTGTTACAAATTGTGAAAGAGGCTTTTTAGCATTGAATGGCCCCTTTGCATAGATTTTGAGGAGTTGTGAAGGGCAATCAAACGGATTATTTGAACCCATTGTTGGTGCAACACTCTCACTCCCTGAAGAAACCCTAGTTCTGGCTCTACCTCTATGTTGCATTGCCATTTGAATCTCTTCACCCTCACTACCCTCACTGCTGCTCATTGTTTTGTATTGGAAATGCAACAACCCTGCAACTGCAAGTGAAAACAAAAAAAAAAAAAAAAAAAAAACTTGCTAAGTTTGTGAAGCTTGAAACTATGATAAAAAAAAAAAATGAAACAATGAAGAAATAGTTTGTGCAAATTTGTAAAATGAACAAAGGATGATAAACATACCTCTAATGGAGTAGAATATTGCTCTCTTGCCTTCTTCTCACTGCTGCTCTCTATTCTTCTCTATGCTCTTTTCTTTCTTTGTCTTCTCCTTCACAAAATTAAAAATGAGTCAAATGAGTTTCTTTTTTTTTGTTTTGATGTTTGTTTTAGGTTTAGGGCACTTAGAAATGCAAGTGGGGGTCCTTGTGGGCCCCCACATTGCTTTACTTTTATTTAAAAGTCTGTTTTAAAAAAAAAATGTTTTTAGGCTGAAATGCGTAGGGGACAGCGAGGGGGACGGTTAGGCGTCCCGGTGCGGTCGACTTCTAGAAGTCCCCTAACCGTAGTGGGGATGCCCAACCGTGCCCTGTTCAATTTTTGACGTCCTTGGGGCGTTTCCTACCCGTCCCGGGTTTCAAACGTCCCGTGCGACGGGGACGAGCTGAAAAACATAGGGGACGCGTCCCCGTGGAACATAGCTAATAACTAAATAATATATATTTTTACTACAATAACAAAAACTCGAATTAAGTAATGAAATTTTAAAAATTAAAAAGAACCACAACCAAACTAAAAAATAAAAGATATTAAAAACCTAAACGTAAACCTAATGAGCTAAAGGCCATTTAATTGAAGGTCGAGGTAAACCTATGGTGCGGCGGCGAGGCTGGCGAATGGAGTCTTCTGCGAACTGTAATTTCCATCTAAAGACTCCTGCGACCTAGCAAATGGCAGTCATTCCAAAGCCATACGCGAATACAACATGCAGTCACAAGGTTCAATGGTCATTCCAAAGCCATACGCGAATACAACATGCAGTCACAAGGTTCGATGGTCATTCCAAAGCCATACACGAATACAACATGCAAAGACACTCAACACTGCAAATTCGAATCTCACTTAGCAAATTAATATTGAAAGAAGCATGGTTCGAATTTTTGGATGAATATAAACGATTTTTTTTGGGTTGTCACAAAGATTGCAGGAAAAAAAAACCTTTTTAGCATGGGGTACGCTGTGGGTACGTACCCACAGGCCCTAGGTATGGTTTTCCGTACCATAGCGTACCTGGACCTGTGGGTACGTACTCAAAACGTATCCACAGTGTTTCCGTGCGGTACCGGTACCGCAACATTTCCAGCCTAGTACGAAGGGGGAGGGTGTTTCTGTGCAGTCTTGTGAGATTGCAATGACCAAGATAACTAAACAAATTCTTGTTTTTCTCCTTTCTAGTGGTTGAGTAACTTGTTTATCTCTTTTGAAAGTCTATGATTTTGTACGTGAGAGGACACCACATTAGGATGCGTAGTATCTTTTTCTCCTTCTGTGTTTTTCTTGTGTAATTACCAGTACTGAAGCATATTGTGGTTTTTATAGCCTGGTAAGTCTTATTCAAATTGTTTTTTTCCAATTCAAGTCACTTTTGACTCATAGCTAATTACATGACTTAATTTTTTTTTCAAAATATTTACCTCTCTCAATCATAATATTTTGATGGAGACTGCTGTGAGGATTTGTTGGGCAAGCATTTGTTGAAACTACTTCATCATTTTGTTTGTTGATTTTTCTTGGGACTCTCCCAATTTAAAGGTGTCCTCACAGCTCTTGGGTAAGGAGGACAAGCTTGTTGGCTATTCTCTTGATATCTCTCTCAAGAATGTTCATGGGTATGTGATGTATTTGGCTCTTAAGACATGATATGTCAAGGTGTATGCCTTTATTTTGCACCTTCCAAATCTCTGACTTCATGCCTCATCATGAAACAAGGCTCAATTATAATGTTTGCTTTTTACGATGAGTAGCCTAACAATAAATTTTCGTTTATGTCCTTTTGTTTTTGAAAAGTGCAGAGAACTTAGATGTGTGTAAGTGTTCCGGAAACTAGTTTATCTTGATGGCTACTTTCTCATATAAAACGATACCAAGACATTGGCAAACAAAACTCAGCTTGAAAACAAATTAGCTTCTATATGGTCCCCTAATGAAAATAAAATTGTGGTGAAATAACCTTGGACTTTACAAAATTGTTCCTTTGACAGGAGATTTGCTTGGTGACATAGAAAGGGGGAAAAATTATTTTGAAATATAACTGGAGGGGCTATTTTTATAATAGACAAGCTTATAACTTTATTGACTTCTCCTTCTATGATGAGTAACTGTCAGAAATGTGGTATTTTCTTTAGTGCGGTGATCTGACAGAGGCATAACACTTTCAAGCCTCTCATGATGCCCGTAGTCTTTTCAAGAAGATGTCATTGAGTAATGAAGAATTGGAGAAAACCTAGTTTTCCAGGAAACGGGTATGGGTTCGAAATGCGGGAAAACCAATTTTCAAAAACCCTTGGGTGCGAAACTGCACGGAAACGCCTGTACGATATATTATAAAAACAATTGCATAATACTTGTTTTTGACCATAAAAGATACAACTCTTAAAGTACTTTATATTCATGAAAGTTCAAAACATTCAACGTGCTTAAATTTTCATATGTACATAATTATTATCTAGATTCTAGAATATATCATCTAGATTTTCCTGAAGTACTGCTGAAACAGAAGTATTTAGTTTTTATTTTTACTTTTGGCGTTTAAAAAACAGCAGCACTGCTGAAACGGTACAGAAAACACGTCAGGTACGACCTGAAATGGTACAAAAACGTCCTGGGTATGGCTGAGTACTACAGAGCAGTACCTGGGGCTGTTTTTGGAGTTTCGAAACGTTTCAGGCAACTACCAGGACCATTAGCAGTATCTGGTATGTGAATATGCGGGTACGCCACTCTGGCTGGCATTTTCGGGCAACATAGGAGAAAACATTTGTGGGATAGTGTACCACACATTGGAGCAAACAAGATTGGAATTTGATTGACAAATGGAGATCAGGATACTTAGAAGAGCGATTGGATTGGTGATTTGAGACATGATCAATGATTTTGTAGATTGATTGATAGTGTGTTATTCAAATCGACAGTATTTCATGATTTTTTTCTGAATTTTTATTGTTTATTTTTTCTCTTTGGAATGTACTTAACGAGTTTGTTTTCCCCTGGAAGTTCTTTGCAATCAACTTGGGACTAGTTACTCATCTTAAATCATTTATGCCAACATGTAGTTGTTGAAGAATAACTATATGTAGGAGCATCTCAGGCGAATTGGTAATCGACATCAAAGTCCATCGCTAAATAAGCTAACTTTGCTAGTGCATGGTAACACGATGCACAACAATTTGGAGTCTACAGACTGTGGAAGAGTCCACTTGCGTAGAAGGATGGAAGGCATGAGGTGCGGGAAGTTGACAAGTTTTTGAAGTTTTTCAAATTTGAAGAAGGATCAAGGTGCATGCAAGGAGAAGTACAGTGCAAAAGGATGAAAGAACCAGGCATGAAAGCAAATATTTGTGCGGATGTGTGTGCTAATGTAGAAGGTGCACAAGTGCGCAAAAGCATGACAATGCATACTAATGCATGGGGTGCCCAAGTGGCACGAGCTTGAATCCTAGAGTGCAACCTAAGGCACACATAACAAGGAGAGTTAGAGCAAGAACCGGATAAAGCATAGTCAACACATGAAAGTCAAGGACCTTTTCAATCAGTCAGAGTCATTGACACTTAGACATCTAGTTGTTGAGGGTAGACTGATGCGGTGGCATGTACAATGGGTCGAACAATGGATCTTTGATTGAATCAAAAAGCACCGATTACCGATATGTTAGAGTCATGTGTCTTGAGATCTTTGGGGAGGTAATAACACAACAAGGTGCCTGTAGATTTGTGTGATTTGGCAGGATATGTTGTACCTTGCCTTCATTGCTGATGATCTGGCAGTTGCTTAGGGAGTACACCAAGACTCAATCCGAGTGCTATAAATAGTGGCGAGAGGGTCCAATTTGAGGAGCTTCCCACGCCACTTAAGCAAACTCTGCCAGATTTTAGATGCAAAGCCCTATAGCCTTAGGATGGAAGTTTGCAGACTCCATGTGAGCTGAGTGCTCTAGATTGTAAGTTGCGGAGCTCATAATATTGTGCATAAACTTTGTTACTCAATTAAATCTGCATTTTTTATTCCAATGTATATTTGTGCATGTGTGAGACAAAAGGGTGGGAGAACCACTCACGGGGATTGTGTGCACCTACTTATTATTAAAGTAGGTTAGCAATCTTGCAAGTGGTGAGGTGGAGGACTTAACTGATCCAAAGGTTTCAACCTTGGGGGAGAGTGAACGAGCAGGTGGATGGAGCTGCCAAAGATGAAGAGAGAGTAAGCCCGGGAGGAGCCCTAACAACATGCAAAGATGAGACAACTAGTGGGGAGTCGTTCTCCACAACCAGAGGTGGAGAGAGTAAATAGAGGATTGTGGAGGCTAGTAGATGCCGAATGTGAGGCAACTAGCAAGGTGACATTTTCTATTGTGAAGTGGGTAGAGGATGTAAAGGAGAGAGTCCAGGCGCTGCTTAGGATTGTGAGAAGATCACAATAGTGAGTAGTTGTTAAGGCCCATAAACAACTAAGGGCACCTAGAGAGAGAGGGCGACATGACCGACACATGCGTCGAAGGCGAGGTAGTCATCGAGGTAGAAGTGTGCGCCGGCCGAACATCGATCTCGAGGCGATCGAAGCGTAGAAGAAGGCAAGGAGGACTAGCATTGACAAAGTGCCAAACCAAAGGCATCGAAAAGAAAGGAGATGCGTTGATTTTTTGTTTAATGTGAGGTAGTCAAGTGCATGCGAGAATAGAAGGCATCTTTTAGTGAGCGAGTTGGGTAGAAGGTGCGAAGAAGTGTTCTCCATCAAATGCGGATGTGTAGAGAATGAAGAGCGCGAGGGATGGTTGAAAGGAACGTCATGGAGCAAGGAGAGACTTGCGAGAAGAAGAAAGGACCCAAAGGAGATGATGAAAAGGGTCATGGATAGTGAGTGTGACTTTGGGGTGAGAAGTGTAGGCAATGCCATGAAGGAGAAGATGGCGCAAGAGAGACTATGCGAGGGCAAAACAGGTAGGAGGAGACATCTCCATGCGGTAAGGAGAAGGAAGGGAAAGAGAGGGATGCGAAGGAAATAAGCTCAAAGCGTCGAAGCTACTCTCTCCGTAGTAGTGCATCAGCAAGACCCACTCGAGATGAGAGGGTAATTAGAGAGCAACCGACGCGAGAAGGAGGTTAGAGTGAGGCATAGGGAAAAGGGAGGTTGTTGTTTGCAATGTGGTTGCACCCCGCAACCAAAGGCATGGAGAACATGTGAAACAAAGGTGACACAAGTAATCTTTTCTTGGCATAAAGGATAGGCAAAGAGGTTGCCATTGGAGCAATTGGAGACTAGAGGAACACCGAATGTGAGGTAGCTAGTGGAGAGTCGAGACACAAACTTTGGAGGCACGCCTAAAGAATGAGGAAGTTGGAGAAGGACTTGCACGCAAGTAGAGTGACATGTGAGGAAGAAGAGGATGGATAATTGCCACAAAATGCAACTAGATCTTTGGTAGAGGCGGAACAAGAGGAAGCCGACTAAAGTCTTGTGTGCACTAATGAGAAGAGGAGGAATAGTCGACCTATAACTATAGATGTTGCCCAGGGCAATCGAGGACCGTGCATCGTGAAGTGCACAAAGGAAAAGGAGGGAAGAAGAGAAGGTCAACCCGATCTTGACAAAAGCGTAACATGGTTTGCACATAGAATGGGAAGATAAGGACGAAGTTTCCACACAAAGTCTGGCAACCGAGTTGGCGAGATCTTGAATGAGAGGTAATGAGCATAAAAGGTGACAAGTATTCTTTTGCGCAGTGTAGTGGATGGGAAGTTGAGTCCTATTGAACCAAGGGTTTCTTGCACAACAATAGTTAGAGTGATGGAGCAAATTGTCCAAGGATTGTGATGCGTTACGGACAAAGGAGGTGGTTGGTTATTACAACATGAAGCTAATAGATCGTCAAAGGGAGGTTGATGACGAAATGACGAAGTTAGGAGACGCGCCAAACAGAGTGCAAAGGACGCGCAAGGGTAGATGCTTTATCGTAAGGGGGAGCAAAGCCAACTTGCAGCTGCAAAGTTGTCTAAAGGGCAATTAAGGGAAAGCGCCATGAAAAGTGTGCTTTGAGAAGCAACAAAGTCAGCTGTAGTTGACAAGTTTGTAGAAACGAGATGTTGTGAACAAAAGAGTTGAGCGCTAGAAGAGAATCCCGCCAACAAGAGAGACGGACAAGTGCACGGTTGTGTGCATAAGAGGCAAAACATATTGACTTGAAGGCGAGAGTTGTCTTGAAGACAATTGAAGAGATGTGCGAGACCGATGGGCACAAAGGAAAGAGAGAGAAACATCGTTTCCCTTGAAGGCAAAGGATGGAGATGTGCATGAGGAGCAAAGATGCGGGAGCACTTCACCCGAAGGAGTCACGCACATAGTGATGTGTAGTGTAGAGGATACACAAATGAGGAAAGAGAGAATTGTCCCAAAGTTGACATAAGACAAGGAGAGGACACAATTTTTATTGCACGAGTAAGATAAGTTGGAGAAGTGACAAGGAGGCTCTAGCTTATAGTTAAGCCCGGGTTGTCTGAAGACAATGAACAACATGCCCCAAAAGAGCATGAGGAATTGGAGAAGTAAAGTGGACCAATCCACGAGTGCACCAAGGGAAGCACATAGTAAAGACAATAGGAGAGCACCCTAGGGCGAAGAGCGCGGGGGTGTTGCGTGCAATGTGTAGAAGTGTTGCGAAGGAGAGAGAGAAGGGAACAACTTGAAGATGAAAAGCAAAGCTCAAACTTATTTGCGTTGAATAGAGGAGGCCGAGATCGAATGGCGGGAGAAGGATCAATCTAGAATTGATCGAGGGAGAGCAATGGAGGAAAACGACCGTTGAAGGAGTTTAGTCCCCGAGTGTGTTGAGAAGAAAGGTGCGAAAAGGGCAAGAAGAAGCATGCGAGTATGACGTAGAGGAGAAGAGCTTGTAGAAGGGAACAACTAAGAAATGTCTAGTCAAATGACATAAAGAGAAGATAAAGCACAAAGGAGGTGCGAAGGAATGTCCAACGACAAACATCCAAAAAATGAAAAGGGGAGAGAAACATGTAGAGAGCAAAGGGAAGGGGTGCATGAGAAGTGTTGTAGACACTTGGAGGAGGTGGATAGACAGAGGCGAGCATAGACTTGTAAGTGGAGAGACGAAGGCAAGGAGGTGAGAGAAGAGGCGAGGTGACCGCATACTCATAGAAGTGAGGAAGAAGAGAAGAAGAGAAGGGAGTAGAATGGGGAGACCCAAAAGAGGGCATAAGAAACGAGTTGCAGACGAGACGAATCTTGTTGTGGAAAACCAAAGCAAGAGGAACGCAGAGGATTAGCAACCAACTCGAAGAGTGGTCCAACCACTCCACCCCACTTGTGAGCCGAAGCTCACATTTCAAATATCCCTGGGAGTTTGATGTTGGAGCATCCCGAGCGAACTAGAAGTCGACATTAACCCAAAACTAGAGGCGAGTCCATCACCAAATAAGCTAACTTTTCCGGTGTGTGGTAGCATGGTGGGCATGAGTTTGGAGTCATGGGCTGCACAATAGTCGACTTGTGCGAAAAGAATGGAAGGCATGAGGTGTGTGGAGTCAAGTATTTGAAGCATTTTGGAAATTTTGAAGAAAGGTCAAGGTGCGCGAGAAGGAAGGGGAAGCAAATGCGCAAGAGGATGAAAAAAATGGGCATGAAAGCAAATGCATGCACGAGATGTGTGCACTAATGCAAAAGGTGCACGAAGTGTGCAAAAGCGTGACAACACACACTAAAGTAGAAGTTTCTCAAGTGTGCACAAGCCCGTATCTCAAAGCATAACCTAGGGCACACTTAATGAGGAGAGCTAGAGCAATATCGCGATAAAGTGCAATCAACGCCTTACGAAAGATAAGGACCTTTTCAACCGAGCTTAGAGTCATTGACTCCTAGACATCTATCCGTTGAGGGTAGATTGATGTGGTGACATGTACAACGTGTCGAATGATGGATTTGTGGCTGAGTTAGAAAGCAACAATTCTTGACATGTCAGAGTCATGTGGCTTGAGGTCTGTGGGGAGGTAAGAACACAACAAGGTGCCTGCAGATTTGCACGAGATGGTAGGATATGCCGTATCTTACCTTCATTGTTGATGATCCTGCAACCGCTTGGGAGCATCGTATAGCCTGATTTGAGTGCTATAAATAGTGGTAGAGGGCCCAATTTGAGGAGCTTCCCCGCCACTTAGGACAACTCTACCACATCTTAGAGGCAAAGGCTTCTAGCATTAGGATAGAAGTCTACAAACTCCATGAGAGCCAAGTGCTCTAAATTGTAAGTTACAGAGCTCATGATAATGTGTATAAACTCTGTTACATGATGAAATCTGCATTTTTATTCCGCTGTGCATTTGTGCATGTGTGAGAGCAAAGGGTGGGAGAAGCACTTGTGCTGGTTGCATGATGTTACCTTTACAAGTGAGAATCATCAATTTCCTTGGGGCCGCATCGGAGTTTCAAAGCTATTACAAAGATGGGCATAATATAGATTACATGATATATTTGTTATAAAGAGGATGCTTCTTGCATGCAAGGTCATTTCATGCAAGAGAAATCATAGAATTGATTTCAAACTTTGATGCTAAATGTTCTAATGAAGGCAGTGAACATAGACATTCACTAGAAGTGAAACTGAGACATGAGGATTATTTAAAGAATGACCGAGCTCAGATAATCACTTGCAAATGGATATGTTAGATTAAAAGAGATGCACACTTTATGTAGGGTTGTCTCATCCCACTTGAATGCCACCTTTAAGTAATTGAAAGAAATCTAATACAAGAGTTAGAAAGCTCTAGGTGCTACATATATGTAGCAATCACAAATTCACTTTCCCTTTTATGTTCCATAAAATGTGAAGCATACAAGATATATTACAACATATAATAAACATGAAGTGAGCATCAAAGATTCTAATCTTTTGTGAGCATCACTTGCACTCTAAGGTTCGCCTTACTAGGTACTTATTTTGTTTATAGTAATAAAATACATTATATATTCCACTTTTTTTTAATAGGTAATTTGAGGGATTCCATTTGGGCTCTCACCCATGGTGGTCAAAATACAAATATATATAATTTATAGTTAAAAGAGAGAGAAGTGTAGGGAGGAGTCCTCGATAAATTGAACTAAAGGAAGTAGATACAAGGAGAGGAAGAAGATAGATCGCTGATTATATCAAAACGAGATATAAGTTTATTTGCGAAACAAGTGTATATTAACAGAGCATAAGTTATCAAGAACCAACATCCAATTCATGATGACTCCTAGGCCAAGCCCGACGCCTCAACTTTGATGTCCCAAGTCGAGCTAGAGGCGGTGGAGCATACTTGTTGAGAAGCTCCTCCTTGCGTCTTTGGAAAACAGGAAATTGCACCAAGCTCCCACCGTGTAGGCCACTTCATGTGCAAAAATCGTTGACTTGCCAAGCTCACAAAGTTCTCACATAGAATGCACTAGGCCGAGAAAGAATAGCCTCCACATGCATGTCATCTTTCTTAGTGGCAAGCCATTCATGGCTAGAAAGCCCATTGGTGAAATAGGGTTTTCTATCCTTGGGACGAAACAACCCGACATTATATATTCCACTCACCTAATGCTATTGTTACTCATGTTATGTCCTTATATGTTTAGGTGATGTAATTATACTATTCACTTGATGTTATTATCCTCTTCATTTGATGTGATTGTACTAGTTTGTGTAAATGCATTGGTGAAATTCGTGTATTTACATGCCACTACAAATGGTTTATTAAATTTGAGCATGTAATGGTCATACCTGCTGAGTGGAAGATCAGAATTTATTATAGGAGTGGCATAATGGTTCTTATGATCAATTAAGGATTCTATTGAAAAGGCAATAGTGCAGATTAGTTCAATCTCTTTTTGGCTGTCCATTGGTATCAACCCTAAGAAGATGACAATATTGTACATGCACATTTGTGGGGAGCAAGAGAGACGTGTTTCTCTTGTGAAGATGATTTTTTCATGTTTTTCTTGTTAATGCAATAGAACAAACAAACCTTGATTTGGTGGAGGGCTGTTTAGTCAGGAGGACAACCTTTGGCTCTGGAGTTCTAGGATTGTTGATTAGTATTTATTAATCTTCAAGTCTTTACCTCAATTGGAAACATATAAGTTTTTACTGTTATTTTCTTGGGTGTTCCTAGAGAGTGTACATAACATTTGTGATGGGACTTTCTTGCTTAAATTCACTAGGTAAATAAGGAGAATAAGCTGCGGAAGAACTAGTGGATGTGTTAGATTTTTTTAGGCTGTTGACGCTTTCTCTACTTGATAGGGTCTACATGAGGTTTGTGGCTATTGTTTTGTTTTGGTCTTTATGATGCTTTGCTGCCCAAAACTGAGGCATCTAACAAAATCAATTCCATCTTGCCACATACCTCTTGAACTTTGAAGTTTATAGTGACATGGTTGTACAAGCACCATCACCAAATTGGGTTGATATCAAATGATTTTATGTTCTTCTCATCCTCAATCCATACATTGAATTCCTGAATTAAAAATTAAAGGCATAACCTTCAAAAGGCACATGTTATCATCTTAAATAAATTGTTGCACACACACACGCACACACAATGTTGGCTCATTTTTTTTGTTTGTGAAAAGAGGGTTACGGGTAATGCGAGGGATGTCTTGAAGATACATCGGTGAGAGAGAGGCCCAACAGAGAGGGCACCGGTGGGATACAAGTCATTGATTCATGTATTGTAGGATCAAATGGTGTAGGAGCCGTATTGGGGTATGATAGATTAGTGGGCCACTTTACATACAATAATGATTGTAGAGGGGACACTTGAGATTACATGTCATTATGTGTGGTGGGTGGAGACACATCTAATTAATAGAGTTTCATTGCAGTTTGGATGACTAGCTCATGTAGTACCACCACCCCTTTTAGAGTATAGATGACAACATGCTCAAGAGAGAGAAGGGAGAGAAGGTCCAACATTTGTTCCACCATTGAGACCACACCGAGTGAGGTATGCCACATAGTTGGGAGCCAACCATCAACAACAGAGTGCAAAGGAAGATCTGAGGGGCCACAAATTATAAAGGTGAGGGACAACCTCAACATGTAGGTTGCCGTGTAGGGGGTGTCTTAAAGGCAAGAGAGGGGAGAAGAAATAGAGAGGATGGCGCCACGAGTGGTGGATGTAGAGAGTAGGAGGAGGGTATCTTACATCGATGAGTGTTTAGATTATGACCCACATTATGGAACATCTAGGTCAAGCCGCCAAGGCCTAGAGAGGGCACAAATGATTTTGGTGCTCGAGATAGGTGAATACAATTAGTGGGAGCCCGCCCATCGAGAGATGATGATGGGGCTAGGCCAAACAAATGGAGCTATCATGGTAGAGTGACTTGGTGATCCAGGCGAGCTTCGAAATTGCTTAAGTGATTTTTAGAGTTTTGCGATAGAGTATATTAGTATTTTGATATGTATAGATTGTTAATGAGTGATACATTTCGTGATTGCAAAGCAGACCACAATCAAATGGCATTCTATTCTTTGATTGAGGGTGCACACCACGAGATTTTGGACGACATACTGGACATGACTGATACTTTAGTGATACAGGATCCAATAACAACAATGAGTGAGGACGTAGTGAGTTCTTTTAGGCTTGTGAGAGTGACAAACCGTGAGCTATAAAGATCTTTGTAGTGCTCGAGGTAGTTGTGGTGGAAGTATGATGTCATTGGTGTAAGGCCTCCTCCGCATAAAGCACAATGACTCGAGAGCGGACAACGAGGCTTTTAGATGCATAAGTGGCAAGTGCACACCAGGCGAAAGATGCGACTCGGATTTAAGAGCTAGAGGTGCGTGCAACGAGAACAAAGGGAAAGGCTGGTGGGGCTTCATCTAGAGTCACATCATTAAGCGATGCCTACAAAGCTATGTTATAAGGTTCACAAAATTTTATCAAAAAATTTCAAAGTTTACCGAACTTTATTCTTGTCGAACATGAATGTTCAAACACAAACTTTATCCATTATTTTTACATGGGAAGTTTTTGACGCGATTTTGCATTATTTTACAAATGTATGTATATATACATATACCGATTGAAATTAGTGGATAGAAAGCTCTCTCCACTTTTTCCTCCGACATATTTATGCAATTTTTTCAAAAATAAAAATGACAAAAAAATTGTTCGAACTTAAAGTCATTTTTTTCACGAGCTTTATCCCTCGATGAACTTTGATTGACCTTTGTCCTCATCGAACATGAATGCGAACTCGAACCTTGTGACTTAGCCTATAGGCTACGAGCCAAACACCATCAACTCAAAGCATCATATGACCTCCAACTAAGGGAGGAGATGTTTGGTGATGGAGATGCTGATTATAAGATGTATTTTGATGGAGATGTTATACGATGATGTATAAAGCCATTCAATCATGATATATATAATTTTTTGATGATGTCCTGTGTTAATTTTGATATATGATTGCTTTTACAATTCTAGTTTCTTATTTGAGCACAAATGTATGAACACTTATGGCTAAGAAAATGAAATAATAAAAAGGCTTGAAATGATGATAATAGAGTAGATAATAGAAAGCATTAGATTAATGGATGGGAACCAATTAGAGGGCCAACCCAAGCGATGAGAGATAAACCCGTTATCACAAAAAAACAACACCCTCCGATTTGTCATGAATGAGCAATAAGTGTTTTTGGCTAACATGAGATGATCTCACAAGTGTGGGACTTGCAAAGTGAGATCAACCTCCAGAGAAGGCTGGCTCCTCCACCTACTCTAGTGCTAAACTACTCCTAAAGCTAAAACCTACACTATCTACTCCTAATCTAAGTATTCACAGGGGACCGGGAGAGAGAGGGTTAGAAGGATGCATGAAGGGAAATCCTAAGCTAAAACTGGTGATAACACCAAAAGAAAGGGGATGAACAATCTATGATGGAGAAGGAAATGGAGAAGGGAAGTTTGGACAAGTGACACGAGATCCAAAACTGCATTTTACCATCTATTCTCACATGAAACACAACAAAAATGGAGCCTACAAGAAGAAAATCATGCACAACACATTACAACAAATAGAAGAGAGGCAAGAATGCAAGTAAAACAAGTCAGGTTTGAGAAAACACCACAAAACAAATTTATTGCAATATAAGTATGCACAGACCATTACAACTAAAGAAGAAGGCAAAAATACATCTACAGATTTCAGATTTGAGGTTTGCGGCTCACAACTGCTTGGGAGACCATTTTGACATGATTCCTTCATGTTTTAGAACGTCCATCCTTTGAAATGAGCATCAATTTACAATATATAGAAGAATAGGAGAGAAAAGAGAGGGAAAGATAGAAGGGCACATCTTTTTAGTTGCAACCACCAACAAGATGCATTAAACCTCTGAAAATCATCATGGCACCTCGTCAAACCCATTCCCCATGTCGATTGCTTGTAGGAGAAGGTAATAGCCCATCCTTCATCAATTCGGGTGGTTGATCCGTCTGTAATTGCACATTTAATGCCGAATCTTTTTTTCCCGAATGCAAGTAAAACAAGTCAGGGTTGAGAAAACACCACAACAAATTTATTGCAATATAAGTATGCACAAACCATTACAACTCAAGAAGGAAAAAATATATCTGCAGATTTCAGATTTGAGGTTTGCGGCTCACACTGCTTGGGAGACCATTTTGACATAGTTCCTTCACATTTTAGAACGTCCATCCTTTGAAATGAGCATCAATTTACAATATATAGAAGAATGGGAGAGAAAAGAGAGGGAAAGATAGAAGGGCACATCTTTTTTAGTTGCAACCACCAACAAGATGCATTAAACCTCACGAAAATCATCATGGCACCTGTCAAACCCATTCCCCTATGTCAGATTGCTTGTAGGAGAAGGTAATAGCCCATCCTTCATCAATTTAGGTGGTTGATTTGTCTCAGAATCGCACATTTAATGCCAGAATCTTTTTCCCCTTTTCACCCACCAAACCTCATCAATTTCTAAATTTGATGATGCCAAATTGAAGGGCTCGAGGAGACCTTTCCAACGAGACCGATTTTGCTTGATTTGGAGCTCAAGAGAGAAAGTTATGGCCATTTCAATATTTGTAGGTCGGGAGGAACAATAGAACAACACGTGGCAACCTCTAATTGGTTGACATGTGGCAGCTGGGCCTTGCACGATTGACACGTATTTTCCCGTGACTCGTTGGGATTGCCTTTGTCTATGTGTCTTTCCTCATGTCGTTGTGTGAACTTCAAATTTTGTTAAAACTTGTTTATCCCACACACTTAGAGTCTGTGGAATGCATCTTCGTGGGAAGGTGACAGAATGATGCCACGTGTCCCTATTCGGCCCTTGGATCTGGGCACATGTCCCTCCTTGCTCGCGGCACGTTTTCCTTTGATTTGTGCTTTGTCTTGGCCTTTTGGCGTGCGGACTTCAAAGTCTATCGAATTGTGTTTATTTCGCGGACTTGAAGTCTGCGGAATCCTATTGCTCTAAGGAGAGCCGGAATATTGACGCATGTCCACCCCTTGAAGCTTCAGATTATGCCTCACATGTTTGTCGTTGACCTGTCTTGACCCTGCCCAGACCTTAAACTTTATTGAACTCGGCTTATTCCGCGGGTTTCAAGTCCGCGGAACCCAAATGTTACGAGTGCCAAAATGGTGACACGTGTCTCGTTCCTTTGTGGGATTTTTAAACTCCCAATGGTTAGTCTCCCATGGGTTTTAAACTTGAGTGTCATTTAAATGTCTTGCGGGTTTGTATAAAGCGGCCAAATTCATTAAAAGGGTTAAGTTATGCTATTTAATCCGGGGGTAAATTTGGGATAACAGTTTGGCGACCTCCAAGTGGTAACTTGCTTGCTAGATTTGACATCGGTGTCCTTTTTTGCAATCCATTGGGAATGGAGTCAACCCAAAAGCTCGAAAAAACTGATGAAAATTCTCACCCCCGAGTTGTATGAACCTAGCACCGAACTGAAATTGCCTTGGATTGCTCTAAAAGTTGTTTTGGGGGCTTTTTAATTAAAACTTGCAAACTTTCCCAAAAATACTGAATTTTAAACCAAGGAAGAGGCACTGAGAACTCTGATCTGTGCAACTGATCTTGGGGCTGAATGAATACACTTTAAAACTGCCCCAAAATCTGATTTCCATCATGAAACTTGCTCTGCCCCCAAAATTGGACTGTGCAAACAACAACCAAAGGCAGCAAAACTATATACAAAGATTGAAAAATCATACATGCCCCAAATGGAAACATGCATAGTGTCCACAAGCACATGTTTTACAAAAAAAAAAAACCGACCTACCATACTCTAACCAAACAGGAAGGAAGCTAAACAAAACCTGATACAGGCTGAGAGAAGTAGTTTCCTCTCCTTACAAAATTAGACCATGTAATTGATTTGGCACTGAACATGGTCTTTAATGAGAGTGGAAAACTGTTTTGAAACCAATTTTCCACCCTATTGCACTAAGTATATAAAAAAAAAAAAAAGAATGAATACCTCCTCAAGGTGTTTTGCAGCTGGTTGGAGGTGTTGATGTTGACCTTTGGTACTTTGAAGATCATCCTCATGCTCTGAAATGAGCATGACCGGTGGCAACTCTGATTTTGGCTCTAAACTAGCCAAATATCTGATTGGGCAAGGACTGATCCTTGTGATTTGCCCATTTCTTTGAAGCTCATCCCCATAAATGGGATCATCATGTAGACTTTCCTCATGAAGGAAACTGTTTGCAGGCTAGATTGTGCTCTATTCTGCCTCTACAAACAACTCTGCCTCCTCCAAAACTACATCCTCTGAGTCTAACTGACTTCCTTTTGAAGTAGATGCCCTCCTTTGTTCATTCTGCATAATCTCATCTTCCCAATCAAAGTCATACCATTCTTCAATGGTTCTACAATCATCATACATGATGAAACTTGTTGGGGATCACATAAGCAAGGAGCTGCTGATTATTTGCATTGTTAGATAGAGGATTTGGAAGAAGATGGAAAAATGGAAACAATGGGGATGAGTTTCCTTTGTCTAACTTGAATGAGACTTTTCCGAGCTAATATGGCAATGTAAAATGCCCGAGGAAGAGTGTTGCCTCCTAGAGCTTGGATCAATACAACCAAATCATAATCAAAATACCTCAAATAATACGAGAAAGCCAAACCTTGTCTCGAGGAATTCTAAGCATGGTCCTTTTGAATTTGGTGTTGAAGTCTAAGATGTACTCCATTGAAGCCTGCTATATTTTGCTTTGAGATGCTCTAGTGGGGATGTTTCATCCGAGTAATAGTGATAGGTACTTGATTGTCGTCCTTGGGAGCGAGATCATACGGAAGGAGGTAACTGTGAGATAGTAGTATCAAGAAAATTACAAATTTTAATCTTAAGGTTGATTTCATCGGGTTCGTCATCATCCGAGTTGAGAAGGTTGGGCGAGTATGGCTGATGACTTCTAGATGACCCCTATAGCCATGAAGGAGGAGATGTGACAAGAGGAATAATGGGAGGAGAGCTAATCGAAGAAACAAGTTGTGGCTCGGCATCAAGGCGCTAGTTCGAGGGAAATCATCCATTAGGTCATCTTCCTCGAGTCAAAATCAGAATATGTTTTTAGTGAGGAAACATTGATAGTGTTGATCTTATGGTTGAAAGTAGATTGCAATGATCCCCGATATCGAAGGATCTTCACATTCTTAGCCTTGTTAAGAAAGGGTCATCTAGGGTATAACCGTCATCGTATTTAGGTGTGGTAACATCGATAGCATGAGTAAATGATAGTCTCGGGTTGAACAAGATGCTTTAGCGGGAGATGCTTCGTGCGAGTAATAGTGATAGGTACTTGATTGTCATCCTTCTTGCGAGCGAGGTCATACGAAGGAGGTAATTGTGAGATAGTAGCATCAAGAAGATTAGTTGTGTTAATCTTAAGGTTGATTTCATCGGGTTCATCATCATCTAAGTCGAGAAGGTTGGGTGGAGTATGTCCGATGACCTTGAGATGACCACTATAGCCACGAAGGGAATTGACAGAGGATATTTAAAGCGTTGATATTATTGAAATAGAATAGTAGGGAGCTCCTTAGATTCCAATTTTTGTTTCAAGACCTATTTCATCTTCCAAGGTTTAAGCAATATTATACATCAATTAAGGACTGCAACTTGTAACAAAATAAATGCATTATCCTCTCTTAAGAGAACATGCAACTATTGATTGTTGTACTGAATTTTATTACGAGTCACTTAAGGCCAACATATCCCTTCCATCATACATCAAACCCATTTTCTTCTATACAACTAAATTCATTAAACACATTCTTCCCATGCTTATAATTTTCATTTACATATAAATAGGGGAGTCGCAAAATGCTCCACATTGGCATTTAATGTCTTAAAGACTGATGAACTGGTATCAAGATAAGCAGCACAATGGTAACACTCCTTCACGAGTCAAAACAAGCTTCTGAATGACAACATAAATTACATCATGAATACAGTCAAGTCAATTCGTCCACATGAAAAGTATCTCAACAAGTACAACCTATCAAGATGGCATAGTTAACTTTTGTATATACACGAAACAGTAATCTCCTTTAAAGGCATGATTCCACAACAGATTTACTAGGCATAAACAACTACAACACGTTGACTAACACTGTTACTTCTTGTTTATCAAAATATAAGAGCACTGCAGTCATGGAGATACATATGCAGTTTACAAGAAGATAGATAACAACTGGGATCACCTTAAAAACATTGCAGTATATGCACAGGAAATGGTGAGCCATGAAGAGATAGTCAACATCTGAAGCACATGCATACATTGCAGCAATAACATAACATTTATCGTCCATCATCTAGAGTAGTTGACAAGTCTTCAGCAATACAAATAAGGGTTTGGGCTTGGGGTGCAGTGGCGACACCCTGCCTTGATAATGGTGAGGTCCCAAGTTTGAACCACATGGGCCCTCTCCACCCTGCAACCATTAATTGTCGAAAATACCACAAGCATCACAATATAAGTTTCTATTGATTTCCATGACTAATACTCTAGGGTTTTTAACTTTTTATAGGATCATGTCATCTTTTTGTAAGTCTCAAGATATATTCAGAAGTAGCTTCAATTTTTTTTTGCTGATATAAAGATGAAAGCAGATTGAGGCCAATAGCTAAGTGCCTAGGCTGCGCATGGTGGGTAATCTCCTTAGTCTGGTTCCAACGTTTGTTATGGATACGAGTCACCTATAATGGTTGAGAAGCAACATTATTACTTTCTCTACAGCCATACAAGAAGGTTGAAAGGCATAAAGATATAAAAGTCAGTTTTCTAGCTGAAGTGCTGCAGGAGTATTGTCAGCTATCCCATGTCTTGGCCAATTTCAAGATGACAAATCTTGTGTCAACATACAAGCCCACATCCACAACTATAATCTACTCCCACGTATCTTTCAGTATAGTTATTTAAACTGATATATTATATTAATTAGTGACCCACTAAGATTGTAAGCAGATGTAGGGCTTTATAAGTGTTTTCAGTTTCCACATCAAATACAACCATAGTCAAAATAGAAAACCCGGTCTTGCCTTCTACCAGTAATGAGATTATATTATTAAGATAGTGTTTTCTATAACAAGCTATGTTTATCAACATTCTAGACAATACAAGACATGTATCACAAATCCAATCTTAAGCTAACACAGTCACAATAACCTGTTCTTTGTTGCTAACCCGTAGACAACAGCCATTGCCTTTGTACTCAAACCAAAAGCAACAAGAGTCAGATACTTGATGTATTTATATTACTGCTGTAATACTTGAAACCTAGTGCTAACTTTCTCCTTCAATCCTCTCTACTTAGTCTACTTCTATTTAACTTTTCAACCATTGAGTGCCCTCTCTCCTCTTCCTTCTCATCTGCTTTTATAAAAACCCGTCATTCTATTTTCTCTCCACCTCATGGCCGTTCTTTATTTTTAGCACCAAAGATCGGACTGCCATCTGTTAGTAATCAACCAGTCAAGAATAGCCAACAACATGCATTCTATTGCCACCCCCACTACTACTTCCATAAATATTAAAACTCATAAATATCTCCCGAAATCTCTTGTCGAATTCATCATGCAAGATAAAATTGGATTCTGTAGTCTTTTTTTCAACATACCATCTCCATGCAAATATGCAAGGTTTTTAAGTAATCATTCTTTGCCCTATTTTCTTCGTGTCGGTTAAAAATCTCCAAAAGTAAATCATTACTTTCTAATCGTTTTTATATAAAAGACAAGACCATGAGAAATATCCACGTAAATTAACAATCACTATCTCTTTTTGTTAGAAGATGTGAACAAAGAAAGAATGAAGAGAAATTAGAATGCACACATCGTAGATTGTGTGTCCGTCATTTTATCATGCAAGAGATAGTTACAAAATGGTTGAGGAGGTTACAACCGAACATTAGTTAATACATAACTAATAGTGACTTAATTATAAAAGGTAAGCCTTATATTTTAATACCCCCTCTTAAGGCTTACTGTACTAAAAGCAAAACATACTAACACATTGATTGAAAACTAAAAACATTAGAACCAAATAGATCCATATATTCTTCAAAGCTTTTTCTTTATAAATAGTACTTGGACCAAGTAGAACTCCATTGAGCTGCCTCGTAACCTTCGTAAAGGTGTGTAGCTCCCGAGTTTCTAGATTCCACCTCTCCAAACTCCCGAATTATTGGACAACCATCCATGTTGAGCTACATCCATAGTGCTCCATCAAGTTGTCTCATGACCCTCATAAGGGTATAATTCCCAAGATCCACAAACTCCTGAACTAACTAGGCAGCCATCCATGTTGAGCTTCATCTACACTAGATCCCTCCTGTCTTCAAAGTGTGGGTGTCTTTAAAATACATATTCTTCATTAATGAATTCTTCACCACTTTTAGCATCTGGTGATCTTCAACAATGGCTATAGCTGGCCTTCCTTTTGTGCCAAGTATTATTTTAGCACAGTCTCGATATTTGGCAATAGTTAGAATCTTATGACTCCAAACATTATGGTTTTGACCTATCAAATTTTGCACCTCCAGCTAAATGAGGTTTTGAATGTTTGCCATTTTTAACACTGATTTTAACTTCCAACCCAGAAATTAATGTAGCAAAATTAGAGCGACAATCTATAATCTGAATTTCTGACTTCAGGCATGAAAATAAATGCAATAGTATAGTCAATGTTTTGTAAACTGATTTTTGCTCAAAAATCGAACAGAAATAACCAGAGAAATAATGACAGTTGTATTTGAAATGTAATGGCTTACGAAAGAAATAAAAACCACGTCGAATTTTACCCGTGCCCTGTATACTTTATGCCCTAGATGTTTTGCTGTAACTGAAAAGTGCAAAAGTGTGTGCCCTAGGAGTGAATGCCCCTAAAAAATCAGAAATCTGGAACTGCTTGACTGTATTTTCTTTGTTATTCCTAGATGCCTTGAAAATTGCGTTTTCCTCTTCCTCGTGATTCTGAACGTGTTTTTTTCAAAATGTGACCTAAATCATGTTTTTTCTTTTACTGTCACGTTTTTTCCTGAAAACGTCTTATTTTTCGTGCCCTGACTGCATGAACAACCCTAAAAAATCCCTAAAAAATTGTGACTTTGTATTATAGTGCCCTGAATCCAGTGTTTCCTCACAATTCTGCACTTTATGACTTTCGAGCACCATGTTCTCGCATTTGCAAATGTTCTATCGCCCAAGCAACTATATTTCCCATCAGATTGCTGCCTTGTGACTGTTTTTGACTCACAATTTTCCCCTGATGGCTCTGCTTGCGATTTTACTTGATATTTTTTAGTGTTTTTCAGAGTAACCACAACTGAAACAGGTGAGAATGCCCTTTGAAAATGTCAGGACAACCTCTGAAAAGCTAGAAATCATGAATTTTACTTTGAAACTCACGAACATCAACTTCCGCCTTGACATCTCTCCTCATGTCTTCCTCTTTCACATCCTTCTCCTCACACTGCAAACCCTACCAAACACCAATGGCTTTGATAAAAATATTAGAAGACATGAATAGAGAAAGAATGACGAGAATCCGATATGCACACGTTGTAGATTGTGTGTCCATCATTTTATTATGCAAGAGATGGTTACAAAATGGTTGAGGAGGTTACAACCGAACATTAGTTAATACATAACTAATAGTGTCTTAATTATAAAGCCTTATATTCTAATACTTTTTACCCTTTTATAGGATATGCCTATGAATAGGTAAATCATTATTATATGCCACTCAAAATAGTATGTTCTTTTCACAGTCGATGTATGGTATGATTAGAGTTGCTAATCATAACCAGTTGTACATTTCTTTACATGCACCTTGTGTGTTTTGGGGTTAATGTCACCCTTGTTATATAAGCACATTAAACCTCTTCGATTCATGCTTTAATTTAAATGAGCTCAGACTACAAGCATGGAATGGACCTCTAATACCTAAGGTTTACTAACATATGCATATGCATACTGATTAAACTGTGCCATAGATAATTTGTAATAATAAGATATTATCAAAGCGTTAGATATCACTATCGAGGTCTAGCATATGTTTAGGTTAAAGGTGTAGGTCTAAGTCAAAGGACGAGTCAAACACTAGAGCCTAGAGTCAAGGTAATACATAACTAATAGTGTCTTAATTATAAAGCCTTATATTCTAATACTTTTTACCCTTTTATAGGATATGCCTATGAATAGGTAAATCATTATTATATGCCACTCAAAATAGTATGTTCTTTTCACAAGTCGATGTATGGTATGATTAGAGTTGCTAATCATAACCAGTTGTACATTTCTTTACATGCACCTTGTGTGTTTTGGGGTTAATGTCACCCTTGTTATATAAGCACATTAAACCTCTTCGATTCATGCTTTAATTTAAATGAGCTCAGACTACAAGCATGGAATGGACCTCTAATACCTAAGGTTTACTAACATATGCATATGCATACTGATTAAACTGTGCCATAGATAATTTGTAATAATAAGATATTATCAAAGCGTTAGATATCACTATCGAGGTCTAGCATATGTTTACGTTAAAGGTGTAGGTCTAAGTCAAAGGACGAGTCAAACACTAGAGCCTAGAGTCAAGGTAATCATTGTTGACTGTCACTGGCCACCAATGGTGCAATCATCAGCCTAGCTAGTCTGCCACCCATCTTCCACCTGTGCCCATAATAAGACATCCATAGCATTTGATGTAGGCAATAGATGACAATAAATAAATTATAAATGTAAGTGCATAGATATCTCTAAATTACCTTATCCATACTACATTAATCACTCCGCTTAAGTCATCCATATTTCCATACAAGATAAGAAGCAATACCAAAAACCAGAGTTATAAATCATAGTCCATCAAAGTAACAATATTTTTACCATGATGATCTATAAACAAAAGTAGTATAATGTTTCTGCATTGAAATCCAAAGTAACTACAAATAACCATATCAATATTCGAAAATGCTTAAATGGAATAAATTGCATGAAGGGGATATGACAGCAATGCATTGAAGGTGTCTTTCTTTAGGAATCTCTTCTTGCATGAATTCAGCTTCTTGTTGTATTTCAGGTATTATTTAATTGTGCTATGCACATGCAATCACAGCAGAGATATGCATTTTCTTATGTGCGGAGACATGGTTATATAATCCCTTTACATACAAACTCCAAGAGTTATACATGTGTGTATATATATATATATATATATATATATATATATATATGTATGTATGTATGTATGTATGTATGTATGTATGTGTGTGTGTGTGTGTCTGTGTATGTATGTGTGTGTGTGTGTATGTATGTATGTATATATATGTATGTATGTATGTATGTATGTATGCTATGTCACAAGGTTCGTGTTCGGGAGGATAAAATTCGAAAGAAATTCGCCAGCCAATAAAGTTCGACAAAAAATTCGTGAATAAGTTCGAAGAATATAATTTAATATTAAAATAAAATTTACATATTTAATCTTTTAAATAAAAATAAAAAATAAATTAAAATCCATTTATAATACTCATTTAAAAACCCAAAATATTTATTAATTTTTGTTAATATCTAAATTTTAAAAGTTAAACCTAATATAAACGAAGTATCAATAAAAAATTAATATGTAAATAGAATATACAAAAATTAAAATATAATTTACAATATTCAAACACATTAATATTAAAAATTTAGATAGCCTAATTTTTGCTCAAGTCATTATATATATTTGAAAATATTTGTCAAATATTAATATTTTTAAAATTAAAATTAACAAAATAACAATTAATTTAAAAAATCTAAACTTCATATTTTAAAATGAAAGTTGGAAAGGAAAAAAGAAAAACTAATTAAAAAAACTAAAGTATTTTAAAAAAACTATAACTTAAATGCTAAAGCCTAATCGTTAATAAACCTAAAACCTATTCTAAAGTCAAATCGTGAAAAGAAAATATTAGTTAAAAACTTTTACAAATTTATTTGTTTTTTTCAATCGTGAATACAGAATATCGAGTGGCGATTAAGGAATCGAAAGAGCTCTATCAGCAGGTCATGGCAAACCACGAACACTCACAAACGAAGATTACAGTGACAACGAATAGAAAAGAAATTATTGCAAAAGCCCTAATGTAGTTTCGCCTGTCATTTCTAAACGGATTTAGGTTTTTCTTTCAAATAAACTTTCACCTGTCATTTCTAAACGATTTTAGGTTTTTCTTTTAAATAAACTCGTCTGAAATCATTTCTAAACGATTTTGTATTTTTTATTTTAAATAAACTCGTCTGAAATCATACTGTACGAATTTTCTGGCGAATTTAGATGAATTTTTTTGGTTTTTATTAAGTTCAGTGAATTTCGAATTTCAAAGAAGAAATTCGGCGAACCTTGTGACACAATATGTATGTATGTATGTATATGTATGTATACACACACACACACACATACATACATACATACATACATACACACACACACACATACATATACATACATACATACATACAGACACACACACACACACACACACACACACACACATATTCCATGAATGGGTTGACTCAAAATACAACTCAAGGAACTCATGCAGCAATGATTCATCATATGATGGTGCCTGAAAAAATGAATCACCCAAATTTGATAGAAGATCATTGGATCAGTCCTCTTCTACCGAGGTGAATTGTTTCGTAATTTGACCCCTTGAACCTCTTTCTTAATTGACTTGAAAATAAAACATAGTTATAATACAACTTTTGAACTTATGGAAAAGTCTATGGCCATAAGATAAATTAAAAAGCTATGCAAGACAATATTTTTGTCTCGAGTCCTTCACAAATTTACTTTCTATTACTGCAATTATTTGAATTGTTACATGTGGGCTCTTAAAAATTACTGAACACAATCAATGTGCTCTCTGTTTCACCCTCATTTTTCTTCAGCAAAAATAGTGAACAATTTTTCTTCAGGTTGCAGATCAAGAGGCACCTGGAGATTTTGTAGGTTTGATGGTTGACCCCAACACATCAGGTGTGTGGGCAGATGCAGCTGAGAGTTCCTAGCCTCAAAGGATATGCACCATTCTATTGGGAATAGGCTCACATCCTTGCTTTACTGATTAGATTACCGTATCATGTTTATTGCATTACGCTTATTTCATCTATTATTATATAACTACTAATAGATTATATATTTTTAATATATATACCATACTAGCAGAAACCTCCAAATTGGAAAACTATGTTTTTTAATTTAATTTGTTTCCATATTATTATTTTTTAGCCATTTGAATAAACTATCTTTTTGGATAAAATACATCAACGTTGATCCACTCTCTTTCTAACCTTTATTGATTTGGATTTCCTGACTTTTATTTCCGTAACTTGAAAGTTTTATATGAGCATGCTTAAGATGTTTGAAAAAAATTATATATGATTTTTTCACCAATTTATTTCACACTTTTTTAAACCTCTGGAATATCTTTTTTTAAGAATATGGCTAGTATACACGCACATGCACACTCACACTCCTCCACAAGTCACCAACCTCCCTTGCCTTGCCCCCACTCTTTCCCCCAAAGCCGTACCCTCCATCCTCATATTTTGTATGCGTTTCCTTGGAAAAGTGTTTGGTTCTTTGAATTTCAGGAGAACATGTAATCTAATATGATATATTTTTATGGTATAACAGTATCTCCCTCCATTGTTACAGCACTTCTTTTATGAACTCACCATTGAATTTGTTCAAGTAATACAGACAAAAGGCTATGGTATATGCTGGATTTTCCCCAAAGCCATACCCTCCATCATCGCTTTTTGTATGCTTTTCCTTGGAAAAATGTTTAGTTATTTGAATTTCCGGAGAATGCATAATTTCGTATGATATTTTTTTATGGGTTTAACGGTGCTTCCCTCCATTGTTACACCACTTTTTATTTGAACTTGTCATTAAGTTTGTTCATGGAATATAGACAGAAGGCTATGCTATGTGCTGGATTTTCTGCTGATGGATCTCTTTTGGCTGTTGGTGCGGGAGGTCTTGTGACATTCTGGAATCCAGAGACAAATAGTCTCGTGTTTGTAATTGGCGAGTCTCTGCACTTGACGGTAACTTCTGTCACACATTCTTGTATTGTTTGGATTGAGTTATGAGCAGAGCCACGTTTGGATTCAATGACTGGGTTTTACATGTTGACTGGGTTTTACATGTTGCCCTTGGTTTGCTCAGTCGATTTCAGCACTATCTTTCATTCCAAAATCACAAGATCTTGTAACAATCTCTAAGGGCTCAAGTCCATTTCTTTCTGTTTGGAACTTATCGACATTATGTATTCGGTGGTCGTATCATCTTTCAGTTGAAGGTATTGAGCTAAATGTCTGGTAATTTACATTGTTTTTTGAATTTTATTTCTCATTAAGGGCAGATGAACATTGTACTGTTTTACATGTTTGAAACCACCTGGTTATATATGTGCAGCCATTGCCACTGATCCAGACAGACCAAATTTTGCTGTTCTAGCATCTCTACCTATTTATATTAGAGACAAGTTGAAATTGGAGGAGGATGCTGTCATTATGTTATGTACTGTAGAAGACCCCATGCCAGTTGCTGCTTGGGCAGTGAGAAAAGTAAGGGTGTTTGAGGAATGTTGAATCTTAATCTAAGTTGTAGTTTTTAGATATTACATCTTAGTTTCAATTCTATTTGTTCAGGGAATTTGTGGCACAGTCATCTTTATTCAAGAAAGTGTACTGCTACATGAAGGAACGGACTTTGACAAGAGCAAGCAAGCAGAAAACAGGCTTGTCTTTATGAACAGGGACCACGAGTATACTGTTTTTAATCCATATAATAGTGTTGATGAAGAAGCTCAATTAGTGCCTCTCCTAAGGTTTTCTTCTATGAAAGATTCGGGTGAGAGAAATTAGATTGATCCCATCATTGGAGTCTTATATTACTTATGGTGTCAATGATATTACATGTTCTGAAATTTGTGATTTAGGTGGGGTAAATACTGTATATTGATACAACCTAGAATTTTTATACACTAAGCATGCTAACAATAATTATGTGTAATGCAGTCCTGTCTGGATACAAGACCATGTTTGGTAACCTTCCTGCTCAGGAAGGGAATATTGATAAGTTTGCCTCCCATATGGCCAGCCAAAATGTTATTTGTGCTGCCACAAGTCATCCTTGGGAGACTATATTCAATGGTCCTTCACATGTTCTTCCTCTTCTCAGCAGAGTCGGAGCTGCATTTTTGGAATCCCTTTTGGAAGAAGAGACTGAGCAAAGAGTTGTGACATCTGGATGCATTGGCTGCAACGTTTTTTCCGCTGCAATTCTCATAGGCCTTAACTTTTACAGTCAAATATGATGACCTGGGGAAAGTAGTTGTCTTAATCGGAAATAATTACTAAGTGTATTTCTTATCGAAGATTTTATTTGCAAGAACTGTGTATTTAGTCAAGTTTTGACATTTGTATATTTATATGGCTTAGATACGAATGTCTTGAAATACATATTATCCATGGCAATTGTTGTATAGACCAGCTTAGGCATAAGTAATTAAGGTTAAAGCCTGTACAATGCCTAATACATTCTTTGTTTTTGGTCAATATATCTTATTATGATGGAGATTATGACTGTTTAATATCTGTAAGTAGATTCGCAGAAGGTCCATTTCTATATTATCCAAGATGTTGTTGGGCAGTTTGTTTTTGTCAATGGGGCCTTATTTCTCATAGGTGTAGGGCAAGATTTCCACAAATGTCGTCGTCATTGAAGATTTCCACAAATGTCGTCATTGTCAGTTTCTTTAACTGTATTAAGGGAGATGCAACTTCTGTGTTGGTAAATAGTTTGGACATTCTTTGACACACAACTATGCAGATATTTTGAATCCTAGCAAAGAATAATGTGTTTAAAAGATGGTATGAGTTCATATTCTATGTGCGTAGATTGTGGAGGGTAGGTAATTTATAAATGATAACATTGATGATATTATTGGAAAGGATACTGGATATAACTTCAGCACTTAAGTTATGCATGTTGTCGGGAACTGAATGATTTGTTTGTAGAGGAGGTATATTTAAATTCATTGTTGGACACTGCCTTATGCAAAGGGAGTCTGGACATTGCTAGTTATAACAATTATTCTTTCTAGGTCTGAAAGTGATTAATTGCCTCATGACATTATGAAAATAACTAAATATTTATATAAAAGGAATGAGAATATGTTTTTTTCAAGGATGTTATAGAGTAAGTATAGTGTACATCACCTCCTTAAAAAGTTTTAAACTTCACCCAAGGTCTTCAAGTGTTGCGCCCTATTTAATCTTCCGTGCCATGGATACAAGATAAAAATCAGTCTTACTTGGTTGTTACTGTTAACTCTGATTTTCTAACCCCTGACCAACCATTTGCAGTCTGTCATGGTTTACTTGGCCTTTGGCAGTTAGAATTTCTGTATTGGTAAACTACTAAACTTTAAGTTCTGCAAACACTAATTTGGAAATTATGAAGTTATGAGTACTAATAAAAGAACTAAGTGGTACTACTATTCTTTATGCGATCTTGTATGAAAACTGTTTGATTCTCTTAAGCTGTTCTTGGGTTATAAGATATCGACAATTTATTCTACTAATATTCCCGTGATCTGCTATCAACAATTTTAGTTTATTTTTATCTAAATGTTTGATTATGTGGATCTTTCCAGGGGCTTTATACTTGTCCCTTGGACCTTTACTTTTCGTGTATAGCAGGTTATACAATCAAACTTTTTGACTGTCCTGCAACATAATAAGTTCTGATATTTGGTGGAGCGTCTCTTTGTCAGATGCCTCAAGACTGTCAGCCTTCAAGAGCTGGACATAGCCTTTGATGGACTCTCTGTATATCAATTTATATAGGAATAATTTTCTGTGGCGAGTATTTTTGAAAAGCAAGCTACCTCGATGGAACTCTATTTTAGCATGTCATTAACATGCTGCTTCATGTTCGTGACATCCAAGAAGCATTATACTTGGAAATTGGGTATAAACCTTAAATTATTAAAATGCAAATACAAAATTTTCCAAATGGCGATTTCAGAATGATCACCTCGCTCCATTTTTATGGCCAAATATTCGGCCATTAAGCTGCGTAGTAGGAAATATATTTAATTGGAAGAGATAAGGTCAATGCCTGTCCAAGACCCAGGTTTAGAGTTTCCACCATTGTTTAATAATTCTTAGGGGAGCTGTTATGAACAGCAGAATTTGCACTTTCTCGTGTTTATTAAGAACAATCGTTAATTGTCTAACTTATATTAGGCAAGAGCGGATGACATAAAAAACATCCAAAACCCCCAAAAGACAAATCTAACACAGATAACCTTCTTGAGCAGGTCTGGGTACTGTTTTCAGGCCTAGGAGATCAAAAACAGTACGGGGATTGCATTTCTTTGCAGACTACTTGCACAAAACCATTCACCAAACACATCTACTCTACTGTGGAAAGGCCTATTTATAGGTATGTTTCCCTTAATTTTGTTGACAGCTGTGTGTGTGGCAAGTAACTTTACATACTAAAAATTGTACAATTATTTAACCTGACATCCTAATTTATTTTAAGTAGCTTTGAGCGCCCCGTACTTTCTATTTTACATACCAACTAGGTGTATACTGTTCAGTTTAAATAAACACGTTTTTGGTTAGCCAACTTTCTTATGTTTATTTATGGTCTTTTATTGGATGTAGGAGTGTGTTAACGATTCTTTAGTTATCTTAGTTGTAGTAGACAGCATTTTTAATCGAAAAAAAAAAGATCTTTTGTAGTAAATAGAATGATACATGTCGAGTTAGGGGCACTTTCTGAGCAATTTTTATTGAACACAATCCCATACAATTAGAATGTCATTTTTGTTGTGCTGTGTTCTGGTATGTACTTTTAATTCTGCAGTAGTAATTTGTTGTTAGTGTAGCTTTTATAGCCAACATTTCTAGGGTGGTTGTCATCTTTGCAAAGCTGGGTCAAGTGAAAGTTGAATGACAACAACCCTTGACGATGAGGCACTAAGTTATCTTTTACAATCTCCGTGTTGAACATAACTACGAAGTATGAGGACAAGATTTTGCAATGATACAAATAACAGTTGTCAAGAATAAGAAAACATACTTGAGGATTGACATTGTACAAGAAAGAATCAATATCAAACCCTGAACAAAGGTGGTAGAAGAAGACAAAATGGTTTGAGAGTAGACTGGAGAATGAAAGTCTAATCAATTGATGAAACAAGAATTAAGACTAGGGCTTCAAGAGGCAATGAAGCTTAAAAATCCACCAAGATAATTACAAAGCAGAAGTTGAAGCGAAAGCCAAGGTTGAAGTGTAAGTAGAAGTCGAGAGAAGGCCGAGCGTAAGTAGAAGTAGGAGGAAGCCAAAGGAATGAAGTGCAAACCTTATTGCATAGGTTAGTTTGGGAAGTGTTGTAGAAGAATGAGGTGAAAATTCCTTATACTAAAATGAATAATCATTATATTAAGGATTTATTGTTGGTGATGTTGAGCCAAGCACGCCAAAGATCAGTAGGGAAAATTGGAGTAAGCAACATGGGTTAGGCACATGACAATGAGCAAAGCAATTTACACATGCACTGTGCCAAAGGAAGGATTGATGATTGTGACATGTCTGTCAACACTAAGGATTGTCAAGGATAAATCATCTTGAGAAGAAGACTTGTATTAGAATATTTGTGACAAACTCATAATCAAAATTAGACGAGTTTAACAATCATAGTCACGAGGACTCCATTAAGCCGAAAATTGGAGAGGCAAAACATGACAAAAAATTATTGGTACTAAATTTGGAGAACATGTACAACATTGTAGACTATGCATTATCATTTGGTTTGCTAATGGGCAAACATATGAACAACATTGGACGTGGTCATTCCAAACCACATTGAGAGATGGCTATTGGTTGCCACAAAGACGTAATGACAAATGCCGAGTCATCATGGGATAAATTATGGAAGGCATTTGAAAAAGAATTCAAGCTCTTCAAAGATGGCAACGAAATGTTTGTGAAGATTTATAACACCAAGGGAAATGCGAGAATTAGTGAACCTATTATACAACACCCAAAAAATAGTTGGGAAAACTTGAGGAAGACCTAATTGATAGTTTAAAGAAGGGACAATTCATTGGCAAGGGACTTCTACCCTCATCATTGAAGAAGGTGGTGGTTCCATCTTTGTCTTATGAAGATGCATATCATAGAGTGATGGACATTGAAAGTGAAAATATGTCTCCCTCATACTCAAGGAACATATATAATGTCTAAGAGTATGATGATGATAGTGAACTTGGATTGGTGTGAGCCTTAAAACAAGAAATCCTTTGAATAATGAAAGAGCTAAAGGGAGATATGTGATGTGCGACTATTAGGTATGTTATCATATCAAAGGTGATTTTCCCAAATAGATGTTATGTGAGATTTTTTTGCTCTAATCAAGTCACTAAATTTACCAACTTAAACTTGATTTAATTGATTGTCTAACTTGTCCTAATAAATATTCTATTTTCTAACTTGTCTTATAAAATATTCTACTTTTGGGCAAATATTTAGTTTTAATCTCTTGTTCAAAAGTTGAAGTTCTAGGTTAATGTGAAAATAGTTCTCAACATTGAGTCTATTGCCTTAATTGGGAATGTAATCCCTTTCAATTAGTGTAAGTCAATGCAATACCTTGCAATTATTTGAAGTTAAGATTGCAAATATAAACATGTTTTAGAAAATTCCATTGTTCATTATCTAACAATTCAAGTTTCATTCTAACTCGATTAAAAAAATAGAATTATTAAACCCTATTGTAGGGTATCTGTTGTAATGTATGATATTCAAATGCTAAAATATAGTAAGACACAAGCAAATAAACAAGTAAAGTATGAAACCCCGAACAAGAGAGATGGATAAATAGACTTAGTTGGTTTACATGCAATTTGAAACTTATCTAGGCAAGGAAGAGTGTACATGTTGGACAAAGATCGTAAATGCCCAATATAAATTCTAAAGCTCACGATAATGCTGACATGGGTGCCCATACTGGGACAGGGCGCCCAGTGTTGGAGACAACTTCTGGGTGCATGTGACTCGCACAAATGCTCAAAATATGGTTTTCACCGTGTCATAGTTGTTCCCTTTTGATCCCCTAATCTTTGCTTCTTGATCGCCGAACATACCTATAACTCGCAAGACAAATTTACCAAGACAAGCCCACAAACCACATCAAACCCAAAAAGAAATATGCATAATGGGGAGTTGGATGACCCACAAGCATCACCCGACAGAGTGAGCTTACGATCGAGCACCGCACTACAACTCGACTCCATGTAGTTCTTGTGTGTGTGTGTGTGTGTAGAAATTGTACCCTAGGATAGGATGCCTTTGCGCAAGTTGCACTTGATAGCGGACTATATCTAGAATGTAGAAATGTATAGCATGTGTGGATGGAATAGAATAACCTTCCCTTTCCAATGCGGTGTATGGAGAAGTTTCATGCAACCCTTGTCCCTTGAATGGATGCTAGATGGATGCCTTGGAGTGCTTTAGGCGCCTTTTGAATGCAAGCTTAGGTGGTAATAGTAATGCTTAGAGCTTGGTCCCTCATTTTTAACACATAGCTATGTATTTATATGATTTCCTTGTTTGAATTTTGTAATTGACAACTGGAAGGCCGACCCATAAGTGAAAAAGATGCCCAAAAGTGAAAAAGATGCCCAAATGATAAAAGAGACACAAAATGAGCGAGTAAGGTAAGAAAGGGTTAGGGGCACCTAGAAGGGACAAGAGCCCCTGAGCGCTGCTTTGTCTGGATGGGGGCTAGTGTTTGGAGCAATGAAAGATAAATAAATAAAGTTTTGACTAGCTTGTAGGGTGTGCAAGACTAAAGAGGAAGCAAAAAAGAAAGAAAAGAGGCCAAAGATAGTTGTCAACCACTAGTTTTCTTGCTTAGGAATCATATAAATGCTAGTATGCTTTTAGGACCTAGAAATGTACCCAAGTGCATGATTTTGTGTCTACATTTACCCCCACTTTATGTTGTTGAGTGAATACTTGATAACATAAAGTAGTTAGAAGATGCGTACCTTATAATCCATGTAGAGTGTGTGGCGAATAGCGTGCCGAGTGGACAAGTGAAGCGTGGAGTGATTACAAAGTGAAGCATGGAAACTAGGAAAGGAAAGTGACCTTAGGGGTGAAGCGTATGTGTGTCTTGTACCTGTTGTTGTGTATTTGCCGATGTAGGTTGTTCTTGTTGTGTATTGAGGACGAACCTGCAAAATAAGAGTAAAGAGTAGTCAAAGTCTTGTATATGAAAAAATATAAGTATGCATAAGTATGTAAAACTAGTAGTAAAGGAAAGTGTGCACTTGATATAAAAGAGTTTAAATGTTAGAAAAATGTCCCGAAATGTTGTGAAGAACGATTTTTTTGAGCGATCTCATGCCAAGTGCGAGTTTTTGGGCGATCTCATGCCAAATGTGAGTTTTTTTGGGTGATCTCACACCAATGAGCAAGTGTTGGGGAGAGAGGTCTAGTGTTACTCTCCTTCCATGACTCTGCCCAATAAGCACCACTACAGATGCTACATCCCCGATTTGTTCCTTTTGTCCCTGATTAGTTCCAATTATCTTGATTGATTGCATTAATGATCAGAAGATAAAATGCATTATGTAATCAAGGTGCTGTGCAGAATCGTAGAACTTCTCTACAACCTGATGTAAAATGTGTTGTGCTAAGAAATTGACTGTAATTTCCCTCGGGACATTAACACCCAAGGGAGGACACAAGCGCCCACCACTACCGTCCAGGATCGGGCACTATGTCTGTGCTGTGTTTTCTTATCGAAGTCTGATTTTGGACTAGTTTTGTGACTACATAATGTGCTAATGTTGTACTGCATCTTGTGTTGTTTTGAAGATCTATGCTGATGTAAGTGTTCTTTGTTCACCCCATGATGCCTCCCCCTCGTTTGGGGTGTATGCACGATGATTAGTAGCAAGATGTGCGGTCCAAAGGAGAGGACACAGAAGCTAATATGAAGTGGATGCCTGCATGGGGTAGGGGATGTGCATGGTAGAGACCAAGGCACATGAAAACAAGAGAGGCTAGTAAGAAGTGTTAGTAATAAAAGTAGCTAAACTATAAAAAAAAAACTATGTAACAATCAAGTGTGCGAGACAAGATGACTGCGAAAAACGAGTTTCAAACAAGGGACATCGCTCACAATGTTACAAGACAATCAAGGATGAAGCGACCAAAAACATACATTAATCACACATGACATATGGCATATCTCGCAAACAATAGCATAAAATAGCAAACAAGATCAAACAAAATGTATCAAACAAGCATGGTGGCATATAGTCCTACAAAGCAAATGCTACACATGAAGCACCCGTTAGCATGTTAGAAATGTAAATAGTTTGTCAAAGCGTGTATAAATCAACGAAAAGTAAGGTAACTTGTAATGAGAAGTAGTTAATAATGTAGCAATAATACACCTAACACATGTGTAGTATATGATAGATAACGTAGATGCCCCCAGGAGCCTCGGTGGGATTGGTAAGAGGTTAGTGCCAACCATCATTACAAAGCATGTGTAAGAACCTGTAAGAGATCTGTATTCACCACAAAGGACCAAGTAAACGTGCATGTGTATATATAGAAAGATAATGACATACTAAGAATCATCTAACATGGAAAGAAAAGTGTAACATGTAAATAGAATAAGCTTAGCAAGAATAGATGTAACCAAGATATGCAAATGCAATGTATGAGTGTGATGGAATGGTATGTAAAGTGTGAAGATGGTAGGAGCAGCGTGCCCCCAATGGATATGCATGAGATGAGGTTCATTTATAAAAGATCTCTCAATAGTCAAGAATGAACCATAGAACAAGAGTGTGTCATCGGAAATAGGTGTGAAAGTAGGTGCTAGAAAGATGTATCATGAAGCATAGAGCGTGCAAGTGTAGAAGACGTGAGGTTCATTTCAGATTTAGACCCTCATTAGTCGAGTATGAACCATGAAAATAGAGTGTGTCATAGGGTAATGAAGATACAATGCGTGTATCAAAGAGGATGCAAATGCTAGGAAATATTATATATTAAGCGCGGAGCATGAAATTCAGAAGTAGAAACTTTGAGAGTAATGAAGGGCGGGGATGAAGTTGCAATGCCCCCAAGTATGTGAGTGATGGAGTTTTATGCGGTGATGTGAGAAGGACCATGCCATGGTGGTGGAGTTTGAAATGTGTCCCGACCATCAATGTAAATATTAGATTGTTTGACAAAGAGAATTAGACGTTGAAGTGGAGTAGGGTGGAGAGGGATCTTGAATGGTGGTAGCTTATTTGGGATTGATAATGTTGTAGAAGAATTGAGAGGAGGAGGGGATGGACTAATTTTTAGAAGAGGTTTCTTAGTAGGATTTGGTATCACCTTTGTAGAAGGCTTGAGTGGAGGAGGATGGATTGATTTTTAGAGGAGGTTTCTTAGTAGGAATGGATTAGATAGGCGACTCTTGACTTACCAAAGAAGGAACATTAGTGATGATGGAATGATGCTCACTAGACATAGATGGATTTGATTTGGGAGCCCATTGGGATTTAACAATTGGAGATGTAGCAGAGGTTGTGAAGAAAATGAAATAAAACCTTGATGCTCAAGGTGCTTAATTCGTTGTTTTAAAGCATAACAATCATTGTCATTATGTCCATTAAGTCTATGATAATTGCAAAATGGGAGACCTTGGTATTTGACAAGCCGATAAGGAGGGTAACAATGAGTAGTTGACAAATTGATCAATTGGTGATTAAGGAGCTGAGGAAGAATATCATGTTGCTTAGCATTGAGATCAAACTTGAGAGGTGTCGATAGTGGTAAGACTTGAGGTTCACTTATATGAGCACATGTAGAAGACATAGAAGTAGGATGAGATGTAGAAGAACTAACATGGGCTTGAGAAGCATCCTTGAGATGTTGGATTTCAACTTTAAGAGATGTAATCGTTGTTTCCATAGCTTGAATTTTGTCTTGAAATAAACAATGTAAAGCTTGAATTGACTCTAAGATGGGTTGATTGGATGGAGGATTAGGACCAATAGAGTCATCAGATAGACGATTGAAAATGACACTTACTTGAGCGGGTGGCGTATTGCGAGGGAGATACATAGTGTCTAGGGATTTTTGGAGAACAACTTTGCAAGGTGGATGCATTTGAAGTAATTCATGCAAAGAGATTTGAGGAATTTTAGGATCCATGAAAGAAGATTGGATAGAATAAGAAAAATGAGGATCCAAGTGTATGATCACGAGTGGGGTTCACCAAATGATTTAATAAAAATAGAAATATTAAACCCTATTGCAAAGTAACTAATGTAATGTATGATATTCAAATGATAAAATATAGTAAGACATAAGAAAATAAACAAGTATGAAACCTTGAACAAGAGAGATGGATAAAGAGACTTAGTTGGTTTACACGCAAACTGGAACTTATCTTGGAAAGGAAGAGTGCTAAACATGTTGGAAAAAGTGTTGTAAATGCTCAATATAAATTCTAATCTCACAGATAATGTTTTACAAGGGCACTCGTAGCTGGCTAGACATGGGTGTCTCAGGCACTGTAGACTACTTGTGAATGAATATGACTACGCACAAATGCTCATAATCTAGTTTTCACTTTGTCGTAAGTGTTGCAGTTGTTCCATGTTGATCGCCTAATCTTCGCTCCTTAATCGTCGAAGATACTTGTAACCTGCAAGACACATATTTACTTGCACAAGCCCACAAACCACATCAAACCCAAAAATGAAAAATACATAACAAGTGGAGTCTGACCGACCCCGACAGTGAGTCACCCAACAGAGTGAACTTACAATCAAGTGCTTTGCACTACATCTCAGACTCTATGTAGTTCTTGTGTGTGTGTGTAGAAATTATGCCCTAGGATGCCCTTGTGCAAGTTGCACTTGATAATGAGGTAGATCTAGAATGTAGAAATGTATAACATGTGTGGATGGAATAAAATAGACTTCCCCTTCCTATGTAGTGTATGCAAAAGTATGCAACCCTTGTCCCTTGAATGGATGCTAGATGGATGCCTTGGAGTGCTTTAGATGCCTTTTGAATGCAAGCTTAGGTGGTAATAGCAATGCTTAGAGTTTGGTCCCTCATTTTGAACACATAACTATGTGTTCATATGATTTCCTTGTTTGAATTTCGTAATTGACAACTGGAAGGTCGGCCCATAAGTGAAAAAGATGCCCAAAAGATAAAAGAGACCCAAAAGGAGAGAGTAAGGTAAGAAAGGGTTAGGGGTGCCTAGGAGGGACAAGAGCGCCTGAGCGGTGATGTCTTGGATGGGCGCTGGTGTTCAAAGCTATGAAAGATTAATGAGTAAAGTTCCGACTAGGCTATAGGGTGTGTAAGACCAAAGAAAAAGCAAAAGACAAAGAAAAGAGGCCAAAGATAGTTTATCAACCACTAGTTTTCTTGCTTAGGAATCATATAAATGCTAGTATGCTTTTAGGACCTAGAAATGTACCCAAGTGTGTGATTTTGTGTCTACACTAACATCATTCTTTTCTAAGGGTTATCATCAATTAATAGTCCTTTAATAAAAATTCTAATTAATCTATATACACTTTTGCAAATGTAGATGAAGTCCATGATAGTCATTAAGACCAACTTCTCTTTTGAAGCTCAATTCATTAATTATAATTTATATAATTAACCACCTTTTCAACTTTACCAATTGTATCAAATTAATAGCCATGATCCTGTCAAAAAGATGACTTTTCAACCCTATTCTTCCCTTGAATTTGTATGGGTCTTTTGGGAAAAAATGGGTTTTTGTTTTGAATTTTTCATGTCACCTATATTTTTCAATGGTTTTTTGTCGCTTCTTCAATTTGATTGCCTTCTTACATTCAAATTTTACTTAATGAGCGGTTAATTTCTTCTATTTTCTTGAGTTGGTTAATAGGAAATCAAAGATGGATGTTAGGAAATATTATCATGGTAATGCAATTGAGGTAGGGTGCGAGGTCTCATCCTCTTACAAGAGGTCAAGGCTCAAGACAATGAAAAATTCTTGAAGAATATCATACTTTGGAAAAAATGAAGAAAAAGTGCACACGTATTTTGTAGAGGATGTGCACGCTACTTACCTAGGATTGGTATAAGATTCCAAGTTGAGGCAACAACTCAATATTATTGTCCTATTGGATGATTCTACAAGAATGGTAGTCGAGTAGCAATGGATTTTGGAGGGTGACTCTCTTAATAGGAATCAAGGATGAAAAACTATTAAAATGGACCACTAATAATCTCTTTTGGGTGATATCTCAATCAAATTGGGTGAAACTGCTTCAATTGATTAGTTGGTTCAATTAATGGTTGACCCCCTGCTAGTCTACTTGATACACTCAAAGTGGTGCTATTTATTCCGGTGAAAATGATCATGTTTGTAGCCGACTATACCATTTTCACTCACGAGGAAGTCAAACAACTTGTATTTAGGGGTTATGTTAGTTGGATCGAGATACATATATGAATGAAAGGAATGAGGGAATTGTACATGGGAAAAATATGGGTGTTACTTTCTCTAAATTATATGTAAACCTTTCTACCTTAGCTCCCTCTCGGTTAGTTGGGACTTTGAGTGCCCTAGTCATTGACGATGAAGAAAGGTATTTGATTCCAAAGATTACTGCTACTTAGCTTCTTTAATTTGTATTGTTTAGGCTATTGATTTTGTATGTTGTTGAATTATCACTCAAATAACCTTCATAGAGGCAATGAGATTTGTTTACATATGTCCTTGATGTACTCATACGTTTGATCAATATATTATTATATTAGAGGGTTAACACTCCTTTTTTGATCTTACAAAACACTTGTCATACATTAAGTGTAGTAAACGATGTATTCCTTTATAAGGACTTAGAGGATTCTCTTCAAAGTACATTATCCTTGAATCATTTTATTAAATGTCAATTCAAAGATATTAACTACAAATTTTCAAGTTAGATATGCAACTTCATCGAATCATTTAATAAAGTTTATAGGAGTCACAAATGGTATATACAAGAATATTAAGTTAGTTTTAATTGCATTGATACTATTAATGGGCAATGAAACAAAAAAAAAAACTTTATTTTTCTCCATTCAAAATATTTTCCCAACTCAATGTATAACAAAAATCTTATTTGTTTATCAAAAAGTAAATATAAGTATCTCATAAATTATTTCTAACCCAACCCATCAAGTATACTTTATGTTTCATAACAATCAATACAAATTTGTTTACAATTTTGTGAAGGCTAAACCATCTCGTATAGCCATAAAAATTGCCACTTTACAATAATTATCACTCTCTTTGTGTTATGTTCCCACAAAGTACTAAAATCAAAATCCAAAAATGCATCCACCATTAGTTGAACATAACTTGAACTCATGCCAATCATCACAAATAAAAACAAAATAGGACCCACAACACAATACATACCCACGCAAGCCCAATAGAGTTTTAAGACCACCAAAAATCCAACTACATTTTTTTGGGACATTTAACTATTTTGACTAACTACTAATTAGATTACATGCTAAGGTTTGAACGTGTGGACCCATAACAACTTCAAACCTTACTCAAACATATTAGTCTTGAGTTAGATCCATTACTCCTTCAAGTAATCATACATCTATCGCCTCATAGTTTGAACGAGGAAGTATGAAAAATTATTTCTTGGTCTAGATTTCCATTTTTCTCATTGCAGGTTTACATTAGTTTTCTTAAGGACGTAAAAGAGGTTAAAAAAGTTTTTACCAACTTAGAGATAAAGATTAGAACTCGATTTCACATAGTTCATAGAATGAACTATCATCATCCATACAATTGTTTCTTTCTTTCGTTTCAACAAAGGAGTCAATGACTATCCTTTGCGAACAAACAATAAAAGAGTTTAGATAACCAAAACACATAAGAAACATATATGTTCTTTTGCAAAACACAAAGGTGGTTTTTCCACAAGGATTTAAATACAAACTAATGGATCTATGAGTTTAAAAGGGCACTTTGGGTTCCTTGAGAAAATTAAAAGCCATAATAGAACTCTCTCCAAGGACTAAAATTAACAAACACTATCCCAAATTTTATATCAATTAAATATATGTACCCTTGGATCATTATATTTCATTCATCTTTATCACTTAAATTAATTAGGATTAAATTCCCACGAAAGCAATAGCAAATATATGAAAACACATAATACACATTGGTATATTTCATTCATCTTTATCACTTAAGTTAATTAGGATTCAATCCCCACAAAAACAACACCAAATATGTGAAAACACATAATACACATTGGAATTCAAGTTCAAAATTTATGAAGTGAGCTATATTAGCAACTAGCACAACTTCACAACTCACATCATACATGCTCTAGACATGGGAAAATAAAGCACTATTACTATTTGTTAATGTTCCTAAAATTTCCAACTTTTTGAATCTTTAAACAAGTTCTTCAAGAATACAATCTCTCATAAATGACACATAACATTGGTCAATAACTCAATGATATTCTAACATGTTAAAGACACCTCTTGAATCAAATTTTTCTATAACTTTGGGTATAAGATAGAGTAGTCTTAACTAGTATTACTCATTATTCCAACTAATGCTACAATCAACTTGTCATTTAATTTAATGTTTTATTAATTACTAACACAGAGGAAAAATCTCAAAACCCTAAAATAATGTGTAAAATCCAACGATGTATTCAAACGTAAGTGATTTTAATTTTTAAGATATTTAAAATATTCGTTTTAAAGTTAACGATAATTTTTCCATTGTTCATGTCGCCTAACTACACATTTTGGATGGCTAGCTTGATCCCTCTAACATGGTATTTTATATTCTTAATGTTTTTCTTCCCAACCTATGCACTTCTTTAAACACCGAGACCTAGTGTGCTACTATACGAATTTTGAACCAATAAAATTCCATGTGATGTTTGTATTTTTCTCATCCAACATCATGGTATAACCCCGATTCTTAAGTAAATTAATGTTGACTATTTGTTTTTTATAGTGTAAATTCTCACCATTGTTCTTATGTCTTGTTATTTTAAATCATGCTCATGAGAGAAATCTTAATTCTTTCTTCTTGTCAAGTACAATATTTTGTCATTCGTAAAGAGTAAACTAGCAATTACACATGAGGAGGTGGTATATACACATGTTAGAAACATTTTGGAAGGAATATCTAAAATTCTACCAAGACTTCTAGAGGCTTATGAGTGTATTAAATATATATTGAAAATTGAATATAAATGGATGGTCCTTTACTATTTTCTTTTGTATACTATGCATGTTTCTAAGTAATTGTTGGGTGTTGAGGAAATACAAAGTGAGGGGTTCTACCCTCCCACCCCTTTCTTTCCTTTATCAAAGAAACACTAATTGGTAAGATAATTTTAAATTTCAAGATGGGGATGGTGGGACCATTCGATGGTCAACTTCCTAATATATTTTTATTATTATTTCATGCCATATGATCCATGAAATTATATTTAACATTGTTTATTTTAGTAACAAAGTGGGAATTTTCATTAGTGGATTATTTTTGCCACATATAGCTATTATTTTCTTATTTGATTGGAATGTACCACATTATATTTATTAAAAAATATTTATAAGAAGAGATAAATCAAGGAAAATCTATGATTATTTTTTGTTTTTTTAACCTTCTCTAATTATATAATAAATTTGGGGGTGGTCTCGTCATAACATCTATTAATAATTTTTAGAAGATTTTTTTCAATGTTATTACATTCAAAACTAAAGTTAATGTTTCTTTTTTCCTCACTTGTGTCTTAAGAATTAATGTAGTAAATTTGTTTCATCGGAAGGAGGAAGACTCCAAATTTTTGCACGCAAATTTGGATTGATGTATAAAATGACAGGGAGGAATATTTTAATAAACCACATTTAAAAATTGCCACTTTTAATTAGTTTTCTTTTTTTTAACGAAAAGTGATGTCAATTAATTTTTTTGACGTGACTTTATTTTCTTGATGTTGAAAGTACATAATACGGTCTAAATATTCGTTTAGAATCATGAAATATTAGATTTAACATTGAAATTTGTTATGAAAACATTTAAATCTTAACTCAAAATGATTTCTAATCACTTTAACATGGATAAGTCACAAATGTTAAATTGATCTAACTACAACATATGGAAGATTAACTTAAAAATATAATTTGTCACGTGGAAACTATGGACATTTGTGAATGGTTTGGAAAAGGTGCCTACATGTAGACAAGTGATGATGGACACTTTGTCTCTTCATTTCAACAAAAAGTACAAGAGATGATATTGACCATTATGTGGAGTGTGCATGATGACTTTCACTTTGTACATCAGAAACCAAGAAAGCCCTAGTGAAGCACAAAAACTGCTAGAATATATGCCTGGAGTTACAAAACTTTCTAAAATAATAAAATTTATTCTTGAATTAATGACAACTCCCATGAAGGGGGATAAAAAAGTCGTCAATTTTCTTGCTAAAATTAAAAATATTAAATCTCAATTAGATGGATGTAATTATGATTTAATTCAAGATAAACTATTATATTTTATCATTTAAGTAAACATTCATGAAACGTTTAGGATCTTTATCTCAATTCTAAATTCTAAATATCAAACTGAACAAGATATCCATGACTTTTCTACCCTTAGTGCTCCGATTTAGGAAGAAAAAGTTATGACGAAATTTTATTTGAAAGAGAATGTCACTTAGTGACTTCTTGCTCAAAACCTAAACATATTTTCTCCAAGTTTAATAAGAATTAGAAGTTAAAACCAAAATTTAAACACCCTAATAAAGATAAGAAATCAGTGAATAATCACCTAAAAGTTAGTTTTGATGGAAAATGTCATAATTGTGGAAAATTTGGTCATAAAAAGGAAGATTGTAGGAAAAAGAAAAGTAAACCAAATTTCAACAATCAGAAAGGAAACAAAACTAATCAAAATCAATGCAAGAATCAAAAGAATAATAAAAAACCTAATGTCATTGCTTTATATCTTGCTTTAGTTACTACAAAAGAAAATGAATGGATCCTAGATAGTGGTGTTTCTAGGCACATGACCTATATGTTAGATATTCTCTCTGATATCAGAGAATGTCATGATCATATTTTTAGGTGATCATTCTATTCTAGATGTACAAAGTCAAGGTAAAGCTAAAGTTTTCAATGGTTATATTAATGATGTTTTATATGTTCCTAAACTAAGATGAATTTATTATCATGTTCTCAGCTAACTCAAAAAAAAATCACATCGTCTTACCTAAAGATAAATGCTACATTAAAAGGAATTAGATAAAACTATCACAAAAGGTATTCAAAAGAATGGGTTATATATATTTAATGGTTTTGCATCTACTTCTTGTTTTACTTCTCAAAGTAGGAATGATTCAAAATTATGACATGAAAGGTTAGGGCATGTTAACTTTAGGAGCATGTATGATATTTCTCACTTGAGAATATTTGGTATCCAAACCTCCATATTTACTCCTAAAGATAAAAAGAAAATATTGTATGCATATCACATGACACTTTGGGGGCGCCTATATTGTTTGTATTGAAGACATCCAATACCGATTGTATACATTTTTTTAATATTGTTATTAAAATATTGATCATGATAAAAATCATGAATAATATATGGTCTCAAGTTAAACTTTGTATCTACAAATGATGTGAAGAGCTTAGTAAAAACGTTATGTTTCTAGATTAACAAATTATTGGAAAAACTAGTGTTGAATATCTATCCCTATAAAGTATTTGTGAATAGTGACAATAATCACTTTAGTATTGTTTTACATGTTGAGAATATTTTTTAAGATACCAATATTGTTTTTATTTTAAAACAATATTTCAATATAAAAATTCTATTGTTGTATCTTAAATCATAATGTGCTTCTAATTTACTTAAAAGATTTAATGTGGCTGATTGTAAATTTGTTGTCATTCCTATTAAAGCTGGTTGTAAATTAGATCTTAAACCCGTATGTGAGAAAGAAAACCTTAATATCTATAAACAAATTGTATGTAGTTTAATCTATCTTACTATCACTAGGCATGATATTTTATATGAAGTACGTATTGCTTCCAGATTCATGTAGGAATTGTTATCGTAAAAGAATGCACCTCTCGAAAAATCATGCATGAAAATTAGAATTTTTGGGCAACATGGGACTGTCTCCAAGTGTGGGACTCGTGGCTTAAGAAAAACATCTGGAGAAGGTCAATTTCCTCGGTTTCACGAGACTAGGAGAATTTACGGAACACAACCTTTTCCTAATGTTAAAACTACTCCTATAACTAACCTACATTAACATATCCAAGGGACAAAGGGGAGAGAGAAGCAATGCATAAAACTATAAACTAAAGGGGTGGTGATAACACCAGAAAAAATGATGGAACTTCCCCACTCCAAGTGATACCGATGCAAGTTCGTAGAAAAGATACCATGAAGATGCACACAGGTTCTAATATAAGTAATTGAAAGGATACAAATTATGCAAGAGAGAAGATGTATTCACACCAAAAACATAGTATTTGAAGAAAATAGAGAGACCACACTTGCATTTATCAATCCTTTATAATTTATAAGAAAAGATGAGGTAGAAAAATATCTATTCATGAGTTAAAGAGGTTGAAAACATAAAATTTCGAGTTACGTAGAGGAAATTAAAAAATGCTAAGGAAGAAAAAATGGGAAAAGAACCCTTACATTATGCACAAGAAATTCTAGTTATACCATTTTTGAAAGGGAGAAAAGAAATAGAAGACACATAAAAGGACTGCCATGTTGGAGAGTTGATCTTCCTAAATTGTGTTAAACAAGCATGCGCACCATAATTTCTTGTAGTGTTGACTTCTAATACAAGCGTGGACACCATTAGAATAGAGACAACAACCACAACACGATACCTTGATTTTATCACACACCATTAAACCATGCAAAAAGAAACCATACTTTAGTAAATTTTGGTGGTTGTTCGTTTGGTTCAGAACATGAGTGGTTTTGAGATATTCTAAAGAAATTTGATGTCCCGATGGGTTCTCGAAGATTTTCATGTTTCTGAATGATCATCAAATCCTCCTTTGCTTGGTGGTGTTTGAGTGTTTCTACATTCTTCCATCGACGATCCTTCAATACCACATAGGTATTTCTCTCTTTTGTATGACACCATACCACGGATATGTTCCTTTTTTGTGGCAATGACAACCCACGAATCACTATGATTTAGGAAACATGTGAAACACTAGGATAACATTTTGCGGTTTCCAACCTTAACCATTCCAAATTTTCTTTTTCTTATCGTACGGGTCCTTAGAATTCATGCACTTCATATTCTAACCTACGAGCCTTGCATTTAGTTCTACATAATTAAAAAAATCCATTGAATTCTACGTCTTTGGAATCCACATAACACTATGTTTTTATTTCGCAAAGCACTAAGCTTTCTCTCTTCTTTTGCTCCATGGATTCTATCCTTAGCTGATTTTCTATCTTCCATTTGAGTATGTGATCCTACTTGTGCTCTGAATAGATTTTGACATGAGAGTATAGATTTTCTTAGAGCCACGAAGGTTTAATAGTGTAGACACAAAATCACATACTTTTGGTAATTATCTAGTCATGATTACATACTAATTTTCATATAATTTCTAAGTAAGAAAAGTACTAACTAACCCATGTCTTTGGCCATATTTTCTTTCTTTATGTTTCCATTGTTAGTCTTACACTCTTTCTAGCTCAGTATGTCTTTTCACACCTTGGCATTTATCATCCTGGACACCAGCGCCCAACCAGACGCCGCCGCCGGCACGCCCTCGTCCCCTCCGGCGCCCCGACCTCTTTTTACTTTGTTCAAATTATTTGGGTCCTTTATAACTATTTGAGCATCTTATCTTTTTGGTAGTCGACATTTTCGGGTGAATTATGAAATATAAGTGAGGGAATCGTATAAATATAAATTTATGTGATCATAATAAGGGACCAAGCACTAAGCATTAGCTATCACCACCTAAGGTTGCATTCAAAGGCCATTATCAAGAGCATTCAAACATCCATATAACATCCATACAAGGGAAAGGGACTACATTATTCTGCATACACTTCATAGGAGGGGAAGTTCATTCTATTTCATGCACACATCTACTTAAATTTCTTACATCTAGCTACTTGCTCGCTATCAAGTGCAACACGCACAAGAGCCACCTAGGGCACAATTCCGCACACACACACCTAGAACTACATTGGGTCTGAAATTTAGTGCAATGCTCAGTCGTAAGTTCACTCATTTGACAGATGAGGACATTCGACCCCTCATTTGCATTATTTTATTTTTAGGATTTGATGCACTCTTGAGGTTTTGCAGTTAATATTTCATTGTAGGTTATTAGCGACATCGATGATCATTGTGTGACATACTAGTGACCAAAGGCGAAGGAAAATAATCACCTCACGACCTACGCAACCGATATTTTTGAGGATTTTAGTAGTCACAGGCACCCAGAGAAGGTCTAGGGCACTTGCAGTGCCCCCGCTCTCCTTTGCGGGCACCCCAATCCAGGAGATCATCAACCCACACATTTTTTTGGGGCTCTGTGCAACACTTCTCCCTTTCTATTCATTTGGTTAACGTTTTGACATAGTTTATATTTTTTTGTGAATCATCTAATTCATTCTATCCCTTCTTTACAACTAGGGTTTCATAATTTCTAGCTTAATTTGCTTGGGTCTATTTTGTACTTAATTGTTTATTTATTTACTACTACAATAACAATCAGATTTAGGCATTTATTTCAATATTTGCTTAATCATTTTGGTGAACCCATCGCTTGAATCCTCCTTCCCTCTAGGATTTTTCTTCTTATTCCCATAACCCGTAGTGGTTCTTTTGGGTATTTTGACCATCTTGAGCTTCCTCCATCTTTTTGTAGGGTTTCTAAATCAATGGTGAGCTTTTTGTTTTAATGGATGATACCGAAACACCTTTTATAACTCTCACAATGTTCCTCTTAATGAAATCGAAACATCTGATATTGAAAAATCATATGATGAGGATACCAATGTTGATCAAGAAAAATTAGACAAAATCACAAATTTTTGTCAAGCTTTGCGTAATAATCCTACTCATCTTCCACATATTTTACATGCTTTGATTCCACTAAATATACTCGTGATGCTTCTTCAATACTGCTTGTAGGTTCCTCCTCGAATTCCATGACCTCTACTCAACCCCTTCATATTCCCTCTTCCATTCCTACTAGTATTGCTCCCATCATTCAACATAATAATCCTAATGCATAGGTTGGATCTTCTTTGAATACTCTTGTTTCAACTTCTTTATATCAGGATCTACAAACACATATTTACCAAATTCAATTGGCTACTTCTCGACATCACCATCTTTGGATTCCACTTCACTCCTTCACACTCCTTTCGCACCCGCTATTTCCACTTATTCATTTCCTCTCAATTTCATCACCCCTAAGTTGCCCACTTTCAAAGGCCATGACGACCCTCAAGAACATATTCGATATTTTCATGTAGCATGTCTAGACTATGCAGATGACCACACTTTATTTACAAATATTTTTCCTCGTAGTCTCTAAGATTATGCGATGCGTTGGTTCTATGATTTACCTGTCCACTTGGTAACATATTTAATGCATCTAGATGATGCTTTTATCACACATTGTTGATCTAATTTTTTTGTTCCTTTTCAATTTAATGATCTAGTACTAAAGAAAACTAAATAACTTAGAACATGGAGGGTTTATGGTACCTCAATGTGTGATGGATGCAATAAGATGGAAATAAAGTGAATGATACCGTTGCTGCAAACTTGATGAACCTACAAAACAAGAATAAGTAGAAGAAAATGGATTAGATAGTATATGCGGGGGATACCCAATGAAGTTGGTTCCAAGAAGTGTTACCTTCCTTTCATGGATGTCAACCCCGTTTGATAAAATAAAATGATATAAATGAAAGATGATTGGATAACATATAAAAATCGATAAATAAAATAATCGAAAGTAAAAAAATAGATGGGAACACACTGATATGATCTAAATGAACTTAAAATAAAATTATACTGGATGGGTTAATGGAGACCCAAACTACATAGAGGTTGGTCGAATGATGACACACGAGTGGATAAAACCAGGGAACAAGATAATAATGAAAATCTGTAAAGATCTAAATGTAGAAGGTGGTCACAAATACCTAAAGACAATGGAAGTGACTTGCAGAGGAGATCACGAGACATAAGAACAATATGGATATAGAAAGAAAATATTTTGATGGATTGGTTGACAAATGAGACTCAAGTCGATGGCAACCAGGATGTGAAAAAAACAAGTTTGGTATAATAGGGAAGCATGATGGCGAGATATGGAAACTAGAAGAAAAATAAAATGCTAGCAAACATTGGAGAAGGATTTGGAAATAGAAAGTATATTGATAGAGGGTTGGGTTGATGATGACTTGGACCGATGAAACATCTAATCGAGTAGTGTGAAACAAATTCGGAGGTAGATGGGTGGGATGAGTGACATTGAATAAACAAAAAATCTAGAATAACAACCTGACAACGATAACGAAGCTCTGACAAGTTGGACCTGCAAAATGTTATATTCTACAAGACAATAATAAAAATTGCATACGATAACATAAATAAGCATGAAATTGAAATAAACCTCCCAAAGTCATGCAAGTGATGTGAAACAAGCTCCAATGGACTACAAGAGGGTTGATATAACTGCTAGATTACTCAAATTCGAAGATAAGTTCACACAAAGTAAGAAATTTTTATTGTGTTTAATTTTTGTAAGTGGGATGAGATCAGACTTATAGGGTCGATGGTGACCCAATGGTCACCACCGACGATGGGAAACTTTTTAGATGGTAAAATCATTGATTTACTCAAGATATGAGGATTTAGGGATTAAGAGAAATGCTTTAAAGCATGTTGGTGGGTAAGGGTTGTTTGGGGAAGTGTCATGGGTAGATAGGAGATAAAGATGGGTAGGATAAAAGCTAGAAAAAGTATAGGGATGTGGATTTAGGTGGTTAGGGATAAAATCATCCCAAATAAAGATAATTAGAGGTAATTAGATAGTTTATGCTAGTTAACAAGAATTAATTAATATTTAAAGGTGATGGGATAATAGATGGTCATGAAATTAAATTAAATGGGTCTAGCTAGACCATGGTGGAAAATGTGCATGCGGGCAATCAAGGGTAGTGATACCAAATTTTGGTGTCTACATTTGCCCCTTTTTTTTCAAGTGGTTTGTGCTTAGCAAGCCATGAGACAAAAATGATGAGAGATAAAGAGTAGGATGAAGACTAATGGAAGATTGATGATGAGATCCCCCTCAAATGAGGGATCGATAACACAAAGGGGAATCGATGATGAGTTTGAAAAAATAGATGTTTAAGGGTGGGTGGAAAAAAAAGATGGGTAAAATGATGAAGCGAGGTAAGATGCCCCAAGTGAGAAGGATTTACACATCAATAAAATCTATGATGGTAATTTTGGTATCATGTTGGTAGGGAACAAATGGAGGTCTCAATGGAGATGGTGGTAAAGTTCTACGACTAGTGAGTGGGTGAAAATCACTGCGAAATGGAGGGAATCCAATGGAAACCTCTCAAATGGATGTGAGCCATGAGGACCAATGGGTCATAGAAGACATCAAACTATGTGCAACCAAATGTGAAAATAATGTGAAATCCTTCATACATGAGGAATCAATTGAAAGGTATGCATCCACAAAGGATGAGGATGAAAATAATGGTGCCCCAACAAAGGGCACAAAAATGGCCAAAAAGGAAAAATATGAAAAAGTGATGATATAAAATGCCCCAAGGGGGAGTAAGTATGGCCACAAAGGTGGAATTTGAGACAAGACGAGATGATGAGATGATGCCCTAGCAAAAGAGCAAAAAATAGATAAGGAGACAAATAATGGTGCCCTAATAAAGGGCACATGATGGCCCATGAGGAAAAATATAAGTAATGGTGCCCTAGAGGGAACATAAATATGGCCACAAAAGTGGACTTGAAATAAAACATGGATGATAAATAGAATGTTAAAATAAAATTCCCCAAGGGGGAATAAATGAGGCCACAAAGGTGGAATTTGAGAAAAATAGATGAGGCCTTAGCAAAAACAAAAAAAGGAGGAGGAAAAGCCAAAACAAGGGCTGCCAAGGCAAATGGTGAATCTAAGGCGATGATGACTAAAGGGGTGATGATGACTTGGTGTCGGAGATATATAAGTGCGAAAGTCAATCGGCGATGCTCATTTTCATGCGTGTAATTGACGATTGAGATATAAAAAAGAAGATTGAGATATGGAGGCGAGAGGAACACCCATGAAATGACATAGGGTGCGTAGGATGGTGAGTAATGCAAACCCCACTTTGTTTTATTTATTTATTTTATTTTTTTTTTGCATTTTTGTGAAAAAAGGATGACGCCAGGGGCGGTTGGTGGTGACCTAGAAGGGTGAACGTAAAATGGTCCCTAAGGTGTGTTGATCGAACCCTATACATTCCAACCCAACCTAGGTCGGCATCGACGAAGGATAGATTGGAAAAATTTGATAGATAGATGAAATACACTAATGTTTGCATGTTGTTGTTTGATGATTTCGTGCCAGGAGACTTTATATCCGAGAGACCGAGTCTCGAATCTATTAGAGTAGATTAGAGGAGACGTGGTCGACATTGAGTGGGATCACTTGGAATATTTGGGGTTAGAGGATTTAGACACTATCAAAGGATCCCATGGGATGTGGGGTTGATGATTACGTTGGTTGAGAGATGGGATAAGAAGACTTGCACTTTTTGGTTTAGACGGGTGAGATGAACATCACCATGGAGGATGTATACCACATCTTGAGATTTCCTATTCAGGGGGAGAAAATAGTCCCCATTACAATGGATAACATACTTGTAGTGTTGATAATGATATTTGAGTCGAAGCACCCCATGATTCTCTTCAGGGATTTTTCATATGAGTTGAGGTATGAGGAAGGCATACCACGGAGAGATGATTGATTTTATTGGTCATGATGGTGGTTTCATGTTATCATTACGTGACTCGGGAGGAGTCGGTTTTGATGGGATCTAGGTGTGTAGTAGCAGATATTGTTGAGCACCAGACAATGTTTTCATTTGGAACTTTTTCTAGCATAGGTGTACCATGAGCTAGCTATGTATAGAGTTGGGAGGAGATCAGGGTTGGATGTAGGTTTCTTATTACATTGTTGGGCCTATGAGCATATTGTAGTTATCTTTGGTCACTAGGGCTTCCATGGGTCACTAGGGACCATATAGAGTTGGCAGTGGGGTTTTGAGATGGAGAGCTAATCAAGCTCATGGAGAGAGGGGAGACATGGGTGTAGATTGGTATGTGGATAGGTTTAGAGAGCTGAATGGGGATCAAATCAAATGACATTCCCTATAAACTTCCCTACATGGCCTAGGGTGGATGCAGAGTTAGTGGGTATGAGAAGGATGAGATGGGTGCAGGGTAGATAACCAGAGATGATAGAGGCCATTCATTTGATAAAGTGTGATGACAGTTTGGAGTCGTAAAAATAGTGCCGAGAGATCCCATCTCATACATGTGAGAGGAGATTGATAGAGAGATGTCAGTTTCTAACATGGAAGATCCATTGGAGGAGGCAACAACACCTTGGGATGATGATGATGATGTGGGAGTTGGAGTGGGATTTTTGATTGGATGACCACAACTTGGGTATCTCGGGTTTGTTGGGGAGAGAGGAGATGAGGAGGATGGAGGAGATGGAGGTTGAGGTAGGGGCATATCTAGGAGGTGACAGAGAGATGAGATAGAGGAGATTCCTTCGAGATGACACGATTACATGTAGATATGGAGAAAATGTGCATTGAGAAAGACATTACGATCTAGTAGAGGGGACACATTTACATAAGAAAGGAACCAATATCTGCTAATGAGGGGAGGCTTATAGGATCCATTTTGGGGATCTTGCTACCATTCTAGCTGCTAAGGATGCAAATGGTGGTGGAAAGCAACACCGTAGGGAGGAGGAGAGATGGAACCTTATGGTATGATTTCGATAGATAGATACAAATCCTTAGCCAGAGAGTCTAAGGTATTACGAGGGTATAATGATCAAAAAATTCCAAGACACTACGATATTGGGAGCATCTATAGGCAGGCTTAAGATAACTAGAGCTCGGTTATCCTGGTAACACAATAAGTGTGGCTCAACCACATCAAGGAGAGGGCCAACATGGAGGTGATGAGGCCGACAAAAATATAGAGGACTTTCCTCACAGGGGGCAATATTTTAGACTTTCGATGATGTACAATTTACTAGTTTTACTAATATCTCTACTTTGAGAGAGGACCCTTAAGGTTGATGATTTACCAATACACTTTATTTTTGTGATATATATATATATATATATATATATATATATATATATATATATATATGATACATGATTTTTTGTGGTTTAACATGTGTGTATTATAATGCTTGATTATTTGATTCATGATGATGTGATTACATGTGTGATGATGATGATGATTGATTTTATGTTACTTATATTTGATGATGATGGTAAAAGAATGTGAATATGTTTTATAATGATGATGTTAAATGATGATTATGATAATAATATGTTTTATATTCATGATGGCAATTACATGTTTACTTTATTTGATGATGATGATGTATGTATATGCATGATGATATGTGATGTTAAGAAAAAGAAATTTAAAAATAGAAATGATGAATGATAGGCATAGGTAAGGGTAGGAAATTTTATGTGATATCATAGATGGGTAGCATAAAGGGGATTTACATAAAGAAAGATGCACTTATAATTAAAAAAAGGAGAGATAAAAGATAGATGTGGAAAGGTTTAAAATAAATGTAACTTAATGATGGCGACCTATGGGTATGAATGATGCTACGTCATATCAAGGAATGCTCAATAAAAATATGCCTCCAAGCGCATTGGAGGTAAAAAGAGGGAGATCCAGGTAACGTAAGGCACATGCGACCAAAACATGATGTTAGCATATAACCAACATAGTTAGTTATACGAAAGGTCATGAGAGAAAATGTATGGGATGAACTCATAAACCTAATGTCAACACGAAAAAGGGGTTTGTGATGTAACTTGTATGTAGGGAAGAGGGTTCTCCATGAGTGGTGTTCCCTAAATCTATGCCCCATATCTGGAAGGAGAAAGAGAACAAATTGATCAATGTGGGAAGTTTCTTTGAAGAAAGCTGATCAATGCAAATTTTTTTCTTAGGATGATGATAAAATGGAAGGTTGATCAATATGGGAAGCCTTCGATGCCATAATACAAAAGAGTAGCCATCCTTCAAGGGTATGGTATACTTTATACATATATGATATAAATGGAAAGAATGATACACATGATAGCCATCCTTCTAGGGATTGGTCTATTCATTTTGTTTGATTTTTTTTTTATGAATAGTTACCCTTTGAGAGAGAATTATGATTTTGATAGATTTGAATTTTGATAAGAAACATCCATGAATTTTATTTTAACATGGGGAAGAGCTGGGAATAGCTAGGTAGACCACTTAGGAGGGGATAATGAATGTATAAGAGACACCCGTGAACCCTTTGCATGGTTTCAATAGGTAAATAAGAGGGTGATGGATGTAATGATCATGGAATTCTCACCAAGAAGGGAGAACTTATCCATAAGGAAAATGCTATGGGCAGAGTTGTGGTGCCCATATTTAAGGTCATATCTAGGAAAGTGACGATAGAACACATAGTTCTAAATCATTACAATGATATATGAAGAGACTAATGATGGAGGGATGATCTAAAGATATGACTAAGTGCTCACTAACAATGTGATAACAATATAATGGTCACAAGTGCAATGTGTTAAGTGGTTCCACTTCCGGTTTATCATCAAGGGAGGCCAACGATAGGATCCTAACCCATACTTATGTGTGATAATGTATGGTCCAATCCAGTTGGGAGAAAAATTTCCATGTTGGCGCCTTTCTAGAGTAGTAACGTTATGATTTTAGGATAGGTTCACCGACGTTAAAATCATGATAAGATAGATGATATCTTGAAAAATGGGATATGATGAGATATATGAGAGAAGATAAAAATTATGCGCTACCCTTAAGGAAGTGAAAATATGCATCCCCAATGAGATTTTGAGTAGATGGTCCCGCAAGAGAGGGACCAATATGACCACAAATGTGGAATTAGATGTGGATTTAGGATAAGATGGAATGGTCCCCCAAGGAGGGGAAAATATGACCACAATGGTGGATTTTGGATGAGAATGAATGGTCCCCCAAGAGAGGGACAACTATGGACACAAAAATGAACTTAGGGTGAGGATAGTTTAAGTAAGATTTAGATGAGATGAGATGGATGAAGATCATAGATTATGCGAGAACACCTCGAAAAAAAAGGAAGTGAGAAATATGCGTCTTTGGGAGACGAGAGAAAGGCAAAAAAATGGGATTAGGATGAAGACCATGGTACCCCTAGGGAAGCACATATATGGCCACATAGGTGGACTCGGGATTAGATAAGATGGTGGATAGATTGGATGGATGAGACAAGATAATAAATTGGATGTGATCATATGAGGTGGGTTCAATAAGACAATGTCAAACATGAAAAGGAATTATTTTGTAAGCAGACCGATACTAGAATGAAGTCCCCTAGCGTCAAAAGAGATGTTGGATGGAGAAAAGGATGAATTGATGTAGATAGGATGTGTGGATGAGGAAGATGTGAGAAGATGAATACAGGGGAAGATGCTCCCCCAACATCAAGATATTATTTGGGAAATTTGGATGTGGATGAGTGTGTGGATGTCAAAGGATATTGGATAGGATCATAGGTATGATTGGCAAGGCCAATAATATCGATGAACAAGGGAGGACCCTCTTATGGAGGAGGGATGATAATGAAGGATGATGGATGAATAATGAAATTAGATGGATGAAGATGTAGGATTGGATTAGTCATGGTGGATGGAGAAAGAAGATCCTCTTGCATGAGATATTCATCATCCTCAATAAGATCATGGATGATGGTTTAGAGGGCCTTACAATGTTTAGTGTCATGACCCGGGGTATGGTGATAAGTTAAAACACGATGAGAGTTGAACCATGATGGCTTCTTACTTTGTGAATCGAAAGCTTTGATAGGAGGAAGTGTGATGGCATAAGTTTGGAGTAAGTGTTGGAGGACTTTTGCGTATGATTCAATCTAAGTGTTATGAGATGCCATATTATTATAAGGATTCTTGGACTTAGAATATGAAGTGGATGTTTGATATGATTTGGGTGTTAAGTGTGAAGTTAGAGTATTTCGGGTTTTGATGTCTTGTTTTCAGTTTTGGTGATGATTGGTGCTTTAAAAAAGAAGAAGCATTGGATGGTTTTGTCTTGCGTTTATTGGTAGATTGATATGTTTTTTATGAAGGGGTTGGTCCAAGAAGAGAGTTAGACACTTTGGATTTGAATTGATCAATTTATTGTGATGAAGGAGGTGGCCCTAGAATAAATGGATGTGGCCCAAAAATAGATGAGGTAGATTTGGTCTTCGTTGAAAGAATGTCTATCTTCTTGTGGGGGCGCACAAGGGATCATTGTGGAAGTGTACCAAGGTTCTTAGATTTGGTTTGTGAAGGAGCACCCTTAGGAGGGATGACCAAAATCTCAACTAGGGGGCTAAAGGTGGTGTTACGGTTGATATAGATGGAGGGAGAAGTCTTTTCATGATGAAGTCTAAATAAGGTGAAGATTGGTTTGATGTAGGAGTATTGGATTGTGTAGATGAAATGGGAGGATCATTTGAAGTTTCTGCAAGTTGAAGTGCTTTCCAAAATTATTCAAATGATGAGAGTGACGTGGAAGGAGAATATGGTGTAGGTGTGGTCACAATATTTGATGTAGTAGGTGTGGGTAATAGTGTGGAAAGAGGAACTGGGATTGATTCTAAGGATGGTATAATAGGTAAATGTGGAATGGTTGTAGATGAAGTAGTAGGTATGATAAAATCCGATGAAGGTGAAAAATCAATGGTGGGTGTAGATGTGGATATTGATGGAGAAAGAGGTGTTTGTATGATGCGATTGATGAGGTCTATGTGAGATGTGGACTTTGTAGATTTTGGATTGGTCAATGTGGAAATAGGTGGTTTTGTAGAGGAAACACGAGTACCCTTTGTGTTTGTCTTAGGTGGGGATGTTTGTTTCATGAATGTTTCAAGGGTACCATTGATATGTTTGAAAATCGAGAGGATGTGATTGGTGTGGTAGTGGATATAGATGCGGAAATAGTTGATATTGGGGATTAAGTGTATAAGATTGAGGTAAAATAGGTGATGTGGTCAAGGTAAAAGATGTAGGTATATGTGATGAATATGTTAAGGTGGATGAATTCATTGATGTGGTTGATATAGGGGTAGTTGGGCTTGATAGAGAGATGTGTACAATTGGGATGTTTGGGGATATGAGTGATGTAATGATTAATGTGTTTGATGTAGATGTGGATAAAATGGTAGGTATAATCAAATTCGATGTGGACGTGTTAAAAGTAGGAATAGATGTAGATGTAGGGGAGATATTGAAGAAGGCATAGGAACAATGTATAGGGTAGGGGTAGATAGCGAAGTGAATGAGATGAGATAGGGAAGATGAAGATATTTATGTATAGTATTGATTGCATAAGGATTAGATTTATAAGATATTGAAGGTGGAGATTGATTTGTTGGTGGTGGATTAGGAAAGCATTTCTTGAAGATGTCAAGGGGTGAGATTGCATTAGTTAGGGAAATGTATGATGTTCGGAAGAAGGAATGTAATAAGATGGTTGGGATTGAGGCATATGAGAAGTAGATTAATGTGAGGTATATATTGGGATGGTTGGACAAGATGCTAGTGATAATATTGGATGGAGTAGGGATAATGTTGATATAGGGTGATGGGGTGGCATATGACTCATTGATTGAATGTATGGGTAGGATTGAGATATTGTAGGAGATCTATGAAATATTAATTCATAAATGGGGATATAAGGAGGCCCAAGAGTTCGTGAAGGATGAGGAGATGGTGGTGTGGGTGATCTAGATGGGATGTGATGATGGTATAAGAAATAATTGGTCTCATGATGAGGGACATTAATGATCAAAGGTTGAGTGCTGAAGGAATTAAATGAGACAATGGCCATGGTAGATGTTGGTGGAGATGAGATGATACAACCACTTGAGGCAAAGTTTTGTTCCATTTTCTTGGCTACCGAACGAGTAACTATGGGCATGAAAAAAAAAAAGTTTATACTAACTAAATCAAGCAATTCAGGCACATTTTTTTGATTTATTAAGAAAGTGTGAAAAATAAAAAGGGGAATGGATAACAAAGGTACCTAAGAAATGGAAATCTAAATTTGGTTTCAGTTTTTATGGTTAGGGAGTCCTCTATATACCCGAAGGTACGTGAGGCCCGAGTTTGTATAGAGTTTCTAATGTGGCCGAACTCCGTGACAACTTTCTGTTGGGTGATGAAATCCCAATCAATCCACCTAGTAGGAAGATGTCTAGATGTGTTGATTGATGTGTGAATTTTGGTTGTGTGTGATAGATTGTGAGATGCAACCGATTAACCCTTACTTAAGCTATGTTTTCAAGCAAGGATGCAAAGGGTTCTTTTTAAGTCAAATCCAAATGTGAAATTTTGATGAGAACACACACAAGGAAGGGAAAATGCAATGCAAAAAGAGAAAATAAGACAAAAGGATAATACATGTAGAATGATTTTCCTTTTTATCTAATCTTTAAGAAGATGCAAGTGAAGAATGATCCAAGAAATCAAGCACAACACAAACAAGTAAAAAGAAAATATTTTCCCCTGAGTTAGTGTTAGTAGAAAACATAGAAAATAACAAGAAATGTAAGGAATCACCTAAAGGGTGGTCCCACCAAGTGTGCCAAAATGTTGATCTAATTTTTTTGTTCCTTTTCAATTTAATGATCTAGTACTAAAGAAAACTAAATAACTCAAAACATGGAGGGTTTATGGTACCTCGAATGTGTGATGGATGCAAGAAGATGGGCACAAAGTAAATGATATCCTCACTAGAAACTTGATGAACTGAAAAAAAGAATAAATAGAATAAAATGGATTAGATGGTATATGCAGGGGGGTTACACGACGAAGTCGGTTCCAAGAAGTGTTACCTTCTTTTCACGGATGTCAACCCCGTTTGATAAAAGAAAACAATATAAATGAAATATGACTGGATAACATGTAGAAATGATATAAATAACAAAATCTGAGAGTAATAGAAATAGATGGGAAAGAACTGATCTGATCTAAATGAACTTAAAATAAAATTGTACTGGATGGGTTGATGGCGACCTAGATCTATGCAAAGAGGTAGGTCGATGATGACCTGAGTGGATGAAGCTTGGACAACAAGATAATAATGTAAATCTGAAAAGATCTGAATGTAGAAGGTGGTCATAAAGACCTGAAGACACTGGAAGTGACCTGCAGAGAAGGACTTGAGATAGAAGAACAAGATGGATATAAAAAATAGAGATTTGGATGGATTGGTTGATTAATAATAGGACTTAGGTCGATGGTGACTGATGAGTACGACAAAACAAGTTTGGTATAACAGGGAAGTAAGATGGAAGATCTAGAAACTAGAACAAAAACAAAGAACTAACAGACACTTTGGAGAAGGATCTAGAAATAGAAAGTATACTAACAGAGGTTGGGTCGATGGAATGACCTGGACTAGGCAACATAGACTTGAGTAGTGTGAAACAAAGTTGAAGGTAGATGGGTTGGATGAGTGACCTACAAATAGAAAACCTGGAAGAACAACTTGATAATGAAGCTCGACAATGGTTAGACCTAAAAATGTTAGATTCTACAAGATAATAATAAAAATTACATACGATAACATAAATAAGCATGAAATTGAAATAAACCTCCCAAATTCATGCAAGTGATGTGAAACAAGATCCAATGGACTGCAAGAGGGTTGACACAACTGCTAGATTACTCGATTCAAAGATAAGTTCACAAAGTGCAAGAAAGCTCATATTATGTCTCATTTTTAAGGGGGTGAGATCAAACTTATAGGGTTGATGAACCTTGTTGGGTTGATTCACCATCATGGGAAACCATTCCTTAGATGGTAAAATCATTGATTTACTCGAGATATGGGGCTTTAGGGATTGAGATAAATGCTTTAAAGCATGTTGGTAGGTAAGGGTTGTTTGGGGAAGTGTCATGGGTAGATAGGAGATAAATATGGGTAGGATAAAACTAGAAAAAGCGTAGGGATGTGGATTTAGGTGGTTATGGATAAAATCATCCCAAAGAAAGCTAATTAGAGGTAATTATCTAGCTTAGGTTAGTTAACAAGAATTAATTAATATTTAATAGGTGATGGGATAATAGATGGTCATGAAATTAAATTAAATGGGTCTAGCTAAGACCATGGTGGAAAATGTGCACGCGGGAAATAAAGGGGAGAGATACTAAATTTTGGTGCCTACACACATTTCTATATCAAATTCATCTCTATATCTCTTATGCTTAACTCTCACAACATAAACAAGGATCTAATGAACATCTAGTGGATTATGTCTTACGATATAAAAACAACTTAGCTAAGATGTATAATGTGCTTGTGGACTCTGAGCTTCAAGATTTATTCATTTAAATTCTATTTCCACCTCTCTAGGAGAGTTTTCTCTTTGAGACATCTCCATCATTTGATCAATTATGTCATACTCTTAAGCTACATGAAAAAAATCTTATCTATAGGAAAGCTTAAGTATTAAGAACATGCTTCATCTTTTACACGCTTTCAAAAATAAGTCCTCCTTCAAGCCATCACCCAAACCTACTGAAGCTAAGGACATTGTCAACGTTGTATCTAACATGAAATAAATTTAATGGAAACCACCTAAGTGTACATACACAAAATTGATTGTCACTCCACATGTTCTACTACCACAACTTATTGAGAGAAATCTTATTACGCTTCCTCCTCTCGCTAAATTTAGACCCATATCATCCTAAAGGTCATAATTATGATGAAAAGATCAAATGCAACTATCATCAATGTGTTGGATATTCTACAGATCGTTGTTTTAAAATTCACAATATCATTAAAGATTTGAGCGATAATAATGCACTTGAGCTTCAAGAACCTGCGTCTTGATTTCGCACCTATCAATGAAAATCATAAGCTCAAGATATTTAACAATCCTCTCCCAAAAATTGAGAAAAAACCAATTGACTCCTCGAAAAAATCAAACATATTGCACCGTGCCTCCTCTCCGCATCGGGGCTCTTGATTTTATAGTTTCTCATATTGAGACATCCTCACTACTCATTAATTTCTCTAATTATGATTATCATGCTACATTATCCTCTATTTTCTTACACATTAGTGCTTCTATTGGATCCACTTCTATCAATAACACTAGAGTTGATCCATCATGTCACATCAATGCATGTTCTATTGCACTCCTTGTTGCTATCGGATATCCACTATCACAAATCTCATATCCAATTCCAAAATCATATGGATTTGTCAAAATTCTGGTCACTATTGGTCCTCTCACCATGCTTGTTCCTTTTCTTGTGGCACCATTTATCGAAGGGTGTGACATGCTCTTAGGTCTCCATTGGCTCCACGCAACTCAGGATATCATCTCCATGAACCATTTATGTCTGAATTTCATTCATAACAAACAATTCATTTCTATCAATGGTGTTCCACCATCTACACCATGGCCACAACATCCTCTTGAGGTTTACATCGCCTTAGATAGAGCATCTAGGTCTCCGCAACCTCTCAAAACTAAATCACAATCTGCTCCTAGCTTGCTTGTTTGTGCTTAGCCTACACGGTCTCATCACCTGCTAGTCCATCACATTAGTCTAGGTCCACTACTCACACCACTCCTTCACATTGGTATATGTCACCGCCTCGCTCTCTTCCACATAGTGTCCATTACCTGTACATTTTGCTACACATAGGTGTTCATCACCTCCCCTCTCTCCTACACATAGGTGTTCATCACCTACGTGTTCGGTTACACATAGATTTCCTTAACCTCCACATTATAATCATCGGTCACATGCATTTAGGCTTCATTCACCTGCATAAAATCTCATATATCACCACTCTTAGAGTATGATCAAACACCTTCATCTCCACAAGCATCAAGTAGAGAACCCTCGTATTTTACTTTCATCCGATAATACATTCATTATCACACATTTGGGGGGCATCACACTATTTCCTTCTCCCCCCACCCTAGCATTGATACAAATCTTATCTCCTCATCATTTTACATCTAATCTCTCATATTCAACATATATATATTGATACATTAAGTATCGCCATTTCCCGATGTCATTCTATCATGCTATGGTTCACACTTGACTGTTGAGGGCATCCTTTATAAATGAACCTCAGTCACTACACACTATACTCACTACGTATTATCAAAAACTTTACCATATCACACATTTTACACTTGACACATTTACAACACATATATCTAGCATTTCTTAGTTACACAACACATTACAAATCTAACACAACATGCGCAACATCTTACTCTTGTAGCTTCTATCACACATTAGGTGCATTACTCACTATACAATTCATGGTACATATTTTTACTTCTACTTCTACACACTACAGTCATTTCCCTATGATGCACTCTAGTTTCACAATTCATACTCGAATGATGAGTGTTTCAATCTAAAATTAACCTCACCGCACTCACTCACTCACTCACGCACTCTCTACGCTTCAAAATTTTATGAACATATCTTTCTTACGCACACATTCGAACCATTTACCAATGATGCACTATTGCTCTATCGTTTATTCTTTACTACTGAGGGGGCATATATAAATGAACCTCATCTCATGCATACAAATGCACTTGGGGGCGCGTGAATCCTATCATTCACACTAGATTCCATTCCGTCTCATCTATAACATACTACATATCTTGGTCAAATTTAATCTTGCTTTCTTATGCTTTTACATGTACACTTTATTACATGCTAGATAGATATCTTGTATTTCATTATATTTATCATACACACATGCACACTCACTTAAATTTCTAGTTTTGATAACAGGGGTTTATACAAATCTCTACACCCAACATGTATGCTTGGTGTATTACGTATTACTAGTCCCACAACGGCTCCTGGGGGGATCCACTTTTATAAACTATGTGCTATTGTTTCATTTTTCATATCACCTTACTTTATCAAATTATACATGCTTTGACATACTTTTTATCCTTCTAACATACTAATTGGTGCTTCATGTCCAACATTTTCCTTATAGGTCTATTTGCTTCTGTGGTTGTCTGAAATTTTTCTTGCTCTTTGTATGTCATTGTTTGTGGGATTTTCCCTTTATCATTTGTGCACACTATCTGATTTCGGCCATCTTGACCTCGATTTTATTGCGACATCATGAGTGGTGTCCAATGTTTACAACCCAATTTTCATGGTCTACATTGTCTTCTTACGTCTTAGCTTACACATTGTTTTCTTAGCTTACATATAGTCTTTTACATGAGTGTTTGAATTTTCTTGTACTAAAACTTGCTTCCAGCCAAATTTACTTTGTTTGCATCTTCCTTGGTTTCTACCAAGCACACTCCCCTATAGAGCATTAGTTTTAGCACAATGGTCATTCTTCCTTTGGGATACACACTCCTCGGCAAAGAACATAACATGCACCCCAAATGAGGGGGAATCATTTAGGTGAATATATAACCCCATAAAATAGTATACAATCACATCTCAACACAACACAATACCGATATAACACATTCATCGGTCTCGAAAGGGCTCAAAATCAGGCTTGGGTCCTTAGTGCAACACGACACCAACACCCATACTCGAACAAAGTAGTTTCGGTGCCCCTAACCATTCATGGATGCATGTGACTAGAGGGAAATTACACAACATTATTTAGTGCATAAAATTCTACAAAACTTCACACAACTTTTATATGACATACAAATCCTTATCACTCACCATGTATACAATATACAACATTTTATTCTTTAGCATTGGATTGGAATTGGTCAAACCAGATCAGATTTTTACACACCATCTACAGTGGTGTTCTACATTACGAGAAGCAATTAAAGGTTGGAGGATGACACCAAGATTTTCTCCCTAAAATTCTTCTAGTTCTTGGCTTGATATTTTCTTAAAAATCTAGCATTGCACACAATCAAGTGAGATCATACGAAAAAATCGTTCTTCTACATCATCTTTAGGATCCTTTCTACACTCTTTCCTCATCACAGATCAGGTGCACATGTTATTTTTTCACATTTTACATATTTTCTTACATACTTTTTACACATTTTGATCATATACACGTGTATTTGAATACTTGTTTGTTCTTCTCTTTTATAGGTCTATCCTTATGGGAAGTAGTAGTCAACATCATCCTACATCAACAACATCAATCACATCAACATCAACATCAACATCAACAACATGTAAAAATGTGACATTTACACATGCATTCCCACCCTAGGGTCATCATCATCATCATCATCACTTTTTACACTTTCTCCTCTCTAGTTTCCATGCTTCAATTTTTTTATCACTCCACACTTTTCCTTGTCTCTCGGAATTCTTTCACCATCGATATACATGGTTATTAGGTATGCATCTCTTATCTACTTCATGTTATCAAGCATTCACTCAACAACATAAAGTGGGGGAAACTTTAGACACAAAATCATGCACTTTGGGTAATGATCTAATCTTGATTGTATACTACTATTCATAAGATTCCCAAGTAAGAAAAGTAATAACTAATCCATGTATTTGGCCATATTTGCTTTCTTTTTGTTGCCATTTTTAGTCTTACACTCTTTCTAGCTTAGTCTGTCTTTTCACACCTTGACATTTATCATCCTAGACATTAGTGCCCAGCTTAGGACACCAACGCTAGGTTTTGTCGTCCCCTCCGAGCACCCCTGACCTCTTTGTACTTTTTTCACATATTTTGGGTCCTTTCTAGCCATTTGATATCTAATATTTTTGGTAGTCGGCCTTTTCGGGTTAATTACGAAATTCAAGTGAGGGAATAATATAAATATAAAGTTATGTGACCATAATAAGGGACTAAACACTAAGCATTAGCTATCACCACCTAAGGTTGCATTCAAAGGCCATTATCAAGAGCATTGAAGAATCCATTTAATATCCATCTAAGGGAAATGGACCGCATTATTCTCGCTACACTTCATAGGAGGGAAGTTCATTCTATTCCATGAACACATCTACTTACATCTCTTACATATAACTATTGATCAATGTCAAGTGCGACACGCACAAGAGCCACCTAGGGCACAATTTTGCACACACACACACACACCTAGAACTACATTGGGTATGAAATGTAGTGTAACGCTCATCATAAGTCCAATTTTTGATAGACGAGGTTAGTCCAAAACATCATTTGTATTCTTTTCTTTTTGGGATTTGATGCACTCTTGAGGGTTTTTGTGGTCAATCTTTCATTGTAAGTTATCACCGACATCGAAAATCATTATGCGACATACTATCAACCAAAGGAGAAGGAAAACAAACAGCTGATGAACTTGTGAAGGATTTTTTCTGAGGATTCTAATAGTCACAGGTTCCCAGAGTATGTCCAGGGCACTCGCAGGTTCCCCTACCCCTTTTTGGGCACCCCAGCTTGAGGAAGATTGCTAGCCCACACATTTTTCTAGGGCTCTGTGTGACACTTCTCTATTTTTGTTCATCTGGTCAACACTTCGGAACAATTTAGATTTGTTTGTGAATTAACTAAGTCATTCTATCCCTTATTTGCAACTAGGGTTTCATAATTTATAGCTTAATTTACTTGGGTTTATTTTTTACTTAATTGTTTATTTATTTATTACTACATAGTAATCATATTTAAGCATTTATTTCAATATTTTCTTAATCAATACAATCCACGAAGCACTAACTCCGCTAAAATATGACTTATTCCCGAGCACTCATTCCTTAATTCTGGGTAAGGAGAATCCACAAAATACTACCATTTCACATCCTGCATGGAGACTGGTTTAGTGTTTCACAACTTTTCCTTAGCGAAATTGTGGCTAATTCCATCTTTGATAAGTTTTTCAAAATTACATGGGTGTAATTTTGGATAACATGAACCATATCAAAATTATTGGAAGCTAGATAAAAGGATATTACAATATATTAAAGGAACAATCAATTTTGGTTTACATTACACTTCTTTTGATAATGCTTATTTATATGGATATTGTGATTCTAACCATGTTGGTGATGTAATAGATAGAAAATCTATGATTGGATATGTTTTCAAGTTTGGTATAGGTTCCATTACTTGTCATAACAAGACTCAAATAATAGAGTCTATCTCTTCTACCAAGGCAGATATAGAGTTTAGTGGAAACAAAGAAAGAAGCCATGTGGCTAAAGTGGTTATTAGAAGAAATTCACGTGGAAGTTAAAGGAAGTATTCCTCTCTTATGTGATAGAAAAGAGTTGCATTGCTCTTACTAACAATTCAGTTCAACATCAAATAAAAATTATATAGAAAATTCATATGCATTTCATTCGAGAGAAGGTTCTCTGCGGTGATATAGATCTCTAGTTTTTTCCTACTAAAGATCAAGTTACAAATATATTCACAAATCCATTGTATGCTATGAAGTTTCACAAGTTTTTAGGAATTATTTTCCTTTCGATTTTTTATTGAAGGGGAGTGTGCATGACAATTCCACCTCCTAATGTCTAGCCATGTGTTTTCTTTTTCACCTCTATACTTATTCTCCATAAAAGCATTGTAAAGATCCTTATGATCTAAGTAAACTTCTCTATCTAAAGTTTACTAGATAAAGTCCAAGAACAAAGAATCATTGTGTAAAGGAGGTTTTTAATTTATAAAAGGATCCTAAGGTGCTTATAGATTATCCATGAGAAACCATGAGATGTAGTCTCACAAATCATTCTTAGCCTAAATAATTTAGTTATGAATTTATGGATTCCAAATCCTTTTGTATAAATTGGTAAGTTTATCTTGAATAAGGTGTGTAAATCCTTCAAAAATAATACATGCCATCCTAAAACCGTCATCGTTAAGGATTGAAAATCCTGCTATATAAACAAGTAATGTTGGCATATAACCCCACTTAACATTAAGGGGGAGTGTTGGAACATAATATTAAGTGGGTTATTAACCCTTATTAAGTTCTTAAAGATTATATTTAATGTTGATAATAAATATAAATATAAACTATAGATTATAGTTAATAAATAAAAATATATTTATTTATTAAATATAACCTAAGGTTTATATTAATTGGTTTTTAACCAATTAGGATGAAAAGATGTTTCGGGAGTCACACTTGGTCACCCAAAATAAATAGGGAACTCAGGGGACCATAAAATTTACAGGGTGAGAGAGAAGAAGTGGAGTGAAAAAAGTTACCAAGCTATGTAAAATTCTTAAGGGTTTCTCTAATTTAATGGATATCTTTTTTTGGTGGTTTTTAACCTTTAACTCGATCAGGTTTTATCTTTTCTCCCACCCTCATAAAGATGAATATAGAAACAACGAGATCTACTTCAGATTATCCGGATAGAAGTCTTTTTAAGGGGTAACTATCTATGTTCTGTATAGAAATTTCGAATAGTACTTTCCATCTGCAACTTGTAGGAGAGTACTTAACATCTTTAGGATCTGATGCTACACCGAATTTCTTAACAAAATAAAGTGACATTTTACAATCATGAAAATATAGAACCTAGGAATTACAAAATTGACTTGGTCAAAATAATTATGAATATGGGATTTTCCCCTATGCATTCTCATCCTAGCTTGTCCCTACAACATATTTAACCTTAATAACCTTCTCCTAGGTAGCCTATATACTTTCCCGATAATCATCAAAATTAAGATTGAAAAAATCTTATTCAATTCTCATATAAACATGTGGTGTAAAAATTACACACTTGAAAATCTGTATCTATGTATCGATCATTCATGAGGGAACCTTAAGGAATTTATTCATATCCTTCTTAATATTATCAAACATATTTTTGGATTTTATGAATTTTGAAATGAATAAATACCAAAGCATCCCCTAGTGTTGATTCCTTTTTAACTATTGCATATATTCATCAAAATGAATATTTTTAATGGATTGATAAATGTAATTGAACTCACAACCCCTTTGATTACTAATTCCTTTAACTTATACAAGAAAATGAACATTAGTCTGAAGCTCATTTAATTTTGTATAATAATAGAAAGTATTGCTTCAACTTGTTGACAATTTGTAGTTTCAAACTTATCCTTCACTTTCTACATTGTTTTGTGTTTTGAGTTGGTTTATGCATAAGAAAATAAAGTGGTCTCGATGGATTTATTCCGCTTTGTGATTGAATTTTTTAACCATTCATTTTTGGTTCCCAATTTATATTACCACAATAAGTGTATATGTATATATGAGTTATGTTATAGTATTTAATTGTCCTCATTCTCTTTTGAAAAATTATAGTATCTAAATGCTCAAATAAATGACTACACATTTTTCTTCATGCGCACATTTTCCAAGATGTACTCTCTATGTATCTCTCCCCTTTATTATATATGATAATCCTTGAAACTATTTTATGTTTTATCGATGTACGCGAGAGAAGAAGGAGAAAAAGATCCAAGGTTATGAAATTGATAATATCTAGATGAAATAATTATTTCCTCTTCTTCTCTACCACCTTATCTAACTAATCAAGGACCTATAGGTTCAAAAATTACTTTAAAACCATTTTCTTCTAGTAATCTTTTCTTGAAAATTGTTAGAGTAGGTATTTACCTTAGCTCATGTTCACCTAGGTATATTATTTACCTTTATTGTATTTATCCTCACCCACTTATGTGTGCGGATATTTATTTTTATTTATTTAAATATTAAGAGATATTATCTAGTTGTTAGGTATAGTTCTTTCCTTGATCTATGGTATTGACTAGTTCTTTCCTAGATCTATGGTATTGACTAGATCCTTGATGTCTAGTTCTCTCATAAATCTATGGACTTGACTAGTTCTTTGATGATTAGTTCTTTCCATGATTTATGGCTTGATCTATGACCTTGAATGGTTCTTAGATTATTATTCCTTACTTATATAAGCAAGGCCCATTCTCATCAGTATTTCATTGAGTTCCATAATAATATATGATATTATTGCTCATTTGTTTGCAAAAGTTTATGTAAAGTTATTCTGGAAAATTGCTTTCATCTTATTGATCGTGATGTTTGATTAGCATCTATGTTCTTGGCTTGGCATGATCTGGTTATCGTTCCTTTTATGGTATTAGAGTGAGGTTTCTATTGACATCCGTCTGTAAGTTTTATTTTGCAAGCATTTTTTAAATATTCATATATTCGGATTTGTCTGTATTGTGTTGCTGCGTGTGGTTTTATGTAAAATAGAGGTGATCATTGGATCCAAAAGGTGGGAAAACCCTAAGATCAACTGTAAACTTGACCATTTTTGGTGGCAATTGGTTTTTTTAGTTTTTTTGTTGTGCAGAGAAACATACTGGATTTGCCTTGAGATTCACGCCGTATGGAAAAGCAAATATAGAAAAAAATTATGGGTTTTGCTGGGTTTCTTGAGATCTGATCTAGGTATTTTTTTGTTGCAGCTTAGCATTTTCGGTTTGTGCGCAGGAGGTTTTTTTGAAAAGACGTTTCTTTCCTCTTTTGGCAGGGGTCCACGGACGACGGTGCACTTTTTGCTTTTTTGGGAAAATCCGTAGACTACTATTTTGGGTGGTGAAGGTCACTTTCAACATAGTCCAGAAATAGCAGTTTTGCAAGAAGTAGTTGGATGTGACTTTCTCGAAAACCAACGACACCCCCCAAAATAGTAAGTTGCACACACCCATTGAAATCCTTAGCTCCTAGTCATATGAGGGCTTAAAGCTTGTGATTCCTACTAGTAGGTGCTTGATTCCGCCCCTTTCATTTTATTTGTGTGGTGAAGGCAAGAGTATTTCATTCTATTTTAGTGGCAACTAAAATAAATAGTAGAGCATAATATTGAAAAGCTTGTAACTTTTGATCGGTAACTCGGTTTTGAGTGTTGTTTTTGTAAAAGTGCTTGTTTTTATGTACTTTTCCTTTGGAAATATTTATTTTGAGAATTTTACTATAATTATAAAGTTCCATATTGTAACACACACTCATTATAAAGTGCCAAAATCTGGGGGCTCTTGTTGCATTGCTTGGGGGTCTTGTTGCATTACTTGGTTCTTCCATTTCTTTTGGTGATTTTTTTAGAATGGCATCTACTTCTACATTAGATCATGTTGAGCCATTAACAACACATAATTACCACACATGGAAACCAAAAATGGAAACAATAATTAAGTGGAAAGGATTATGGGCTTTAACTTCTAAAGAACAACCAGTGTTCACTAGAGAATATGATAAATTTTAGTACCAGTGCAAATTTGATGAGTGTATGGGTTTGATAGAACTTATGTAAGTGATGTCTTTTATTTCATTTGGAAAAGTGTGACTCTCCTTTCAAAATATGGGAGAAATTGGAGGATTTATTTGGTAAGGTGGATCATATGAGAGCCATGCAACTTGAAATTGAGATCACCTCTCTTAATCCTGAAGATTTTCCAACAATTATAGACTATCTTACCAAGTTTAAGTATTTGTTGACACAATTGAAGGGGAGTGGAAGAGATAAGAAAGATGAAGAGTGTGTTTACTTGATTCTATCCTAGTTGAGAGGACCATTGCAAATTTTTTCTTCTACCTTTTCTCTAGCATGGATGCCTTAAGTGACACCTTCAAAATGCCTAACTTAGAAACATTTTGTGAAAGACTTACTAGGGAAGAATCCAAATTTCTCACCTTGAGCCTTCCACCTCTCAAAAGGCATTAGTTGCATCTAATCCTAAGGGCAAGGGAAAACCAAATAGTAAAACCAAATCCACACCTTCTCCATCTCAAAATGCTCCTAAACCCAAAGAAAAAAACTCAAAACCCAAGGAGTCTTCTAAATCCAAGAATAAGTCTATCCGTTCATGCTCTTTTTGTGGGGGTAGTAATCATGAAGAAAATAGGTCTTATAAGTGAATGCAAGCCTTAGAGGATGCAAATCAGAAACAAAAAAATTTCTATCTCCACTCCACCTCCTTCTAATCAAAGCATTGAAAAGCACTTAATATTGTTGGAAGATCTCATTCACCACTTGTGGACAATCAAGGTTATAGATTCTCGGTGGTTCTCATCACATGAATTCTTCCAAGGAGTCTTTTGTTTCTATAGGTTTGAATTCTACTTCCAAAATTGAGGTTGAGATTCTTCCTTGCTTTCTGTTGAGGGAAAAGGTGATATACAACTTGATGGTGGTAATATCCAAGGTGCACTATATGTTCCTAACATCACTACAAATTTGATTTTTGTATATCAAATTTATCATTCTGTCAAGGGAAAACAACGAATTTTACACCACATGGGGCGAAGTAATAACTTTGTTGGAGCCTTTTCACTTGTTGCTCAGGGGTATTGTTGATCATAGTTCAAGACTATATCACTTTGAGGGTTTTGATGACACTTCTTCTATAGGGACATGATTGGTTTCTTATTTAGATATAGAGAGTAAGCTTTGGCATGAAAGATTTGGACATCTCAATTACAAATATTTGAAGGAGTTGAGCACTCATGGTATGGTAGATGGTATTCCTAGAGTTTATTGTCTTGAGGAGTTTGTCATGGTTATGTATTAGGAAACAACATTAAGATCCTTTTCCTAAGAATTTGTTTAAGAGGGCTTCTTCACCACTCTTGTGCATAGTGACTTGATGGTTTTTCCTACCCCATCTTTCAATGGAGCTAAGTATGCACTTACATTTATTGATAATTTCTCAAGGCGTACTTGGATTTATTTTCTCAAATACAAAAGTGATGTTTTTTCACACTTCAAAGTTTTCAAGGTTTTGGTCGAGAAACAATCTTCTAGTAGCATAAAGAACCTTCGCACTAATAATGGGGGAGTACTTCAGCAATGAATTTTCTAAATTTTTGGCAACTCAATGCATTATTCACCAACATTCTATTCCTCATACTCCATAACAAAATGTATTAGCAAAAAGGAAGAATAGAAATTTGAAGGAAATGGCTAATTGTATGATGCATTCTAGAGATATACCTCCTATCTATCAAGTGTAGTAGTTAATTGTGCTAACTATGTTCGAGTCACACACCACATAGAGCACTTGAGAATTTGACTCCAGAGGAAGCTTGGTCCAACACTAAGCTAGATGTCTCATTTTTTCGAGTCTTTGGGAGCCATGCTTGGGCCTTTGTGCCAAAGAAGAAAAGGAAAGCTTTGGATAAGAAGAGTAAACCCTTGATCTTTGTAGGGTATTGTGAGGACATGAGAGCTTATCATCTTTTAGATCCTGATACACATGATGTTATTTTTTGAACACATGTTTAGTTTGATGAGCATTTCACTCCTCATGATTCTTCATCTTCTTCCATTCCTTCTTCTTCTTCATCTCATTTTGAGGATCCTTTCTTTGAGGAGATGGATGAGAAGGTTATAGATGCCATCTAGGATCCTATTCCCACTAATGTTGTCACTATGCCTAAGTGGGCTCGTACTATAGTTTCTGAGGCAACACCTTTCATAGAGGATCTTCCACCCACTAGGCATCATCACGCACATTCTACAGTTCTGGACTTTTGTGTCAGGTAGTTTCTGAGGATCCACAATCTTTTTCAAAGGCTCATGGGATTTCGTGAGTGGGATGATGTAATGACAACTGAGTATTCTTCTTTGATGAAGAATCATACTTGGGATTTGGTATCTCTTCCTAAAGGAAGAAAGATAGTTAGGTGTAAGTGGGTATACCGAACCAAATACACAACTGATGGGTCCATTGACAAGTATAAGGCTCGTCTTGTTGTAAAGGGTTTTTCACAAGTCAAAGGTATTGATTACTCTGAGACTTTTGCACCCATTGCCAAGATGGATTTTGTATGCTTTGTACTTGCTATTGCTACATCACAAGGGTGGCCTGTATACCAAATGGACGTGAAGAGTGCCTTTTTACATGGATATCTACAAGAGGAAATATATATGAAGCAAATTAAATGGATTTGTTCAGGATTCTTCTCTTATTTGTCAGCTCCGAAGGTCTCTCTATGGTCTCAAACAAGCCTCTCGGCTTGGTATGAGAAGATGGATTCTTTTCTTCTATCTATTGGTTTTGTTCGTTGCCACTCTAATCATACAATGTATCTCCAGCATGTCGATGAGGATATTGTGATACTTATCTTGTATGTTGATGATCTGCTACTTACTGACAACTCTTCTTCCCACATTCATAGTATTCAGAGGGATCTTTCTACATAGTTTGACATGACAGATCTTGGGCTATTACATTATTTCCTTAGTTTGTAGATTTCTTAGACAGATTCAGGGATTCATTTGAGTTAGCAAAATTACACCCATGATCTTCTTAGGCACTTTGATATGGCTGATTGTAAGTCAAGTCCATCTCCTTTTCAGTCTGGAGTTACTCTTACATCCACATGTACCACACCACTTTATGATCCTACATCAGATAGGCAATGGTCGGGAGTCTCATGTACTTGACCCATAATCTCCTTGATATTTCATTTGCAGTAGGGGCTTGTATCTCGCCTTGCACATTCTCCTCATAGTAGTCACCGATAGGCTGCTAAAAGGATTTTTGCACTATTTACATGGCACTTCCCACTTTGGCCTACACTACACTAGGGGCTCTACTCGTTGGTTGGGTATACAAATTCAGATTGGGCAGGTTCTATTGATGACAGGCGTTCCACTTCTGGCTATCTTTTTGTCTTGGTTCTTCTCCAGTTGTTTGGGTGTGCAAAAAGTAATAGGTTATTGCACTTTCATCTTTAGAGGCAGAGTACAGGAAGTAGTTACAAATGAGTCAAAGAAATTCTTTAGCTTTACCAGCTTATTCATAGAGTTTGATTCCCACAAGATTCACCGATTGTACTTTTAGTGTGACAAACAAAGTGCAATTCACATTTCTCACAACCCAGTTGAGCACCAACGGACCAATCATATCAAGATACACATCCACTTCATTCGGTAGCACATTTAGGATGGAGTTATTTGCTTAGAGTACCTTCCGACTTAGTAGTAGGTTGCAGACATCTTTACGAAGCATTTTACATCACCTCGCTACCTTGAGTTGCATGGAATGCTTGGGGTTTCAGAAGTTGTTCTTCGGGGGTGTTCATGAGAACATCTTCCTTCTTCTTATTTTTTCTTTCCTTCTAGCAGGATTCTTTCCTTCTTTTGGTTTGAAATTTCTTCATGGATATATTGTACATGAGTACCTCATCAGGCCTAGTTTCGGGACTCATACTGTGGACATGCCACTTCTATTTTTTCCCCTAGCTTCACTTGAGGAGGGGGTGTTAGAGTAGGTATTTACCTTAGCTCATGTTCACCTAGGTACATTATTTACCTTTATTGTATTCATCCTCACCCACTTATGTGTGTGGATATTTATTTTTATTTATTTAGATATTAGGAGATATTATCTAGTTGTTAGGTATAGTTCTTTCCTTGATCTATGGTATTGACTAGTTCTTTCCTAGATCTATGGTATTGACTAGATCCTTGATGTCTAGTTCTCTCATAAATCTATGGACTTGACTAGTTCTTTGATGACTAGTTCTTTCCATGATTTATGGCTTGATCTACGACCTTGAATGGTTCTTAGATTATTATTCCTTGCTTATATAAGCAAGGCCCATTCTCATTGTATTTCATTGAGTTCCATAATAATATATGATATTATTGCTCATTTGTTTGCAAAATTTTATGTAAAGTTATTCTGGAAAATTGCTTTCATCTTATTGATCGTGATGTTTGATTAACATCTATGTTCTTGGCTTGGCATGATCTAGTTATCGCTTCCTTTTAAAAATCCTAGATCTATTTATGTTGGTAAATATATGATGATGGGTTGAGTGACTTGAGTAGGAGAAGAGATCATGGAGACCTTGGGTATATAAACAAATATGGTAGTTGTGGGTTAAAGAGAAGAATGAGGCTTGTAGTAAAGGAAATTAGAGGAGTTGATAACTTATGAGAAGATGACGAAGTGGTTTGAGGAGGTGTGGGCACTCTAGGAGGAGATGTGGGTTTGCGAGGAGAATGATCCTTATGGGGGATGACACCATTGGTGGGGAATGAATGCATCTAAGGAGAAGACATGGGTATAATAAAATGATTTTAAGTCAAAATAGATGTTATACACCTTGGAATATGGTATTATAATGTATATAGGTTGATGAAGATGTCGCTCAAAGAAGTTTTTACTTTCCTACTTTAATTTAATGAAGTGAAATTAAAAACAAACCTACCTCGTAAGATGACTGGGTTTACTAATACCGTGATGATGACCACCGATATTGATGGTTGATTTGACATACAAAGATCTCGAACGGGTGCATGTTAGGAATGCATTTGTTTAGTGCTCACATGATTATTATAATATTATTAGTGAAGTTGTTTATGGGGTTATAACAACCCACGTAGATAGGTTAAGGGAGAAATTTATGGGTTGAATAGTTAGAGCTACCTCCTTATTTATAAGAGAAGCTTAAGCTATAAATATGTAACCATATCATTGAATGAATTCAATAGATATTTTTGTATTAAAATAAATTATATTTATTTTAAGATCTAGACCTGCTCTTTCATCCGGTATTAGAGTAGTCTAATCATAATGGAGGAATAGTGTATTTGTAGGGGCAATTCAATTACTTTTTGTCCCGCTGATGAGTAGTATCCAATTATGTGCATTGAATTCTACCGCTTGTTATCCCGACGCCTAATGTTTTCCACACAAAAATCTGCCAAAAAGCGTAACTGTTTACATCGACTCCATCAACTTCACTCTAGATCTCGAGACATATTTATAAAGAAATTATTACTATTGAATTGCACATGAATCAAAATTTAAATAGAGCACACATTTCATATGGAGGATTTCTGCTTTTATATGATTTGTTGTTGTGGATTATTACTCACATTCTAGTCACAATCAGATTTGGATCTACCACACACTATTCTCAAAGTATCTAATGGAGCTAGTGAAGATAAAATTTCTCCCATTCTCCTATGTAGAATCATATCTCGTCACATTTTTGCCTTCTTTTGATAGTCCACATATGCATATATGTGTGTCTTAATATCATAACATTGATGAGTGTTACATGGTATGTCACTTATTGAATGTGCCATGAGCTGGACACTATTGTGTGGAGTCTATCCTATTATTTGTGTGCATCAATCATGTATGCCAAAGAACACCACCATATGCACAAACAATTTGAACGCATGCAGATTGGATAATGTTTCCTTTTCTTAATATCAAATAGCTGCTTCAAGTTTATATGGTATGAGATCAAAATTTAAACTATAAGATTCATAGTCATATTGTTATATGAGTAATTCACCCATTATATGTTTAAAGTCATTAATAGTGTCAAGTTAGTAAGAGTCTAATCTTGTTATAGTTTTACCCATATATAACTTTATTGTAAAAGTGGAAAAAGTGTCAAATCTCTAGTCATCAAATTACCTGGTCAATAGGAGTTATAGTCTATAATGTCAATTGCCATAAAATAATTGTTTTTTTATCTAGTTTTTGTTGTCAAAATTACGCCAATTATAAAAGTCAAAAGTTGTAAAAAACAAAATTGCCTTATGGATGCACTATCGATGGAATCCGACGACGAGTTGTAATTGAGTTCCATGATCACATCCGACTCAATTAACAACATGAAACTAGAGGACATAGGCATAGGAGGATGGAGGAAAATCAACATCCTCTCGTCAATCACCAATGACGGGGTCACTTCTGCTATGGTGACATGTGAGTGTGTGTGGTGTTTTTAAAATAAATGTGTTATGGAAACTTCACATTGTGGGGGGAATGACACAATGCTTCAATTTGTATGTGTGGAATGTTATGTTTGCACTGTGATGGATTCTAAAATGTTATCTCCGGAAGAACAACTATGATGAGGGCTAAAGAATGCACTGACACATCGCAATATGGTTATAGGTAAACCATTTGAAAACCTTCACCCCTTTGTGGTTTGTGGTCAACCACTAGAAAACCACCTCACTCTTGGTTTTTTGTTAACCGATGGAAAACCAACTTGTGGTTTGTGATAATCCAAAGGAAAATCACATGATCACGAAATTAGGTGCAATGTAGTATGGAGGTTTTCCCCATGTTCACACTAAGGGGGAATGTTAGGAATGCATTTGTTTAGTGCTCACATGATTATTATAATATTATTAGTGAAGTTGTTTATGGGGTTATAACAACCCACGTAGATAGGTTGAGGGAGAAATTTATGGGTTGAATAGTTAGAGCTACCTCCTTGTTTATAGGAGAAGCTTAAGCTATAAATATGTAACCATATCAGTGAATGAATTCAATATAGATTGTTGTATTAAAATAAATTATATTTGTGTTAAGATTTGGACCTTCTCTTTCAATGCACCATTTGTTCCTTCTAATGTGATAGGTCACTTGTAATGTACTGAGACACATAGAAAAATATAGGATTATATAGATTTATGGAGGATTTCTTGAAAATACTAGTCCCCAAAAGTCAATGGAATTCCTTGTAAGGATGTTAATCCATGTTCAAGAAATCAATATGATAATGATAAGATAAAATGATAAAACATATTATATAACCAACAATGCAAAGAAAATGGGACCAACGCGGTCTAAGGATATATGATGGTCTAATGGTGATACCTAATCCAAAGGGAGTCTAGGGATCACAAAATGTCTCAAAGGAGTAAGGATGTAGATAGATGTGTACTCACAAAGGTGAGCAAGATGATAGATTTGATTTAGATAACTGATAGAGTTTTATATATGGCTCAAAGGAGATTGATATGACTAGAAAGACAATTAAAGGGCCTCATGTAATAAAAGATGGGGTGATGATGTCTAAAAATCAATCTTTGGGGTCAAAAGAGCTTTTAGATAGGAATCTTCAATGATTCTAGTGAATCTCTAGCAATTTTGGTTAATTGCCAATGATTCTCGTGAATCGTTGGTGATCTTGATGGATCGTCAATGATCCTATCTACGACCCTGTGGAATTATCGAGAGATTATGGTGAATCACCAACAATTCGTGAATCGTCAATGATTTTGGTGAATCACCATCAATCGCAGTTGAAATTGTACATGTTGATAATTAACAAAGATAGAGCTCAAAAGGGATGCTAAAAGGGTTGATTTAGGCCTAGATATGATGCATAAATACAATTATTAATTAATTAAAGATACATACCTTGTATATGTTGATAAATGAATACTAGAAGATGATATTACTTGAGAGAGGGAGATTACAAATGCAATAAGGTTGAGTTGATTCCTGGACATGTGAATGACATTCATAGGATGAAGAAGAGATTATTGGTGCCTTAAATTTTGTTAGGATGAACTATAGCTCTGTGATAGGGATATGATACAAGAAAAATATAATACGAAGTCCTTAAGCCACGTTCATCTATAAGCTATCAGCTAAAATGGAGAAAGCTAACCTCAAATGAAGGCCTGAAACTTGTTTATATAGGGTTAGAAACAACCAAGGAGAATCAATGGAGATTAGGATGGATAACAGTGATATGGTTTTTATGGTAAAGAGGTTTAAAATACCTCATAAATTGAGATTTTGTTGGAGACAAATTTCTAGTGATTGGAATGGGTCGTGGGTGATCATGATTTTGTGAGAAATATGTTGAAACTACCTCCCAAATTAAGATTTTTGTTTATTTTGACAAAGGGTGTGTGTTGGAAAGAGGTTATACGGGTTAGGGAGGTTGTGAAATGGTTAATAAGTTGTTGATTTTGTTTTTATTTGATTTTGGTTTCTAAGTGGTTTTGGGTTGTTAAGAGAGGATAAAATAATATTTTACAACTGTAGAATGATATTTATGGGGAGTAAATATGATAGGGGAGAAATAAGACTTAGGATAAAGGATTTAATATATAATATGATAGTGATGTGATAATGAAGGGGTGCTAGTGGACATAGACATGGGGATTAGTGGTGCTAATTTTAGGTGTTTACATTTTCCCCTTTTTGTTGAGTGGTTTTGGATAATCCACGAGACAAAAATGAGATGTGATAGATAAGGATGTGAAATACACATAATTATATGATGAGGTTATACCCCCCAAACCAGGGATTTATGACCTAAAAGGGAATCTCTCACGAGTTTGAAAGAGATAGATGAATGAAAGATGAAAATATGAAAGGACGGGAAAATGAGAGACAATTCCCTAGGGTGAGGTAGAGAAACAAGATGGTCATTGCGTCGAAAATCAAGTGATAGGGGAACCAAAAGTATCGCATCCTATAGAACTATTACTTAATGAAAGAAAGGGGAAATAAAAAAATGTTTTGATAAGCTCAAAGGACCAAAGATTGATTTTACCACAAAGGTGGGCTTATGAGGCCAAGAAGTCAAGTGAAAGGGGAACCAAAGTGTTCGTGTGCTATAGACAGATGAATTTAATGATGGAAAGATGATGATTTGCCAAGGTAAAAGGACCAAAAGTGATGTTTCCAAAAAGGTGGGCTTACGAGACCAGGATGCTAAGTGATAGGGGAACCAAAGGGTTCGTGTCATATAGACATGTGACTAACAAAAAAAGGGTCCTAATAGAGGACTAGCTAGATGTATTGACAATGATTAGAGGTGTAGTACTTGAGGAGGCAGATGGTTGACAAATGTCAATTTTACTAAGTAAATGTGACGTTTTGATGTATACGACTCTTTGTGAAGCTTAGTTTTGATGTAGACTCATGATACACAGAGTTTTGAGACTCCAGATGATGCAAAATGATACATTGATATGATTGATTCATGATCATTGATTTTACTTTGATGTGATGTATTTGATGTGGCAATGTAATATTGAGATGCGACCATGATTGTATAGATATTGATATTGTGATTGATATTGATATTATGCCTGATAGACGTTGATGGATGTTTTCGATGTGATGTGCCAATGATATTTGATTTTAAAGTGACTTAATGTTTATCAAAATGTTCCTTAATCATGGATAAGAATAAAATTTGGAATGATTTATTTATGTTGGATTTGATACACATGTGATGGGAATAAAAATGAGAGAAGGTTTTTGCACTCTTGGCCTTGTGACAAGTATTAACACATGACTAACAATGGGTAGTCACACTTATGATCTTGGATATAGAGATGAAGTGATAAGATGTACCTTCCTAGAAATGGTTAATGTATGTAGGTTGTGTGGGGGAGTAAGGTTCTCCCTTCAACAATTTTATAGAGAGATGCTCCAAATATATACATTTATTTTTAACGCAAACCGATCGATGTGAGAATCCTTTTTACATAGATAGCCATCCTTTGAGGGAGTGGTCTACAATTTTTTGATTTTTTTTTTTCGATAGCCGTCCTTAGAGGGATTGGTCTATGATTTTATGGGTAGTCAGTCCTTCGAGGGATTAGTCTAATTTTCTTTTTGACAATATGATTTTGATTTTTGATAGTTTTCCTTTGAGGGATCAATAATTTTTTTGATAAGATGCATCCATAAATATCTTTGACTTTATTTAAGCTAAGGGCTGTCCCTAATAGACCATTTTGAGGAGGGGCAAATATGTGTGTGCAAAATACACATGTGTGCCCCATGACATGTCTTTGGTTGGTATACAAGGTAGATAGATGTAATGATTGCGGGGTTATTGCTAAGGAGGAACTTGTCCATGTGAAAGATGTAATGAATAGAGCCATGGTGCTCATCTTTAAGGTTTTTGAGGATAGTGACGGAAAACCACATACTTTCAAATCATTATGATGATAAGATGGTTGGTTGATGGTAGAATAAGATATTTTATATGAATACGATCATGATGGTCGATGTGTAAATAGTATAAAGGCTGTAAGTGAAAGGAATTTAGAGGTTCCTTCTCACATGTACCATTAAGGGAGGTTAGACGATACACTCCCGACCCATGATATATGTACTGATCCAGTTAGGGGAAAATTTTTCACGTTTACTCCCTTCTAGAGTAGTGATATTTTGATTTGATTGAGATGATATGGTTGGTGAGGATTAGCTAGGGAGGTATGCAAGGGTGAGAATTTTGACATCTCAAGAGAGATGATACCCCTAACATGAAAATGCGGTTAGAGATAACATACACCAAGAGGAGAGATATATTTTAGCTTAGGATGATGAAAGTTTGATGTTAACTAATTGAGTATATGGTAAATAAAGGAAGATGCAGATCCTTTGACAAAGGATCCATTGAAAATATAGATGAGGTATGAGAGGATAATTGATGAGGAGGGGTAGATGACGAAGCTTTGATTTTTCCTTTTCTTTGTGTATGATGATATTAGGTTCACATAGATGGGTGAACCGTACTAATTTGGAACTTCAATGGTAGGTGATGAGAAGATGTATGAGAAATATTTTCTGAGATTTGATTGAGGATGAACCCCTTTATCCCGTAGATGTCGGTAAGGACACTGTTAGTGAATTGGGTGTAGATGTTTATGATATTGAGGGACCTTCAATGGAAGGTGTTGAAGATATTTCCAAAAGAGGTTTGTTAATACCAAATTGAGGATGCCCCCTTGTCTTATAGATGTCTATGAGGAAATTGGTGAGGGTGGAGGTGTGTATGATATTGATAATAGATTAGGATGATATTATTCTGGGAGAAGATCATTGAAGAGAAAGAGTTGCTAGATTATGGACTTAAGTTCTTTACAAATATCCATGTTATGACACTGGCTTCTATGGTGGGAACAAGTTTTATCTTGATCATACAAGGTAGGTTTCCGAGTATGTGGATTAGGTGATTTTATGGGTGGTAATGTGATAAGAGAAGCCTACATGAGCCTTTCAAGGATGTAAATGTAAGTCCCTTTTGGGGGATTTGGATTAATGGATATTTATTTATGATATTTTTCGGTAGGACAAACTTTATTTTTAAATGGATGCGAGGATGTTGTGAGGTTGATGAGAAAGAGGATGTGATCTAAGGATGGGATAGGATGTGGGATTGATAAAATTAGATGATGGATGAGGTCTCACTATAGAAGAGGGGTGAACATTTATGTATAAGATAGGTTTTGAATGTGTGATATGATATTAAGATAAAGGATGGGGGCCCAAAATAGATGGTAAAGGTGAAACTGTAGATGTGATAGATTTGGATTGTGATAAAGGATGGGGTCCCAAAATGGATGGTAAAGTTGAGACCCTAAATGATGTGTGTTTTGATTTTGTAATGTTTTATTTAGATAGAGGAGAGGGTCTCATGTTAGATGACAAGGGTGAGGCCATGGATGTGATGGGATTTGATTTTATAGTGTTTGGTTTAGGACAAGGTTCCACACTGGATGAAAAGTGAGGAGTCGAGGATAGGATTGGATCTAATTTAGATGAGGGAAACATTGTTTCAAGAGGTAAATGAGGTGGGTTACATTCATGTGAGCTACCCAAGTATTCAATTAGTTTACAAGATGGTTGGATGTCATGATATTTGATTATAAGTGCCTCCTTTGTAATAGATTCTCGAGGTGGAGTATAAGGGATATAATGAGGTAGGTGATTGGATAGTAAGCAAAGGTGATGTCGATGCATGAGGATTATTGAAAAGAGGATCCAAGGACTCTAAGTCTTCAAGGGGAAGCATTGGTGATGAAATGGTCTCCTCATGGGGAAGATCATATGTAATAGTGTTGATGATGTGACTCGAAGGATGTGTAGTATCTATATGGAATGAATCTATCGAGGGTGTTGGTCGGGAAGACAAATAATGAAATCATGTGTGGTAGTTTCATTTGGTTTGTAGGAAGACCTAGGGGAATCAGATGGGACATGTATAGATTGAGGATCAAGATGGCCTTCTTTAAGGGCTTGGATTTCTAACTTTCTAGTCATGGTGAAGGATTTGTAAAAAGTCTAGAATGTGTGGATCTGGAGGGTAGATGGAATGTGATGGGAACATGAATAAGAAAATAACTTGGTCAATTTCGATTGAGGCAGTTGAGAAGGCCAATTGATTGATAATGATTTTCCACTTAGTGATGAAGTCAACAATGGATTCATTTTCAAATTGTTTTTGTAGAGAGATCATAAATGGTGATTTTGTGAGTAACGTTAATAGTTAAGTGTTTGAGAAATAACAATGCTAGGTATGTGAAATATAATAAAGAGTATTGAGGGAGGGAGTTGTACCAATCCAAGTCAAGTCATACTAGTGACATAGGAAAGGTTCTAAGAAGGAGATCTTGATTGCAGATGATGAGATAACATGGGTTATCAAGGCTAGTTTATGCTATCGAGGATCCTCCCGCCATGAAACATGGTAAATTCAGCAAGTCCCAATGTGGAGGATAAGGGTTATATGTTACTAATGGATGGATGGGTTATTTATAAACCTAATCATAAGTGATGGTGTGTTTGGGTCCCTTGGTAATGACTTCCAAATTTTCTAATTTGTTCAATGTATATCGTAAGGGATCGCTTTGTAGGATTAGGTGTGAGGGAATTAACATGTGAGTGTGGTTGAGTTGATTAATGATAGTGGAGAGTATGAGGGTTATGTTGTTGATGGGATTGATGTGGGGGTTGATGAGGGGTAGCTTGAGAAGATATCATTTGTAAAGTAGGTTGTGATAAAGGGATGTGGGGAGACATGTAGGGATGTTGGATATGTTGTTTTTATTGGATGAGAGGGGTTGATTGGGCCTAAGTAGGTATGTGTGTATAGGTTTGGGATGTATGAGGTATCAAGAGAGGTATTGAAGTCGAGATAGGTTGATTGGATAAAAGATGGGGGATGTTAAGATTCTGATGATATTGTGATGGAGGGGATGTGAAAAGGACCGATTGATGGGATACACTTGACATGGGATGAGGAGCAATAGTTTGGAAATAATGTAGATGTGAATAATTATCGTAGGGTTGTTGGATGGTGTAGTTGGATTGGTTAAAAGGTAGACGTTCCATAGGGAAAAAAAAATGGTTTGGATGGATTTGGGAACATGCCATAACTATGTGAAGCTGAATGGGATGTGATAGGTTGATGAGATTGAAAAGCATTAGATCTTGTCTAGGGGATGTTTTGAAATTTATTGGGGTGAAAAGTCAGAGATGAAGAAATTGAAGATGTTCATAAAAATGACATATAAGGGGTAAAAGAATATGATGATGTAGAGGATTGATCCATATTAAATGATGATGATTTAAAAAATTCCTAAGAGAAATATAAATGTAATAGACATGTATAAATAAGAAGAATTTTAATTATCTTGATTAGAATTTATGTGGGGAAGAGGCTCAAAGGGAACCTAATGCTATGGCTATTATAAGGATGGTTTTGGGTTTGTTAAAGGCTAGAGTCCTCGATATAACCAAAGGTACGTGAGGCCCGAATCTATGCTTGTGCCGATATAAAGCTTGGTATTGTCTAACCCCATCACATCAAAATCCTGTAATGATAAGGGAGTCGTTCTTAGCAATATACGTAAAACCATTAATTTATACTTGGTCGAACATGGAGTAAAATTCCTTATTCGGTGATGAAATCCCAATAGTTTCACCTGGGTATAAATGTTTCAATGCAGTTTATATTTTGATGTGATTTGGTTGTGTGTGAGGGAGATTAAATGGATGTAATATATTAACCTCCTAATTAGAATATGTGACCAAGCAAAGATGAAAATTTTGTTTTAAGTTGAAAAGAACAATTGATTTAGATAAGAGATGCAAAAAGAATGCAATCCTTTAAAATAAAAGAAGGGAAAGAAACACACCTATAAAAACTTCCTTTTTCATTTTTTATTTTTGAATTTTTAGCACAAGAATAAATGCAAAAAGCAAAATTCCCAGTAGTAAACTTGCAAGGTGTTGGCAAGAAAATTTGTCAAGTAATTTTTTTGGGTTACTTGCTAACACTCTAGAGTCTAATTCCCTCTACTTAACTAGTTCAATTGCCATATATACATGCACGCGTGAAAGTGAGTTTTCTCTGGGTGGCCTTATAGCCAGGGATCTAACAAGGGTACAACACCGACCCTACGACAAAGGTAGAAATATTTTGCTAGGAAAGTATTTTTCTAAAGAGTGGGAAAGGGGAGTGAGAAATGAGATGGGAGAACTAACGTTGTAGGTAGAAAATTAGATTCCTACACACACTAGTTAGAAATTTCAACACATGCATTTATGGGAAGAAACAACTTTGCAAATAACAACAAGACCAAATAGAATTTATTGATCACAAAGTATCAATAAAAAAGCCCCTTAGTCAAAGAAAGCTAGAAACTCCTTCTTGTATTGATTGCTTAAACAAAAGTTGTACATAGTGTGGGAATGGAGGAAAACTAGTGAGGGGGAAAATGGAAGAAAATGGCTATCTCCTTTGTTCTCTAAAAGTATAATAAACTCTTGAGTTTACACAATTAATCACCAAATATTTTAAATGGGAACGAATTTACAATTTATAGAATGAGAGGTGACTCATCGTCTACCCCCAATGCCTTTTCATATGTCCTCACACAACTTAAAACTTTTCAACTTCCTAGGAAACTTTTAAGTCCCTTTTTATAACATAAAGGTGACTTATTACATTAGAAACATTAAGACATATGAAAAGTGCAACCCCAATGCAAAATTAGAACATTGAGAAGAGAGAGAAAGTTGGGGGGTGAGAGAGAGAGAGAGAGAGAAGATGTTTCCCCTGATGAACTACGATGATCCTCATTGATGGAAAGCCCCAATGTGATGAAACTATAAATATTCAAACTCATGTGAAACTCCTTCAAATTATCTCACAGATGATTTGGAATGAGTGTTTAAAAACATTGTTGAATGGTTCTGGCATTGATGACCACAACTTCCACCCCGCACAAGATACTCCTGCAACTCGAGCCATGAAGTGAGTGTCGGGAGATACTGTTGAATTATCTGAGATGAGTCTCAAATTCCCTATGAGCAATGCCCATGGATGATCCCGAATGATGGTATTGACCTAAATGATCATCCCTCTATGTCCCATTGTTCAAAAATTGCCCCTTGAGTATGACTTACCATTGATAGTGAGTACCCATATGGGAGACTTACTATTTATAGTAAGAGATGATTCTTGCTTCTTCTTTGACCATCCGTGATGTGACGGTTATTCATTCAACTCGTGCACACTACCTTCACCTCGGCCACTTCTTGGGTTGACTTACTATTTTTAGTAAGTGGTCATTTTCACTATTTTATGATTTTCACTATTTTATGGCTTCCTGGTGATCTTCAGTGCACATTTCCTTTGCCATAGCCGCTTTTGATGACGAATTTCCAAAACATAATAAGTTTTTATAGGAAAACTTACTATTTTTAGAAAGTTGACTTCCATTGCTTGGTTTATGATAGAACACATTATTATAGACTTATCTCATCATCTCAGCCATGTCCTATGAATTTCACTTGATTTCGCCCACTAGAATGCTTGGAAATAAAATTTAAAATTTTCACATGGCAGTGGCTTCGAGCACGGAGCTACCATGATGGCCATTAATGGAGCTTGAAATTCGTAGGTCTAGTTTTTGTATCCAGTCACAACAAAAACAACTAAATTGTGATATGTTTTCCATTTGAGTTTGTGTGCAAGTTTTAATATTTTTTCCATTATCGGATTGATGGGAAATTTGACAAATGATAGCCGATGCACAAAATGGGGATTTTGTTTGAAATTTTTGTTTAGGGCACTGCTTTCAACCTTCCATTTGTTGCATCTTGATCATATTGAAAATGTGGAAGTCTACAAAAGATGGCACCTCAATCCGACTTGTATTTTTCAAGATATGAGGATTTTTTGATTCGGTGACTTTGTGGTTATCTAGCGAAAAATATTCATTTTTCTTCATTTCTCTATTGTTTCTCATTTTTTGACCCATTTTTCTCTGAGACCTATGAATTTTCATGGAGTGTATGGTTTTTTTAGCCATGGTAGAGTTGTTTCAGAAAAAATGGTGAACAAGGTGTGTTTGACAATCATGAACAAAGCCATGGCAAGGTATGAAGCTATGAAGAAGAAATGGGGGTGGGAATGGCTAAGTGTCAGATTTAAATTATTAAAAATAATACACAACAAGTTTTGGGAAATTTTTTTCATGTTTGATGTCCCTCACCTCAAAGGGATGTGAGGGAAATCAAATTCCACGATGAGCAAGGTGATGATACATGACAAAGATTCGGCGGTTGAGAACGGAGGCTTTACAAGCACATGGGGCTGGTAATTTGCTCTTCAAGAGGTCAAATGAGTGAATAGGAGTATCCTTAGGGTATGGGTGATTTTTTTCATGTTTTATGTACCTCACCTTAAAGGGACATGAGGGACATCAGATTCCATGGTGCTCTAGGTGATGACACGTGGCAGTGATCCAACAATGAAGGCTTTGAGCTCCCACAAACACCTAGAGGCTGAAATTGTGATCCTGGAGGTATATGTGGGTTTAGAGGGATTAATGGGGGTTGGAATAATTTTCCCAACCTTAATCTCCCTAACCTTGAGGGACATGAGGGACACAAAATCCCATCAGGCTCATGGAGTTGAAAATTTGACTAACTCCCAAACCTTGAGGACAACTTGCGACAACAATATCTTGAGATCCTAATGGAATTTTTGATAATTTTTAATGATATTTACTATAAATGGCATTCTGAATTCAATGGTTTGTGTTTTAGGTCTTGATTCATCCATTATATCCCTAAAAATCATAGTTTTGATCTCGTAATCCACTTAGACATGATAATCACCGCTTACAAAACCATCACACCTAAGTGTTGTGAAAAAAATAATTTCACCATATTTTAGATCTTGGAATTAAATTTCCAAATATCTTTAGGTTTTCTCCTAAGTCCATGTGGATCTCCCAAAATCACCTTCCGAATTTTAGTAACTTTTTTGGCATGTGCACTGCCTAGGCCTGTGAACCCTAATTTTGGTGAGCCCCAACTTTTCCAAGTCCTTCCATGATCTCCCCGAATCAATTCCATGATTTCCCAAGGCTTGTGAATCACCTCCATGTCTAGTTTGGATTTTCTATTATGATCCATGGGGTTGCTACATTCCTAAGAAATCTAGTGATAGCCCTTCCCACAACTTCCTGAAGCTTGCAAATTTTAATGAACTCCTAAAATCACCTAGGGGGAATGAATGAAATTTCCTAAATCACCTAGGGGGATGAGATAACATTAATTAAGAGGTCACTTGGACTAACTGGGTAGACTCAGGGTGCCTTGGAATGGTAAGACTTGAAAAAATTAACACATGGGTATAGTTGTCATGCTTGGAAATTATTAATTTCCTTGTTGCACATTTGCATGAAAAAATTAGCTCTAGCTTGGGGACATGACATGGATTGAGTGGAATGAATACATGACACAGGGAATCCAAAATATCAACTTTAGACCATACTATACATTGACCAAAGGCCTTATCCATTAGGCCCTGCAGAGTCATGTATAATTTACAAGAGAGAAAGATAACGAAGAAGGAAACACACACACACACAAAATGACGAAAAGGAAACACACAACACACAAATGTAAAGGGAAACACTGGTAAAAAAGGGAACACACCTATCAATCATCTATGGTACAAGGTGGGGGAAAATATCTTTAACTCAAGCACTTTTCATTCCTCAAAAGTTACCCTTGAGTGGGAAACCCTTAGTGATGTTGTTTTGCAAAGCCATTGACTAGTTCTAGAAAGTAGCCTCCTCTCCTTAATTATTTATGAAATATGGGTGCTTTCATGACCATCTATTGTTTTTGTAGGAGTGAGTCCATGTGATCTTCTTGATGCCCAAGCCTTCACTTAGAAATTCCATTGCCTTCACATTCTTTGAAATCGGTTTCATAGTGCCAGTTGCCTTCGTGTTTATCCACATAGCTGATTTTTCATTGAGCATCTCATCGCTACCCCGAAGCTGATTTTTGTTCAAATTTCTTGAATATTCTAAGTTACTTTCTTTCTCGGGTCTATGCTCATTGACATATTCTCCATGAGAAACCTTAGATTCATCCTTTATCTCTACTCCACTGTGAGGCATTTGAGTACTGATGGGAGGATTAGAGGAAAACTCATACTTGTCTTGTATGGCCATGACATGAGTTAAGAGATCAAGAATCAGCTCGGGGTCTTCCACAACTTCTACTGCATCCAATAGTTCTTGCACAAAGATCTCCTTTGTTACTTCCTACAACTCATCTTTGTATGCCTTTGAAGGATATTTATTTTTCAGCTCAAGGTAACTATCTGAGGGATTACTCCATCATCTTGGGAATCACTACATTCTATCACTCCTTTTTCCAGAGGGGCTTCAACTTTAAAGGCCTAAAAACTCCTTGCTTCAATTTCTTCATCATGGAAAGAGTCTTCCTCTTCAAATGGGAAATAAAATACCTTGATTTCATCATTGCATCCATCAACCATTGGCGCAGGAGGGGAATTATATTTCTCATCTTTCTTTGTTTCAACATGGCCAACCTTCACACTAGTTAAGGATTTCAAATCAGATTCACGCTTGTCTTAAAGATTCATGGCTTGCATCAAGAGTTTGAGACTAGAGCTCAAGGTCTTCTTTTTCTTCGTGGCTCTTAGCAATTCTTGTATGGATGGTTCTTTCCCAATGTTAGAGGGATGATTGTAGACTAGATTGGTCTCTTCCTAGGTGACATGATCAAGGGAGTCCTCATATTTGAATGGGAATGAGAATATATCCTCATCACATATAAGCACATAAGCTGATTTTTCTTCTTGAAGATCATCAAGAACAATTTCCTCTTCTTCATGGTTTGCATCATCCTAAAATTTTGGGCTGCCCTCTTATAACTCAAATATCCTAAATGATTATTCAAGGTCCATGCCTCTCTCGGGAAGGTATGTATGGCCCTATCAATATGGGAATTTCCTCTTACTCCTTGGTTTTCACAAAGTGATTCATCCTAGTATTTTGATACAAGTTGTTGGTTTCTAGGCTTATGAAATTTCACACTGTGTACCTCATCTTCTTCTTCGGAAGTAATTTCTCCATGTATCCCTTCACTGGTATGGTTACGAATGACCAATTCATCTGAAATTTCCTACCAAATTTCGGCAAAAGCTTCGACTTAGTAACATTCCAAATGAAGCTGGAATGTCTGATAAAAAGATCATCACTAAAATTTTCTTGTCTAGAAATCTGGTGAGAGCCACCTATGCATCTTTTACCTTCCCTACAAGTGAGACCTATTTTGACTCTAGGGAGTAATAAGAGCCACCGGGTGGAGTCATGGTGAGTTTGAGAGCCTTGGTGACCTTTACAAGCATTAAATTATCGAGGTGCCAAAATCTATTATGTAGTTGTTTAATACATAATCTCCAACAAGAAGAGAGACATAGAAAGGTTCAACCTTATCAGTCTTGGATGCACTCAATGAAAGCATGTTCTAGTGATGGAGGTGTAGGTGGGTTTGGTAGTATTCCTTTAGAACTAGGAGCTACAATATTGGGTGTTAAACTACCACTCATGATGTATTGAATAAATATCTTGAATTTTTCGGGGTGAGTCCGTAAATATTCAGTTTCAGTAATCTACACTTTGTATTTGTTCACATATTCTATGAAGTCAAAAGGAGTAGATGTAGATGAGGGTGATGAAGGGACTAATTTTGGATTTAGGACAGGTTTGGAAGTAGGAGTAGATTTTTGGGGAACAAAGGGGATCTTGAAAGGTACACTAGGAGCTTTCAAAGTACTAGATTTTACAGGAGCAGATTTAGATTTAGAATTAGAAGAGGCATCGAAGAATTACTTGGAATTACTGGAGACTTTTTATTTTCTATAAGATCAAGCTTCAACAATGTGGAATCCATGAAGGGTGGGAGCAAAGATCCTTGACTAATTATTTTGTTTTCATGGGGTCACCATAGGAGGATCTTTAGTCTTATTTTTATTTACAACAACAGAGGAAGAGCCCCCTTTCTCATAATGAGAATGAGTGAATACCACACATGAGAAGATAGGTGCATCTTCTTTGTCATCTTCATCGCATCTAGAATATTCATAGAATCTGATTTGTGTATCATTCTCAAACTCATCACTTTCTAGGAATCACCACCTTCACTTTCTTGTTCAAGCTCATCTTCATTTTCCTTACTCCTACAATTTGCATTGATAGGTGGGGCCTCCAAGGAAAGCCTTTGGGGTGCTCCTGTAATATGATTTCCATTACTTCTTTGAGAAGAAACTCATTCAAATATTTCCTCCTTAATGACGCCCTTTCATTTTCCATTTTCTGTAAAAAAGTATCAATTTTTTCATCTCCGTGACGTTGAGATTTACCTTTTGAGGGATTCTTGATCTTTCCAGATAGGATGAGATCATCATCAAATTCAATGGCCAATAATTTTGCTTCTGCAATATCCCTCGATTGAACTCTTCGTAGGAAAAATCCCACCTTCGATGATTGAGCACTTATAAAGAATCTCCTGACATTATTTTTAGATGGTGAATCTTCTTCCGGTATCCTATGAAGTAATTGAAACAGGCCATGAAATATCTTATAGTTTCACTTTCTCCTTTCTTCCTTTGAGACAATTGCACCAAGAGGTCTTGAAACTCTTCAGTTGATTTAAATATTTCCTCAAAGGTATTCTTGATGTCGTTCCAACAAGTGATGGATCGGGAAGGCAGGAGATATAACCATTTTGCTGATTTTTCTTGGAGAGATTCCAAAAATAGTCTTACAACGACATTTTCATGTTGGACACCAAGAATTCCACATAATGTCGTGAAAGCAATGATGTGTCCTTTAGGATGTCAGAGGCCATCACCTTTTAAATTTGGAAAGTTCTTGTGGGAACCTGTTGGTAGGTTGTGAAGAGGTGGTTCAAGAGTGAGAGGGCTTGTATTTATTCCCCATTGATAATGGTTGAGGTATTTCAGCTTCTACTTCAAATATTTCTTCTACAAATTCTTCTTCTTCTGGGGACTCAATGCCCAATGGTGGTTGAAAAATGGGAGAATTTGAAGGGGGAGTATCAATAGGAGTTTGGATAGGATTGCTAGGTGAACTACTTAAAGACCTAGATGGGGAGGAGGCTTGAGAGAAGAAGTATAGATTATCTCTAATTGCATTCTTACTAATTTTACAAAGCCTCAAAATTGGTATCAACAACACCCCTCGACTGTTTAACCTAGTGTATCTTCCTTCACCAAATTTTGGAAAATTTTTTAGTGGGAAAATGAAAGGACACTATGGAATATGAAGGGTCACATGTAGGAATTGAAAATATATCTTTCAACAATGGATTTCCATAATTTTTTTTTGATTTTTTAATTTTTTTTTTTTTGTATTTTGGGACCTTATGGTCATCTTTTGGGTGCAGATGCTACTAAATATGCTCCATGATGGGCGCCAAAACTATTGGATAGAAAATTTTTTGGGGACAAATTTATGGGTTCCTTTCCAACACTCTCGGAGTCTAAGTACCTCTACTTAACCGGTGTAACTTCCGTATATGCATGCACGAGTGAAAGTGAGTTTTCTCTGGGTGGCCTTACATCCGGGGATCCAATAGGGGCACTCCACTGACCCTATGGAAAATATATCAATCTCTTTCTAGGGAAGAATTTGTCTGAAGAGTGGGAAAGGGGAGTGATAAATGAGATGGAAGAACTAACGTTGCGTGCAGTAGAAAATTAGATTCCTGCACATACTAGTTAGAAGTTTCAACACATGCATTTATGGGAAGAAACAACTCTATAAATAACAACAAGACCAAATATAATTTATTGATCACAAATAATCAATAAACCCCTTAGTCAAAGAAAGCTAGAAACTCCTTGTATTGATTTCTTAAACAAAAGTTGTACATAGCGTGGGAATGGAGGAAAACTGGTGAGGGAGAAAATGGCTATCTCCTTTGTTCTCTAAAATTAGAATAAACTCTTGAGTTTACAAAATCAATCACCAAATATTTGAAATGGGAATGGATTTATGATTTATAGAATGAGAGGTGACTCATCATCTACCCCCAATGCCTTTTCATATCTCCTCACACAACTTAAAACTTTTCAACTTCCTAGAAACTTTTAAGTCCATTTTTATAACATAAAGGTGACTTATTACATTAGAAACATTAAGACATGAAAAAGTGCAACCCCAACGCAAAATTAGAACATTGAGAAGAGAGAGAAAGTTGGGGGTATGAAGAGAAGAGAGAGAGAGATAAGAAGAAGAGAAGATGTTGCCCCTGATGAATTCTAAAATCCTCATTGATGGAAATCCCTAATGCAATGAAAATATAAATCTTCAAACTCATGTGAAACTCCTTCAAATTATCTCACAGATGCTTTGGAATGAGTGTTTAAAAACATTATCAATGGTTCTCATGATGACCAACTTCCACCCCGCTTAAGATACTCCTGCAACTCGATCCATGAAGTGAGTTTCAAGAGATACTATTGAATTCTCTGAGATGAGTCTCAAATTCCCTATGAGCAATGCCCATGGATGATCCCGAATGATGGTATTGACCTAAATGATCATCCCTCAATGTTCCATTGTTCAAAACTGCCCTTGTGTATGAATTACCATTGATAGTGAGTAACCACATGAGAGACTTACTATTTAAAGTAAGAGATGATTCTTGCTTCTTCTTGACCATCTTGATGTGATGACGTTATTCATTCAATCCTATGCACACTACCTTTGCCTCTCGCCAATTCTTGGGTCGACTTATTGTTTTTAGTAAGCATACATATAAAGAGCTTACTATTTTTAGTAAGTGGTCATTTTCACTATTTTTGCTCGACAATCATTCTTTGCTTCATGGTGATCTTCACCCACAATACCTTTGCCATAACATCTTTTGATGACGACTTTCCGAACATAACAAGTTTGTATAGGAAAAATTACTATTTTTAGAAAGTGGAATTCCACTCTTGCTTTGTGATGGAACATATGTTTCCATACTTGGCTCATCTATGCGGTCATGTCCTTTGAATTTCACTTAATTTCACCCACTAGAATGCTTGGAAATAAAACTTAAAATTTTCACCCAGCAAGAATTTCGAGCACGGAGCTGCCATGGAGGCCATTAATGGAGCTCAAAATTTTCATGTCTAGTTTTTGTCTCCGTTTGCAATGAAAATAATCCATTTCAATAGGTTTTCCATTTGGAGTCCGTGTGCAAGTTTTAATCTTGTTTCCATTACCGGATTGATGGGAAATCTGACAAATGTGAGCCGGTGCATGAAATGGGGATTTTATTGAAAAAATGTTTCAAGGCACCATTCGACCTCCCATTTTTTTCATCTTGATCATCTTGAAAAATTTGGAATTATGCAAAATACAACACCTCAATCTGACTTGTATTTTACAAGATATGAGGATTTTTTGATTTGGTGACTTTGTGGTTATTTGGCGAAAAATATTCGTTTTTCTTCATTTCTCTATCATTTCTCATTTTTCAACCTTTTTTCCTCTAAGACCTATAAATTTTCATGGAGTGGATTGTTTTTTTGGCCATGGAAAATTTGGTTTAAAGCAACAATGGTGGACCGAGTGTCTGGACAATCATGAACAAAGCCATGGCAAGGTATGAAGTTGTGAAGAAGAAATGGGGGGAAAATGGCTAAGTGCCGGATTTAAATTATTCAAAAAGAATGTACAGAAAGGGTGGGGTGAATTTTTTCATGTTTGATGTCCCTCACCTCAAAGGGACATGAGGGACATCAAATTCCATGGTGAGCAAGGTGATGACACGTGGCAGAGATCTGACGGTTGAGAATGGAGGCTCTGACAGCACCTGGGGCTGGAAATTCACTCTTGAAGAGGTCACATGAGTGAATAGGAGTATCCTTAGGGGATGGGTGAATTTTTCCATGTTTTATGTCCCTCACCTCAAAGGGACATGAGGGAAATCAGATTCCATGACGCTTCAAGTGATGACACATGCAACGATTAAACTATGGAAGGCTTTGAGCTCCCATAAGCACTTGGGGGCTGAATTGGTGATCCTGGAGGTCATATGTGGGTCCAAAGGGATTCATGGGGGCTGGGAAAATTTTCAAAATCATGATGTCCCTTACCTTGAGGACCCGAGGGACAAAAATTCCGCCAAGCTCCCGGAGCTGAAAATTTAACTAACTCCCGAACCTTGAGAACAACTTGCACAACAATATCTTGAGCTTCCCGATAGAATTTTTGATGAAAATTTATATGATATTTATTGGAAAGGTCCTTATGAATCTAATGGTGTGTGTTTAAGGTATTTATTCATCCATTTTATCCATAAAAAATAGGAATTTTTATCAAGTACTCCACCTATACATGAGAAACACTGCTTACAAAAGCATTGCACCAAAGTTTTGTGAAAAAAATAATTTCACCATATTATAGGGATTGTAATTTCCTTTCTGAATATGTTTTTGTTCTCCTAAATCCATATAGAGCTCCCAAAATCACCTTCCAAAGCTTAGAATTTTTTTGGCTTGTGCACTTTCTAGGCCAGTGAACCCTAATTTTGGTGAAATTGCCCCAACTTTTCCAAGTCCTTCCAGAATCTTCCTGAATCACTTCCATGATATCCCAAGGCCTTTGAATGACCTCTCGTGTTTAGATTGGATTTTCTGCTTTTCTCCATAGGGTTGCACCATTCCTAGGAAAGACAATGATAACCCTTCCCACAACTACCTGAAGCTTGCAACTTTTAATGAACTCCTAAAATCACCTAGGGGAATGAATGGAATTTCCTAAATCACCTAGGGGAATGAGATAAAATTAATTGAGAGGTCACTTGACTGACTGGGTAGACCTGGGGTGCCTTGGAATGGTATGACTTGAAAAAGTTAACATAGGGGTATAGTTGTCATGCTTAGAAATTGTTAATTTCCTTGTTGCACATTTACATGACAACACAAGGGTTAGATGAAAATAGAAAGGAGAAAATGATGTTAGAGGATAACTAATCGAGTATTCAAAATGTAGAGATTGTCGGTGATTGACATGAATCGTTGGTGATTCACACGAATCGGTAGAGATTTGATTGGATCACTAACGATTACAAAGTAGAAGGCCTTAAAAATGATTTTTTAATAAAATTGAAATGAAAAAAGGGACCAGGTCCTACTAGGCATGCTAGAATGTTTAGATAATTTTTTTCTTTCCTAATTTAAATTAATGAAGTGAAATAATAAAAAAATTGATGTCGAAGACATTAGGGTTTACCAATACCCGCGATGATGAACACCGATATTAATGGTTGATTCAATATACATATATCTAAATGGGTACACCACTACTTCCTTCCAATGGGACATGTCACCTAAAATTCACATACACTCAGAAAAAAATAGGATTATATAGATATATGGTGGATTTCCTAGAAAAGGCTAGTCACCGGAAGTCAATGGACTTCCTTGCAAGGATGTCAATCTGCATTCAAGAAATCAATTTGATAATGATAAGATAAAATGATTAAAAATGATATAACCAACAATCCAAAGGAAAAGGTGCCAAAAATTCCAAGTATATATGATGGTTTGATGGTGATACGTAATCTAAAGAGAGTCTAGGGATCAAAAATGGCTCAAAGGAGCAAGGATGTAGATAGTTGTGTACTAAAAAAGGTGAGCAAGATGATAGATTTGATTTAGATAATTGATAGAGTGTTATAGATGGCTCAAAGGAGCATGATATAACTGGAAAAAAACTTGAGGGGCCTTGCAGTAATAAAATATGGGATCTAGATGTATAAAACGAAAGCTTGGGGGTTAAAAGAGCTTTTAGACAAGAATCGCAATCAGGTGATTCTCGTGAGTTACAAGATAACAATTAGTATTTAAATTTTATGTTATTATTGTGAGTTGGATAAGATGTATTTATGTGAGTGACAAGATAACTTTCATAAATATACTTAGTTGAGATATCTTATGAATATAAGAGAAATTATATGATTATGATAGAATATGTTGGGATCAATGATAAGGTGAAATTTCTTGATGATTCAAATATCTCTCCCTATATATGTAGCTCCCTCATTGAATGATATATAGAAAACTATGATTGAATATTTAATATTATAATTGTGTGATTGCTCTACCAAATTTTACATGCGGTATCTAAGTATGTTTTTTTGAAGGTGTAATTAATGCGTAGGGGAAAATATTTCAAAATTGTTGAGCAGATGTGAGAGGTGTTTTGTGAAGGTTTCAGTCTAGATACATAACAGTGAGAAGAATGGGTGGGGATCTAGGAGAAATAAACACACAAAGATGATACATATAGGTCCTTATGGAAAATAATAAAGAACCCAAAGTTGTTTGATATATTTGTATTGTTTGAATTTTCTTGCACCGGTCTAGTTTGGAAAAATTTCTATTAACCTAATTACATGTTAACACTAAAAATTCAACAAGTGGTATGGTGAAAAATTATTTGTTGATAATTTATTGTTTGCCTTTATTTTTATGTATATATAAGTGATGGTGTTTGCTTTTACAATCTATGTTTTGTAGGTCTATAATGGAGGATTTTTGAATTGTGGATTCTTTCTTGTTATTCTATAATGAACAATAGGTCAGAGAAAAAAATATTGCCACTTGGGGTATTTCCACCCCAAAGCTGGTGGTGAAAACATATAAAAATCACCTTCCATTAAGCTTCTATGGTTGCCTATACCTTTTTAGAACATGCCTTTTGTTTTCCAATTTCAACACATGGAAAAATTGGGCAACAGGGTCCTATTGTTGGCTTAAATAAACCCACTTCAGGTGGTCATCAAGATAAAATGAATAAAGTAAATAATTAATTATGTTGAGAACCAAGTTAATCTCACTAGGTAGATATCTCAGGCTTAGTCGAGTCAAGTCATGCATAACTTGGTTTGTAAAGTGAGATCAAACGAAGGTAGCTCAAAGGCATCATGCTAAGTGTTCTCACTGAATAGCTCAAGATAAGATAAGAACGAGCTCGGTGAGTCTTGGCCATGTTGGTGAATTAAAAATGAATGAGATAGATTGAGTCGGTTAGGTTGGGAGCTCGGTTGCCTTGGAGCTCTGGTATAGAGATCAATCATTTAGGAGTCCCCAAGTTTGAGATAATCACACGGTTATGAGCTCGGTGAGTCGATCAAGGGTCGATGCAAAAAGAATGAGCTTGAATGCAAACAAAGCTTGATGGAAAACTTGGCTTAGAGGTTAGAGCTAAGGGATAACTCGGTAGATCGTTGGGAACATAGGTGATTCGGTCTAACTCATGAAGGGATATTGTGATGAGATCGAGTGAGTTGGGTCAAGATAAGAGCTTAGTCGAAAAAATCGGTTGAACCAAACATTGAAAAAAATATTAGTTGATTGACGTAAACATGGGAGAATGTCAAGGCATTGACAAGTGGGTTTTTGACAATGGAAATCCAACACATGGTTTCCACGCATGGGGAATTTCAGACCTTTGCGGCCAAGTCGAGAAAATGCCATGGAAAACCAACACAAGATATCCACTTTGTAGGGATCATGGGAAGCATTACCAAATGGGAATAATCACTTGGAAATCCAAGGGAGAGGTTCCATAAATCAAATGTGTAACTTAGAGACCGAGTCAATGGCCGAGTTATCCATCGAGTTGTTAGGGAGGCTACATGTGAGATGGCTAGTTAGTCACCGAGTTATTAGCATGGAAGGTGGATCTATTCTCGAGAAAGCTAATGAATTAGTCAAGATAGGGATCTATGTGCATGAAATTGCATCGTCAAGTCAACAAGATCACGGTGAGTCAAAAATCATGATCTTCGTGAGTCATGGGGAGTTCAAGGCTATCGTCAAGTTATCGTGAGTCATTCGGTTACTCAATTCACATGGAAGGTTTTTTGAAAGGTAATGAGGAGGAGATAGCTCAGACCATTTGTCATGTTCCAACGGGTCGATGCATGGTCAAGTTTGAAATATGGGCTTGGGCTTCGCAGCCGATTCTCATTATTTTGGTAAGATATTAAGGAGGTATCTTGGATCATGATACGGGTTAGTGTTGGAAGGGTATTCACGTCTCATATGGGTTAAAGGAGACAACTCATTGAGGACAGGTGAGTATGAGCTAGGGACATTAAGGAGGTATCTCAGGCTCAGAGCCATGTCGGCTCACATTATGCACAACAAATAACCCAACAAGAGTAAACCAAATGTGATTGAAGTCATCATAAGGGTATGATGAACATGACACAAGACGAGCCTTAGGATTTTAAGCTAAGTGAGTACAAGTAGAATCGAGTGAGTTGCTCAATGCCAGGGAATAAGAAACTATTTTTTAATCATAGAATGAGTGAGAGCGTGATCATTGGTTCAAAGATAGGTCAACATGGAGCAAGTCATAATAGCTTGACCGAGAAACATTTATTAGGTCACTCACCTAGAAGGGTAACTCATGCAAAATCTCGATGCATGTCATCATTCATGGACAAAAATAAGCTCGTGGTTGAGCTTGGTAGCATACGCCGACATGGAGACATCCCAACCTCATACTTGGTCATGTAATGCATTACATCACATGGGGATCTCAGTCACAGAGAATGTTGAACTTATTAGAGTCAAGCTCTTCTTTGAATCCTTGGGTTTCCTGAATCATAAGCGAGTTACTCTGGATTGAATGTGTCGATCTTGGTTTGACAAGCTCATTCATGGTGGATACGAGTGAGTTGCAGCGATACAAAGGAATTCAATTGGCAAGGTAATGAACTCTTGATGGAGCTTGGAGGTCCTAACTATGTTGGCTTGATGCATTGATGTTGTGTTGGGGTGATTTAAATGAAGGATCAACTTAGGTGAGTTCACGATCAATTCACGAGGAAGGTAGCTCGTGGAGCAGCGAGTTGCCAAGGAACATGAAGTGCTCGAATCGCTTTGAGTTAGGTAAAAAAATCTCATGGAGACATATCTTGGTAGTGATCTCATGTAAAGGAGAATTTTTGCAAGACTAGTAATGGAGGAAAGATCTTGACACACTAACCACCAAGTTAAGGCAGAGTTGGAATTTACGTGATGAATGATCAAATCTTGTGTGAATACGATAAGGTCAGCCCACCGATGTGATTTTTGAGCTACAGGGAAAGTAAAATGTGAAGGGACTAATGTGAGGAACTCGGCTAGGCATTACACATGTCGAGGAATTTGATAATGAGTTCGGTTTCAAAGTTCAACTCTCTAAGCCGATGCAAAGACTACGTAACTCATTGATGGTTGCTTTGTTTGATAGGAGGAACTCGATGGTAGTTGAGGTGAGTCAAGAATGAGCCAAATAAGAGGAGATTGATGTAGAATGGGAACTCAAGTTGTGGTGAAGGATGGATTATCTCAAGTCCAACTCAAGGAGTTGGCTCGGTGAGCCAACCACCGAGTTGAGATGTTTTTTCCTATTCACATGGACCCTCCCCTTTTTCAAAGAAAACCAGTTTTCCAGGGGGGGCCCACCATAATTTTATTAAATTAATATTTTTATTTAAATATTTTAATGATAATATCTCGTTATTATTAATAAAATACTTTATTCAAATATCTCTTTACTTAAATAAGAGGAGTAAGTCAACCGGTACTCACCGACACATTATGGAAGATTCTTAATGGTTTAACCAACTTTTTAATAAATGAACCATCATGTACCTTCATTTGAGGAAGGAATTTATGAATTTTCCTCTTCTCTCTCACATAATTATTCTATAAATGTAAGTTGGAAGCTCATTCCAATAGGTTGGAAAATTTAGACATCTGAGACAAGTGCATAGTTTTCAAAAATCCTCTCTCTCTTCTAAGGTGTCCTTGTATATCGAGGGAATTTCAATCCTCCTTTCAAAACTGTAATGGAAACCATTGCCTCTTCTGAATGTAATGATACATTATGCACATTGTTGAAGTAATAAAAGTGTGTGTTTTGTGACTACTCTTGGTCCTTTCATCCTTCGATACTTCTTTGTGTCATTCTCATGCTTATAGGTACACTCGAAAATTTAAGTTTCTATTGGCAGTTCTTGGAATTCTGTGCTTATCAAGTGGTGGAGTATTACATGTAGTTGAGTTGTGGTGCTTATTCACCCTTATCAAGTTCATCCTTCTTCACTGGAATACTGATAGATTTTTTTCCGATTGATTTTAACAAAGGGAACACATGCTTCCTAGTCTGTGGTATTCTGTTACCCTCTCTAAGTTGCAATAGGTGAAGTTGACTTGTGGTGCATAACACCCTCTTCAAATCAACCCTTTCTAAGTCTAGAAACACCCTTTATTTGGTGCATCACCATCCCTAGTATAGTTTTATTTCCTACAAATATCTTTCCCTAAAACCCATGAAAATGTTAGCATAGGTCTAGATAACCATTTTATTACACTAGGAGTAGTATAACACTTAGTTTAGGAAGAGGAAGCCGACCTTCTCCAGAGGTTCACCTCGAGCCCAAGTCCCATATCTTGAGAGGTGATCCCATGTTACCCAATCAAACTAAATTTCATGTTGGTATTTGATAATTAATATAACATTCTACAGAGCATGTCCAGATCTAGATCTAAAGAGTAATAGATTTAAATAATAACCATAATGAAGTCAATCATGTAAGAACCAATTATACTCATGATTAATACTCTTGATTCAACCAATACACTCCATTATATTAAACATAATAAATACACATAATCTTATTACAACAAGTAATACCATAAGCTCATGCATGCATTAGATCTAGCAACATAATCTCACAACAATTCAATTCTCACACAATCCTCCTTTTACTACGCAGATCACTACATATTTATAAGGGTGGGGAATTTCCCTTCACCACTTGCATAACTCCTAAAATAGGTCGCATGTTGACTAAAATATCCATGCACCTTTACAATAATAGCCACACATGCAAGTGCGCTAACAATATACCTCTTTTGGTTAACTAGTAGTAGAAATTCTATTCTTAGCCCGTACCCCATGCAAAGCGCTTAGTATCCACTCTTCCAATAATAGCCCATGCGTGTCACATAAGTCTTTACCCGGTATTTGTGTGCTCTGACATGCTATCTCCAAAAATATCCCGTACATGTGAAAATGGATAAGTCCTAAATCTTCCCTTCTCTTTCATGTGCATGTCCTTCTCTATCCTTTCGTGCCTTTAACTGTGCTTTACCCCTGTGTGTGAATATTTTGTGTGCCCTCTCCTTCACATCATACTCTTTTCCGCTCAACATTACCCCACACTAAACTACATTTCTGCCCCAAAATGGCTACTCCTTGAATAATAAAGAATAAATAATGGAAATAAATGAATAATTTCTACATAAATAATGAACTCTCACTGTGCAACATCCTCTATCTCAACCAAAAGAATTAATTCCATATATTCTTCTTTTATCTCTCGCTTCTAACGTTTTCCACTCATTCAAGTGAGTGCGGCTTCTATCTTCTCTAGGATGTCCACTGCAATAGTTTCCAACTCATCTTGGGTAATTTATCCCTTCTCATTTTGTAGCACTAGAACAATGTTGGACATAACAGACATTCTTCCTTCTATAGATCCATCTTCTGCACTATATGTTTCCCAATCTCATCCAATTTTTCCTTATGGGGGTCTATGCTGCTGCAAGGGCCTCACACTTCTGCTTGACTAGTGCCAATATTTCTGCATCCCAATGTGTCATCCTTCATTGCTTTCAGACTTCATTATCTTTTACTATTGTCCTGACCCTTATTACTACCTCTGAGCTGCACATATGTTCAGTGCATTGGTCCACTTTCTTTAGCTCCTCCTACAAGGTTTGAAGTAATGCCTCGTATGATGAAATATTTTGAACTATTGTAGCCTTTTCCTCTCTGCCTCCTACTCAGGGGCCTTTGGTGCTCGCATCTGAATTGATCCATCCTCAAGCACCATATCAACTAAGGTACGCACATAGTGCATAGCCGAAGGGAACTTTTTGGGTACCTTGGGCTCTAAGTGTGGTCTTGCTTGTAGGACATGATCCCTAATCTCCTCTGCCATGCCGATAAGGAACCCATTCTTCTTCTTCTCTAGGTCCTTCTCTCCTTTCAAATGCGTGATCTCTACATATTTGAATTTGATATCCTCCTTAGCACTTTGATAGTGGTAAATTTATCTACATTCCTGCACACCACCTCTATAGACACCTTCACTAAGGCATTACTCACATGTTCATCAGACATAATCGTGGGTTTGATGGTTATGTGCCTATTATGTGGTGCCTTTCTCATTCTCCTTGATACACAAGACTCTTCACACATCAAAATTAGGCTCATCCATGTGAGTTTTCATGGACCATGACAATTATTTCTCACACGCATGGTTTCCATGTTAGGGTCCATCAACTCCCATCCATATAAGTCCTTAAGGCCCACTATATTCTAGAATCGCATGCATGAAAATTTTACTTGTGTCCTCCTCATAGCCCATAACTGGTGCAACATACTCTCCACTTTCCCTCCTTGATCTCGGCCCCTTAGGCACTTGAGCGCCAAGGTTTGGAGTTAGATCCTCTATTTCTGAGCAGTATCTTGCTCTATTTCTTCTAGCTTCTATGTACCCCTTCTTCCTCAACCTCATTTCTTCATCCTTGGGATCTTCCACATCCTTTAGGTTGTATAGGAGATCCAGTGCGCTCTCTTTCAGACTCTTCTGCCTCCTCGTTTAGCTTTAATTTTCTCCTTCTTTCTCAGTTATCTCCTTTTGTGGAGAGATTCATGGTGATCTCCATACTGATTGTGGAGTAGCGCCTTGAGTTCTTGTTCATCTAAACACCCTCTTAAAGTGGCATTCTTTAGGGTCTCTCCTACCTCCAATTCTTCGTCTCCTTCTTCTTGTGCCTGGGTGGAGTACTTGCACACTCTCAATTCTACCCTGTCTCGAGGGTTACCTTCATCCTCTATGTACCAAGCCACCACTATCTTCATGCTCTTCCTCCTCCTCATCTACCTCTATAGGTTCAGTGGGCTTTGAAGCTGGTACATTCTCCACTATATGCTTACCCTTAGGTGGCCTGGGAGTGCGAACTCATTCTCCACATATTTGTTACCCTCCAACTTAGGCTTAAGTGAAGGTATATAAGTGCGGATCCACTATCTCTAATCACCAAACTCACAGGCTTCATGCTTATCATGTCTAAAATTAGCCTCTCAATGTAGGCAAGTTTGAAATGAATACACATAAGTCTTTCGCAATAGCGTGTGGTAGTCATAGTATACCTTTTCTAAAACAAAGTTTAGGTGTCACGCATTATTAAACATGGATTGATTCTTGCCTAAGTAGTGCGCTATGAAGGGCATACAAAAATTTACACATGGATTCCAAGTCCCATCCTTCATTACAAATCACGTGATGCAGAAGTGCTGATACACCGCAAACTACACTACCTTGCCCACCACCAAAGGTAACTCCTTGGGGATGTGCCACTCCTCTTCAAATTTGACATGGAGCCTGTCATACCACATCTCTTGCCCTATGCTTGAATGAACCACTCATTGACCCTTCACATAAGTACTTGTCAAATATTTCCACAAGGGACTTATTTTGCATGGGGTACTCCTAGATCTTGTTCTTTGGCCCATCAGGCACTCCAATCTCCATAAATACAAGGGACAATAGGATAGCACCAAACTGATTTTCTCACATGTGCACACTTCCTCGATGATAGTCTCCACAATGTAGCCTAATATGTTGTAAATTATTCCCTATGAAATTCTCCTTGTAATGTGTAGCCACATTATATTCACTCTTGACCATCTCTCTTGATCATTCAATTTGGTCACTAAATGTGTAACTTCCTATACCACTAGGTACTTCTTCATTTATCGATATCCATTCCACATGGACCCTTGGTATACCCTAACTCCTTCCGTGTCTCTAAGATTGTTGCTTTATCTTATCAAGTCACTATTTAGATCCACTCATGTGCCCTTTAATCCTGTTATAGTTGAAATCAAAGCAGCTTATCCTTACCCTGTGTCCGATGAAATAGAAAAAGTCTTCATGTACCCTACTCATCAACCACTAGTACAAAGGTTCATACTTGCCAAAATATGGAAGCTCATACAAATGGTAAACTCCAATCTATTTTAGCATCTTTCTCTCCAATGTCATCATACACCAACATGTCCTCTACTGTGTGCTTGTTCATCTTCATATTCAACAACGCATCCAATTCCTTTTTTTATCCGATGTGTGGTGGTTGTAATCACTTATCTTGCACTTTTAGACGTGAGAATCCCATTCTTGTCCCACTATCATGCCTTTTGGGTATTGCATCTCCAAAAATTGCTCTCGGGAGAAATTTCAACCTCTACTTCCACTTTCTTCTTCCCTTTGGATCTCCTATGGTAGGTGCTTTCTTTGGTGCCATCTATAAATCACAACTTTCTATCCTCTAGTAGTGTGTAAAAGCTTTCCTTCTACCTTTATAACAAGCAATTCCAAAACCCTAGCTTGAATCTATGTGCCCTAGTTGAAATCATGTGCCCTAGCTCTTTTGCAATGCTCTTTTCACTCAAACCCTTCACCAATGGGGACGTAAGCTTCTCCTACACAAAAATCTACTCTCCACGTCTTATTTCACACTCTTCACACCTCAACACTATTTGCTCAACTCATTTTTACACTTAGCTCTTTTAAATTTTTGTGATTTACAATGGTAAAAATGAACTCATATCCCTTCCTTATATATATTTTGAAAAATTTAGTGCATTTATTGCTCCTTCACCTACCAACAATCCTCATTAATTGACCCTTTTCACATTTTTCCATGTGGTACATCTTTTGCGCCCTCAAGTTTAACCTTTAGTGCACCTTCCTACCTTTTGATATAGACTTATCTTCAATGCACTTCCATGTGCCTGAGTACCTCATCACTACACCTTCTCCTGGTAGTCTCCACGGCCACTTTGCTTACCTCGTGTTATATTGTTCCTTCATTTATCTCCATCTATGGTCCTTATTTGGAAGAAATCTTCTTGTCCACCAACTCTTCAAACTTGAATAACACCTGTAGTAGTTTGTTCTTTTATGTGTACCCATTTTTCAATAACCACCCCACACAAATGGTATGTGTAGTCCTCTACACATAAAAATACTACAAATGGTAATTAGCTTCTAGCATGCAAATACACTTATTTCACAAAACACCAACTAAATTGACAAAGCATAGTGATAAAGAAGGAAATACATTAAGGGAATACATAATTGAAAACCTAATCTAAATGGAAACATTGCCTTATTACAAACACCAAGAAGACTTATTTATAGTAGGGCTTCAACCTACTCCATTGAAGTAACTGGGTAACCATATTCCATCAAGTGTTTCTAACTAACAAGACCTGTTTCAAGTATGTATGTAAGTGATAACATATGGTCCTAACCAATGTACTTTGAGTTTTCCTAGATGGCGCAAAAACTTAGAATCATAAAGAAGCACCATCTATCCTATCTCAAGATTTTTATCCCTAATGTGCCTATCATGCCATGCTTTCTACCTGGATTTTTCTTGCTTCTAACTCCAACATGCTATTTCTCATCGCTCATCCAACTTAATCAACTTTTCAATTCATTCTTCTAATGCTTTCTCATCAGCTAGACCTCCAACATGTGCAATATGCAAAGAAGGTAACATGAATTCCATAGGAAGAACTGCTTCTACGCCAAAAACACCAATTGAAAGGGTGTGGCCTTGTTTAACCACTTGTATGTTGTTCTATACACCCAAAGTACTGCAAAAACTTTATCATCCCAATCCTTTCTTCCAACATCACAAATTTTTGTCAATGTCTAGCTCAAAATATTGTTGAAAGCCTCAATAGTCCCATTTTCTTGAGGATGATATGGTGTAGTCTTATGGTGTGTAATCATGAATTCATCTAATAGAATTTTGATTGTCTCATTCAGAAAATGTGTGCCCCTATCACTTGTCAAAATCAATGGGCATCCATACCTTGTAATAATATTTTCCCATAGAAACTTGGCTACTGTAGTAGCTATTTGTAAAATCCTTTGTAGGTGCTGCTTCTACCCACCTTGTCAGATAATATGTGCAAGTGATGATATAGCGTGATCCAGTCCTACACGTGCCGGTGAAATAGGACCCAAAAAATCTATAGCCCATTTCTCAAATGGTTTTGCACTAGTAATAGGTCTTAGAGGCATTTCATCTCTTTGACCTAGTTTTCCAAGGTGTTGACAGTGATCACAAGCCTTGCAATATGCCTTACAATATTTATATAGGGTCTCCCACCATAATCCAATGAGTAGAATCTTGTGCATAATGGTGTCACCTACATAGTGCCCACCTGCAATACCACCATGAGCCTCCTCCATGATATCTATGTGATCTCATGTTTCCAAAGACACAATGGTGTAATACTTCATCCCAACCTAACTTGTACAGTCACCGCTAATCAACATAAATGGTGCCATGCAAATAGAAAGTTGTTTCTTTTCTAAGGATTTCATCCCTTCTAGCACCATACCTATTTGTAGAAAGATAACAATGTCCTCTAATTCTGATGGCATGCATTATAACTTGTATAACTATGCATCGGGCATGGTATCTTCAATTTCCTATGCTTGTTTCTCCCGATATATTCTGATAGATGGTCTGGTCCAAATTACTTTTCCCTGGTTTTACCACAACTGTGAAATCAAATTATTGGAATAAGAGTACCCATCACATATGCGCCCCTATAAAATGGGTTTGTTTACCAAATACTTCAATGCCATGTGATCAATATAAAATACAAATGGTGTTACTAGCAGGTACTATCTAAATTTATGTAGTGCATAGATCATTGACAAAGCTTCACGCTCTATAGTTGTATAATTCTTCTTTAGAGTCAACTTTCTACTAGAAATAGATAGGATGATCTATAATACCTTCTCTAGGCTGAGCCAACACCACACCAATGGCCATGCCAGAGGCATCCACATGTACATGAAATGGTTGGTCCCATGAAGGAAAGCACATAATAGGCGTGTAGTAAGTTTCTCCTTCAATGTCTCGAATGCACATTGTTGCGGTTCTCCCCAGTAGAATGTCCCTTTTCCTTTTAGTAACTCCTCCAAGGGTGTGGAAAACCTTAGCATACCCCTTTATAAATTTTCTATAATACCCAATGTGACCCAAGAATCCATGCACCTCACTTTGACTGGTAGGCTCTTCTAGGCATGATAATGACTACAACCTTAGCTGGATCAACCAAAAACCTTCTTTGCAGATGATGTGCCCTAATAATATTCCAAATGGTGTAGAAAATACACATTTCTTGATGTTCAAAGAGATGCTTAACTACCAACATCTTTCAAACATTAGGCGTAAATTGTCACAATGATCCTTAACAAGTCCATACACCATCCAATCATCTAAATAAACCTACAAGAAGTTGTGAATAAAATATTTGAACACTTGAACAACTATGCACAAAAATACAACAGCACATTTTTTAGACCAAAAGGCATCATAATATAGGAAAATTTTCCCCATTCAGTAGTAAAAGTAGTCTTTTCCTGATCCTCATGTGCAATCCTAACCTAATGATACCCAAGAGAATCCATCTATAAAAATAATAGATTTCACACCCTGCAACACCTTCTAGTATTTCCTCGATGAATGGCATAGGAAAGGGATCAGTCACACATGCAACATTCAGCTCCATGTAGTCCACACAGATCCTAATATGACCATCCTTCTTGATACTAATCACCATTGGGCTAACCCATTCTGACTCATCTAGGGGCTTGATGATTCCAGACTTCAACATTTTGTCAATTTCTTCTTTGACCTTTTCACGCAAGTTGGGGTTCATCCTATAGGGTCTCTTTCTAACTGACAGGTGCACACCTTCCTTAAGCTTTATCTTCATTTCTCCTAATGATTCATGCATGCCTTTGAGTTCATGGTATCCCCAAGGGAATAAGTCCTGATAATCTCAGTAGTAACTCAATGATTTTTTCCACTTCAGAGTCAGACCAATAGTCCCCAATTATGGCCTCCTTAGGCTCAACATCTGATCCAATATTCACTTTCTTTGTCTTCATAGGTTCATGATAGGCGTGTGTGGTCTTATCTCACACTATCCAAAACCTCACACCTACCTATTGAATGGTCTACATCCAAATTTTCTACTTCTTCATCATCCACTAAGTTGACCATCTTTCCTTTTTCCTTCTCAAGGAAAGTGCATACTTAAGTAGTGTGGCATCTATCTCTATTTCTTCAAGTAAAACATGCTACTCCTGAGTCTTCTTCATCAAATAACTCCTGAATGAGTTCTTCCGCCTTGCACTATCTCCCATAGTTAAGTGCTTTATAACCCTTAATGCCTCTTCTACTGAGGTTTAGTAGAGAAATAGTCAAATGTCTGGATCATTCCTACAATCAAATCCTTGCCAATTTCCAGTCTCTCTATGGAGTTCCACATATACATACCAAGCACGCGCACAACCTTGTAAAGTGGAATAAAATTTGTGCACCCAGAGTGAAGGTGGTAAAGCTTCCTATTCCTCTCTGTCTAGAGTCTCACACTACTGAACATGGTGCTGAACAAGTTGATTACCATGATAAGTGCATATTTGAGTAGGTGCATTTCTCCTGAAGAACCTAGTAGAAAGAGAAATCCTAATTTCATTCCATCCTACAAGATTATCCTTGTGAACCACCCACCAATGTGTTGTTGTCCCATAGTAGGGTATATGCTAGCATATTCCGTCTCTCCAACGGTCTCTATCCATTATTCCTCCATGGCAGCATAGAAATACCATAGATCTCCTTCTCCAGTGTAACGAGGTACCGAGTTGTTACCTATTCTCCGATACAATGAGGTCTGATTATCCCATAAAAATGTGCTCTTTACTTTATGCCCTACCAACTCATAAGTACTATGAGCCCAATTATCACAAGCAACACTTGTAGTATCACTAATAGACTATGCATCTTCCCACTAAAGGATTCCTTCTTTAGATGGCTCAAGTACCTTTGGGTCCCGGATGGTGCATACATAAATCCTATTCAGGTCTTCCTCACTCAAAGGCTCAACATAGGGTGCATATTTTCCATCTATTAAAGGGATAATAACTCTTTCCTCCTTGTTTTCAAAACTGATATAACCCTTGTTGAACCAAGATCAACATTATTTTCATAGCACCAAGGACACCCAAGTAGAGCTGGGAAGCTATCTTCCTCTGCAAGCACTAAAACCTCAAAATCCCTAATGAACTTGGCTCCTTGTATGGTAATGGATGCATCTTTTAAAACTCGATGGGAGTGGCCTTAGTTCGGTTAGCCATGAACAATACATTCAAAGATGGCTGTAATGGAGGTCTCCCATTTGTACCCATGCATCTAAAGTAAGAAACATTGACTTCCACACCTATATCAATCAATATATTACTCAAAAGCCACCCATCCACAACAACATTTAGAGTGATTTCCTTATCATAGTCTAAGCTATGAGGGGGAAGGTTTGCATGTAGGATTTTCCACCCAGTCTCAATACTTGCACACGGAGTGTTTCCTTTAACCAATTCCCTAACAATGGAATGATATTCTCCTAGTGCAACATCTTGCACACCTCTTTCAAGTCATCCATATCAGATTGACCATTTATGTTGCTTTTTTTTCTCCATCTTCCATGTGATTTCTCCTTTAAACACTATATTTCACCCTAAATATTTCTGAGTACCTCCATGGTTTCCTAATAAACCTCCTTCTGATGGATAGGATCTGGGTACCGTGCATGTAGAACCTCCTCCTTAGTGATGGTAGGCTTCTCTGCAATGCTTCTTTAGTGCACGCTGCCACTTCAAGCATGGGTAGTGATCTTTACAAGAAATGCCTCATATTCTGGTTCCAACTTGGGCATCCACTGATTTTCCACAATGTGTTATCCTAACCATCCCTATGCCTTTGTTTTCTTGTTTATGCTACTTACTAAGATGCTCATATAAGTCTGGGCATTCCTCATAACTATGATTCTTTCCACAGAAAGAACATGTAATATTATGAGGACATTCATGCACCTAGTGGTTAGGAGATCCACATGTATAACATGTTCCATGAGGAAAATCACCTCATCCACCACCACAACCTCATCCTCCGAATCCACCATGGTATCCTCGACCTCCATGACCTCCTTCAAAATGCCCTTCATTCCGATCATAGTGCACTTGATTGTGATCCCGATCCTGATGCTCATTCTTTCCTTTAGAGTTATCTTATACTCCTCTCTCATACACCAATATCTATAGCATCATGGATCTGACCAATCAGCCAAAATTCTTCCATATCATGAGTCATGGACCTATAAATTTTACAGTAGCAAGAGACGTTCTTCCTTATTGCGCATTGTAATAATGGGCAAGTGGCTAGCATCATGGTTTAAATGACATATCTCATAGTCTAGCAATAATGAGCATACTGATCTATGGAAAACTATCCTTGGTGTGACCTTCCACTTCACAATCTATACACCAAATCCTCGTGTGCACTCTCATGTGCTAAATTTTCCGATAGCTTCTCCAACTACTTTCACCATGGCTGTGATTTGTGCTTCCAAAAATGGGCTCACCCTAATGTCTATACTTCCAACTACCTCAACGTAAAAGATGCTTCAAGTGCTTCACATGGATCAATGTATGTCTTATGTGATATCCCCTTCTAAAAGGTGTAATCATACCTCCAACGAACCATTGCACATGTTGGTTTGCATGAATATCATAAGAAAGCTTAGATAAAATCATTTTGAAATGGGCATCATACTCTCTGACACTCTCAGTAGTGCCTTGCTTAATATCCTTGAGCCAATTTATACTCTTCTACTCAAACTCATGGATGTGAAACTCTTTAAGGAAAGATTATTTTAAAGCTACATAGTCTACGCAAGTCTATCAGGGTCAAAATTTCTGTACCATTTGTGTGCGCACCCTTGTAACATAGTGGTGAAAATTGACTTGCCATGTGCTTAAAAGCCATGATTCCTTTTGTGTGCCACAATATTTCACACATGTGCACATGTTTAACAACATATTCTATGCCCCTATACTCTAGAAGATGAAGAGACATCTCCATGTAAATATTCTAGGGTTGGTGGACCTTTCCCACCTGATCCAGAACCTCTTGTGTTTCCTCTACCTCTCAAAACCACCAGATCCACTAGAACTAGAACCACCTATACCTCTTGATCCTCCACCTGTAGCTAGAGAGATGGACCAAAAGATGTACTTCCCTGTGTCCCAACAATAGTAATGAACTAGCACCCTATAGTCTGATGAAGTGTTACCACTCCCAAAAGTGAGTCCAAAATTTTACACGCTTGAATTATATGCAGATGATACACCTGAAAAGGTACCTCCAAACAACAATGAAGATGTTTTCCCTACCATCGATGTACTTTATATATGACTTACTCCTACTCTCCCACTACCTAAATTAGCTTGTTGACTTTTTTCATACTAGATACTGGAAAACCAAGCATAAGGTCAAGGTTTCAGTAGATTCAGATGCACACCCGTGGCCTAGGTCATCTCTACTAGCATGATTCTACGTGAGGCCAAGGGGGTTACCTATCATGATTTTCCAAATGGGGAGTTCTTGATGCTCTAGTTCCACATATTCTGCATGAACTTCAAATCCTTCGCGAGCCATCTCTCTCCACAATGCCATTCACTCTACAACATCCCACTACTTCTCTATCTCCCTCTCGCACCTCATTATACTTAAGTTACCTTTCCTCTCTCTTTCCTTTCTACTACTAGGTCTGCCATCTTTCACCAAACCTGCTCCTGCCCCCCACGTGTGGTGGGGTTTAGTTAGCCATCGGTTTATTTCCAAGTTTAGGGTTACCATCAAGATTTTGATCGCTAGTGGAATGCCTTATAGGTAAGTTCCCTAGTGGATATCATAAAAATGGAATTCTACTACCTCTGGGAAAGAATAAGTGGAAATTGAGTACTCTAGAATATAGCTATTTAGAACACCACGAAACCAAGTATCCACAACACGTGTCCAAATTATATCAACATCATAGAGGGCCTAAAATTATTCCTGCATCCAAACAAGTGTGTGATACCTCCAATCCCTTTTAGATGCATAAGAAACCAACCACTCATACAGTTCTACTAGAAAAATAGCAAAGAATCTCTCATACAAACTATCATACATATTATGTTCCACCCATGTGTGTATTAAACTTAGATCCGGTGTTGAACCTCCATGCATATTCTTCTTCTAGATCATGTATCCACTCCTCAACACTTTCTAGGGTCAATCGGTATGTCTTCATCATGAACCATCCTGAAAACAACTGAAAAAGAGGTCCCGAAAATGGAACCAATGATGCAACCTAGAATTTACTAGTAATAACCTGCATGCGGACACATCACTCAGCCTAGATCGAACACTCACCCAAATTTTGTAAAGGTACTAGGCCCCTCTTTAGGGTTTTATTGTAGGATGTTAGCATGATGAAGAATTAATGCATTCAAATCCATAATTAATATAACATTCTACAGCATGTCCATATCTAGATCTAAAGAGTAATATATTTAAATAATACCCATAATGAAGTCAATCATGTAAGAACTAATTATAATCATGATTAATACTCTGATTCATCTAATACACTCCATTATATTAAACACAATAAATACACAGAAGCTTATTACAATAAGTAATACCATAATATCATGCGCACATTAGATCTAGCAACATAATCTCACAACAATTCAATTATCTCATAATCCTCCTTTTTCTACGCAGATCACTACATATTTATAAGGGTGGGGAATTTCCCTTCACCACTTGAAAACTCCCAAAATAGGTCGCATGCCGACTATAGCCATGTGCCTTTAAAAATAGCCACACATGCAAGTGCGCTAACAATAGACCTCTTCTCGGATAACTAGAAGTAACAATTCTATTATAATCCCACACATATGTAAAGTGCTTAGTAGCTGCTCTTCAAATAATCACCCATGCATGTCACATAAGTCTTTACCCGGTTTGTGTGCTCGGCATGCTATCTCCAAAAATAGCCCGTACATGTGAAAATGGCTAAGTCTTGAATCTACCCTTGTCTTTTGCGCGCGTGTCCTTCCCTATCCTTCTACGCCTTTGACTGTGCTTTACCCCGTGTGGGAATATTTTGTGTGCCCTCTCCTTTGCATCATACTCTTGTCCACTCAATAGTGGGACAAGAGTTGGTACTTCTTCTCACTTGCACAAATCAAAGTACTTGACAACTATATATTTATAAATTTCAAATCTTAGTGCATCAACTTATGCGAAGAATTCGCACAAGAGCTTCTTCAAAGCATATAAATTATCAACATATCAAACTATCCCCATCTCATCCAAGGAGAAGGAGAAGAGGCATCCTAACATCACCGTCAGCATCACCTTGTAGTGGTAATTCAAATCCTCCTTACAAGGTTTCCTCCACCTAGGAACAATCAACCTCTAATTTCTATGGTGAGGAACCAAGTTTTTCCCCCTTTCAATGCAAGCCATCCTCTTTTTTTGGCTCAACGTGACCCCATACCTATTGCTGAACTCAAAAGTTTACCCTTCTACACAGGGTAAACTCACATTAATCCATTGTAACATATTCTTGATGTAGCCAACATTTGTACAATACATAATATCACAGAGAACAACGTTGTGGTTAGAATTCTTGCTACCTATTTCATGGGAAAACACTTCAATGGTTTTGAGGGTTAAGTTTTGGTACTATAACCACTTGGGATGAGTTAGGAGAAAATATATGTAAATAGTTTGAAGAAAAGAGTGATCACCTGTCACTCTTGGAATAACTCACTACCATAAAGAGAGCTCCCCAAGAATACATGAGTGATTTCAACTTCTGATTCCAAAGGACTTGGAATAGGATTCTGAAACTCATAAATCCTTCTCCAAATAATGCATTCATGTACTATTTATGAGCCTTGAATAGCGATATAGTAGTTATGATCCAGTCCACGGGAGGGACTACACTACATGATGCCTACGAAGTTTCCATAAGAGTGGAGAATTCCTTAATCCAGGATGGAAATATAGCTCCACGACCGTCAATGCCATTGTCTCCGGATCTTATGAACAATCAACCTACCATTGATCCTATTATATCAGCTCTAAGTAACTAGCTCAATCTACCCCCGCCCCTTCAAATGATCTATTTGAAGTCAAGTCATTATTGCAAACTTTTGGGAATGAGCTCATCGCACTCAAGAAGAAACACTTTCAATATAATTGTCCATACCAGCCACAAAATCAGTAGTATCAAAGCAACCATCCTCCTTTTAGGGGAACAATCAGCCTCAAAATCAAACTACAAGTCAAGTCGTGACTATTAGGCCTTTGAAATTTTGGAACCCTATTGCTTCGCTTAGATCATCTAGAGCCCTTGACTGCCTAGAATAATCTAGTTCAAGACTATGAATGGTTCTATCCTTTTTCTAAACCACACAATAAAAATATTTTCCTCAATAGAGTTATTATCCAAGCCCTTATGGTTTAAAGAGTATCTTCCCCTTCAGAGCCAACAAAAAATTCATCTACACAAGAAATAGCAGATCTAGTGCTAACACCTGAAGAAACCACTTTGCTAAATTGGAAAGTAGAATATTTTTGTGGGTTGAATACAAATTCCTCATTAGTGGCGGAAAACACTCATTCCAAAAAGAGAGCAATGAAATATTAACCTTACAAATATAATTAAGCAGCTACTTCACAACCTCACCACAAGCAATGGTTGATAAAGATGTGGGAAAGAAACTGCCAGAAACACATGCTAGCCAAGCCATAAGGAAAGAAGGTTCTTCAGAATCACGGTACCCAACAAGCATTTTCCAAAGGAGGATCCTAATGCCCAAATAAATTTAAAAAATTAGGAGTAATTCCTTCAAGATTGTATAAAAATGAAGAAGACTAACATGAGTGTTACTATGTGGGATGCAATCTCAATTTCTTCTCAAATAAACTTGTTACGAAAGGCTCAACAATTTTGGTACAGCCGATGGATCTCTTACGACCCCTTGTGACCCGCATCTCATCTCGCAACTTAACCTCATCACCTAAACCTTACACAATTATTTATTAATTACCTCAGTAATTGATAAATCCACCATCACCTTACCCGCCACCTCATTTTGCCACCTCATCATGACTAGCCCTAACCCTAAACTAACCTAATTAAGACCTATGACTTGGTCTAGACTCACATCCATAACTAATGCCTCCTTACTCGCACCCAAAACCGACCTTCTAGCCACTTGACCAAGCCCGCAACTGATCTCTCGGGAGAAAAGCAGGGAAGGTGGGCTATTTTACTAAAAATAGCCTACTTTTTCCTTACCGATGCCGGTTCCTACTCGACCGCCGTCGGTTACGCAACCGCCATCGGTTCCCTGTAAATGGGCTCCCCAAACCAAAACAACGGATCGGAATTTCATTTTGGGATCAGTCGAAGGATTTCTGGATCAACAGAGAGCATTGGGAGCGAGAAACAGAGTCCAGATCTTCACTTGACCGAGCAGAGACGAGTGGAAATACCAGAAGTGTTTACAACCAAGGAGATCAACTTGCATCTTTGTCAAAAACAAGAAGTCACATCTTGCATGTCCTCTCGTTATAACATTTCTTATGCTTCTTGAATCTCACCTCCTAAATCCGCTTTCAATCCACTACCCAACGTGCTATCAGATCTAACTGTCATTCCTTTACCCTCATCATCTCATTTCCTAATATCATCCATAAACCAGCCTTACAAACACCATAGCTACCAAGAAGATCCTAGAACCCACCGACGGTATCGATCGCTATCGCAAACGCATCGGTATCGAACCGCCATCGGTTCCTCTGATCAAAACCAGAAAACCAGCCTTTCCCCTACCCAGTTCAACGAAACAACTTAATTGATATCTTACAGTTTTTTGTGTTAATTCATATTAGCAGGGAAACTGACCACCTTCGAAAGGAAGTTTTATATTTCCCGGCTCAAGGCAGCTCCCTCATTTATTGTCTAATTAAAATCTTGTGGTCTTGTGTTCTTATTTGCAGGTAGTCCTTCCAAGACAAAAAGGAGTTCTTAGTAGTCATCCTGATCTTTCTCTACGGTACGCGCACACCATCTCGACATTCTACAGGTATTCCTCCTAGCCCCTAACCTTATCTGTTTCTAAAAGGAACCAAACATTTCCGAGTGAAACATTTTGGCACGCCTGGTGGGACCCATTTTGGGTTTCTGTTTCTCTTGCTTATTTTCATTTTAGGAAGCATACTTGCTGTTGCTGCTTTTGTTATATATTTCTTAAAGAATTTGTCTTGCTTTCCTAGTTTCGCATTAGTGAAAGTCATCTCTCTTGCTTCATCAAACATAATTTTTTGATTTGGGTTTAAAACACGTGCATCGTATTCCCGCTTGTTGTTTTTCAATTCTAGTGAACGAGATTAAGTAATGTGTCGTACACGTGGGGTGATATCCACGGTATTGACAAGAAATTAATCTTACATTCACCGCACAACACATACCGAATCACTTCACAATTAACACAACAGCTCAAACATCCCCCTTTTCCGCGTATTCCTCCGCCCGATTGAGGTAACCTTATAAGCCAAAACAACTTGACATTTCCCCTAAGTCTCTTGTTTAGGATTCCGACATCATTCTACGCCTAAAGGCATAAGCCCACGATAATTAAAATTAACCCTAGGGTTAGTCTCTCGGATTTGTGTGTGCATCTTGCTTGTTTGTAGTTCTCGCTTTTCTTTCTCATACCCCGCCTTCTCGTGATCAATAATTGACAAGTATACTAAACGCTTGTTAAAAATCAAATTAGCAGCCTTTTTATATCTTGTTAGCCTGACTTTTACACCGACATCGGTTACCTCGACCGACGCCGGCTATAGTGTAACCGACATCGGTTACTAGACCGATATCGGCCATCGTTTTTCCACCCGACAAACCAAAGAACCTACCAATTTTACTGGCCTCGAGTTTGTTTCTATTCCCGATGATTGAAACCCTACCGTGAACTTCTATCCCATGGTTGTTATCACTCAAAGCAAGCCGCCGCTATGGTTTCACATGCTTGCTTGCTCTTTCTTTTCCTGAATCACCCCCTTCACATTCTGTGGGAAATCCTACGGATACCAGCGAGGTTCCTAAAATTCCTGTGGGAGATAAGGACTTTGCCAAGTTTCTGGATGCTAATTCTAGCGCTGTACAATACTATTTGTCTCATACCCCTGACCGTACGCCTGATGGTCAGCTCCTTGTCGGTATGCCTATCAGTATAGCTGCTCATTTAGCTCCCACTCCGCCTGATAATACCGCCTTGCTTCCTGCATCTCTAGCCCCGTCTCCCAATCCGACGGCTTCAGAGGTTCATACGACCCCGATTAGCTTTCCTTTTGTTAATCTTGGACCCCACATATCATTACCACCGACCGCCCCTACCTCATCTCTCTTGCAGACTGCTCCATTCATGACTTGCTCTCTGCCACCTATCCACACGAGCTTTCCTTCTCAAGCTCCGCCTACCTTTTCATTCCCATACACGTATCCAGTGACCTCAACATCCTATATGGGACATCCCTATTCGGTCGCCTCAACATATTCATCCTCCACACCTTATCAACACTTAACCCCACCAGTGTCTAGCGGTGGTCCTTGGTCCAATTTGCCTCCGTTTACCACAACCACACCATCATCTCATCCAACTACTGATCTAATTAAACAAATGATGGACAAAATGCAAAACCTGGAGGCTTGCTTCGAAGTCGTAGCGCCTTGACATACGAGCAAGTTTGTCGAGCCCATTCACCCTTCTCGTCCCCTTCATTCATATCCTCCTCAATGGGAGTTGCCAAAATTTACTCATTTTAATAGTAGAAAGAGGATCCTCAACAACACTTCGATCATTTAGACATGCTTGTTATTTGATCGCCCATGATGATGCCTCTCATATCCGCACCTTTCCCATGTCCTTATCAGACTCGCTTGAGTGGTACAAAGCTTTAACCCAAAGACTCAATCTTCTCTTTTAACCAACTAGCCCAATCTTTCTTGATCATTTCTCCATTAACATTGCCAAGAAAGTATCTATTACCGACCTCTATGCCATCCGACAATTTGAAGACGAATCTATCGCAGATTTCGCTGACGACGATGGCGGGGCCTTATCAACCAACTTACGTATGCCTTGCCTCAAACCGAACTTATCGAACTATTTACGCGGGCCTGCGCTAAGCACATCTCCCCTACCCTCCAAATTCAAACTTTCCGTACATTCGACGAGGCCTTTACTATGGCTCGAAAATTAGAAATTCGAGCCTTAGAGGAAGAGAAATTGCGGTTGCACAACAAAAACTCCACTTTCCGAACTCCAGATTCCACCAATAAACCAAATACCACCACTCCTCACGCGTCCACTTCTTCTAAATCAAAAGGAGCTGTCCACGCGGTGACGGTCAAATCCCAACCACCGTCCAATACCCCGCCAAAAACCACTTATAAGTATAAAGCGGAACCCATCAACTACACTCCCTTGGGGGAGACATATGGTGTGATATTGGAAAAACTGCTCAAAGCAGGAGCCATTACCTTACCTCCTGTTAAACCTCATTCCGGATTTGATTCCACTCGCGCCATACCTTCCTGGTACAAAGAAAATGACTTCTGTAACTTCCACCGCGTGAAGGGACACAGTCATGAAAACTGCAAGATGTTGAAAAACATAGTGCAGGAAATGGTTGATGCGGGGGATATAGCCCTCGATAATCCTAACGCCCCTGCCAACCGAAATTTGAAAATCTTTAACAAACCATTCCCGAATCACTCTTCCAACAGTAACGTAAACCAGGATATCTTAACCGAGGAGAGTGTTCATGAGATCCATGCAGTCTTCGACTCCCAGCCAAAAGCCTCTATCGAGAAAATTTTGAATCAAGCCTCTTCACTAACACAGGAGTCCGAACCTCCTTCACCACCATCAAGCCAAAGCGAAATCATTCCTTTACCCATAAAAGAGTTAACTGCCCAGACTTCTCTTCTCATCAATGAGTCTGCTTACACCACATCCCTACAAGACTGCGAACGGATGTTATCTAATTTATCTATTTCCCAGACGTCTCCCTCTACCGCTCTTGCTGCACAAGAGGAGGGTACGCCACTCCTTTTGACATCCTTAGATGAGAAATCTCTTGCACCGACATCACTAAATTCTTTAACCATGACAGACCCTCTCAAACATGCCCTCCTGCCTATTAGTCCTTCATCGCCTAAATCTTTTCAACAACCGGTCGACCTCTTAATATCTATTGATACAGTACCTCATCTACCCCCGTATCACGCCCACAAAGGGACTAGAATCACAACCTACCTTTCTTCCGTACTCAAATTTACAATTCAAACTCAAGACCGCCATTCTCCGTAAGATGACGAATCCTATGGGAACGTTTGAATACCCCTTATTCTACTCAAATGCAAATGACCGATCCTGATGCCTCCACCATATACCCGAAGTGCTTATAGAAGCTTAAAATGCCCATGTTCTCACCTTCACCCCCCTCACCTCTACCAAATGCCCCGTCTACTTCTATCAACTTAACCAAATCTTCCCCTACGCTTGGGACCTCACCAATGCCCAGTCTAACACACCCGCCTAAGCGACTCGATTTATCCAAAAATAAATCCGCCCCGCCGCCTAGGAGACAAACTCAATTTGTGCCTCCATCACAATCAAAACCCTCATCGTCATACCCACTTTCCATATTAGGACCTCATCCCTCTACCTTACATCAATATATCATACCTCCTGCGTTTTCTTCAAAACGACCTACGCCTTCCGCACCTATACAGAGATCAAAGGGTATAACAACACCGTTACCCCACATATCCTGTCCACCCATCAACCCTAAACAAACTCCATCATCAAAGGATTTATTTTCTGTCACTCCCCTTTCTCCGTGGTTGTTTCCCGCTACCACGTCATCTGTAGCCTCATCATCTAACCAGCCGAACGTAACTTCTGCGCCAAAGAAACCACGTTTAGTGAAAAACACGTGTCAACACCCCTCGGCTAAACCACCACCCGTACGAACCAACCACGCCCAAACATTACCAAAACCCGCACAACCAATACCCTCATCCGATTTTGACCCACTCAAAGGATCTTACGCCAAAATCCTTGCTATGTTGGTGGAGAATGCGACCATTTCCCTACCCCCACTTAGACCTTATGACCCGTCTAAACCTCGACCCGCAGGTTATGATGAGTCTAAAATCTGCATGCATATCACCGCACACCAGACATGATGTGGAGGGATGCAAAGCTTTAAAACCATCCTTCGTCACTCACCTCTCCCAGATAGAAAGGTTAAGAAAGACAACTTACGAAGGGAGAGACCTTTAGCTTCAACCCCCTCTACTATATCATCTGTCCCCGCCTCACCAAGATCTATCATTATTACAACCCCACCTCTTGAAGACCATGAGTTATCCCAACCATCTTCCTCATCTCAGGTCTACGAGATTAATATGATTAGTGTCGCTACTCGAGGGCAGAAAAACAATGGGAAAGCGAAAGAAAACACACCTGCGGCATCTCTTTCTCCTTCAACCATCCCGATTGCACCACCACCTAAAGTGGTTATTCGCGGACCCGCCTATCCCGTCTCTAATGGAGTTGCCCACCGAACTATGATCAAACAGCTTCATCAATCGCCCGTAAAAATGACACTGTATGATCTCATTCAGACTTCTGAATCTCATCGACAAGCTCTCATTGAGATCCTTCAAGGGATAGAGGTTTTACCCAATGAAACCCTGCCTGTTGCCTCCATTCTAACACCCAATCACGTTGCTTCTCTCACCAAACAACCCACTTCCAACCACTTCGCCTCTCGTACAATAAGCCGCACAGCGGCTTTCTAAGATGAAATTGTTGACTTTGGTACATGTAAGACCCCGATCTCGCCTTTTCATCTCCGCTTACGTCCGGATATCCGGTACGCTGTGTTATGATTGACGGGGCGCCACTTAAACATCATCTCTTCAAAAGCCTTCCAACAAATGAATATCCCTTCTAGTTGCATGTGTGCCAACCCCATCATGTCATGCGGTCATTCAATGACGCTATTACCTCTACCTTAGGCACCGTGATCTCAACATTCGTAGGACCACGTACTTTACCCGAACTCTTCTATGTCCTTGAGGGAGAGTTCCAATATAATATATTGCTGGGTCGCCCTCGATCCGGCCATGGGATGCGTTCCTCAACATTACATAGATGCATAAAATTTGAGTACGAGGGGAAGTCCTACACCGTAAAAGCTGATCCTCCTCCCTTTAAAACCTGCAATATGTTATACCGCCCTAACGATGTGCTTATACCAATCAAGGCACCCATACATTCAACCCAACCATCCTCTTCAAATGTACCTCAACCATCCACCTCAACTGCATCTATGCCTTCAACTGATGAAACCACCGTCGCAAAAACCACTTCCCTTCCCGCAGCTAACATCCCAACCTCCGACCCCTTAGTAGATGTTTTTCAACGCCTTACGCTGGGGGAGTACCGCCTATATAACGTTAGTTCTTTCCCTACCCCGCAGGAGTACGGAAAATTACATGCACATCCCACCTACGACCGTCGCGTGGGGGAAGTAATCTCTTACGGACCACCCCATTGCCGCACCAACCTAACATATGGGGGTGTTGACGCATCTTCCATTACCCCTGAACCTCCTCTTGGTGTGGTTCCCTTCCAATCCGATTTCCAATACCTGACAAATCGTCGCTTCGCCCTCACTTTCTTGACTCACTGTGCTTGGAAAGGCTTTGGTTTTGGTCTTTATGAACAAGGCCGACATACGCTCATCCCCATCACCACACGCAAACATAATGATCGCAGTGGTCTCGGTTTTCCTGAAACACCTACACAGGAGACACCTCGTGTCAGCTGTATTCTGGAAGAAGACGACGTCACCCCTACCAAACCATCATCACCCACTTTGCCATCATCACCCACAGAATCTATAGACCCTGAATCTATCCCTCCTAACTTTTTTTTTTCATAAATGCCATCTTCATAGGTCCTCTCACTTATCAACGCGATAATGAGGACCCATCTTCTTTGCCCCTTCTGTATCCAGACATGATCGAAGAGGATTCACCTTTGATTAATGTTGTTGAGTGTCAGGATGACGAATCCATCCTCACTTACCTTGGCGCGGATGATTCTTATATTCAACGAGCCTTACCATCTGAAACCCAAACCATGCTGAACGAATCTACTATAGAAATCAACATCCACACGGAGGAGGATCCTCACATAGTGAAGATCGGACAATCCCTTAACACATCAGAACAAGCCGCCTTTACTACCTTTCTCCGTACCCGCAACCAAGCTTTCGCTTGGTCCTACGCTGACATGCCAGGAATTGATCCTACCATTGCCGTCCATAACATTACCCTAAACCTCGATTCCAAACCACCAAACAAAAACGAGAAAATGCATCCACGCATTGCCCTCTTGGTCAAAGAAGAGCTTCAACGACTTTTCTCTCGCTTCCTTCATCTTGCCTATCGACTATCCTCAATGGATTTCTAACATCGCACTGCTACTAAAGCGACGGGGACTTCTGATATGCACGGATTTCCGGATCTTAACCTCGCTTGCCCTAAGGATGACTTTTCCTCCCAAGTATTGATCAACTTGTTGATCTCATCGCGGCCATGAAATGCTTTCTCTCATGGATGGCTTTTCAGATACAATCAAATTTTGGTCGCACCCGCCGATCAACATAAGACCGCTTTCATAACTCCTCGGGAACCTTCTCGTTACTTACCGTAATGCCATTTGGCCTTAAGAATGCTCAGGTGCAACCTATCAATGGGCTATGACCTCTACATTTTTCATGACATTATGCACACTATCCTCAAGATTACGCCGACGATCTTCGCAAGTCTAAACATCGCAGTTGAACATCTCGATGTTTTAACCATTATTTTCGATCACCTATTGCAATATTCTGTTTCGCCTTCAACCAAAGAAATGTGTCTTTGTGTCCTTTCGGGAAACTTCTTGGTTTTATCGCTCTTTGCGTGGGCATCGAGGTCGATCCATCTAAAGTAAAAGCTATCCTAGAAATGCCTCCACCCAAAACCTCAAACAATCGCGTAGTTTGCAGGTAAACTTCAATCCATCCGGCGTTTCATCTCCCAACTCTCGGATCGATGTCACCCTTTTCATCACCTTCTTAAAAAGGACGTTGCCTTTCAATGGAGTGAGAAGTGTCACCAAGCCTTCGAAGCTCTCAAAACTTATCTCTTGCAGCCACCCGTGCTTATCCCACCCCGTGACGACCGCCTTTCTACCTTTATCTTTCCGCCACCGACCATGCTATAGAGCTATGCTTGCACATCGGACTCGCACGTCGAGAACAGGCCGTTTATTATATAAGTCGTACCCTCGTGGATTACGAGACTAGGTATACACATGTAGAAAAATTGTGCCTAGCCCTATCATTCGTAGCTACCAAACTCCGACATTACCTCCTGAATCACAAAACTTTTGTCATCACCAACACGGACCCCATTCATTATATGTACGCCAAACCACATCTAAACCAACGCATCGCTCGATGGCTCATGCTCCTCGCCGACCTCGACCTTGAGTTTATACAACAGAAGTCAATCAAAGGACAAACTCTTGCAGACCAACTTGCGGAGGCCCCTTTACCTGGGGAACAATTTACCAATTTTACATTCCCCGACGAACTCATCGCCACTCTTTCACTCGGGGAAGAGTCGTATCAAATGACCCTCTTCTTCGATGGATCTAAATGCCAACTGCGGTGGAGGAGCCGGCGTTGTTCTCATCCCTCTTGACGCTGAACCTATGCCTCTTTCATTCCGGCTTGATTTCCCCTGCACTAATAATACAAATGGAATACGAGGCCCTTGTTCTGGTCTCCAAGTTGCATATACACTTAGGCATCAAATCTATCAATATTTTTGGCGACTCTCAATTGGTAGTCAATCAAGTTATGGGCATCTACCAATGCAAAAATGAGGAACTTCAAAAGTACAAACACTACGTGGATTCACTTCTAGCCTTATTTACTCACTATTCTATCCAAACCATTCCCCGCTCCACTAACAAATTTACGGATACTATGGCTTGCTTAGCCTCGCAAATTCCCGCCGCGCCAACTGACTCTGAATTATTCATCGTGGTCCAACAACTTTTTGCCCCATCCTATTCAACCCCGGTAGTTTGTATGATAAATACTGTGTCTACTAGTTCGCAGGATACCTGGTACCACCAATTTCACGACTACCTTACAATCTCTGTTCTCCCACCTGACCTTACTAGTAACGGCAAACGTGCTTTTCTTAAAAGTGTTTCTCGTTATGTTGTCATGGGGGGACTCCTCTATAAACGTGGCTTTGATGGCATCCTCCTTCGCTGTCTAACCGGCGCGGAGGTCACCTATACCATCCAACAAGTCCATGATGGGATTTGTGGTGGACATTTTAGTGGCCTTGCCGTGGCTAAACGAATCCTTCGCCTAGGTTATTATTGGCCTACTCTCAATAACGACTGCTACGAATATGTTAAGCGTTGTGTTATGTGTCAACAACATGCCAACCTTCAACATACTCCTAGCCATCCGCTGCAGGTCGCACGAGATCTTTGGCCTTTCTCACAATGGGGTTTAGACCTTATTGGTGAGATTCACCCACCTCTTCACAACGCCACCATTGGATAATCACAAAGAACCGAATATTACACAAAATGGGTGGAGGCCATTCCACTCATTTCAATCAAAAAGAAAAATTGTCGAATTCATTAACCATCACATTATCTGTCGTTTTGGTATTCCTCATCGCCTAATAACAGATAATGGTAAATCTTTTAAAAACAAGTTGTTACAAGACCTTTGTGACAACTTTGGTATCAAACTTAGTTTCTCATCACCTTACTATCCGCAGCCAATGGTCGCCGAATCTTCTAATAAAACCCTAACCAAAATCCTCATGAAAGTTGTCAATGAATCCAAAGAAATTGGCACGATCACATTCCCTTTGCCCTTTGGGCTTATCGTACTAAATTCGCACTCTACTAACGCTACACCTTTTTCTTCTTTGGTATATGGTACCGAGGCCGTTTTGCCTCTCGAAATACAAATACCTCCCTTCGAATATCTCTTCGTGATATTCTCACCAACGATGATTTCCGCCAAGAACGGTTAGCCCAATTGGAGCTTCTTGATGAACGCCATCTTACACTCTTGATCACCTTCAAATCTATCAAAAACGCATCAAGCGTGCTTATGATAAGCGACTTCATGAGCGTACCTTTAAGGTTAGTGATCTTGTCCTCAAAGAGAATCAACATGTCACCAAACTAGAAAAGAGCAAACGTGGAAAATTTGCTCCCAATTGATTGGGCCTTATATAATCACTCACACCTATGGATCGTGCACTTATCGCTTAGCTTCGCTTAATGGTAAACTCGAGCTCGAACCCTTAATGCCTTGCATCTTCGACCATTCTACTATTGAATTTAGTGTTATATCACTTCTTATCTACCTACCGCTCGTCCCCTTGAGCTCATTTACCACCACATACACTTTGTTTTCTATACCTCAAAATAAAATCAAATAGTTTGATTCTCACCTCACCTAAATGATGCCTTCCCCTTTTTAGTCTAGTCCATGACTTCAAAGTTTTAAAATAAGCCGTATTCTTATGGGATTTTCTTGAGTCAAACTTCCTACCAAACTAGATGCTTCACGCCAAAAGAACATCTAGCTATCTAAATTATATATAGACTATTCCCTCAAGGACAAATATATGCCAAATTATTGCTGCTATTATATATATAGATCGATCCCAAAGGACACTATGCACTAAAATCATATCTCACTACTATAAATAGATCGCTCTCTCGAAGGACAAATTTATACACACACAAATTTTTATCGAAGCTTCTCGCATTGATCAGCTTTCGTGAAGACCTCAAGAATAGTACAATCAATATCCTCAGTAGACTTCCCGCATCGATCGCCTATATTCAAGAAAATAAAAGCCTCATTCAAAAGAACTTTTTGGGTCATGGACTTATCTATTTAGGGTAGGTTCTCTTCGCCGTAACACTCACTTTGTAATAAATTCTCTCAGACTCACCTATATCATCCACCTCACCTCACCATTTGTTTCAACTCAAGGGACGTAACGCACACCCGATATATTGTGATCATACAACTCTTTTCACCTATGACTTCTCATCTATGCACGGTACCTAGGGCTTCAAGCTCGTTCTCTACGTTTGGTGGTTTGTTTAGCTCTTTTCACCTACGGAGCACTCTTTCCGCTTTGCCTCGCATCTAGGATTGTGTGTTGATCTTAATCAGACATATTCCCTACCACTTGGGTAGGCTAACTTTCGCTTCCCCTACCTTTTACAACATCACCAATTCATTTCCTACACACAACAACCTTACCTTACCAATATTAATATCAATATTCTTACCAATCAACCAATTGCCTAAACCGTACCAAATTGCCTAAATTCACCTCTCGCTGGTCCTAAGGGAGAACTACATCGGTCTGAGGCCCCTCCTTGCTTTGTGCAATGGGCTATGTAGGCAGCACTTCGGTGACATGGGGTCTCCCAAGGTTAGCTCGACCATCCCCTACCATAACCTATCATGTGTGGTAAATATAAATATTTTTGTGTATTTCTATTTAATCACATTCCTCTTTATCCTTTAAAAAAAAAAAAAAAAAAACCAAAAATCACAACGCAAACATTCTTATTATTATAACTCAAATCAACATACATATCTCGTTTTATTTAGATGTTAAACAAATACATCTTCTCTATCATCGACACGCAGGTCGGTACGCTTATTTATTCTTATACCTTGCTAACATTTATTTAGACCCTCACGCCTCATCCCGAACTAGGTGATGATCGTGATCGCCGACCCTCTCGCCAGCCTCTCTCGTCTCAATGGTACCACGGCTATTGGTACCGCCCACTGATCTGCCAATCTCTCCTGTAACATATGAATACACCCTCTCGCATGGAGGACTCCAGCCTCTAGTCTCTCCGCCCGTGACTCCGCAACCACTAACAATCCTCTTGTCTCATTCACTCGCGCTTGAGCCGCTGCCGAACCAAACGCCGCAGACGATCCTCTCTCGCTGTAATCACATGTCGTCGGGCGATCGCGTACACCTCGCAGCTCTGCTACCCACCATAACCTATAGGCCTCTATCATTCCGGCATCCATTACACTGCGATCGGCTGCTATCTCCTCGGGCCCTTCTGGAGGTGTTGGCCGGGGAGGTGAGAATGCTGCCTCGGCGTCAATCCTCATATATGGTCTATAAGCCTGGGGTATATCCTGCACAAATCCAAATTGTCGCCGCACGCGATCTATAGGAATCCTCTCATATTCACCTGGCCTGTGCCCCGCGATCCACCTCAATCGCTCTACACCTCTCAACTCCTCAGCTATGTTCTCGGTTACCATATAGTTCCCGTAAGGCCTCCAACAGATATCCGCAACCGTCACCCTCTCCCATACCTGCCTGTAATACTCGATGTCACCTGTCACGCCTCGAGATCTTGCCTCTTGTTCTCGCTCTGACCCAAAGCCTCAATCCCAACCTCTCGTACTCCGGGCTCTCTCTCGCTGATGGATCGGCCTATTGGTCGCACACAAACAATGTGCTCATAGGCCCAACAAAGGTAATAAGTATGAACAATCCAAAGGTCGCTTCGTGATTTCACCTACAAGCCCATAAACCCTCGTATAGCTCTCCGCCAAATATGCAGTGCCCATGCAAAAGTCACGTTCCTTTCTATCATCTCCCAGATAACACACATCAATGCCTTTGGAAATCTTCCCCCTTCTGCCCTCGGTAATGCATAATACCCTACCGCTATCATTAATATCACTGCTAACCTTGTCTCCTCAGGGTGTGCTGCATACATTACCCCATACGTAAATGATAAGCCTCGCTGTGTCAAATCTCGTGCGTATGGACCAAATACTGCTGTTATCGCTCCCCGTGCCGCACTAGGTAGTGCCTGATATACTGGTTCTCCTGTAATAGGGAGTCTCAAAATACGGAACACATCTTCCAATGTTACTGTCATCTCCCCTGTTGGCAGATAGAAGGTATTTTTCTCAGGATTCCATCTCTCAATCAACGCCTGTAACATAGCATGGTTACGTGCGATTCGTGAATAATAGCGGATTCCACTTAACCCCAAACGATTTATCAATGTCCATTCAGCTGGCGTTACATCCGCTCGGATTCGTGACAACAGCGCTGGCACACTATCATTCATCCTCAACCCTGCCTGAGCCTGCATACATCAAAACAACAAACAACCATTCAATCCATCAGGGTTTTTCTCACATTCTGGAAATTCCTACAGCAACCGGTATCGTTTACAGCTAACCGATACCGGTTGAGTAACCGATACCGGTTATCCCTAACCGATATCGGTCCCTGTTAGTTTCATACACCTTGCCTAAACAACCACCTACAACAATAATTTGAGCGTCTATTCCTTTCTATACCTACAAACATACCTGAAACCCCTGATTACCTACCCCGTAACACTTATAACCCTTGCTATCATGTTTTCTTTTTCATATCTACCCACTTAATCTCTTATTCATAACACATGCAAAAGTCAAATCATAACCAAAACGTTTACCTCTTGGGTTGCAGTAGCTTGAGGTGGCCCTTGTCTTCCCTCTTGTCCCTGCCTGCTGGATGTTTCTCCTCGTCCTGCCATTATCACCACCTTTTTCAAACCTGCCTTTCTGTCTTCTGAATCTCAGATCACAATCACTTTCCCTGTCTCTTTACTCCTAATCACTCAAATTTCTCATGCAATTACCTATCTCAAATACTGTAAAAAGCGTCGCGTTCACGTATTTAACTTCTTGCATGGCTCTCAAAATTAGAACTTAAGTTGCCACCCTAGCTTTTTTATTTTTAGAAAAGCTCATACCTAAATAACCGGTATCGGTTATGTAACCGATATCGGTCTACTACCTACCGGCGTCGGTTACCTAACCGATATCGGTTACGCACCTGGCCTTTTGAAACATGGTCTTTTCTTCATTTTTTTACCAAATTTTTGTCGCGCCCGCCTCTTTTCCTGCATCACAACACCATTATCCATATTTGTCTATCCACCACACATATCATTACAATTTCGTTAACATCATCTATTTTACAAAAACAAACAAGTCATCAACTAAGGATACCACAACAAAACAAAAAACTATCTATCTATACAACATTTGGATCCAACTCATCAGATACATATATCACAATGTCACAAAACCAGCCCACAACATGCAACATTTCATCATATAACATGTCATCCTTATATACGTGCAAAAACAAAAACATCAACATCATCCATATATCAACATGTCAACTAAACTCATCCTACATTCTATATCACAAACCATCGACAAAATACTTAAACACATTTTTGAACACTGCATGTGGATCAAAACATCATCTCTATATATATATACAAATTTTCAAATATACAATGTGCCCTGCATCGGGGCCTCTGTGATCTCATCATACAACTAAGCCGGCACGCAGGCCGCAATAACTATCCAAAATCTCGACTCGGCTCGCAGGCCGGTATCAAATATACAACCCGTACTCGACTCGCAGGCCGGTATATAATGAATAAATGAATCCATACATGAATAAATGTAGGCACGCAGGCCTCTATCAACACAACCGGTTCGCAGACCGGTGCCCATGCCTATATACAAAAACAATACAGGGATCCCTCAGCTCTCCCCACCGCCCTCGGCACCTCTCCCTGCTGGTCCCTGTGGCGCCTCTCGCCTCCTGCCTGTAACGGACACGCCGGCTGTGGCTGCACCTCCCTGAGATCTCTGGCTGTGAGAGGTCTCTGCTCTATGAGCTGCATAAGGCTGATACTCAACTCCGGTACTATCAAGAATATCCTGATAGTATCGGGCCTCCGCTCTAACCTCCATATAGCGCCCTCGAGCCACTGAAGGAGCTGGGGCTGGTCCCCTGGCACCTAATACTAGTACCCCCATTTCGTCTCAGGCTGGTGGTGCCTATGGGTCAAGCTGCCGCTAGCGGTAGTATTTGTACTGTGCTCGGGCCGTGGCTGTTGTCTTCTTCTGGTGATGGTGCTGGTGCATTTTCGTGGCTTCTTCTTTGGTATACTGCTATACTACTGCACACACTGTGGCTGCGCCGCTGCTGGTGGTGGTGCATGCTCGTACTGCACTTTTCGTGCTCGGCTAGCTAGCCCTGTAGACACCTATTCGTGCTCGTGCAAAGCAGCCCAACCGTCCCTCGTAATAGCTGCACCTGACCCCTGAGCTGATCTCTCTCTGCCATCACAGCTGCCAAGTTCGGGCCGTGAAGGTGTCATACCTCGCGCTCTCTTCGCCTCTGCCTAGCCCACCACACCTCGTATGCTCCCGTACACCCAAAGATCATCTACCGTGTCATCTGCTGCCTCTCAAGAACCCAATCTGGATCCAAGAGCTGGTGCAGCAAGGGGGCATCGACATCATCCCTCCCGTACTTCGAGGGAAGGGAGGTGGCTCGCCCTGCCGCAGCCCCATCTCGCCTCGCGTACTTCTCTCTGGGGTATCCTCTCGTACTCTCTCGGCCTCCGTCCCGCTATCCAGTAATGTGTACTGGATCCAGCCAGAATCGTATTTCTCGGCCTCCTCTCGTGTGGGTGATGACCTCTTGTAAGGTCTCCATATGATGTCTACCGCTGTCAGGCCCTCTAATAAATGTCTATAATACGCCACATCTCGCCCTGCAAGAACTGCTCGTGGCTGCCCCACGACCCCCAACCACCTCTGAAAGCCATATCTGTATATGACCTGTGGCCCTGGCTGCTGGGGTAACCCTACTGGCCTGATGCATATGATGTGCTCATATGCCCAACAATGTAGCAAAAATGTCGAACAGATACCGAATCGCCTCATCCGGCGATAACCCCAGAGCTCTCTGTATAGCTGCACCAGATATACTGGTGCCCAAGCATAACAGGTGTGCTCCTCCACCATCTCATGAAGCACCCCCATCAATGCCCGTGGAAAGCGGCCTCCCTCTGAGTCTGGGAGGGCGAAGGTAATCCTAATCATCATTAGCACAATGCCACCGTGTCTCGTGTCGATGCGCACGGGTACATGTCACCATACCTAATGCTCGCACAGATAGGTAAGTAGCGCGGCGACATCTCCAAAACCTCGTAATATGCTGTCCATGGCAGCTCTCGAATCTACCTGAAGACTCGCTCTCCCTCGATAGGTAGTCGAAGGATGCGATACACATCCTCCAACGTGATAGTCATCTCCCCAGTCGGGAGATGGAACACATTGGTCGCCGGATCCCATCTCTCGATGAGGGCGACCATCAGGCTGTGATCTCTCTCTATCGCTCTATACCTCTGGACTCCACCGAGTCCCACCTCACGCATGATCGCCCAATGAGCCGCAGATATGTGTGGCCGCATCCGCACCAACAGCGGGGGCATCCTATCCCGCATCGTCAACTGCTGACGTGCCTGCAAAACCAACCCACATCCTTAGACCTACTTTTTATCACAACATCTACTTTATCCTCTAAACCCCCTTTTATCCCCCCGACCACACCCCGACTCTCTACCACCCCACCCAAAACCCAAACTCACACCACCTACAAAACCAAACTCACAACCCCAAAACAAAACAAATCCAAACCCACCCAACCCCAAAACAAAACAAAATCAACCCAACCCACCCCAACCAAACCCCACCCCACCCAACACCCAAACCCAACTCCACCCACACTCAACCAAAACCCAACCCAACCCACACTCACCCATAACCGACCCCGGTCCCCCCACCGACCGCGCGGTCAACGATCAACCGCATCGGTAAACCACACTCCACCTCGCTTCTAAAATTCGCGACCGATGCCGGTCGCTTAGTGACCGGCATCGGTCACTGGAAATTTGCCGCGCCGAACCCGACGCGGCTACCCCTTTCTTCTTTTTCCCTATTTCTACCTCTCTACCCACCCAAACACCCTAAAAACCTACCCACCCTGCCGCCTTGGCCTATTTCACCTATCTACCCTCTCCCTTTTTCAAATCATTTCCATTTATTCATTATTTTCTACAAAACATTATATTCCTACCCAAATCCCAAAACCAACATAATGCAATAAAATGCACAAAATGAGGAGTTTCGAACTTACCCGTACGACGACATGTCGTCGTGGTGGGATAGGTGGTGGTGGTCCAGCTGGTCCAGCCCCTCCTGCTCCTCCTGCCTGTGCCATAGCTCCACTCGATCCTGCTGGGTCCCCGGCCAATCAACTGCTGCCTCCTCCTCACTCGGGCCCGCAAACAACTCACTCCTCCACCAAAATAGCTCCACCTCACTCAATAAACCTCCAATCTCAACTCTCCACGTCAGACAAGTCAATTTGGTTTTCAAAATAACAAAGTGACAATGACAAGCCGTATTTTTCTTTTTATAGGTTTTTCGCCCATAACCGATATCGGTTTCATTTTGCCCTAATGAACCGGTATCGGTCCCTTGACCGATATCGGTCATGTAGAATCGACATCGGTTTTTCTGCCAACTTTCCCCCAATATTTTTTGCCCCTATTTACCATTTGCCCCTTTTTAACCACATATCGCCTATATCCACCTTTGCTGAACACCATTTGTTTACCCATTTGGCCCGACCCAAGGCCTCAACCTACCTATTTGGCCCGACCCAAGGCCTCACCTAACCATTTGGCCCGACCCAAGGCCTCACCCTAACCATTTGGCCCGACCCAAGGCCTCAACCTACCTATTTGGCCCGACCCAAGGCCTCAACCTACCCATTTGGCCCGACCCAAGGCCTCAACCTATCTATTTGGCCCGACCCAAGGCCTCAACCTACCCATTTGGCCCAACCCAAGGCCGGCCCGACCCACCTCACCCAACCATTTGGCCCGACCCAAGGCCTCAACCTACCCATTTGGCCCGACCCAAGGCCGTGACCTACCCATCCGGCCCGACCCAAGGCCGTAACCTACCCAACCGGCCCGACCCAAGGCCGTAACCTACCCATCCGGCCCGACCCAAGGCCTCACCCTACCCATCCGGCCCGACCCAAGGCCTCACCCTACCCATCTGGCCCGACCCAAGGCCTCACCCCAACCATTTGGCCAAACCCAAGGCCGCAACCCAACAACTTGGCCTGACCCAAGGCCGTACCACTTCCATACCTTACCCAACATCAACAATATACACTTTTATCCACCCATCATGTAATTTTTTTGTTCACTCGAGCTCACCTGTTCGTGTTTTATCATGATTAGGGTCCTTGACTTGATCTGTCGACCAACTTTGCCTAGACCTAGACCGTGACGTTTATCTCAACCAAACCAACCATTTGGTACTGCCGAACATGCCTAAACGTTCCTGTACCTTACCTGTTATATACCCTGGAGCTACTTCCTATGCCTTGATACCGGATTATATCACCCTTGTTTGGATAAACTATCGACCTTTACCTATACATTGCTTGGTTTGCTCACAAATCATGTACCCTAGTCGTATTTATTGCATTTCAACATGCGTCTCGCTTCCTCGGACCTACCCCACCACCTTACCATCCTCTCTATAACATGTACCCTTTATCAACCCTATCCCCGATTTCCCGTTCACTCAATCTGTGATAGATTTGAGGGGGATTACCTATATCCTTAACATGAGAAACCACTTCATATTATTGTCCGCGCAGCTTTACAAAACAAGCTACACGACAATAAGGGGCTAATGTAGACACCAAATTTGTGTCTTACGACCCCTTGTGACCCGCATCTCATCTCACAACTTAACCTCATCACCTAAACCTTACACAATTATTTATTAATTACCTTGTAATTGATAAATCCACCATCACCTTACCTGCCACCTCATTTTGCCACCTCATCATGACCTAGCCCTAACCCTAAACTAACCTAATTAAGACCTATGACTTGGTCTAGACTCACATCCATAACTAATGCCTCCTTACTCGCACCCAAAACCGACCTTCTAGCCACTTGACCAAGCCCGCAACTGATCTCTCGGGAGAAAAGTAGGGAAGGTGGGCTATTTTACTAAAAATAGCCTACTTTTTCCTTACCGATGCCGGTTCCTACTCGACCGCCGTCGGTTACGCAACCGCCATCGGTTCCCTGTAAATGGGCTCCCCAAACCAAAACAACGGATCGGAATTTCATTTTGGGATCAGTCGAAGGATTTCTGGATCAACAGAGAGCATTGGGAGCGAGAAACAGAGTCCAGATCTTCACTTGACCGAGCAGAGACGAGTGGAAATACCAGAAGTGTTTACAGCAAAGGAGATCAGCTTGCATCTTGGTCAAAACCAGTAAGTCACATCTTGCATGTCCTCTGTTATAACATTTCTTATGCTTCTTGAATCTCAGTCCTCCTAAATCCGTTTCTGAATCCACTACCCAATGTGCCATTGCATCTAACTGTCATTCCTTTACCCCTCATCATCTCATTTCCTAATATCATCCATAAACCAGCCTTACAAACACCATAGCTACCATAAGATCTACCCACCGAAGGCATCGGTTATCGCAATCGCAACCGGCATCGGTTATCAAGAATCGCCATCGGTTCCTCCGATCAAAACCAAAAACCAGCCTTTCCCTACCTAGTTCAACGAAACAACTTAATTGATATCTTACGCCTTTTTGTGTTAATTCATATTAGCAGGGGAATCACCACCTTCGAAAGGAAGTTTTATATTTCCTGGCTCAAGGCGCCCCTCATTTATTGTCTAATTAAAATCTTGTGGTCTTGTGTTCTTATTTGCAGTAGTCCTTCCAAGAAAAAAGGAGTTCTTAGCAATACACTGATCTTTCTCTACTGTGACGCGCACACCATCTTGACATTCTACAGTATTCCTCCTAGCCCCTAACCTTATCTCTGTTTCTAAAAGGAACCAAACATTTCCGAGTGAAACACACCGATCTCCCTCCTCTCTTTGCTATCTGTTTATCATGATATTTCACCGCCAAGATGAGCATTATCTATTGGCCAATTGGTCACATATGATTCTCAGGACTTGATATAGAACTAAAGTAACTATAAGGGTGGAATCAATTTTCCATAATCATGTAGAAACCTACACTGCTAGTCCTATAAATGGAAATTATACCATCGATGATCCAGAAGAAGAAGATGTTGATCATGAACCAACCACTCTTATTGAAGAATTCCTTGATATTGTGTTGGATGAAGTGAGTGGAGATGATCAGTACGATCCCTACACTAATGTGTTGGTAGAGGAAGAAAACGGTTTTATACTTTTGGAAGAGATGGGATTGGGTACATACTGTATTCATGAAGAAGGTACTATCATACCACAACATGTCAAAACATAGAAATTTAGGACTGTGGAAATTTTTATTCAATGGCTTGAGGAGTAAGAATTTATGCGGCGCTTTGGTGTCATGCTAATTTCTCCAGAGAGAGATAATTAATTCTCATGTTTTTGGTTGCAATTAAATTTCACTAACAATGTTCTTGAATACGAGGCCCCTTTGCAAGGAATTCAGCTAGCTCAAAAGAAGGGAATACAAGCCACGACTATTTTTGGAGACAATGAGTTAATTGTTCATCAAGTGATGGAACACAAGCAGTGCATCCAAAAATGATATTTTAAGATCCTACAAGAACTGAATTTGGGATTTGATTGAATATTTCAAAGCTTTTGGGATCCATGCAGTTCCTAGAAATCAAAATCAAGATGCTGATAGGCTTGCTACAATTAGCTCACAATATGACATACCTGTTGATATCATGAAAGTAGGGCAACAATCTATCAAAATGGTGGTTTGAACTACAATTCCGATAATGTGAGTAGTTGGCAAGTGTCGATAGTGACAAAAAAATTATCCTTTTCCTATAAGAAGAGGTGGATTTTGCTACGAAAAATCAAGATAAGCTTTGCAATAATCATATGGTGATCAAATCATACAATTGAAAAGAAAAAAGCTACCAAAAGTTTTAGTTACTCTGAATCCATCTTCAATTCAAATGATCAATTCAAAAGACAAAGCTCTAACATGGTGGTTAAAGAAGAATATTTTGAGGAAGTTGAGGTAGCAAATGAAAAGTTTCTAAAGATAAAAAAGTATGCACTTCCAAGAGAAAGAAGATTTCATCAAACTTTGTCAAGAGTATCATGAAATTTTTGCATGGAGCTACAAAGACCTACATGGTTTTGATCCAGTCTAGCATAAAATACCATCGAATCTGGATTCTAATGCCAAGCCATTTTGTTAGAAACAGAGGCCAATTAATCGAAAAATTGAGCCACTAATGAGAAATGAGCTAACCAAACTCATCGAGGCTTGTATAATTTTTCCTATCAAGCATTCCTCTTGGGTAGCCAATCTGGTCCTCATAAGGAAGAAGAAAAAGAGATTCAGTTATGTGTGGACTTTAGGGATTTGAACCATGCCTCGTTGAAAGACCATTATCCTCTTCCATCAATGGAGAAAATCCTTCAAATGGTGGCAGGAGCTCAAAGATTTTCTTTGCTCGATGGATATTTGGGTTACAATCAAATTCTGGTCCAAGAATCGATCAATTCAAAATGGCTTTCACTACCAAGTGGGGTACACATGCTTACAACAAAATTCCATTCAGATTGTCCAATGCCGAGGCTACTTTCCAAAGAGCCATGGACATGGAATTTAAGGGACTAATCAATGATATCATTTTGGTTTACCTTGATGATATAAATGTATACTCTAAGAATGTAGAAGACCACATCACACATCTAAGGAAGATTTTCCAAAGGTGTAGGGAATTTGGGGTTTCACTCAATCCTAAGAAATGTATTTTTACAGTGCACAAGGGGAAGTTGTTGGGGAATTTTGTTTCAATGGAAGGATTGTCCATTAATTCAGCTAGGATTCGTTTGATTATGTACTTATCTCTCCCAAGTCACAATAAGGGTCTCAGGAGTTTTCTGGGAACCATAAATTTCATGCGGATATTCATCCCTTAATTTGTAGCATTGGATAAACCATTTACAACCATCTTTGAAGAAAAATATGCCATTCTCATGAAAAACAGAGGGAGGGAGAGATTCAAAGCCATCAAAACGTCCATTTCTCAAGATCCCACACTGGTAAACCTCAAGTTTGATAAATATTTTATTCTTTATGCTTTTTCAGGTCAAGAGAGCATTTTAGGTATCCTCACCTAGAAAAATGATGATCTAATGGAGAAACCAATTGCGTTCTTCAGTCAATCCCTCAAATATTCATTCATTGAAAAACAAGTTTTTGTGGTTATTCTAGATTTGAATAAGTTAAAGCACATATTGTCCAACAACAAAATTGATTTGATGGTATATCATCCAGGTGTCAAGGAATTTTATTGAACAAAGAGATGAATGAAAAAGTGTCTTTGGATGGATCGGAAAAGTGATGGAATATAATGAACATATCAAAGTTACCAAACTTGTCAGAGGTAAAGGTTTGTGTCAACAACTTGCTACAGACATGGAATCAAAAGGTGATGAGAACATGATGCTCCTAAACACTTATGAGGGTGATGATCAAGTTGAATGGTTATCCAAAATGAAGAATTTCCTTTTCTCAGGAGTATATCCTATGAACATGGATAAAAATCAAAGATGGAATTTCCGTCTTCAGTCTATTCCATATGTTCTAGTAGATAATGTTCTCTTTTGAAAGGATTTGAATGGTGTTCTCCTTCGGTGCATGGGACCGAAAAGATAAGTAAGATACTAGAAGAGTTTCATAATGGCCTATCTAGAGGACATTATTCTACACGAACAACTACTACCAAGATCATGCGAGCCGATTACTATTGGCTAGATTTGTTCAAAGATTCCCATATTTGGGTAAGGAAGTGTAAGGAATGTGCCTTTTTCACGGAAAGCAGAAGTTAGAAGCTCTTCCACTGCATCCAATTCAAGTGGATCAACCCTTTATTCAATGGGGGTTAGATTTCATCAGAATGATTAATCCTCCATCTAGTGACAGACATAAATGGGTCCTTATTGCAATAGACTATTTTACTTGATGGACAGAGGTGGTAGCATTGAAGGAGAGTAATGAGAAGGTAGTTCTTGATTTCTTAGAAGGTATAATGATAAGGTTCAATGTTCCATTTATAGTTATTTCAGATAATGCAATGGATTTTCTTGGTATGAAGTTGAGTGAATGGGTTGTTAAAAATGGGGTCTACCTCAAGAATTCATCTAATTACTATCCTCAAGGAAATGGATTGGATGATTCTAGCAATAAGAACCTCACAAGGATTATCAAGTGCACAATGGAGACTAACAGGAGGACTTGGCATACACAGCTTAAGACTGCCTTATGGGCATATCGAGATCACACCTAAAAGGGCCATTAGAAATTCTCCTTTTATGCTTGTATATGGAAGAGAAGAAAACTTCCTCTCTCCTTGGAGTTACCTTCTTTGGAGTTATCTCATTAGCTTGAAGTTATGGAGAGTGATCCTATGACAGTTAGGTTTGTTGAGCTCATGGAGTTAGAATAAGTACGGAACAAGGATATGAAGAATTTGGAGCAACATCAAGCTTAGGTTAAGAAATATTTTGACAAGAAGGCATCGACAAGAATTTTCAAGAGGAGATTTAGTTCTCAAATGGGATGAAGATAGAGCCAAACTAGACAAACATGCTCTCTAGAGTGGGCCATACATCATCACAAGTTACAAAGAGGTGAATTAATTTCATCTATCCAGGCTCAATGGAGAAGAACTACCCATTCATGTGAATGGGATACATCTCAAAGCTTGCTTTTGAGATCATTCCACCCCATATACAGTTTAGTTAGGTGTTTTCCTCTAAGTTCTTATGCACATTGTTATGTGTTGTTATTTTTCTTTCCTTGTTGTTGTGTTTTGTGTTGTTCTTACACATTGTATCATAATTGGAGGTTTTCAAGGATAAGAAGGTTTAAAGTTTCAAAATGTTTCTTAGGTTCAATACTTTTCTTACCTAACGTTATGCAAAATTCAATATAAATAATACCAAAGAAGACTTTAGGATGTATCACAAAAGATCAAATCACTTTCAGATTCCAACATTGACTCCATGCCCAATGGATGAATTAAGGCTACTGGAATCATGTTTAGCAGGCAATCATCCCCGAGAGGTCACCAAAATGTTATCCAATTTTGCACACATGGAAAAATTAGACAACAAGGTCCTATTATTGGCTTCAATAGACCCACTTCTGGTGGTCATCAAGATAAAATGAATAAAGTAATTAATTAATTATGTTGAGAACCAAGTTGAACTCACTAGGTAGAGATCTCAATCATTCGAATAAGGTCTGCGAGCTCGGTTTGCAAAGTGAGCTTGAACAAAGGTAGCTTGGTGCATCATGCTAAGTGTCCTCCAGAATAGATCGGTCAAACTAATAACGAGCTCGGTGAGTCTTGGCCATGTTAGTGAATTAACAATGAATGAGATCGATTGAATCGGTCGAGTTAGGAGCTCGGTGAAGAGATTAATCATTTAGGATTCCGAGGAGCTCAGGTGAATCATGTGGTTGTGAGCTCAGTGGAGTCGATCAAAAGCTAATGTAAAAATAATGAGCTCAAATGCAAACAGAGTTCAATGGAAAACTCAACTTAGAGGTTCTAGCAAAGGGAGAACTCGGTGTATCGTTGGGCACATAAGCAAGTTGATATAACTCATTAAGGGAGATTGTGACAACCTCAAGTAAGTCAGGTTAGTATAAGAGCTTGGTCAGACAAGTTGGTTGAACCAAACATTGAAAAAATATCGGTTGATTCATGTAAACACAGGAGAATTTCAAGGCATTGAGAAGTGGGTTTTTGATGATGGAAATCCAACACATGGTTTCCACACGTGGGGAATTTTAGACCTTTTCAGCCAGTTGAAACAATGCCATGGAAAACTAACACAAGATTTCAACTTTGCAGGGATCATGGGAAGCATTTCCAAATGATAATAATCACTTGACAAGACAAGGGAGAGGTTCCACAAATCAAACATGTAACTTAGAGCTCGAGTAAATGGTCACATTTTCCATCAAGTTATTAAGGAGGCTACAGGTGAGATGGTGAGATAGTCACCACGTTATGAGCATGGAAGGTGGATCTATTCTCAAAAGCAAGCTAATGACTTAGTCAAGATAGGGCTCTGCGTGCATGAAATTACATCGTCAAGTCGAAAGATCATGGTGAGTTGTGGGGGAGTCCGAGTCTATCGCCGAGTTATTAGGAAAGTCATTTGGTGACTCGGTTTACGTGGAAGGTTTCATGAAAGGTAATGATGAGGAGCTAGCTTAGGACCATTTGTCATGTTCTAATGGGTTGATGCATGGTCAAGTTTGAAATATGGGCTTGGGATTGTAGAGACAAGTCTCATTATTATGGCAAGTTATTATGGAGGTAGCTCGGCTCACGATCCAGTTTAGCATTGGAAGGGTATTCATGTCTGTATTGGTTAAAGGAGATTGCTCATCGTGGATAGGTGAGTCTCGAGCCATGGATGTTAAGGAGGTACCTCGGGATAAGAGCCATGTCAGCTCACATTGTGCACAAAAATAACCCAACAAGAGTGAATCAAATGTGATCGAATTCATCATAAGGGTATGCTAAACACCACGAAGGCACGAGCCTCGGGGTTTTGAGCTAAGTGAGTACAAGTAGGGCTGAATAATTTTCTTGATGCCAGGGTATAGGAAAATATTTTTTAATCATAGAATGGGTGAGAGCGCGATCATTGGCTTGGTGACGGGTCAACATGGAGGAAGTCCTAAGAGTTTCATTGAGAAACATTGATCAGGTCACTAACCTGGGAGAGTAACTCATGCAAAATATCAGATGGACAAGTCATCATTCATGGACAAAAATAAGCTCAGGGTTGAGATCGGTAACAAGCTCGCATGGAGATAACCCAACCTCATGCTCAGTTGTGGTGTTGTAATGTGTCACATGGGGATCTTGGTCACAGAGAACATTGAACTCATTGGAGTCGAGCTCTTCATCAACTCTTTGGGTTTCCCTGCATCGCAAATGAGTTGCTTGGATCGAATGTCTCAAGCTCAGTTTGATGAGCTCAATCGTGGTAGATACGGGTGAGTTGGGGTGATGTATAGTAAATCAATCGCAAAGGTAATGAAATCTTGGATGGAGCTCGGAGGGCCTAACTATGTTGGCTCGATGCATTGATGTTGTGTTTGGGGTGACTTAAACGAAGGATCAACTCGGGTGAGTTTGCAAGATCAATGCATGAGGAAGGTAGCTCATGGAACAGTGAGCTGCCAAGGAACATGAAGTGCTCAAACCATTTGAGCTAGGTAAAACAAAGCTCATGAATACATATCTTAGTGGTGAGCTTGTGTAAAGGAGCCATATTGCAAGATTGCCGATGGAGGAAAGATCTTGACTCACCAACCACCAAGTTAAGGCGGAGTTGGAAGTTATATGATGAATGGTAAAAGATCATGGGAATACGATAAGGTTAGGACCACTCGAGGTGATTTACGAGCTACTAGGAGAGTAATATGTGAATTTAATAATGTGAGGAACCAATGGAGAGTTGCACAAGTCGAGGAATTTTATAATGATCTCGGTTTGAGACCTCAACTCTCTCGAGCCAATGAAAAGTCCAAGCAACTCATTGGTGGTGGCTTGGTTTGATAAGAGGAACTCAACAATGGTCATCGTGAGTCAAGACTGAGCCAAAGAAGAGGAGATCAATGCAAAATGGGAGCCCATTGCAGTGAAGGATGGAGGAGCTCAAGCCCAACTCAGTGAGTTGGCTCAACAAGCCAAACACCGAGTTGAGCTATTTTTCCCTATTTAGATGGAACCCCCTTTTCAATGCAAACCTGTTTTTTTCAGGGGGCACCATAATTTTATTAAATTAACATTTTATTTAAAATATTCCTTTAATCAAATAAGAAGATTAAGTCAACTGGTACTTAATGGCACATGATGGAAGTTTATTAATGGTTTAACCAACTTTGTAGTAAATGAACCATCATGTACCTTCAATTTAGGAAGGAATTTATTACTTTTCCTCTTCTCTCTCATAGAATTCTTCTATAAATGTAAGTTGGAAGCTCATTCCAATAGGTTGGACAAGTTAGAAATCTGAGACAAGTGCATATTTTTCAAAAATCCTCTCTTCTGCAAGTTATCCTTGTATGTTGAGGGGACTTTCAAGCCTCCTTTTAAGACTATAATGGAAACCATTACCTCTTCTAAATGTAATGATGCATTTTGCATGTTGTTGAAGTAATAAAAGTGTGTGTTTTGTGACTAATCTTGGTCATTTCATCCTTCTATACTTATTTGTGCCTTTCTCATGCTTGCAGGTACATTGTGCAAATTGAAGTTTCTATTGCAGGTTCTTGGAGTTCTATGATTATCAAGTGGTGGAGTATTGCATGCAGTTGATTTATGGTAATTGTTCAACCTTCTCAAGTTCATATTTCTTTACTTTGGAATATTGATAGATTTTTTTGTCTGATTGAGTTTAACAAAGGTAACACATACTTCCTAGTATGTGGTATTCAGTTACCCTCTCTAAGTTACAATAGGTGAAGTTTACTTGTGGTGCATAACACCCTATTCAAATCAACCCTTAATAAGTCTAGAAACACCCTTTATTTAGTGCATCACCATCCCTAGTATAGTTTTATTTTCTACAAATCTCTTTCCCTAAAACCCATGAAAATGTTAGCATAGGTCTAGATAACCATTTTATTACGGTAGTAGTATAACACTTAGTTTAGGAAGATGAACCTGACCTTCTCTAGAGGTTCACCTTGAGCCCAAGTCCCATGGATTGAGAGGTGATCCCATGTTACCCAATCAAACTGAACATCTTGTTCACATTTTTTCCATTCGGAGGGTGCAGTGATTTGGCAATAACACCTTTATCGTATTTAATATGTGAAAATAATAACTTGAAATTGTTCTATCCAATAGTTGTTTGACAAAAATAAAAAAGTATAAATATATATTAATAATATGAAGTTCAAAATAACATGCTTTGTAATTATGTTCTTATTTTATATGATTCAAAAATTTTCTTGGTGTAAAATATTAAGTGTAATTTTTGTAGTCCTCCTAGTAACATGCTTTGCTTTGTATGTGTAATTACCAAATCTTTAAGTGAGAGTATTTTTAAATAAACAACACTTTTCTATTGGGGTGGTATTTGTAATTGATTTAAATGATATTTATTCTTAATTATAGGACTGAGATCAAACAAATATAACAATAACAAGTAAGATCTATCATGCAAGGATAACAAAGTGTAAGTAATAGTGAGATAAAAGTGACTCATCTTGTATTCAAAGATGTGGGTTAATTATGGGATGGAAAATAAGTAGAGTAGGATGGATTTAGACTAAGTAATATTCTTCTAGAAAATTGGAACTGAAACTCCTTGAGACAGAACCACCTAAAGAATGATAGGACCTCCCAGAGCATTGGTGTATGAACTGGCAATTACTAAATGTGTAGCATGAAGAATTCAAATTTTTCAATGACAACCTAAACCACATTTGGAGATCCTTCTCTTGGTTAATGTAAACCTATCCTCCAACCAACTCAAATAATGTGTTACCCTCATTATGGATAGGATGAATGTGCTAATATTATTTTTCAAGTGTGTTTCATGTGTAGGGGATTTTTTCAAGTTTATTCATGAATATTTGGAGATCTATGAGAAGACAAGTGCTTTGGAGGCTCCGAAAGGGCTATTTTGGCCTTTTTGCACCTAGTGAGCACCCCCGAGAATGTACATGGAAAAGATAAAGCATCCAAGAAGTTTGTGGAAGAGATATGAAATCATCTAAGGTAGTTTAGGAAATTTCTACAAGAAAAATCAGGTTTAGGAACAAGTTATGCAATACCAAACTAGTTATAACATGGTGTAAGGAAATGAAAGCAATGAAAAATCTAGTTGGCTTGTTCTAGATGTATCAGGAGCCTCGAGATGATTTGGAAAGAAATAAAATACTCTTCAAAAATATGAGAATTCCTACTTTGTATTACAAAAGGTTTTAAGAGATTCTAAGGAGCGTATTTTCAAATTTTGGCCTAGAAGTGAGATGAAGGTATTCAACCACAGGGATGACTCAATCGAAGTTTTGGGAGTTCCAAAGGGAGTTGGGATCTGATTTAAAGGAAAAATAAGATCACATGGAACCCTATACATGTTCTATTTTTTGAGTTGGGAAAAAATATAGACTTTCTTCTCGTGTCGCTTTGACCTTTTGGGAACCGCTCGTGACCAGATTTGAAAAGGGGCCTAAATTAAAAGGAGGAAAATCAAGTTCCTAAAAATGATTGTAATGGATTCCTTGGGTGTTTTACACTCAAAATCATATAATGTTTTCCTATGTAACACCCAGGGAAGCTCTCGGGGAAAGAAGACACTCTGAAAAGCTATTTTTAACAGTGCAATGGTGAAGGAAAGCTTCCAAAAGTGGTAATTTCACACTTATAGACCCATGATGTCTCTTTTTCCATTTGAACAAAGTCAAATGGGACATGGGGGACATAATAATTCATTACCATGGTGAGAGATTCATGTTTGAAGGTTACGTCACTTAAAACCTCACTTGAAGTGTTAAAAGGTGTTATCCACTCAAAACTTAATGAGGACCATTCCTCATGAAGATCAAACCATTGTCACACTTATGAGAGGTTGAGGTCCCTTTTTCCCCTTTCCAAAGGGACATGGGATACACAAAATTACACCACCATGGAGGAGGGATAGTTTTCGTCACTTAAGTTGCAACATGGAGTGTTAGGAGATGTTTTTCAACCTCAACTCTCTAAGTTGGCCTCTTCCTCATGATGAGGCTACCCATGTAAAATTTTTCAACCCTTGGTGTCCCTTTGTTCCATTTTTCCTTTACTAAACGTGGTAAGGGACATGAGGGGGTCCGAGACCCATTTATTAGGTGTGGCCATGGAGGAGGGAGACTTTGCATCACTTGATTTGTGAACTAGGGTGATAGGAAAATGTTTTCAATCTCATAACCTCAAGCCCCCTTTTCATGATGCTTCCACCCTTGGAAAATTTTCACACCCTTGATGTCCCTTTGTCCCTTACTAAATGTGGTAAGGCACATGGGGATGTATGTGACCCATTTAGTAACTATTATCCATTTTTTACACCCCTTGCATAATGGATAACTTAGTAAGTCAGAACATCGATTGTTGATGGAAAAAGGGAAATGCTTTGCAGTATGTAGGGTAACTTGCATTTCGGCTTAGGCGAGTTGGTCATAACTTGCAGCGATATGGCTTGCCACGGTGAATCTTTGATTTGGAGACGAGATTATTGGAGAATTGGCTGAGTTTGAAGGTTGGTCGACTCGGTTGGATGGGTGACAGGTTGGTCGGTTCGGTTGGATGGGTGACAAGTTGGTCGGCTCACCGGATGGGTGAAAGGTTGGTAAAATTAGTTGGATGGGTGATAGGTTGGTTATATTAGTTGGATGGGTGACAAGTTGGTCAGATTGGTGGATGGGTGACGAGTTGGTTGGCTTGGATGAACAAGTGATAGGTTGGTCGACTCGGTTAGACTAGTGATAGTTGGTCATATTGGTTAGAGGGGTGACATGTTGCTCAACTTGGTTAGATGGGTGATGGGTTAGTCAGATGGGTGTGTCAGATGAATTTTGTGGTGGTTCGGGATGGTGAGGTTATAATTGGTTAGATGGATGACGTATAAAGAGGTTGCTCAACATACATAGACATCGTCCAACCCCTCAGGGTTTAATGAACAACATAACATGAAGTCTGAGACCCATTTATTATGTGTGGCCATGGAGGAGGGAGACTTTGCATTACTTGATTTATGAACTAGGATGATAGGAAAATGTTTTCAATGTCATAACCTCATGCCCCCTTTTCATGATGCTTCCACCCTTGGAAAATTTTCACACCCTTGATGTCCCTTTGTCCCTTACTAAATGTGGTAAGGCACATGGGGATGTATGCGACCCATTTAGTAATTATTATCCATTTTTATACCCCCTGCATAATGGATAACCCGTAAGTCGAACATCGATAGTTGATGGAAAAAGGAAATGATTTACATTATGTAGGGTAACTCACGTTTGGCTCGGATGAGTTGGTCATAACTTGCAGCGATATGGCTTGCCGTGGTGAATCTTTGATTTGGAGACCGAGCTTATTGGAGAATTGGCTAAGTTTGAAGGTTGGTCGACTTAGTTGGATGGGTGACAGGTTGGTCGGCTCAGTTGGATGGGTAATAAGTTGGTCGGCTCAGTTGGATGGGTGAAAGGTTAGTCAAATTAGTTAGATGGGTGATAGGTTGGTTAAATTAGTTGGATGAGTGACAAGTTGGTCGATTGGTTGGATGGGTGATAGGTTGGTCGACTTGGATGAACAAGTGATAGGTTGGTCGACTCGGTTAGACTAGTGATAGGTTGGTCATATTGGTTAGATGGGTGACATGTTGCTCACTTCGGTTGGATGGGTGATGGGTTAGTCGGATGAATTTTTGGTGGTTCGGGATAGTGAGGTTACAATTGGTCGGATGGACAACGTATAGAGAGGTTGGTCAACATACATAGATGTTGTCCAACCCCTTGGGGTTTAATGACAAACATAGATGGACATCGTGACATGAGGGGGTTCGAGACCCATTTATTAAGTGTGGCCATGGAGGAGGGAGACTTTGCATCACTTGATTTGCGAACTAGGGTGATAGGAAAATGTTTTCAATCTCATAAGCTCATGCCCCCTTTTCATGATGCTTCCACCCTTGAAAATTTTCACACCCCTGATGTCCTTTGTCCCTTACTAAATGTGGTAAGGCACATGGGGATGTATGCGACCCATTTAGTAACTATTATCCATTTCTTACACCCCCTGCATAATGGATAACTTAGTAAGTCGAACATCGATAGTTGATGGAAAAAGGGAAATGCTTTGTAGTATGTAGGGTAACTCGCATTTCGGCTCGAGACAAGTTGGTCATAACTCATAGTGATATGGCTTGCCATGGTGAATATGTGATTTGGAGACCGAGCTTATTAGATAATTGGCTGAGTTTGAAGGTTGGTCGACTCGAGTTGGATGGGTGACACGTTGGTTGGCTCGGTTGGATGGGTGACAAGTTGGTCGACTCGGTTGGATGGGTGAAAGGTTGGTCAAATTAATTGGATGGGTGATAGGTTGGTTATATTAGTTGGATGGGTGACGGTTGGTCGGCTTGGATGAACAAGTGACAGTTGGTCGACTCGGTTAGACTAATGATAGGTTGGTCATATTGGTTAGACAGGTGACATGTTGCTTAGCTCGATTGGATGGGTGATGGGTTAGTCAGATGGGTGTGTCGATGAATTTTGTGGTGGTTCAGGATGGTGAGGTTACAATTGGTCGGATAGATGATGATGTACAAAGAGGTTGGTCAACATACATAGACGTTGTCCAACCCCTCGGGGTAGAAACGACCAACATAGATGGACATCGTACATTTGTATGACATGGTTGGTCGAGTCATCAGGTTGGTCGACTACCATAATAGATGGGTAGTGCATCATACAAGTAGAGATAGATGGTTTTCCAACCTCCTGGGTAGGATGGCCCACAATGTGAAGATGGAAACTCCCAGGTTGGTCAATGACAAGAAGCATGTACGGTCACGAAGTTAGACATCGTCCACCCCAATGAAGTTGGATGACAATCAAGTTAGACGACCTACTCAAAATTGTACAAATCATGGTTAGATGACCATCTAACCCAAATATGGAAAGGAACTCATGGGCCAGTGATTTTCTCAAAGAGGATGGCTGACATCCAACCCAACGCGGTTGGTTAACCCGCATGATGGATGAGTTACAAGACAAACAAGGGTAGGTAAATGAAAGACATACCAACAACCAGAATTAATGAGGCATGATGCCCATGAATGCATGTGTAGGGAAACTACCAAAATGAATGGTTTCAATACCTCTTTAATGCATCCTACCGGTTGGTGACCCAAATTGCCTATATATTGTAAAATTCACCTCATTTTGAGATAGATTTTTTTGAAAAAGTAAAGGAACTCTATCAATATTGTTCCAGAGCTATATTGAGCTAAAGGCCTCAAATTTGGGCTTATTGTAAAGGATATTGTCTTGTGCTTATGATATGATGGGTTATGCATGTTTCTGAGCAATAATAAAATTCATGTTTTATGGCCATTTTCACCCTAAATTGTATGAATTACATCTTTTTCCTTCCATTATATTTATAAGTATATTATGCATGTATCTATCTCTTTGCATGGTTTGTATTTTGTTGTGCTTTATGAATATAGGGAATTGAATATTTTCTTGGACTGTGGCACTTCTACCAACCCTCTCCTTCCCAGTTTTCTCCCTATCTTTCACTCACTTGGATTGTCTCACCCTTTCTTGGTGCATCACCTTCACTTAGAGTAGTTTTATTTCATGCATCTTTCTATCCCTGTCTCCTTGGAAATAATTAGGATAGGATTGGTTTAGCTTGCCATTCTTTGCACTTTGGAGAAGTTGGCACTAGGTTAGAGGAAGAAGCCAACTTTCTCCGAGGATTATCCTACTTGTAAGGTCCCACACTGTAGGATAATCCCATGTTATGTAGGTTGCACTGGTTTCCTCGTACACAAAATCACAAGCAATCAAGGGTGTAAAAATTTTGCATTAACAGCTTTTGGTACGCCCGGTTAAACCACAAGTCAATATTTCTATTTAGTTAAGAGTTGGTGAGTGTCTTGATTAATTTATAGCCTTTAGGGCTTTGCAAAAACACATATGATGAATCTAAATATAAATTGAACTATTTTCAACAAGATTGGTGGTTTAAGTTCATGAGGAGGACTCAAATTTGGTCTAGAGAAAGAGAAGAAGTTGTCTTTGAATAATTGCAGTTATCACTAGGAAGAGGAAAGAGAGGAAGCAGTGTACAGGGGTCTCCATCTCCACCAAATAGAAAACTATCCACACCTCCACCTAGTAGGCCTTTCATTCAATAAACTAGAGTTCTTAGATAGATTATAATGACACATCTACAACAACAACCACCACAAGGTCCACCGAATCCCTATGTCAATTTCACAGGTGGCAGTCCACTTTACCTCAATGCACATAATCCTATTCTGGTGGAACCATTGAGGAGCATTATTTACTTCACTAGGGAGGTCATACGACCCCTATCGATCATATTCAAGACATTGCAAATGTTCTCACCATTCATGATACTAATGAGATGGATGTTGCAGTTAGGCTCCTTGCTTCTTCTCTCGAAGGTAAGGCACTATAATGGTTTAAGATCTTAATATTATGGTAAATTAAAAATTGGGATGTGTTGTGTTTAGCCCTGAATGAGAAGATGGATGAATTAAACTTTAGGTTCCAGGTGGACGTGGGATCGATTCGATTTCCGTGAGGCCATTAGCGGAAGGCACATTCCTCTACTTTTTGAGGGCTCTAAATTCTGACATATCTATGATGATATAATTGATGGGGGGAACAACACTGCCAGGGGCATATGATATAGCTATTAGAGTAAAGAACTGCTTAATTCAAGCAAGAAAGCTAGCGCCTAGGCCACCTATGCCTCTATATCTAGAATTGGGGAACCCCTCTACCAGTCAAGCACCTGAAATAGCCCTCATTCCAGCCCCTATAAATCAGAGCAATAGTGAGGCCTCCACTTCTTCTAGTACTTCTAAGGAACTCCAGGAAGTCATGAAGCAACTGCAGAATTTGGGGAATGAGTTGGTGACAATCAAAAGGAAACAAGCTTAGAGCTCTAGACCTTACCAACCCCAAGATCAAATGAATAGGCCTCCATATCAACCTAACAGCCTCTCACTCATGCAATAAAGAAAAATCCAAACTAAGGGCAGTCTCAAACTGCCAAGCCATTTTAGCCTTATAACCCAAATGTAGTTTCAACATCAATGGATTTGGTTCCTAATCAGAACAACATTGCTCAAGAGTATGAATGGTGTTACCCCTGCAACCTACCTCATAATCAATCAACATGCTTCAATGGCGCTTTGAATCAAGCCTTGATGGTGTAGACCATTGGGGTGACCCAAGAGCCAAGTGAGGAAGAAAATTAGCAAATAACTCAACAAGAGACTCCTCTAACTAAAACCACGTTGGTCAATTGGAAGATGAAGCTTTTGCGGGGTTAATCAATCTCCTTTCTAGGGTGTGGCTGCCAATACATGGTCAAAGAAAAGGAACATAGAGGAGGGGAAATCATCTAGTCCAGTTATTTCTCAGCCCACTCTCACTCAACAAGGAGTTAGCAGGCCAAATCCAGCTCCTAATACAAAAAGCCGTCCCAAGGAAGCTATTATAGCAGCCCCCAATGTGCAGAATCAGCCCAGGATACCAGTTGTGGTAGCTCATGGACCAACCTAGGTACCAGAAAAGACCATTCCCATCAAGGGAAAATAAAGAGAAAACCCACCCCCTTTCAATATCATTGATTAGATGAAGAAGACCAATGTCAATATTTCCATGTGGGAATCATTGGCAATTCTAGGGCAACAAGATTTGTTACAAGCAGCTATGGAAAATTGGTCCCCTTATAATGAGCCATCCAAAAATTAGGAGAGGGTTCTTACACACCACGCATAATAAGGAGAATTTCATTCAGGTAAGAATGTGAAGCCTCCACCATTCTATGTCTCATTGATTGTTGGGGATAAATTAGTGCACAATTGCATGATCGACTCAAGGGCGAGCAACTCAGTAATGCCGAAGAAAATCATCGATAAATTAGGCTTAAAATATGAGCCAATATTAAAGGGAGTAGTGAAATTGGATGGGACAATAGTAGGCATAATTGGAGTGATCAAAGAACTAAGCCTTACGCTCCATGCTTGCCCGAATGTCACAATTCTACAGATGTATTGGTGATTGATTTTCCACCACTATTTTCCTTGTTCCTTTTGAGGGATTTTATAGCCAAGATTGGTGGGTACCTATCAGCTGATTGGTCCCACATGTTATTCAGGACAAGGTATGGAGCTAAGGCTATGATCAGGTCAGAGCCAATTGCCAATTTTCACATTGAGCCTTATGTTCCTAGCCCAATCAATGCAAATTGTACCATATTCGATCAAGAAGAATGCTTGGAGGATCAAGAGGCAAACACAAAGGTTGGGAGCATTCCAAACCTAACACTTGATGATTGGGCTCAGAGGAGACATGCTTTCAATCCATACAAGGAAATGGAAGAAGTTGAGTTGGGATTTTATTGTCTACATGAGGAGAACCTGCCCACCCCTAGCCTCACCAAGCTAGGAAAAAGGGATGAGAATGAAGTGTGGAAGCTATTTTTGATGGTTCAAGGAGTAGGCAAGGTGTTGGAGGAGGTGCAATTATTTTTCACCACAAGGTATGAAGTACTACTCAGCTTTTCATTTTCAGTTTTCTTGTTCAAACAATATAACTGAGTATGAGGCTTTAATCCATGGGTTGCATTGGGCAAGAAAGAGGGGTATTAAAAACTTACAAGTGCTTGGGGATAGTGAGTTAATTGTCAAACAAGTTAGAGGAAAACATGCTGCTAAGAATGATCTACTCAAAGCCTACAAGCATCGGGTATGGGATTAGATTGAAGACCTTGAAGCATTCAATATTCAGGCCATACCATAGAAGAATAATGAGGCCACGAGATAGGCTCACAAAAATTAGAGCAACATTTGATGTGGTGGACAGATATCAAGAGAGATAAAGCATAACCACATATTCATGTCATTATAAGGCTAGTTGTACCGGATAATAACACAAGCTAGTAGGTTTTTGAGAATGATCAGTAGATCATTAATTTTTATTGGAGGTTGAGTTCTCAACTAAAAATTAGGAGAAATTAGAGCAGCAATACGGGGATCAAATAGTGCAGCTATGGACAAACAAATTTCCAAAGGGTTTAGTGAATTTAGAGTCAATATTCAACCCAAATGATCAATTCCAAAAGAGAAGGCCAACATTCAAGTCAAAAAGGAGGATTCTGAGCCCATTTTAGTTGGAGAAGGTAAGATGCTCCAAATAGGCAAGATGAGTAGTGAACAAGAAAAGTATGACCTTGTGTAGCTTTGCCAAGAATTCCTAGATGTTTTCACATGGAGCTATGAGGATTTGAAGGGTTTTAACCCAAAATTAGCACAACACACCATTGAGTTGAATCCGAAGGCTAAGCCCATTAGGAAAAAGCAAAGGCTGGTCAACCCTCATATAGAGCCTCTCATGAAGGAGCTGAATAAGATCATTGAGGCAAGTATCATTTTCTGATTAAGCACTCAATTTGGGTGGCAAATCCGGTGCCCATTAGGAAAAGGAATGGGGAAATCAGCTGTGCATGGATTTTCAGGATTTGAATAGGGCCTCCCTCAAGGATCGTTAACCGCTGCCCTCCATGGAGTAGATTATGGAGGTAGTGGCTGGTTCAGAAAGATTCTCCTCTTAGATGAATATTCGAGCTATAATTAGATTATGGTGAAAGAGGAGGATCAGTTTAAAACAACCTTCACCATAAAATGGGGCACCTATGCCTATAGGAAGATGCCATTTGGGATATCAAATGCTAGAGAAACATTTCAATGAGCAATGGATATGGTATTTAAGGGGATGTTAAATAAAATAGTGCTTGTATATCTTGATGACATCACTATATTTTCTAAAAATGCAAAAAGTCACCTCTTTCATCTCAAACAGGTCTTCCAAAGGTGCAAGAGGTTTGGAGTGTCCTTGAACCCAAAAAAGTGCATATTCATGACACATGAGGGTAAACTTCTAGGCCATATCGTGTCAAGGAAGGACTGAAAATTGATCCTAGAGAGGGTAGAAGCCATCTGTGCTCTACCATTTCCAAGTCATAAGAAGGATCTCCAAAGCTTCTTGGGGAGGATAAACTTTGTTTGGGGATGGTAAAAAATAATTTGGCTTTTAAATGGACAACGAAGGGAAAAGATAGTTTCAAAGCTATCAAGTAGGCCATATCTCAAGCTCCAACTCTCATTAATCCGAGACTTCTCCAAATAATTATTTCTATACACCTTCGGTGGTTCGAGACACCATCTCCGCAATCTTGGTGCAATAGAGTAAGGAAGGACTGGAATAACCTATTACATTCTTCAACCAAGGCCTTATGGACTATGAGGTAAGATATTCATTCATTGAGAAACATGTCCTTGTTGTGATTATAAGTTTGAAGAAGTTTAGACATTTAGTGTCAAATAATAGGATTCATCTACTAGTCACACATGTTGGTATAAAATATTTTCTTTTAAACAAGGACCTCAATGAAAAAAGGGTTGGCTAGGTAACCAAGGTCATGGAATATGACATTGATATTAAGGTGACCAAGCTGGTCAGGGAAGGATTATGTGAATAGCTAGCTTCAGGAAAACATGCCGAGTCAAGTGGTAAAGGAGAGGTTGTTTTGGTGCTACGCAGATGATCAAGAGAAATCAACCAATGCCTCACCCGATCCTTGTTGGACTCAAGATATAGTCCATTTTCTTCAAATAGGTCAAAGTCCTCAAGGGCTGAGAAAGGCCAAAAGAATATATTTCAGGATCCATTGTATCCCCTTTACATTGGTTGATGGTATCTTGTTCAAGAAATATGTAAATGGTGTCCTCCTAAGGTGCCTCAAGGTAGATCAGATAGAGAAGGTGCTACATGAATTTCATGACAGAGAAATAGGTGGCCATTTTTCCACAAGGGTGACAACTCTTAGAATTATGAAGGTAGGTTATTATTGGCCTAACCTTTTTCATGATTTTTATGCATGGATTAGGAAGTGTAAAAGTGTGCCTTCTTCACAGGAAAAGAGAGGTTAGCAACCCTTCCACTCCACCCCATTTCTGTAAATGAACCATTCATGCAATGGGGGATGGATTTCATTGGGGTGATTAATCCAAATTCTAGCTTGGGCCACAAGTGGATCCTCACAGCCACAGATTATTTCACCAAGTGGACGGAGGTAGTTGCACTCAAGGAAGCAAATGAGGCCAACATACTAGATTTTTATGAAGGGATAGTGATGAGGTTCGAGTTCCTAAACCATTATATCAGATAATGCTTTGGCATTCCTAGGTGCCAAGATCATAGAGTGGGCAGTCAAAAATGGGATATACTTGAGCACCTCGTCAAATTACTACCCATAGGGTAATGGGCAGGTCGAGTCCACCAAAAAAATATTTTGAAGATTATAAGGATAAATCTAGATGAGAACCAGAGAACTTGGCATGCCAAGTTGAAATCATCCTTGTGGGCTGATAGGATTACTCCCAAGAAGTCAACAGGGAACTCTCCTTATAGGTTAGTCTATGGAAGGGAGGCAAGGTTGCCTATATCCCTTGAATTTCCCGCATTGGAACTCATGAAGCAGCTAGAGCTATCTGAGTTTGAACCCATGGAAGCTAGATATGTAGAGCTCATGGAGTTGGAGGAGATGAGGAACCAAGCCATGCACATCATGGAGAAGGATCAAGCATTGATCAAGAGGTGATTTGACAAGAAGGAAAAGGATAGAAAATTCCAAGAGGGAGACTTGGTCCTTAAATGGGATGCAGACAGGGAAAAACTAGGAAGGAACTCTAAGTTTGATGTAATATGGAGTGGCCCTTATATGATTTTAGGCTGCAAAGAAAATAATGCTTTCTAGCTATCAAGGTTGGATGGAGAGGACTACAAATTCTAGTCAATGGAATATATCTCAAGCATTGTTATTGAGTGAAAGATCCTTCTTATACATATTATTTTAAGAGTTGTAATTCCTCCAAGTTCTTGTAGCACATTGCATTGTTTTAGTTTAGGTTGCTTTTGTAATAAGTGCTTGTGCACTCTCTCTGCATATTCTATTTGGAATGTGTATGAAATTTTCTATTTGTACATAGTTATGCCCTTGTTGCTCTTGCACTTTCCAGTTTCAAGAAAAGTTTGGTGAAGAAACAACTAGTCCTCAACCAAGGATTTATTTTGAAATGAAAATATCTAGTAGTGCTCTAGAAGTTGGAAGATAGATTTTCAAGTGATGGGATAGTTCCAACAATCAATATGACTCCATGCCCAATGGATCCCCTAAGGTCACTGGTCTTCCAGATCAAGCAGGAAGATCATCCCACAAGTCACCAATTGTTATCCATTTTTTCAACCCCTGCGAAATGGATAACTTAGCAAGTCGAACATCGGTAGTTGATGGAAAAAGGGAAATGCTTTTGCAATATGTAGGGTAGCTTGTGTTTTTTCTTGACCAAGTTGGTCATAACTCATAGTGAGCTGAATCACCGTGGTGAATCTTGGAGTTGGAGATTGAGCTTATTAGAGAATTGGATGAGTTTGAGGGTCCATCGGTTTAATTGGATGAGTGACAGGTTGGTCGGCTTGGTTGGATGAGTGACAAGTTGGTCGGCTCGGTTGGATGGGTGACAGGTTGGTCGGATCGGTTGGATGGGTGATAGGTTGGTCATCTCGGTTGGATGGGTAATAGGTTGGTCGACTCGGTTAGACAGGTGATAGGTTGGTCAACTTAGTTGGATGGGTGACAGTTGGTCGATCGGTTGGACGGGTGATAGGATGGTGACTCGAGTTGGATGGGTGACAAGTTGGTCACTCGGTTGGATGGTTGTGAGGTTAGCCGGATGGGGTGGACGGGTGATGGGTTAGTTGGATGAGTTTTTGGATGAATTTTGTGGCGGCTCGGGATGACAAGGTTACAATTAGTTATATGGATGGTGTATGGAGAGGTTGGTCGACATAGATAGACATCATCCAACCCCTTGGGGGTTGAAAACCAACATAGATGGATGACTTATAGTTGTACAACATGGTTGGTTGAGTCATCAGGTTGATTGGCTCATGATTTCATCAGCTACCAAAATGGACGGGTAGCGTGTCATATGGGTAGAGATAGATGACCATCCAACCTCCTGGGTAGGATGGCCCACAATGTGAAGATGGAAACTTCTGGGTTAGTCGGTGACAAGAAGCATGTACAAATACAAAATTAGATGGAATCAAACCCCAATGAAGTTAGAAGATGATCATGTTAGATGACCTACTCACAATTGTATGGATCATGGTTAGATGACCGTCTAACCCAAATATGGAAAGGAACTTGTGGGATAGGTAGTTTACTTAAAGAGGATGGTTGACGTCTAACCCAACATGGTTGGTTGACTGCATAATAGATGAATTACAAGCCATACAAGGGTAGATAAATGAATGACATCCCAACAACCAAAATTAATGAGGTGTGGTGCCCATGACCGCTGTGTTGGAAAAGTACCAAAATGAATGGTTTCCCATACCTATTTAATGTATCCTACCGGTTGGTGACTTGAATTGCCTTGTAAAATTCACCTCATTTTGAGAGAGATTTTTGGAAAAGAAAAGGAACTCTGTCAAAAATTTTCCAGAGCTATTGTGAGCTAAAGGCCTCAAATTTGGGCTTATTGTAAAGGATTTTGTCTTGTGCTTATGATATGATGGATTGTGCATGTTTCTAAGAAATAAAATTCATGTTTTGTGGCCATTTTCACCCTAACTTGTATGAATTACATCTTTTTCCTTCCATTATATTTATAAGTATATTGTGCATGTATCTATCTCTTTGCAGGGTCTATAGTTTTTTGTGATTTATGAATATAGGGAATTGAATATTTTCTTAGACTGTGGCATTTCTACCAACCCTCTCCTTCCCATTTTTCTCCTATCTTTCACTCACTTGGATTGTCTCACCCTTTCTTGGTGCATCACCTTCACTTAGATTAGTTTTATTTCATGCATCTTTTTATCCATGTCTCCTTGGAAAGAATTAGGATAGGATTGGTTTAGCTTTCCATTCTCTACACTTTGGATAATTTGGCACTAGGTTAGAGGAAGAATATGGATTTATACGAAGGATTATCCTACTTGCAAGGTCCCACACTGCAGGATAATCCCATGTTATGCAGGTTGCACTGGTTTCCTTGTACACAAAATCACAAGCAATCAGGGGTGCTGTAATTTTGCATTAACAATAACTTTTAACCCATGCTCTCACCTCATCTAACTCAGGTTAAATAGGGTGAGGTAGCTAGGTTATTGAGGGGAGATGAGTTTAAAATGAACACTTATCCATTTTATGTCATTTTCATATTTTTCCCCTCCATTTCTACTGGTATGATATTATGCTGCCAAAATTTCCAAGAAAATCCATTGCTAAAATAATAATTTTTTTCATATCTCCTTGATCCTTACTCCATTTTGCATGAAATTTTTCATGTAGGTTACATTCATGAATGACTTGATGATAAAAAAACTCATTACCATTGATGCCCTGCATTTTTTACAACATCCAAACAAAAATTTCAGAGAAAAATGTTGCCTTTTCAGATCCCAATAGTCCCGGTGATTGAAAACTCCTTAAAAATTAGAGCATGAAACCACATTGAAAAACCTATTCCACTAAGAAAATTTTCATCTCAATTAGACACCTAGAAGACACACTTCTATTTTTAGTAAGTTGGAACCAAATCCATACTAAAAATAGTAAGTGTTGAAGATAAAGAAACAATAATTTTGAAACCTTCGTGCAATTCTCCAAGTTCGAACTCAACATACTTGCAAAATTTGAAAATTGGGAAAGTTGGCTAAAAATAGAAACTAAGGGTGAGGTGTGACTTACTAAAAATAGTAAGTATCTAGATCAAGTTCAAATTTCACACAAAAATTCATCCCCCATTTTGATCCTTAGTTTGAATCAATTAAATCATTTTCTCTTTCTCCAATTTAATGGAATGTTTAAGAAACATGTGACATCAAAGAAAGAACCATGGTTGATGAAGATGCATGTTCATCTCATTCGGAGAGAGAAAGAGGAAAGATGGTGATGATGTGGAAGAATACCATTTTATAAAGATATATAAGTGGTCTAAGGTTAGATAACATCCTCTGTAATAATTTGAATCAAGTGATATTGGTCCTTCTCGGTCTCCTAATCATTCAAGATCAAAGTGTTCCTAATAAAATACTTGAATGAACTCATCTCGTTCATGCTTTGTTCTATTACCAAGCACCTAAGATGTCTAGTTTCATTTCCACACCTATTGAGCCTTTTCATGGGTAAATGAATTACTTGGAGAAGAATAAAGGACAATGTGACAAGAAGTGACACCTATGTTTGAGGCCATCTCGAAATACATAAGGACCAAGAAGGGAAAGAAAGCAAAATAAAATTCCCGTTTCTACACAAATCATCTAGAGCTCAATATGTGGAGGTGGCACATCTGAAGGTAAATAATCCCATGAAATAAATGACACCTAATTATTATGTAATAATTAAGATCTCTTTGGGTCAAGATACACATGAAGATGATTCTCATTTGTTCAATGAGTCTTCAACTCATATCCTTGCAAAGAATGAAGAATACAAACAAACAATTGACCAATTGAAGGAACATGTAAAAATCTTAGTTCTTACATCCAACATTTCCTAGACCCCAATTTAACACCTCCTCTTGTTGTTTAAGTAATTCCCTTAATCGTAGCTTTGACCTTGGACTGATCAAGAAATAACAAGGGTATATGATGTAGGGGAAGGATAATGAAATATGGATTGAGAAAGGAAATACATTGTTTCCAGAGGTCCTCTCTCTAATAAAGTATATTCTCACCACTTTTTTGGAAGTGAAGAAAGAAAGGGAGGAGATTGAAAGAGAAAAGATTCACTTGGATGAGGTGCTCCCACTTGTGTCCAAGATGAGATCCCTCAAATCTCACACCCTCATGAGAAAAAATGTGTTCACATCAGCTACCGACAATTTATCCCTAGTTTGGGTCCGCATCATGGATGCTAGATACAATATGATCGAAGATGTAATATATGAACTTGAATCTAGTGGAAAAGATGCTTTTAATATTTTGAATGAGGTCTGTAAATATGTTCAGATACTGAGTTCCCTCCACTCACCGAGAATTCATCATTAGAAGAACTCATTGTTTCTCTCCAGGAGTTGGTTAAGAAAGAGGCAAGTGATCCTCTTTCCTTCAATAAAGATACCTTAGAGTCCCTTTCTAGCATCAGAGGATCTATTTTGACATTGCAAGATATAAAAAATAATGTTGTAATTAATGTAAGGATATCTGCAATGTTTCAAAGACATGGATCAAGGTTTTGAGCTATGTTTATATTCCTAAAGAATAAAAGGTGGCATCTGCAGTAGCTCAGTTTAGTAAAGAATTCAAAGGAAAAGAGTTCATTTTGGAAACTCTTCCTCAAGGATCATGAATCAACAAGTTCTCCATCATATAGGGTTTCATCTTCATTAGAGCAGTCAACTCCTTCTTCTCCTCTCTTCATTATTCCCTTCTTCTCTCCCCCTTTCTAATTCTTCATTGTATACAATCATTGTATTTTGTCTTATTCACTTAAGTGACTCTCTAATGTTGCATTGTAAAATTCCCTTTTTATTTATAAAAAGGGGACTTATTTACTCACTTCCTAGGAAGATGTAAAGTCATAAGTGGAATAAGAACTTAAAAATTCATGTGGGGGGTAGATGAAGAGACAATTCACAATGTTATAAATTGGAATGAAGTATCTATTCCAAGGGATATTGAATGTTAGTTTTTCTATAGAAATTATGGATTGTTGTAGATTATTGAGATTTGTATCACCACTACACAAGAAATAAAATCTGTATTTATTCCATTTCCTTTGCTTATGTTTTCCTCTATTCCCTCTCTATTGTGAAACTTTGCAAGCATAATGATCTTGAATAACCACGAAGGAACTTTGTGTCCTTGATTGATGAATCTAGAGGATTGTGTGTCTTTATTTTTTTTGTCTTACTAATTTATTACATTGTTATTTTCCTCTTATTGAATGTGTACCTACTCTTTTTATTGTGAGTGAACTATGCTAGTGCCTACTCACAACAATAAACCCCTCTTTCCCAATTTCCACAACTCTCCTTTATCCCTCATAACTATAATTTCCTCCCTTCTACTCCATGCAATCATTTTCCCACAGGATCAGTGAATTGTTCCTATGTGATCCTTGTCCTATTGGCCACATTGAAAAATTAGGATAGTTTACATTAAATAATGGGAGCCTCCCCATACCCAAGAAGGATGGGATTATCCCCGTGATAGTTGGTGGAAGCACATAATTTTCAACACAAAAAATTATTTCACTAGCATGTTTCACTATTCCAACTGAACCTACAAAAAAACCTATCTACCAAGTACAAGGCTTAAGAAAATATTAGATGAAACAAATAATACATATTCTTGAGTCGGAATGACCTCGAGGTCACCGTGTACATGGGAAAAATGACACGGGATTTTCCTATGTACTCGAGTTCTTGAGGTCATTCCAAGATAGCTGAAAAGTGAGAAATGATATGGGAATGAGATAGTTATATGTGGAAAATGTGGAGTATATGGGAATGGTAATGAATCGAGGGCCTAGGGTTGAGATAAATGTAATTTATCAATTTGCAAGCTATGAAATTTATCATCAAGGAAGGTGAATGCTCGTCTAACCTCTATGGGAGTAATACCATGGTCATTGATAATCACCATGAATAGCTCTCGATCTATGTATGTGAGACCAAAAACCTTGACCTAGTTGTTGAACTCCTGAGGAAAGTATCCTTTCATCTCAAAATAATTCTCTCTAAAGAGGGTCATGAAAGGATGAGGACAAAGGAAAAAAAAAAGTAAACTAAGGGTTATGAAATCTAACTTGGTTTTCATGATCAACCAAAAACTTCTCAGCTATAGTCAATTATTAATTGAGGGTGTCAAAATGGTGTTGATCCAAGGGGGAAAAGGAGTATATCTAAAGACAAGTTCCCGTAAACCCAAATCTATGTATCCTTGATACCAATTTATGCCTCGGGGATAGAAAATTGGATCAAAGATCCTCCTATGAGGTTGAGGTGGACCAAGAATGGTCATGTGAGAATACCAACTTATGAGTAAGGTAAATGAGGTTGGAAAATTAGTTAAAAGGGTTCAAGGACTATGAATTGGTAGTTTAAGCAGCTAATAACTAAGTTTGTCATTTTGTTTTAATCCTCTACATTATTCTAAATTTCCAACTTTAAATAAACAATGTAAAAGGAGCCTAATTTAAATAAAAGACAATTAAAATTCTCTTTTAATTAATTAAACTACATTCACTATTGTTTAAATAAAATAAACACAACTACTCTAATTCTTTTTAAAATATTTTTAATGAAACTTTTCAAATAAAATAAAAAAATTAAAACAATCTAAGTTCCTAATATTTTTGTATTTTCAAGATTAATTAAAATAAATAAAAGATTAACTCTACAGACACAAGAAATTAAAAAAAAAAAAGATTATTTCTAAATTAAAATGAATCTATAATTACTTTTGGAATTAAAATAAATCTAAATAGGGGTTAATCGAGTGTGGATTTTCCTCATTGCAAACTTCTTCACGTATGATTACTATTATGATGAGAAAACTAAAACAAATATATTATCTATTAAAAATATTTCTTCTAACCAATTTCTACCTCAAGCTCTGAGAAAGAGAAAAGCTTCTCAAAAGCAATTTTTGTCTTCATTGTGTAACTTTTCTTGACAAAACTTCTAAATCAAACAAAAGAAAACAATAATGAAGAAATAAGAAATATTACTTGATTTTATGAGATTTCCAAAATTTTACATTGTTATAATTTTATCCGGAGAACTACGTATGAATTTGGAGAAGTCCTAATCCTTCCGTGATTGGCCAATCACTCAAATTTTGTCTGTTATTCATCGATTGAGCCTGTTTGTCGAATTTTAGTGAGTGCGCATATGAAGTCATCATAAGAACTTGGGCCAGATCACTCTAGAATGAGAGATGCAAACCACAACCATTTTGGTTCATCATGAGATTTTAAATACCAATGATACCATTGTAGGGCTTCTTGTTCCAAGTGAAAAGAAGCAATGGGGACCTTGTTCACACAGTAGGTATTATGGAGATTGAAGAATTGTTCTTCCCTGTATATCCATCCAGTTGGGTCCATCCCATTAAAGTGAGGAAAATACATTGGGGTCGTGTGGCATATTTGGTATAGAGAAACTATGGTTTGAAGTGGAATCAATATGGAGTTTCTTAGTGAGGATGGAATTTTGTTGATTCAATCCTTGTATCATGTGTGTGAGCTCAGACATTTGTGCCTTCAAGGCGGTGATTTCTTCCTCCATGTTTTTTGTGCATGTATAGGTAATAACCATAACCATATATTTTTACAATGGATAATAAAATGTGGTTTAAGACCTAGTTAGTAATGGAAAATTTTAATGTGAGCTCAATTAGAAGGGGTAAATGGAATTTTACTAGTTTTTTGGCACCTCTTAATTAGGATTGACAAATGTAGGGGCAATTTCTGAATCGGAATGGAAAAACTAGGAAATTTTTGTAAGAGGGACAAAAGAATATAAAATGGAGAGGAAAAATATGGAATTGTTTTGAAGAAATTAGAGAAAACTAAAGAAGTTATGAAAAAACCTAAAAAAATTAAAAATTGAGATTTCAAGCTAATAAAAGTGGAATTTGGATACGTATTCTCAATGAAAGAAATGTGTAATATGGAATTCTAGGTGTTCCAGGGAATTTTGAGAGTCAATGGAACTATAAAATGAAAGATATGACCAAAAACTGATTTTTCTTTCTTTTTTTGGAAATTCGATGACCCTCTATTGTTTCTACCAACAACCTTCCCGGAGGTATGCGATTACTAATGATTCTCAACTATGCCCACTTTGTTATTTTCCAATTGAAATGCTATGCTAGATATAGCTTTTTGATTAGGCTACCTAAGGGATTCAAGGATTCTCTCTACAAATGTTTTCTCGAATGAGTATCACTCACTAAAAAGTTTTAGTCATGAAATTTACTCCTTAATCAATCGGGATGTGGTCATTACCGTAGATAGCTCTTGGTTTACCTCACAAGTGGAAACTAGTCAATCAAGATGAGATGATGCCCTTTTCACCGGAAGGTCCTCTTAATGTGCTAGTTACTTTTGGGTTTCGATTGTACTCCTCACAATGAGTTTTAGGGTTTATGCCCAAGTACTTTACACAATTATGCGGACATGTATTTACACTTATCCAAAATTGTAATAAATATGTAGAAAATAATTGTAAAAAATATTTTTGGAAATGACACAACTCCCGAGAATTCTTGCTAAAAATCCAAAATCTACTTGTAAGGAAAATAAAGTGCTCTGATACTAGATGTGAGGATCCTTCTCGCATAGATTTACAAACTACAAAAAATAAAAGAACAATGAAATAAACTTTGGAAAATAACTTCAATAAATTTTATATCGTAGGCCACTTTGAGGGGCAACCTCCTTTAAGAAATATCAATACAATAATATTCATGGATACATTTCTTGGCCTAAGCACTCCTTAATATACTAGTTCTATTCTATAAATTAATACTACCCATACATGTGGGATAATACTTAATAGCTTACGAGATGAATTACAAAGCATACACATCCATAGCCTTTATTACATTACTAATGCAAGGAGAAAGGAAAGATGAAGTCTCTTAACAAATTTCTACTACACATCCCACATCTACTCCTCATGGTTTACATGTATCTTCTTCTAGCATGCAAGCTCTTGAATCTCTTGTTCATACTTTACAAGCATAAATCTTACAAGTTGTAAGAAGATACATCTATTTATTCTATTGATATGGTAACTACACAGACAATCCACTTACGGTCTTAACAAATTTCTTCTACACATCTCACACCTACTCCTCATGGTTCACATGTATATTCTTCTAGCATGCAAGGTCTTGAATCTCTTGTTCATACTTTACAAGCACAAATCTTACATTTGTAAGAAGGTGCATTTACTTATTCTATTACTATGGATTCCACATGGTTAATTCAAAATCCACTTACACGTGACGTGATTTCCTATCTATTACCTTTTATTTTTTTACTCCTAAATTTATTATCTATGATGGAAAAGAGAATCTCACTTTGAGCATCTCTGTTGATTCCATGTTTCCTTCTTTACTTATGTTTCTAATGACATTTTTCTTACCAAGATTTTCCTAGAAAGTATTAAATACTTTTCATTATAGTGGTTTTATGCTCTCCTACTCACTTTTGGAGCTTATTTATTACGTTAGAAAATTTATTTTGGCATAATTATCTATCAATATTAAGGATAAAATTTCTTATGCATAATTGGATCAAATATGACAAGGGCCTATTGATTCTCTTAATGCCTATGTATTTCATTATAAGACCCTTCTCAAGTATCTTATGAAAAATATCTTAAATGATAATGAATTACAAGAGATATTCACACAAATATTATTAACCCCTTTGCAAGATTCATTCATGTTCGACAAGTTTATATCTTTCAACCATCTATGTTATACCTTGAAAGATAAAGAGGATAAATTATTACACATCAACACACTCAAGTATGTTGCTTTCTCTCCTCATGCATCCAATACTAAGTTTTCAAGAAATATTACATTCAAAATCAAGCCATATGATGTCAAACCTGGTTCTAAAGACACTTTTAATGCCATCTCGTAACTTATTAAGCTATAATTATAATTTGTGAATCATTAATTAACTTGATTTCCAAATCCTCCTCACGTTGTATTGAAACAATTGCTTGATTGTAATCTCATATCTCTCCCTCCACTATTTGAGGTTGATATAAGTATACCTCAAGGCAAGAAGTTTAATGCCAATTTCCATTATGATTATCATTGACGTGTGAAACACTTTGCCAAAAAAATCTTAAAAATTTGATGTGTTATTCAAGATCTTATTGATTCTCAAAGCTATTAAATGAGATGAGCCCACTAAATCTTAAAATCCAATTAATCATAACTCCAAATTGAAAAATTTCAATGATCCCATTACTAAGTATGAAAATACAAAATATTCCTCTAATGTCCATAATGTTTATCATGCGGTGCCTCCAACACCCTCTAATGATCACCCCTTGATTGAAATGATTGGTACAACTAATCATATAATATCTTTTTCCAATCATCACTTTTTATGATGTTGACAAGGTTCTTCATTAGATTGTACATTAAGGAGTAAATAGATGATACATTGGGAAGAACTCCACACCACAAAAAGGAACAAAAGCCACAAGATACTAAAAATTCCATTGACCAATAGAAGAAGCGATGAAGAAAGGAAGAGTTGTAGGATATTGGAGAAAGTTACAAATAATTGGGAATCCACTAGAAACTTAAGAAAGCTAGAAATGTAAGGAAATATGCACAATAAGAATAAAGGCCATAAATAAAGACATCGAGTCACCACCAAAGGAAGTGACTATTGGGTAATTGTATTAAAAATGTATTTATGGAAATTCATTTTAATAGGGATTGAAGAACTATATGATGTGTGTGAATTATGAGAGAGAAGAAGATATTAAAAGAATAGATAAAATATGTCTGTATTAGAAAAGAGTGTGTGAGAAGAATTTAATTACAGATTGTTTGAGAAGTTAATATAAAGATAGTGACTTGTTCCAATATTGCATCTTCTTATGTTATTTTCGTCGATAAATGATATGGTTTACTCTAAATATTAAATATCTAGTATATCCCTTACAAAGGAACAAACTACTCATCCCCCATGATAGCATCGAGGCTTGAGGTCAATATTTGGTGTCTAAGCCCATGTTCTTTTGTCAAGAAGATGTCCGGAGAGATAAAACCACCAGAGTACTTGAAACCTACATTAATTGAAGTTAAAGATTAGCGGGAATCTGTATTAACAAATTTATCTAGAAATAATCACAAAAATTAGAGGAACCTTACAAATTTACTAAAATTATATTCTTTGGATATTTTAGAGAGGAATTTTTGTCAAGTTTTCCACATTAATTATGTCCATAGATCTTGGGAGTTTCCAAAAGAGATAAGTGGACATGACTACAACCGATTAAAATATTAAATTAGATAAATAAATATTAGAAAAACTTGAATATTTTGATGAGCTATGGAAACATGTACTTGACTAATGGTTTGAAACAATGCTACTTTTTATCATTTCTTTGGAAATACAAGGTTGGAAAGTATTTGATCATAAAAAGGACTAATTCTATGAAGGGACTAAAGGAAGATTCCTAAAAAGAGTTCATTCATAATTCATATCATTTTGATAGAAATTTTATTGATTAAAAGCGCACAAAATTGTCTTTAGGTGAGAGGCATCGTGATATAACGTGAGGGAATAGGGGTGATCTAAGAGATGTACCTATTAAAATTTTCTAGGGTGATGGTTTGGGTAGAAGAAAGACATGGACATGATGAACAAGAAAATGAAATACAAAAATTAAGTATTCAGTAAAAGGAGATTAAGAGTATTAAGAATTAAATAAAAGGTATATTAAAATAATGAAAAGGAGATCAAAATAAAGAGATAGGATGGCCATGGAGGAAAAGAATGAATTAGAGAAGGTAGAAAAATCAAGAATAAAAAGTGAGGGATGAATGAATAAAATTAATGAAAGAAAAGAAAAAATAACTAAATCTCAGTAAGTAAAACATGATGACAAACCCACTTCAAGTGGAGGCCAGCCTATGACTACCCCAAAAAGGGAGGTAGACATATAATTGTTACTATAATTCTTGTAGATGTTGATATCAATAGAAATTGGTTACTCAAAGTGGATAAAAATTACTGCGGGATGATGTCGATAGATAGTAGATTACAATACTCATTATCTTAATAGGCTAGATTAATGAAAGAATTACAAGAAATAGTGGATAGAATAGAACCAGATACAATGAGGATTATAGGAATGAAAGAGTGGGAAAATTGTGATTCTGATACTAAACTTATAATAATAGAAAAAGGTGAAGAAGAATAATTTGATAAAAATAAATGAAAGTGTAACTAGTGAGCCGTAAGAAAAATAGAACATAGGAAAATATTTAGTAAAATTAGTAGTTAGGGTTGAAGAAAATAATACAGATTAACTAGAGAAGGGAAATAATAAAAGAAGTGGAGAAGGATACATAGATTTAGAGGAAAGTTATAGATTAAGATATTTTAAAGGTAGGAAGTTGTTTATGGAGAAAGATAGGTATGAAGAGGCACCAATATAAGATGTATATTCCAAGCATCACATAATCCCAAAGGACATGACCCCTTGGAACAATCATCATCCCATGTGCCACTTGAAAAATTATTTGACAACTTAAAAATAAGAGAAGTTTTGAAAGCTAAATACAATGAATTGGAATTAGATAGACAGATAAGAGAAGAAGTTCTAAAAGGATTCAAGGAGATGTTAGGAGAATTATAATTTGACATAAAAATAACAAGAGACAAAGGAAAGGGTATAACCAAAATATGCACAATCAAAAGAAGAAATAGAAACAATAGAAAATACCACGGATATCCTCGACCACATAGAATTAACAAAACATCACTAAGATGGCTTAAAAAATAAGATTTTCATTTTTTGGAAAAGATACAAAGGATACAGAAGAACATTTGTTTATATTAAATTCATTATGGAGAAGAAACAATGTTCCATACCTAACAACCAAGTTATATGATTTTTTTGGATATTATGAGATGACACATTTAAGTGGTATATGAAATCTATCCTTCATCATGTCAAAAATTGGGATATAATATAAAAATAATTCAAGGCCAATTTTATTACCCAGCCAACCAACATAAAGTGTAAGTAAGATGAGAGATCTGGTACATAAAAAGGGATAAAAGCTGAAAGAATTTTATTATTGATTAAAAAATGTATCAAGGAGGATAGATGGTCCTTTTATGGAAAAAAATAATTAAATGGTTTATCTCAAGTTTATTGTCATATTTAAGAAAATCACTAGATGGGAAATAATTTATAACATTTGTTGAAGAATTAGAAATGGAAACAAGGTTGGAATCCCAACCATGATGTAGAGAGGGAGAGAACACCATAAAAACAGAATTAGAAAAGGTGTAACTAGAGTTGGTTAGGTTAAAATTAAAACAAGATATACAGAGGAAAAAATAATTAATAACAAATTACCCTCTTATAATAACTTCAAGATCCAAAATTTTATGCACAATATGTTTTGTAAATGGTCATAACAAGTTATATTGCCCCTACCTAGAAAATAAAAGAGAGTAGCTACAATCGACAACACTCCTTAGAAAACTAATCTACAAGTAACACACCACCTATAGAAAAAATGAATGAAGAAATAATTTCTCAATTAATTTAGTCCAACTATGTTGAACACAACCTAAGGGATATGCTATCTAATACTCTAGCAACCATTTGATCATGAATTTTATTCATTTAAAATATCAACCCAAATACGTGTATTTTTCAATGATTTGTATATTATATATACGATATTAGATTTATTGATATTATGATTTATTTAGAATTTAAAATACAGAAATTAAAACAACAATGTTGAGATTGAAATACTAAAATAGAAAAATTTAAAACAAATAAGGAAATGTGAATGAAATTATGGCTATAAATGATATAAATAAATCTGCTAAAATATGAAATAATGATTATAGACAAACACAAATGGGCCTTTTATTGGGTGGATGTATTCCCTCAAAGATTATAATTAAATAAAACAATCCTTTATTTTCCAGATCCCTTCCTTAACATTCAAATCACCCCATTTTATAATAAATGTGCATGTATTTATAAATCAAGTAGATTCATTGATGCAAGCTTCTTCTTGTAATGTGTACGAGAAGGAATTCCTTATTTTAGAAACAAAAATAATAAGAGGAGTTTACTTACTATACTAAGATATTTCATATTCAAATTAAATTTTCATCCCATCCCGGAGAAGTTGTGATGCCTCAAAAGAAGAGGTAAAGTATGACTTTTCCATGATACAAGGTTTCCATTTTTATATAGATACGTGATGAATTGTTTTATCAGTTATATTTCCACATTTTCGGGTGAGTTTATTTTATGTGTTGGATTTCCTCATGTTATAGACTGATCTAGTGGATGTTGTAGGTTGATCTTCATAGATGTTGTGTGCTTTGCATTAGGTGGATGTTGTAAGATGATATTCATAGATCTTGTGTGCTACCTTGGGTGGATGCTACAAGTTTATCTTCATGTAGACACCAAAATTTTGGTTCTCTCATCCCCCATCCCACATTCACTCTCCTTCATTGTCATTATGCATGATCACACCCCCATCCTATTCGAATTCCCATTTCTCTCCTAAATCTAATTTATTCCTTTTAATTTTGTATTTTCCTATCTTAATCATATCCCATCACATAATTATTTTATCTCTCAATAATCACCCTTAATCACATTTAATTATCCATAAACATGATTATCACCTTAATAACATCCCTAAACACCTCATTTATCCTTTATAGGACCATCATATTCCCTCATTCAATGCCCTTATATCTCTTGTAACCACTTTTATCATCCCTATGCAACCCTAACATACAAAATCAACTCAAAACCATAATCTAACCCTAATAAGGCCTCTTGTGTCAAGTTGTGCATCATCCTCATCTACTAAATCAACGGTCCCGAGAAGTTGATGGTGACCCTACTAGGTCATTGGTGACCTATAAGTATGTCACTACCCCTCCTTAAAGGGGATGAAATTTTGGAGATTCGACTTCTTGTGATATTTTTATGTTTTGTTCTATTCTTGTGAATTTTTATCATCATTTTAAAGTTATCTTGCATCCCTCATCAATCATATTTGGAGATGAATCTTGGAGTTTACTTGGAGCCATATATTATTTCATCATCTTTTCATCAGCTTTATAGGCCCGTTTGTCGTCTTGGAGATATGTAGCCTCATCAACCACTCTTATTTCTTTCTTATAGTTTATTTGACATCTATCATATTCCAAAATACCTAATCTAGCCATGCTTGCCATTGATTCTACCTTGGTTTCCATCGATCTGATATATATCAGTCCTTTCCTTGTATTTTTCCTATTTTCCATTTGTTTCTTAGCCTCTGCAACATCTAGATCCCTCTCCTTTATGATATACCTATCTAACAACTCAGATCACACTTTTCTACCTCAACCACCTTAGACTATCCCAGATCTCTCCTTGGTCTCCATAGACCCCATCTACATCTGTTACATCTACATGTAATTTGCATCCTTTATTTTTCCCGTGCCTCTCGCAACATATCTAGAATAGCGTCATTATTTCATAATCAGTCCTAGATCCACTATTTTCAAATATTTTAATCTTCTCTCTACAATCATTGTCAACTACCCGTATTTGTCTCGGTCACCATCAAACCCGTCAGGTTTGAAACCTTTTATTTTATCATTATCATATCATTATCTTAGCATATATAGTATATCCCCGATCTATGTTCCATTCTGATTATCTTATTCATGTAATTTATACATTATTTTCAATAAACATTTTAATCACATGGGTTGACTTCCTCCTTAGTAAGTTTATCACTTCTCGAGACTAAATTTGTCAGGTAACCCACCATATAATCTACTAATATTTTTCTTTTCTAATTTTTAATTTTTGTGTTGGTTATTGAGATCACCATGGAGAGGATATTTGTGCCCATATCCCATCTTCATCATCGTCATACATTAGAGGTATCCTTAAACCCTCCCATTTTTTAGATTTTCTTGTTTTCATGCATAAAATTTCATTAACTTTGAACAGATCTGGAAAACTCGTCAAACATTTTGACATGCTCAAAGGGGACCTACCTAACTCTTTTTGTAAGTTCCTTTTTTATTTTCATTTTCTATTCTACATTCTATTTTCCTCTTTTTGATAACCCCGCAGTTAGAGTTATTCACTTGCATGTGCCTAGGGGCTTTCTTAATTTCTCAACAATGAGTGCATTCAAATTGGAAAAAGGAAGAACATGTTATCCAAGTATTCTCCTCTTTGATCCTTATTTTATACTTTTTACATCAATTATCCCTATGTTTTCTTTTTCTCATTGAATATCACATTTGGCTTTGGATCTAAAAACAACATCTCTTCATGCTTGCTTTATCACATAGTTTAAGTAGGTGGTAATATCTTGCATTCACAATTATTCAAACACAACTAAACCACACACATCAATTTACACATCTAAACATCTCCTACCAGTGTGGATATATTAGGATTCTATCTCCCACTAAAGAAGCCGCCATGGTGTTCTAGCCATGTAAGAAATGTTTTGTCTATCGGTATATCGGTAAGAAGTGCCCAAATTTTTTTGGTGCATGAAGTGCGCGGGTAGGCCCCAATACCAATCCACATACTAATAGTCATCACTTATTTTTACCTCAAGTAACTTCATGTATATCGAGGACTCCAGCCCTAAACAACTTGAAACCATCCTTAGAACGACCACTTCTTTAGGTTCCCTTTGAGCCTCTTTCCCTCTTCACATTTCTCTAAATAAAAAGATAAATACAAATTTGCTACTTGATTTGATTTTTGCATTAATAATATGCATAAGTATTTTCTTGTTTATTTCATGCCCATTGATACTCATTCCCAAGCCAAGAAATGGAACAATCAACCTCTTCTAACAATATCCCCATCTCAAACAATCTTTGAAAAAAACATCTGCACTTTCCATTGTTTCCTCTAGACCTTTGGTCACCTCATCTTCGGTTTCCCAACCCATCATTTCTATGGTCCCTCCTCATGAGACCCATGTCATCTAAACCAATCCCCATCTTGAAACTAATACTTTTGTTTATCACCATTCCAACCCCTCTAGACCAGATACACCACCTTTTTCCATTTCCTTAAGAGAATTTGGACCTCCCACCATCCCTCGTGGATACTTGGAGTTTTAGGAAATCCTTGATGCTAGTCATGTCTCCCTTCATAATTAAATTTCTCATAAATCCACCAATATCCCCATCAATGGACCTACCCTTCAACATCTCTATGCCTATCCCCCACATCCTGAATCCACTGAAGTTATAACTTCCCAACTTGTTGTCTTCTTTTCTAGGGCTACAAATGAGCTAACAATATCTCAACATGAACATGGCCCTCATGAGTATTCTACCATGGTCCCCTAAACCCACCTTTCCACTCAATTGGTGGTCCCCATCCCACCTAATCTACCTCGTATCAATACCATCCCTACATCTTCTATCCCTATTCCTTCTTCATCTACCCTTATCATCAATTCTCCCACCCAAACTCTTCAAGAATCTAACCTAATTCCTCCACCACCCGAGCAACATGTTCAAAACTCAATGCCTCTCTTCACATCTCAAGTCCATACAAATGTTGTTACCTTCTAATCCCACCCTTCATATTTGAATCGGAAAATCAACCACCAATCTGAAGCATCTTTCAACACATGTTTCCCAATCAACCCATTCAAACATCTCAACCACCTCATACGCATGTACCAACTCACCAAACAAAACCTAATCTAATACCCTCATCACTCAACAATAATATTCTCAATCTTACTTGTTATCACCAAATTACAAAACCGTTTGATTTTTCATGTGTGTGTGCATGAGATATCAATGTAACTGGGTAACATGGGACCATCTCTCAAGTTGTGGGACTTGCAGACTTGAGATGGACCTCTAGAGAAGGCTAGTTCCACTACCTAATCCTATGCTACAACCACTCATAATGAAATAAATGAAACTATCTACTCCTAATCTATCAATTAAAAGGGACTAGGGAGAAGGAGAAATGGTAAAAGAGGGAAATCCTACACTAAAAGTGGTGATATCACCAAGAGAAGGGTGTGTTGGATAGTTCAAAATGCTTGAAAATGGAGAAAGATGAGAATGGAGAGGATGGACAAGCATCATAGACCAAAATACATACAATACACCATCTTCATTAAGCACAACAACATCTAAGCATGTAATGAGAACAATAAAATGCACAGTATACTTGCAAGCATGAAGAAAGGAAAGAGAAAGAAATGGAAACCAATGCAAGGATAGAGAAATAATCACAAAAACTAGTTGTATTGCTCCAATAATTTACACAATACATCATTTTAGAGGAGATAAACATGATTCACCATTACAAAGCTCAAAAATGAAGGCTTGGAGCTCCATATCCACCCAATAGATAAGAAGAAGAGAGAGCAACATAAAAATGTCCAACTCTTTTTTAAAAATGAGCTCTCTTTTACAAATATAGAAGAATGAATGAGAGAGAGAGGGAACTCTAAATTTGCACTCAACCACCAACAAAATGTATTGAATGACCTAAAAAAGGCATGAAGAACCTTACAAAACACATCCCCCATTGTCCTTTGGATCATATAAGAAGAAAAGTACCTCCATACCTCCATAAATGCGTTTTTGCTTTGTTTGGGATGTGATATATGAACATGGGAAGTTTTTCAGGTTTTTCTCCCACCTTATTCACCAACTTACAATATTTAATGATTTCATGGGATAAATATTTGAATTATGAATCCATTGACACTAATTTTATCAAAAATGGATAATTTTGGTGAAAGATACGGGGTGTGGGTATGGAGTGGACTTTTTAACATTTGTAAAAGTTTTGGGCCTCTGTGATTTTATTTTATTTTCCCACAGAGTCCTGTCCTTAGTCATTTTTTTGATTTTTGGTCCTTTGCATTGCGGAAATATTTTTGTGTGGGGAAATTGTTTAGAAGAGGCAATAGAACTTGATTTCCTATTGGGCGTGAAATGGCCGCATCTCTCCCGCAATACACCTTGCCTCCAACTTGGTGAGCTTGGTTAGCTCACCAAGCTCCTCCTTAACTCGCCCTTATAACTCCCCTTCCTCGTGGCTCCTTATTCATTTTAGGAACTTGCTCCCATGGGGAAATAGTTCCCCTGTGAACCTCATTCAATGCAGCCCCTCGTGCATGCACAACACTTCGACACTTGTTATCGCCTAATTTTGACTTCACAAAATTAATTTTAAAAAAATAAAAATGGAAATTTTGAAATTTTTCAAAAGTGTTACTTTGCGTGGTTTATCACCCTCATGATGACCATCTCCTTTTTGTGATCGTTTCAGTCTTCATTTCGTCCTTTTCGGTGAGAACTCCACCCACCAGGCTTTAAATTACATTAAAATACATTAAATTAGTTAATATTTAATTAATTAATTTCTCTTTGTTTGATAAAATTAATTTTTAAATAACTTGGGAGTATTTAATTAAATAAATATTAATTGAAATTCATTCGACAATTTTTTTATTTTTGCCAGGAAGTAAGCTTATGCTTCCAATTGCTAGGAATGCCAAATTGGCTTCCCGAACCCGGATTTCCCCTTTCCTGGCAATCTTATTTTAATTTCCCGCTTGTGGGATTTTCTCCACCAATTTCTAAATCATGGATTGGCAAACGGGAAGGAAATCTCCCAATTTCCTACATGGGGAAATTGAATGGAGATTACCAACCCACTTTGCCATTCCTGTTGGCAATTGGCCATTGCTTTCCCCATTTCCCCTCTGGCAATTAATTCGACTACTCGAGAAGAGAGGAAGTTGGATTAATCCTCATAACTTCTTCCGTTAAACTCATTTGAAAGATTCGTATGAAGCTTCCCACTTCTTCTAAAGAACATAATATTTTATCACATCCCACAATTTTGCGAGACCATTCAAAAGGATAAAACACAACCATAAAGATCCCACGCGTTGGGACTGCATAGAGCCAAAATAAAATAATAAACTTTGTAGAGAAGAACATGTTTTCCCAGCTAAATAAAGATTAAATATTTTCTATTTCCGCCACAAGAAATCACGCGTTCTTCAGGAGGATTCACGCATTGACTAAAAGATCACACCGAAGAAGTAAATATCAAATTGCAGGATTATTAGAATTGGGTGATTTTCACATACCAAGGAGAAATTTGATTCCAGCAAATTTAATAAAAAAATTAGGATATTAAAATCGGGTGATTTTTGTTTATTTTAAATTAAAAATAAATAAATAATCGTCACCGGAATCAAAAATTGTAACCTGATCAAGTTATTGTTATTATTATTATTATTATTATTATTATTTTAAAATAATAATAATAATATTAAAATGGAACATATTTTTCTTGCATTGACGGAGATTTCGAGACTCGAGAATCGACCCGCTTGCATTGTTTTGCGTGCCTAAGTCATTCTTACGTGAAATTTATAATAGCAAAAAAATCTAACAAATCTGCAAGGAGATCGAGGAAGCCGTTGAAGAAATCAATCAAATCCACCCCAAGTATGAATTTCAAGGAATTATCCCACCCGGTTCATTAAGTCAAGATATGATGACAACATCAACGATACAAATCTGGGTCACATCAACGTGCAACAATTTTGCGAGAGGGTGAAAATCAAGGCAAAACCATTTTCTCGCTTAGACTTTACCATAGTGGTCTACCCTAAGCAGCAACATTTCTATCTTAGTGCGGTGTCCTAATTGGTTATCGCTTGCATGGAGCATTGTGATCTGAGAGGAGGAAGTTTTAAAGATAATTGTGAGCCTTTCCTCTTAATCACACCAGAGCACATTGAGGAATTGTTCGGCATACCCGACTTTCCCGAGGATGTGTATATCAATCACCACTCAACACAAGAATTCTAGGATGAAGAACCCCTGAGATGAAGCAAGATGGTTAATAATAACTGGTTAGTAACCAAGAGACCTCGAATGGATAGGCTTCCCAAAGAACTGTACCGCATTGGGTTCATGGAAGAAATCGGGGACATGATTACTCTCCTAAGTCAATTTTTCGGTCTACCTTCTGCTAGGATTTTCCACCTATGGATGTATCAGTTTATCTACATCATCCTAGCAAAGAAAGAGTTTGTGGATTGTGTAGACACTAAAATTAGGTCACACTCCCCCTTCGTCCCTCAACATATAAGTCCCCCTTTATTACATCTACCTAGCCATGACCCCCTTCACCCTACTAATATTAATTTAATTAATGCTTTATCCTCACTATATTTATTATTTAAATATCTTATTTAAATAATATCTACACATATAGTTCACTTAGACACCTCACCAAGATAACTCAAGCTAAGACCTATTCTTAGCAAGTTACCATAACTAACTAAGACTTACCCAAACCCTAAAAATCAATGCCTACACTCCCTCTAACTACATTCCCGCATGCTCACAAGAAGCTCCTAGTCTAATCCATGGGATAATGACACAAGATCCAAGGAAATCGGAGGATCTCCCTAAGTTTAGTAAACCTAGAAAATCCCACCTTGACCGATGTCGGTTTCCCCTAACCATCGCCGGTTAAGCCGGACCGCCGTCGGTCACCCCTTTTAACCCCTAAACTACCTTATTCTCAAGCTTGGTAGAAATCGGGAGAAAAGATGGACGAGAGAGATAACACATCTTCAGAGATCCAATTCTAGCAAGAATTGACATCCAAGGAAGGAGATTGAGGATCTTCTCCTGCACAGCCTTCCCAGCCACATTCTGATCTATCCAAGAAAAGAGGAGTGTGCATGCAACCCATACAGAAGCTTTTATTCAGTTGGTGATCACTTGTAGCCTTAAAAACCATCATCAGCCCCTCCATCCTTCACACATAGACTTTCAGAAATGAAATCCAAGTAAGTGCAACATCATACTTTCCTGATTATTTCATTTTATCATTATTTTATCATCCATTGTTCATCTTGCTCCCTATTGACCATCTCCAACATTTTTACCTCCATAGACCCATCAAAACCTCACAAAAACCTATTCCAGTCACCCAATACCTCATCCCGACCAACCAAATCCTTTGTGCAATCACAAAGGAGACCAAAATCCTGTTATGTGATGTTTCCAGATCTCACAGTAACCGGCGCCGATTATACCTAAGCTAATCAGAGTCACCCCCGATCAACGCCGGTCTTTGTGTTTTCCCACACACCTTAGACAGAGACCTATCCACCTAATTTTATCTCACCCTCATTCACTTGTGACCTACCCGAGACCTTTATCGGACACTGCAACCCAGAACTAACCATTTTACTAGTGGATTCTATTCTATCTTAGCTCATTAGATTAGATCTATTTTATTATTGTGTTTTTAAGTGAGATACCTAAATCATTTCAAAATAAAAATAGGATTTACTTTGTTTTTACCATTAATTTGTTTAAAACAGTTTTTATCGATGACCATCTAGGAAGTATCATGCTTCTGGATCTAGCTCACGCTTAGCGAGTTCCTTTGCCCATATTGTTTAATTCTTTTTGGTGGTCTTTCTTTCTTTACAAGTAGTTCCTCCTAGCTAAAAGGAAGCTCTCATGGTTAGTGTGGATTTGGAAGTCATACGCGTGCACAACCCATCAACCGACATTTGAACAACTATTCCTCCTACGGCCATTACCCTATTTGTTTCGTCAACGCTTCTAAGAAACAATCTAAGAAAAAGGTGAAACATTTTGGCATGCCCGTGGGACCCATCCGGGGTTCCTTTCATTTCATTCATTCCTAGGAAAAATTGTGTGTTTGTTTTCCTTCTAAAAAGCGTACACATTAATTTCTTTCCCTGGTAATCCACTTCGTCTTTCTACTTACTCTAAAGGAAACTTTTCTTTTGGTGTATTTAAAAAGAATCATTTCTTCATGTTTTCTACATTTTAGTGAAAGAGCATCCCTCTTCCTTTTCATCTTATTATGTCATCCAATTTCATATTTTTGATTTGGGTTTAAAAACAATCGCATTCCATTCTAATTTTCTGCATTAGCTCACATTAATTGAGGGCAACCTATATGCTAGAGGTCATGACCAGCTGATGGTTGACAAACGAATCATAGAAAAGCACTTCTATCCTTTTCTCTTTCTCTGAGTCTTACCAAACCACACAAAAATTTAAATACATACATTCTTAAACAACATCTTACCTGGAAGAAGTTGTAGGTGATCACATGATCATGGCATAATGTGCACCTAGCTCGTTGCTCTGTCGAGTCATACTTTAGAGCGAAGCCCACCCCCACCATAACAAACTTGAAACCTCACCCTTTAGATATCCTTATTTGTAGGAAGCCATCCTCACCAAAAAATCTATTTCACAATTCATGTGTCACTCCCTAAATAGCATAAGCTAAAAAACATGATAGAAAGGGCACTCCTAGGATCGCATTTTCTTAGTGTTTCGCTTTGCTTGTGTTTTGAGGTGAAAGGTCACATTCATCACTTTATTTTGCTCATCCTTGCACACTCCTCATCATAGCTGGTATATTCCGGCTTCACCCGAGTGTGCTCGGGCCATATCATCATCACTTCCTGCAGTGCGGTCCGATTCTACACGGATCTTAATTCACAACCACTTTCTTTCATCAACATGTTTCAATTTCACAAGAACCGCCATCGGTTACCACAGTATCGCATCGGTTATACCCTACCAACGTTGGTTCCAGTCCTTTTTCTAACCTACTCAAAAGGACATTCTCACTTCACTTTTCTCCACTTCCCATAGTCTCTGTCACTATCATTTTTTTCCCATTAACGTTTTACACATCCCCAGATTTGGCATACTTGTCATATTTTTCCTTCTACCTCACTGATTACTCACTGCCTATTTTCTACAGTGACCAACAGTGGTTACCCTTGACCGACATCAGTTTTCCCTAACCGACATTGGTTAGCCTATTTCACATTCCACCCACCATTTGTTACTTCATCCATTTTTTTTCTTGTTGTTCTCTGTACCATTTACAGAGAAGTAGCCCCACCTGATTAGTATTGGTTCACATGGTACTGACCCGAAGACAAGTGAATGCCCTCATGTTCCATGCCAGTTGCCAACCACTCCCACCTAGTCCTTCACCACCTTCTATTTTATCACCAGCCATGGATCCTATCTAGCCTACTAATATCACTACCAGAGATGAGGAGTTCACACGACTCCTTAACTAGAACCCTCTTGCCGCCTTACAGTTTTACCTCTCCCATTCATCCACTCGAGACGCCTTGGGTTAGTTGATATACAACATGCCCATATCTATCCCCCTTACTCTCGCACCCACTTCTACATCAGCCCCATCTGGCTCCATGCTACTGCATCCACCTTACCCCAAATCGTTTCAGCTTAGGTTTCATACCCCCATGACTACCGCGTCATTACCTCTATGGCACCCATTACATCCACCATACCCTCGACGATTACCCCAAACACAACCTCATCCATCCCTCATGTCTCACACATACCTGTAGCTACATTCCCACCTCTAGTATCGGTGACCCCTACCCCATTTTAGAACGTAGTTCTTTCCATTCCACAATCATTAGCCCCTATTGCCACTAGGGTTACCACGACCCTTCCTCCCCCATATACATACTACCAACAACCACCTATTTCATCTATTATTCATTCTAGGTACGTACCCCCTATTTCATTTCCTTCTTCTCCACCACCTTACATGGCAGCCCCATACACTGGAATGCCACACCCATTATATGTTCAAAACCAACCTCCTCATGCTATAGGAGGCATCCAATCATCACAACCCACCAACGACCTAATTAAATTGATGATGGACAAGATGCAAAAACTAGAGGCATAGATTTCCAGCTCTCATAACACTCTCACCTATTACAAGATTTGCAATGATCCTATTCACCCATCCATTCCCATCCATTCATACCCTATGCATTGGGAAATGCCTAAATTCAACCACTTCAATAGTAAGGAAGACCCACAACAACATTTGCACTCATTCAAACATGGGTGTTATCTGATTGCTCATGATGATGCCTTACTTTTGAGAACTTTTCCCATGTCCCTCACTAGACCTACATTAGACTGGTATAGTGGGTTACCCAAACACTCCATATTTTCATTCAATCAGGTAGCCCAAGCTTTTTTGGATCATTTTTCAATCAATATTGCCAAGAAAGTTACCATGACCAATCTATATTCTACACGCGTCAAGATAAGGATGAATCTATCATGATTTTGTTGCTCACGGCATAGCTTAATCAATCAACTTACCTTTCAACCACCAAAAACTAAACTCATTGAGCTCTTTACCCAAGATTGCGCTAGACATATCTCCCCGACCTTGCAGTCCAAACTTTTGAACATTCGATGAGGCATTCACTATGGCATGAAAGTTAGAGATTCGGGCCATCGAAGAGAAGAAAATCCAATTACAAAATAAGAATTCGAGAATTCAAGTCGAATGAAACCTCTTCTTCTTCCAAACCACCAACCAATTATTCAAAGGCTAAAGGTACCACTAATGCAGTGGTACTCAAGGCCGGCCTAGCTCATCCATCCAATCAAGCTACACCCTCATCTAATCTATCACCTATTCAGGATTTTTGATTCAGACAAGAGTAGTGAAAATATACCCCAATTAGGGAACCTTACTCTTCTATCTTAGAAAAGCTTATCAAACTTGGAGCCATCACTCTTCCACCCGTAAAACCAAACGCTGATTTTGACCCTGCTCGCCCCATGCTTGCATGGTATAAAGAGCATGATTTCTGTAACTATCACCGAGTGAAGGGTCATAGTGACAGAAACTGCATCACTTTCAAGAATATTGTCCAAGAAATGCTCAAGAAAGGTGAGCTAACTGTGGATAATCCCAATTCCGCCCCCAACCAAAATCTACAAATCTTCAAAAACCATTTCCCAATCATGCCCCTTCATCCAATCAAACCGGTGAGACATCCACTCACAATACCCATACCCGTGAGGTTCACACAATATTTAACGAGGTACCTATCGCCTCTCAATTTCCCTAGATCCCTTCCATAGAGGAAATCCTAGCCCGAAATCCTCCTTCCACATTGGAACCAACCTCCACCATTCTTTCACCATCGAAAGAACACCCTTCATCTCCTACATCACCTCCGAAGGAGTCTTCTGCCGACATTGAGACCATCTCACCCCTAGCTTCTTCACTTAGCAAACCTTTACCTACCATACCTCCTCCACCCATGAGGAGCACCTATCAATTCCTCCCCATAGAGGAAATCCCATCATCCCTTCCACTTGTCATAGACCGTGGGAATACCTTTACCTATTGGCGAGCATTCTCCATCTCTGCTACCCGACATCTAACGGACCTACTTTTAGGTCTCTTACCCACGAAAGCTGAATCTAGCCTAGTCCCCACCTCTAAGATGCATTTTACAGAATTCCCATTAGGTCTTCACCAACTCCACCTGAAACGTGCCATTCTCACATTTGGCTGATCACTTGGATTATGTGGATAAGGCTTTATTATGGGGCGCCTCTTACTCCCCTGTCTCAAAGACAAATGTAGAGATCCTCGATGACACCTCCACTATCTACCCAAGCACATTTCCACCCATCAAACCACATACAACCACTGCTGTTGCAACCCCTTCCATGATATCTATTAACACTCACACCACACCCTTACCCATAACCTGACCTATGCCTAAACCCAAACCCATACCCACAATATTTACCTCCACTAAACCTATTACCACTTTAGGGGTCACCCGACCACCAACCTTACTCATCCACCTATTAAACTGGATTTAGCTACATCCTCCAACATTAAAACCACACCTACTCTGACACCCAAACTAAAGAAACAAAATCATCAACCTCATACCCCTACCGCACCAATCACACCCGCACTTGTCCCGTCTACCTTAAGACCTCAGCTGCCCAACATGGTCAAGCACCCCTCACCCATTCGTTCCTCACAAATATTTAACCTACCCAAGCATAGAACATGACTCATACCCGCACTGCAGTCTCTTTACCACCAATACCTCGATACCTTCGCTTATTGCTTCACTACCTCCTACACTTCAATCATTGTCCCTCACACCCCAAGCACGACCTACGTCATCTACCTTCATAGCACCCTCATTATCCCCATGGGTAACTCACCATCTTCCTTCATATTCTTTTCCTTCTAGTCCTTGTATGCCCACATCACCTTTACCCAAGAAGGTGTAACCCAAAAAAAAACCCCACTACCCCACAACAAGGTAGTCAAAACAACCCCACACCCTCCTACTCATCCATCTAATGTAGCCCTATCTAAATGAACCCGACCGATACCTCAAACCACACCGGAACCTAAAACCATAGCTCGACCTGTTCCTACTCTTCCAAAAATAATTCCCAGATAACCAACCACACCTACACCCAAACCCACATTCACTTCCCATTGTGATCCACTAGCAGGGTCCTATGCCAAAATTTTAACCAACCTCCTTGAGACTTATGTTATCACATTACCACCACTCTGACCTTACGACCCCCTCAAACCCAAGCCAAAGGGGTTTGATGATACCAAAATTTACGCATACCATCGTGTGCCAGGGCATGATGTGGAGAACTGCAAGGCCTTGAAAACCGTCCTTATCCAATTGTGTCCACCAAACTAACTTTGATGATGATGACCTTCTTGATGAGGATCCTACTTCACCAACACCCATTCCCACACTACACACTCAACAACCACAACCTCCACCCTCACAGCTCCTAGAACCACACACAAAATTTGAAATTAACATGGTTCACATCAAAGAACTTGCCATGCCACCACCCAAATTTCACTGCGCTCAACTGACCTCACAAGGATTTTCTCCTCCCATAGGTTTCACCCTTCATGTCATTATACCACTTACCCTAAAACCTCTCCATTTGAAAATTTCCCTCAAATCAACATGGTACACGTCACTACATGTGTGCGTATGTAAAGAAAAGGTAGGTGACCCACTAACCAATCCTATACCCAACATACCATCTACACCCATACCTAAGATAACTATCCAGTGGCCCCACATACCGCATTTCTAATGGCATCACACATCACACCATGCTAAAAAAGTACACCAATATCCACTCAAAATGTCCTTATATGACCTCATCCAATCCTCGAATCCCATCGTCAAGCTCTCATGGAGGTTCTTCAATCTATCGAGGTTTTACCCAATGACCCTACACCCGTAGCCTCACTATTATCACACCCCATCATGTAGCCTCCCTCACCAAATTACCACCTTCATCCTCACCTCACCTTTTTCACCAAGTGGCCTCCTCGGCTTCTCGGGAGGCGGAGATCGCGCCATACCAAAATGATGACCCAAACCCAGCCCTCTTCATCTCTGTACACATTGATGACATATTGGTACACCGTGTGATGATTGATGGAGGTGCTAACATTAACATCATTTCATCCCATTCCTTTTCTCAAATGTGCATACCTAACAATTGCATGCATAAACATCTAGTCATGTTGTGTTGATTCAACGATGCTATCACCTCCACACTAGGCACTGTCATCCTTCACATTTACATGGGCCCCCGCACTGTTCCCGAATTGTTTTATGTTTTGTTGGGGGAATTCCAATATAACTTGTTTCTTGGTAGACCCTAGATCCGTGTCATGGGTTTTGTTACCTCCACTTTGCATTGTTGTGTAAAGTTTGAACACAAAGGATACACTTATACCATTCCAAATAGACCCATCACCTTTTAAAACATGCAACATACTTTACCGACCCAATGATGTACTCATACCGGTCAAGCTGTCTACTTCCGCAACCAATACCGCTTCAGCTACACATACACCCACACCTACTAGTACAGCCGATTCTTTCATTGCACATACCTCCTCCATGATTACCGCTGCTATAACCTCCACGGCTGACCCATTCACTTCCCAATCCATTAACACCACCTCTGCATCAACCTCTGACACATTGTCCATACCAGCTACCCACGTACCAACCACTGATCCCTTAGAAGGTGTTTTTCAATGCCTCACTCTGGGGGAATACCACCTATATAGTGTCAACACCTTCCTTACTCCACATGAGTATGGAAGCCTTCACCAACACCCTCACTATGATCACCATATAGGAGAACACCTCCTTTATGGTCCTCCTCATCTTCGTACTAGTCTCACCTATGGGGGACTTGATACTACCACCTACACACCTGAACCACCATCACAACCTCGCCCATTTTCTGTGACTTCCAATCACTTATCAATCTCCATTTTGCCCACACCTTCCTACACCAATGTGGAAGGGTTTTGGTTTTGGATTTTACGAGAAAGGTCACCATACCGTTATTCCATGTACCACCTATAAACATAATGACCGGAGTGGTATTGGCTTCCCCGACCCTTCTACCAAACAGGCCCATATTGAATTCATTGAGGACCCTAGCCCTTCTCCACCTTCATCACCACCCTCACCGACAGAGTTGATGGGTCCTGAATCTATCCCTCCTAATTTTTTTTTTCATAAACACCATTTCTTTGGGGCCTTTGAATTATCAACGTGAAGGCGAGGCCCCTTCCACTCTCCCATTCTTGTATCCTGAGATGATCGATGATGACACACCGACCATTAACGTTATTTAATGTCAGGATGATGAATCCATACTCACCTACCTTGGTGTAGAAGACTCATATATTCATCGGTTGTTACCCTCTAAGACGCAAACCATGTTGAATGAATCGACTATTGAGATCAACATTCATACTCAGGACGACCCGCACATCCTAAAGATCAGACAATCTTTAGATGCTTTGCTGAATAGGAAGCCATCACTTCCTTTCTCTGAGATCATAACCACACTTTCACTTGGTCTTATGCGTAGACATGCCCGGTATTGACCCCACCATAGTGGTCCACAATATCGTAACCATTCCCGATGCCAAACCTATCAAACAAAAGCTAAGGAAAATGTACCCTCGCATTTCTCTTCTCGTCAAAGAAGAACTTCAGTGCCTTCTTTTTGTTTCCTTCATCTTACCCATTGATTATCCTCATTGGATTTCTAACATTGTCTTTGTTACTAAAGCAATAGGGGACTCTGCATTTACACATACTTCCGAGACCTCAACCTCACCTCGCCCAAAGGATGACTTTCCCTTGCCTAGTATGTTTCAATTGGTTGACCTTACCATGGGTCACAAGATGCTCTCACTCATGGATGGTTTCTCGGGTTATAGACAAATTTTTCTTTCCCTTAAGATCAACACAAGACCACATTCATTACCCCTTGGGGAACCTTTTGCTATTGAGTCATGCCTTTTGGCCTTAAAAATGTTGGTGCTACATATCAGCGTGCTATGACTTACATATTCCATGATATCATGCATCACATATTGGAAGATTACATGGATGATCTCTTGTCTAAATCTAAACACCGCACCAAGCACCTTGTTGTCCTTGAAACCATCTTTGATCACCTCATTAAATATTACGCCTGTCTTCAAAAAGTGCATCTTCACGGTTCTCTCAAGAAAACTCCTGGGATTTATTGTTTCTCTCCGTGGTATAGAAGTTGACCTTGCTAAATTCAAGGCCATTCTGGAAATGCCTCTCGCCTACGAACCTCAAACAACTATGTAGCGTATAAGGTAAATTACAGTCCATTTGCCGTTTCATTTCACAACTCTCCGATCACCGTTGTCAACCATTTCATCACCTTCTCAAAAAGGATGTCTCTTTCAAATGGGATGATGACTGCCATAAAGCTTTTGAGGCCTTAAAATAATACCTTCTCCAACCACCCATACATATCCCACCTAAAGACAAACAGCCCTTCTACCTATACATATCAGCTACCGATCATTCCTTGGGATCCATGCTCGCTCATCATGATGAACAACATAGGGAGCAGGTGGTTTATTACATAAGCCATACTCTTTTGGACTATGAAACCTGATACAACCACCTAGAAAATCTTTGCTTCTAGCCTTAGTTTTTATCGACACCAAACTCTGTCATTACCTACTCAACCACAAAACATATGGTGTGACCAAAATGGACCCTTTACACTTCATGTATGCCAAACCCTATCAAAATTAGTGCACTTTGTGTGATGGCTTATGCTTTTAGCTAATCTTGACCTCTAATTCATTCACCAAAAGTCCACTAAGTGCCATGATATCACCGACCAACCGGTGACACACCTATTGCCAGGACTAACCCTCTAATTAAACTTTCTTGATGAATCCATTGCTACCCTTTCCTGGATGAACCCCTTACCAAATGACACTATTATTTGAAGATTCCAAGTGTCGGTGTGGGGTGGAGCTGGTGTTATCCTCATCCCTCTAGATGGAGAACCCATGCCTTTGTATTTCAAACTAGACTTTAAATGCACCAACAATATTTTGGAGTACAAAGCACTCGTACTAGGTCTCTAGAATACCTGTGCCCTCGATGTCAAATCAATCCACATCTTTGGTGATTCACAATTGGTCATAAACCAAGTCAATGGCATGTACAAATATTGTAACGAGATACTTCAAAAGTATAAACATCATGTAGACATAATTTTGACCACCTTTGATTGTTACACCCTTTAAACCATCCCACGATCAACCAACAAATTTACGAGACACTATGGCCTCGCTTAGCTTTCCAAATACCCGCTTCCCTTACCAATTCCAAAATATTTGTCACTCATCTGATAATGCTCTCCATTCACCTTCTTATTTACCTCACGATGTTTACTCAATCAGAATTGACACCCTTGACCCAAGTGACCTTTGGTATAAATAATACTCACTACCTTTCCCTCTCCATCTTACCTCCTAATCCACCTTAATGCATAACGTGCCTTACTTAATAAGGTCTCCCATTTCATTATCCTGGGGGATTCCTCTATAAGCATGACTTTGATGGTATTCTCTTACGATGCCTCATAAGTCCTGAAATTCCTTATACCATTAAGGAAGTTCATGACGACATATGTGGAGGTCACTTCAGTGGCCTTGCTATTGCTAAGCGTATTCTTTGCCTAGGCTATTATTGGCCGAACCTTAACCATGATTGTTGCGAATATGTCAAGAATTGTTTCAAATTCAAACAACATTCCAATCTTCATCATACACCCAGGTCATGCCTTATAGTTCGCTCGTGACCTTTGGCCCTTCTCTCAATGGGGTTTGGATCTTGTCGGTGAAATCAATCCTCATTCTTCCCAATTCCATCAATGGATCATAACCGATACCGAATACTACACAAAATGGGTGGAAGACATACCGCTCATCTCCACAAAAGCTGAGAAAATATGTGAGTTTATTAACCATCACATCATTTGTCACTTTGGTGTCCCTCATCGCCTCATCATTGACAATGGAAAACAATTCAAAAACAAAACACTATAAAACTTTATGACACCTTCGGCATTCATCTTATTCTCTCCTCACCTTATTACCCACAAACCAATGGCCAAGTTGAATCCACTAACAAAACCCTCAATAAAATTCTCATGAAAGTGGTTGATGATACTGGGAAGGATTGGCATATGCACATTCCTTTTTCTCTATGGGCATACCGCACTAGTATTCACACTTCCACTGCAGCTACACCCTTTTCACTGGTCTATGGACTCGAGGCCATTCTGCCTCTTGAAATATAGATCCCCTCACTTCGCATTTCTCTCCATGACATGCTTACTAATGATGAATTTCATCAGGACCACTTAGCACAACTAGAGTTATTAGACGAATGTCGTCTTAACGCTCTGGATCACCTTCAAGTTTATCAACAACGTATCAAACGTGCTTATGAAAAACGTGTTCATGAACAAACCTTCCAAGTTAGTGACCTTGTTTTGAAAGAAAATCAACACGTAACCAAAGTAGAAAAAAGTAAATGGGGAAAATTCACTCCTAATTGGCTTGGACCATACATTATAACTCATACTTATGGATTGAGTGCCTATCATTTGTCCTCGCTTAAGGGTAAGCCCGAGCTTGAGCCCCTCAATGCCTTGCATCTTCAACCATTCTACTATTGACTTCTAGTCCTACATCACTATTTATCTAGTTCATGCTCATCCCTTGAGTGCCATTTACCTTTCTTTTTTCACCCCTCCACTTTAAATGACTAAACAAGAATCATGTGATTACTCATCACCCTTTTGCCTTATCTTAAATATGTGCACCATGGCTCTGCACATGGCATGATTCTCATGGATACTTTTCATCTTCTTTTGGATGAGATCCCATGGTTGTTCACCCTCACCTTCTCAACAAGAACCAAATGCTTTGTTATAGTCTTGCCCATGACTTAAAAGCCAAAAAAAAATGATGAATCCTCGGAAGGACATCTTCCAAAATAAGGGATCAACTCCTTGAGTCAAACTTCCAACATAAAAGATAAATCCCTCAAAAGGACATCTTCACCTTTAATTATTGCTATGATTAGACTACTTCCTCGAAGGACAGCTATAAAAATCTTGCAACTCTCTACATAGTATTTCCAAAAAGAGGACTATTTTCTCAAAAATCAAAATTTAGAAGCTTCCCGCATCGATCAACTTCGCAAAGACCTCAAGGAGACATATATTCCTCCCATATAGACTTCCCACATCGATCAGTCTATCTAAAAGTCAAAAAGAAAAGAAAAAGAAAAATAATATTTTTCATCATGGACTTGCCTATTGTGATCTTGGCTCTATTGCCCAAGGCATTCTACTTCCCATTTTATGACCCAATTACCTACACCTCCTTACCCGTTGTCTTTTCACTTCATACCTCAAGGGACCTGCTAAACCTATGACATTTCGTGATCATGTGACTATTCGTCACTCTTAGAATTATCAATCATGTAATGTATTTAGGGTCTTACGTTCATTAGCCTATCTATAGATGTGTTTCATATGTTTTGATCCTTGCCAATCGGGTGGCTTTCTTGCCCCCTCTTATCTTTTCTCTTCTTCATTACCTTTTGATATTCTTATATAGGACTAGGGCCTCGACACCTATCTTTTGAGATTTTCTTCTTCCACCTCAATCAACCTAAAATCACCCATACCTATCTACCTATATTCCACCTAACCTAATCGACCTTGACCTAATCATACCTATGACCTGGAATCCACACTACCTATCAAATTGAAATCATCTCTACCTATCTATCTATCCTCCACCCAACCTAATCGACCTTGACCTAATCATACCTATGACCTCGAATAAACCCTAACTATCAACCGCACTACCTATTCTTCGATCTTCTCATATTCTTTCATAGCTTATGGGAGAACTACATCGGTCTGAGGTCCCTTTTCATTGGGACTATATAGCAGCACTTCCAGGGCATGGGGCCTTAGAAGGTTAGCTCGGCCACTCTTTACCCGTAACCATTTTCCCCACCTTTACCTAATTTCCTGTTCATATCAAAAACCTCAACATCTAAACCATATACCACATAACTTTTACCACTTATATTATTTCACATTTTCATACATAACTAGCATTTTCCACATTTTACATTATCTCATGCATATATATTGCCATTTGCTACCAAAATACCGAAATGAACATCCATGCCTAAACCAACCTCGACTCGATCCATGCCTAACCACTTGAATCCACCATGCCTAACCAACTTTGACTCAACCATGCCTATAACTTAACTCATCCATGCCTATCACTCCGACTCAACCATGCCTATAACCTAACTCATCCATGCCTATCACCCGACTCAATCCATGCCTAACCAACTTTGACTCCACCATGGCTACACCAACTCTCACTTAATCCATGCCTAGCCCAAACCTAACTCAACTATGCCTAATCAACTTTGACTCGATCCATGCCTAAAATGACTTGACTTTATCATGCCTAACTCACCTAATTTCCATCCATATCAAACCAACAAACCCATATCTCATCTAATACAAAGTAACAAATCCACATCTCATCTAACACAACCCATAAACCAATATCTCCTAAACACATCAACACATCATCAAATACCATGAATCTCATCATATAAATCAATAATCTGTGTATCTCAAAATCCCTTCCTATCTCATCATGGCCATCATCTCAAAAATGTGAGCACGCAAGCTGATATACAATACAAAATGTCATCGACACAGAGGCTAGTCTCATATATACAAAAAGAATGAATGTATCAATACAAATATCCTTGGATAGTAGGCGATATTATCATGTACAAAACAATAATAAATACAAAATATCTTAAGCACATAGGCCAATCTCATATATAATACATATAAAAATGACTCGATCGCAGGCCGGTCCATAAAAGTCAATCATCTCCCCATCGATGTTGGGAATGCTCCTATGTTGTGTCTCTCCCGACCCCTCTACTACACATGTCGAGGGATGTCACTGCCTCACCTCCCGATGATGGCCCCTCACCTAAAACTAGCCTCTACACACTAGTGACCTCACCACGACCCCCGTCCCCTGGGCTTGCCGAGCCCTCTTTACTCTCCACACTTTGTGAGTGTGGGATTTAGTCCTCTCACTAGAGGCTCAGGCTGTTGTGCTCTGTACTTGGCATAGGAGGGCACATCTATCCCGATAACTAACAAAGGATCCTAGTAATACCATGCCTCTCTAGGGCATCTCTAAAATCGCCATGGGCTGCATGTGGAGGTGTTATGGGTCCCGCTACCTACGTGGTTACTGCATAATGGGACCCTATCCTTGAAACTACACTAAGCCCTATCTTTGGTACTAGAACTTGAGTCAGCCTTGGAATCTGTTCTGTGCTCGTAGTTGGGCCTGCGGGGTAGTAATGTCGTCTCGTGTCTTCTATCTGGTTAGTCCTGCACTCCATAACCTGCCCCTATGCTATGACCAACTAGATCTCAGCAAAGCCTACACTGTGCTTGTAGGGTGGCTATCTACCCTCCATCTTCACCTACCTCCTCTCCATCTCCATCTCCCCTACCTCCACCTGCAGTGTACTGTCCCTACCCTACCCCCTAAGCTCGCAACATCACTAATCCTGGGCTGTGTGTGGCAACCACTACCTAAACCCATCTACCCTACCTATACCCAAACCCGTCTACCCTACCTATCTACCCTACCCATCCACCATACCCATTTACCCTACCCATCCACCATACCCATTTACCCTACCTATCTACCCGAACCCATCCACCCGAAACTCTCTACCCTAACCCTCACCCACACCTACCTAAACCCATCTACCCTACCTATCTACCCTAACCCTCACCCACACCTACCCACACCCATCCACTTGAAACTATCTACCCTACCATCACCCAAAATGCCCTCAACCCTTACCCACCTACCCTACTTTCTTACCCTAAACCCTTTCCCTCTCACTTAATTTCTTTCCCACCCTACACTTACTCTCTTCCCTTTTTTATCCCAATTTACACTTTGGATTAACTGACCCTGGTTATCCTAGACCGATCCACGGTCTCTCGTTTGACTTAACCGATCACTATTCTTATGATTGGCACTGGTCACTACCCACCGATGTTGGCCACAAGTCGACCGACATCGGTCACTGTTGCCATGCCCACCCCGACTTTCCAACCCTACTTTTTCCCTTCCTAGACATTCTACCCACCCAAATCCTACTTTACACCCTTAATTGTTCCTACATTACCCTTTTGCACTACCCCCTACCCTTCACTATTACCTTTTCCCTCTCTTTTTCCCATTTTGAAATTCTTTCCCCCAAACCCCCATTTTTAAATATTTTCTACATTTTGCATCAAATTCACCAAACAATCAATCAAAAGGTTTGAATCCTACTCCGATCCCACCGCCACCATTGGGGTGGAAACTCAGCCTCCGCGCCACTCCTCTCGAGCCCACTTTGGCCTCCACCATCCTCAAATGACCTCCAATTCTCTCCACTAATCACCTTACTTGATCCAATCTCATGGCCCCACCTCTCGCCCACTCAATCTCACCTATGTGGCTCACCAACCAATCTCTCTACCGTACTCTTTTGACTTCTTCCTCTTTTCTCTCTTTTTTTCCTCTTCTTCTCCTTAACAATGCACAAATGAATTTTTAAAATGTAGGTCTTTTCCGCTTTTTATACCCTACCTGACTTTCAACTGCGACGTCAGTCAACCCTTGACCGAGGCTGGTCTGATGCCCCTAGCTAACTATCGTCGGTTCCCCTACACCATCATTCGGTTCATCCTGACCACTTTCGGTTACCCTGCCTACTCATTACCCTCACATTGACCTCATTTTCCTTACCTCCCTTTTCTTTTTCCTTCCATACACCTACTTGGACCACTTTACCTTCACTTCTGGCCCTCCACCTTCTTCAACCTCACCACGTCCACTGTTGAAGCCTCCTTATTTTACCCCTACCTCGGCCTTACCCGTGCCATGATCTCAATATTTGGACCTGGACCATTGCTAGTGACCTTTTGACCTCATGTGTTTGCTATACCTTGCGGCACTATTACCTGTGTTGTTTGACCTAATGACTTTACCTAGCCTATTACCATGACCGTTTATCCTGACCCTACCTTTGGTGTACTGGAACATACCTACACGTTCCTGCACCTAACCTACATTGTGTTTCTTGACCTTATCCTATACCTTGGATACCAGATTCACTTCACCCTTGTTTGGATAAACCTATCGACCTTAGACTATGGGGAGTTTTCCTGCTCTTCAACCCAGTAGCATGCTGCAGTTTATATGTGTGTGTGTGTGTTTGAATGTTGCTACCTTTAACCCTGACCCATTACCTAGATTACCCAAGTAGACCTTTCACCCTCTTCCCCTATACCCACTTACCTTTTCCTCACATTTACCTTTTATCAAACCACTCACCGCTTTAGCCTGCTACCTCGTCAGTTCCTGGTTTGAGGGGGATCACCTTCACCCTCACATGGGCCAACCACATCTTATTTTTGTTAGCATCGCTTACCAATACAAGCTATGCAACAAAAAGGGGAAAAATTTAGACACTAAAATTAGGTCACACTCCCCCTTCGTCCCTCGACATATAAGCCCCCCTTTATTACATCTACCTAGCCATGACCCCCTTCACCCTACTAATATTAATTTAATTAAATTAATGCTTTATCCTCACTATATTTATTATTTAAATATCTTATTTAAATAATATCTACACATATAGTTCACTTAGACACCTCACCAAGCTAACTCAACCTAAGACCTATTCTTAGCAAGTTACCATAACTAACTAAGACTTACCCAAACCCTAAAAATCAATGCCTACACTCCCTCTAACTACATTCCCGCATGCTCACAAGAATCTCCCAGTCTAATCCATGGGATAATGACACAAGATCCGAGGAAATCAGGAGGATCTCCCTAAGTTTAGTAAAACTAGAAAATCCCACCTTGATCGACATCAATTTCCCCTAACCGTTGCCGGTTAGGCCGGACCACCGTCAGTCACCCCTTTTAACCCATAAAATACCTTATTCTCAAGGTTGGTAGACATTGGGAGAAAAGGTGGATGAGAGAGATAACGCATCTTCAGAGAGCCAATTCTAGCAAGAATCGACATCCAAGGAAGGAGATTGAGGATCTTCTCTGCATAGCCTTCCCAAACCACATTACGATCTATCCAAGCAAAGAGGAGTGTGCATACATCCCATGCGAGAATATTTTCTTCAGTTAGTGATCACTTGCAGCCTTCAAACCCATCATCAGCCCCTCCATCCTTCACACATAGACTTTTAGAAATGAAATCCAAGTAAGTGCAACATCATACTTTCCTGGTTATTTCATTTTATCATTATTTTATCATCCATTGTTCATCTTGCTCCCTATTGAACATCTCCAACATTTTTTTACCTCCATAGGCCCATCAAAACCTTGCAAAAACCTATTACAATCACCCAATACCTTGTCCCGACAAACCAAATCCTTTGTGCAATCACAAAGGAGACCAAAATCTGTTATGTGACGTTTCCAGATCTCACAAGAATCGGCACCGGTTATACATAACCGTGGTTGGTTGTCACCCCTAACCGACACCGATCTCTGTGTTTGACCACACTGCCCTTAGATAGAGACCTATCCACATAATTTTATCTCACCCTCATTCACTTATGACCTACCCGAGACCTTTATTAGACTGCGGAACCCGTAACCCACCATTTGACTAGTGGATTCTATTCTAGCTTAGCATGTTAGATTAGATCTATTTTCTTATTGTGTTTTTAAGTGAGATACCTAAATCATTTCAAAATAACAATAGGATTTACCTTGTTTTCAGCATTAATTTGTTTAAAACAATGGACTGACAACCATCTAGGAAGTATCACGCTTCCCGGATCTAGCTCATGCTAGGTAGTTCACTTGCCCATATTGTTTAATTCTTTCTGGTGGTCTTGCTTTCATTACAGGTAGTTCCTCCTAGCCAAAAGGAATCTCTCATGGTCAGTTGTGGATTCAGAAGTCATACGCATGCAACAACCCATCAACCGACATTTGAATAGGTATTCCTCCTACGCCTGTTACCCTATCTATTTTGTCAACGCTTCTAAGAAACAATCTAAGAAAAAGGTGAAATGATTGGGCCACCATCATTAGTAACACCCTTCACAAACAATTGATAGAAGTTAAGATGAATGGATGCTTCTACATGACATCATATCTAACTTATCCATGTGCAAGAAGAAATCTATTTTCGGGACTTGAAATGAGGGGAGTCATGGGGCCATCATATAGTGTTTTTCACTATTACCCTCAACTCAGTTGAAAAATAGTTCTCACCATTTTAGAAGAGTCAACGATGCATTCACCTTCTGCGTGATCTAGAACTCCGAATCTTTGAGGAAAGGTTTTCTAAAGAAACCATGAGTGTCATTTCCCAATGAGGAACTGGTTTATATAATTTTCATCTTTTTCCTACAATCACATGAGTGGATTTGTTGGTACCCGTGGAAACTTCCTAAGTACGTCAGTGACAGATGGGCATTAATGGAGCTGGCACGAAAATTATTCCAAGTTCACTGCCTTCTTAATGATAAGCACCATTCAGGAATTCATTTCCCAATCCAAATAAGGGAATACCAATGTCCAAATCTTTTCAATGCACAACTCCTGGAAAAAGAGTTTTCTCTCATAACCATCCATCCATATGTGAAGAGATCCCAGTTTGATATCAATGGATATATGCAAAATATTACGGGAGCAAAGTATCAACATAATCATACCATGAAATATTTACGGGCTGCTTGTTCGGATGAACATGAGGTAAGAAGATGGGAGTACTCTCACCTAACACTTAATTAGATCAATGCCTTCCGCATCAAGAGCCCTCCCGATTCATTCATAAATTATGATGAGGATGTCATTGATCCTTCATATGATGTAGTTGCTTTTACCCCATTGCCTTGAATTGACTGGACCAAAAGAGATGAATTTTCTCTTGATAGCAAGAATCAACCAATTATTGAAAGAATCATATCTTGGTATGACAGAGAACTTGCCAAGTTGCAATCAATTCCAGATCATGCTTTAGGATAATAAAAATTTCCAACACGAGGAGGCCTCCATTTGACTAAAGTCTCTTCTCGAATGACCTCTGTACCATCCAATCATACACAATAAGCAAGAAAGGAGTGGTTGCCAAAATTAACTTTACCAAGTAATGTGTCACGAGGAGAAAGATCTAAAGATCCTAACCCGAATAAGGAAGAGAGCATGTGTCAGATTTTCTACCTCAAGTAGAGATTCTTCTACCCACATCGTTAATAGTGCCCAAAAGATAGTAGAAAATGATCCTCGGCCATGCTTCAAAAAGCATCCACTTAGGTATAGGTAATTCAAATATCAAACACTTGAACATGTAATTCATGAAGGGATTTCCCAAAATCTCTGAATAATCGGGAAGTGGAGATTGAGGTTGTGTCTTCTCAAATTAAGGTCGTAGAAAGGGTTCTTGTAGGATCTCATGATGTCGAGGACAATGAGAATTTTTTTTTGAGCTCAAGGATTTTTATGCTGAAATGGTGAATGATAATCCTTCTTGGGTTGATTCCGAAGTGAAGAAAAGGAAGAGAGTTGTCAAGCCAATTGACATTGATTTTGATGCCCTTTTCAAACTTTCGAATGATGCCATTCCTAAGAAGCCTAAGGTTCTTTCTTGAATAATGGTTGATAATGATGGAAAAAAATTTGTAGATCTTTCCATTCCACAAGTTGATAAAGAGCGCGATGCTATGACACCTGCCAACTATGAAGTTTCTAGACTTGGACTTGGAAGATCTACATTATAAAGTGACATGGTGATGGCTCAAGATTCAATTGATATCGTGCTAAAGAGACTTGATAAATAAAAGTCTCAAAACTCTCAGCTCAAGGCTGAAAAGAATCAATTGGTGGAATATGTTCAACATTTGATAAACCCCATATTATCCACTTTCCCCGTACCTGATGTAGTGGCTGCCCCAGATGAAGATACTCTCAATTTTTCAAAAGAAATAAACACATTGGGCCATGTCACTAAAACTTGGCTATCAAAGATTATCGTTTTAGGCCAGGGTACATTCAAGACTATGGTTAAGCTTCATGAAGATGTCGGTATGTATCTTGATCCAATTCTTTCTTTCAAACAAACTTTTGTTTCTACTATATCAAATTTGAATGAGATATTGCCCAGTTTACATGAGATGACAAGTATGGAATCTTCAGTTTTAGCTATTGAAGGAATTCTTGAATTTTAACATCGAGGGACATGTTTTCTTTGGTGTCTGCGCATCTCAAATCAAGAAAGACACTTCTCAAGGATTCTATGATCCATAATGAAAGCATGTGTAATGAAGCCTTCAATGCACTCTCCTTGATTCAAGAATTCATGGTTGAGATTCCTTGCAACCTCGTAAATGAGCATAATCGAGGTGTTCATCGAAGCGGTGGAAGATCAATTTTCACAATTGTTTAAGGACATGTACATGCCTCCTGCAAACAATTTCTTATCGATTTGAATGGAGCGGTGCATCAAATTAAAGAACTTACTTAAGAACACTCAATCTAAAATTGTTAATTTAAATGATATGCCAAGTAGAATTCTTGAATTACGGGTATTTTGTGAGGCTATTCTTTGACCAAGTGAACCTCCAGAAGAAGAAAAGATGTTTGAAAGTTTATGAAGGTTTAGGTCCTTTCAACTCGCCAAAAGCGGCAAATCCTAATTTCACTTTGGCGGTTTAGGGAGTTAATTATCTTGGTATCTAATGAATTGGGAGAGTCCATTTCTCATACGCTTGAGATAGGCGAGACCCCATTTCAATGGATAAGGAACTAGTTATTATTGTATATTTTAAAATGTGTTTTTATTTGTTTTGGGAAACTATGGATAATTTTAAGTAATTTCTATTTTTGGGTTGTCTTTCATAAAGTTGTTGAAAAGTCAAAGGTCACTTAAGTGCCTTATTTAATGATCATGTAAAACCCTAACTACTTTGTAACCAAATTTTGGGTTATAAAAGGAAGCGAGGAGCTCATTTGTAAGGGTGACTTTGAGAGAGGAGAAGAAATAATTTTGTGTACAAGCTTTGTTTCAGGAAGAAACTTTGTGTTCTTTTGTGAAATTTTTTTGGAGTTAATGAAATACGAACTTTGTGTCTCATTCATTGTCTCTTGTAACATTTGATGTTCTTATGTTCATTAGATGTTAGGTTTTTGAATCTTGCATGCAAATATTATCTTTGATCTTATTGTCAATGTTATTAATCGGTTGTTCTAGTTCACAGTGATCAAGCTCTGATTATCTACTTGCTCATGTGTGTTCCCTTTTACACGTTCTTGTTTGGCTAACTCAAACTCCGTTTTATTTGTGTTAGTTATTCATCTTTCTTCTTCATGCAATATTAGGCTCTATGTTTACCTAACTCTTGCATGTTATTTCATTCATTCCATTTCACTCCTTTCCTTCATTCCATTCCATCTCCTTCATTCACTTTTCTTTCCATTGATGTTCCAAAACACCCCCACATACAATTTTGAATGTATAGATGTAAATATAGTTTTGGTTTTCAATAAAGGCAGCCTCACCTTCATTGAGGAGGGACTTCATTCCCACACTGTTGCATGTCATTTGCATGCATGTAAATCCATATGCTAACAGTTTTTGGTGACTCTGCTGGGGATTTAGGAATCGTTAACCAGTGCTTGGTTAAATCTTTATGACTATCCCCTCTGCACAAGCTCCAGTTCTTCAACCGAACCTTGTGCCCAATGAAGATTTCCAAGGATACATTACTACCCACCTTTGAACAGTGAGCTTGGGAAAACCGTGAAAATTGCAGCAATTTGTGGTCATGTTGATAGAGCCATTGACGAGAGAAATCTACGTCGAAGACCTTAGAAGAAGAGCACCCGTGCCTTGTGGCGGAAAGACCTCCTGGACACGTGTTGATTGTTGTTCATTGATGCGGTCCTCTTCCACCAAGGTAATAAGTTGTATCACTATTATAGGTAACCCACCTATCTTGCAACCAAATCTTGTTTTTGTAGATACTTAAGAAGACATATCATTAGATTTGAGGTAAGATATTTGGGAAAAGCACACAAGTAACTATCATTTTCATCTCACCGTATCAGTACTAGATAATGAAGAAGAGAAAACCACGAGAGTTGCTAGATCCATTTAGGCACAAATAGCTCAAGAAAGAGAGCGAAGAGAAAAGGCTAGAGCTGGTTGAAACATGCTAGTGATCCCTTCACAATAAATATTTCAAACTGGAAGGAAAGAGGTTTACGCGAGGAGAAAAAGCTAAAGGTCAATCTGACCCCACTTTTGAATTTCAAGGAAAATTTAGTTTCAAGTTATCTCCTCCAAAGAAGAACACACCTTATAGATCTGCAAGCCTTGCATCAAGTCCTGAAAGAGAAAGCAAGGAAGTAATCACCACCAGTCAAGTACTTGTCCTTGATCATGTTGTTTTACCTTTGCATACCACCTTTCCCAAAATGGCAGTCAACATACCATGGGGAAATGCCATAGGCCCATTGGCCTTACTTGATCGACATGAACTCCCATGAGGATCAAGAAATATTCTTCCCAAGTTTGACGGAGATGGGAAGACGTCACTAGATGACCATATTTCTACCTTTTTTGCTACATGTGTTGTTTTTTCGGTAGAATATGAAGATGTTGCTATTCACCTCTTCGTCAAAACATTGCATGATGTTCTTTGCAGATTGGCTTCATCATCTGCCCAATGGATGTATCAAAAATTGGAATGATATGAAAACTAAGTTTGAAAATCGATTCAAGATGGCAAAAGATGAACATGCTCTTCTTGCCCAACTATCTCAGGTGAAGAAAGAGCCAACAGAACCCATGAGGAATTTCATGGCTAAATTCAACAAAATGGTGAACAAATTTCCCACGGAATTCGTCCAAACCTTGATGGACAAAAATGTTTCTTTATTAATGCACAACAACCAGAAGTGTGCTATCAGCTGAGAAGGGCTAGAGTGGCTACTTTGGAACTTGCTCAATCTTTGGCCATAGAAATTGAAGATGACTTAATCATGGCAGGAAAATTCAAGAAAAATTCCCTCAAAGGAAAGAGTCAAGAAACCCCCAACACTTCAGAAACTATACTCACTAAGTTGGCTAATGATGTGCTGGCTTTGAAAAAGTAAGTTTCTCAAAGTAGTAAACCTACTCCTTACAAAGACATCCCAAGAAAATCATACATTCTCAACAAAGCTAGGATTGTAGGTGTTCCAACAAGGCTTGCTATTGAAGCAGCTCCTGTAACTAATTCAAAATGTGATGTCATTGAAGAAAGTGATGATGAGGTTGAAGTCATCGAGGTTGATGAGGAAGAGCGGATTCTGAGACATCTAGAACCTGAAGTTGAAGATCCTAAGGGGGAAATTAATAATCATTTCTTTGAGTATCGTTTAGAGGAAGAAGATGAATATGAAGAAATTATAGAAGATATGAATAGTCAATCCTTTGTTGTCTTCACGCGCTCTCAGAAAAAGGAGCAGGATACCACTAAGGTAGGAGATAAAGAGGTTTCCAAGGAAACTCCCAAAGAATCCAAGACAAATGAGGCTCCTAAAGAGTCCAAGGTGACTGAGGTTTCAAAGGTCAAAACTATCTTAAAGAAAGGAGGGCCTTTGTTAGATCAATCAATTGGTAAACCAACTACGAAGAAAGTTTCTTCTTCCACATCAGTATTAACCAAGCCCAAGGCCAAGGTCAAAAGTGTGCCATCATCAAGTTTGAAAGAACTAATATCTGAGACTTCAAGTACGGTTACTTTGCCTAAATTTGATATCATTGATCATATCAATAAAACAAAAATTTCCATGTCACAGACAAAGTACTTGAAGTCCAATAAGGATCAACTCGAGAAATTGGTCTAGTTTATCAAAGGTGATTGTATTGTTCATTCCTCCAAAGGAATTCTAAAAACTCCCAAAGATGGGAAATCTCAAAATATTGTGGCAGCCACTACACCTTCCAATGAAAATATTGAACCTTTCTTTGTGTCCTTTACTCGATCAACATATGCAAATTAAGTAATTGCATTATAGTTTTGGAGCCTTAGATAATGTGATGCCGGAAAATGTAGCACATGCTCTCGGTTTGACTTGTACAAGAACATTTGGATCATGCTACTTGGAAACAAAGCAATTTCCTCGATTGGGTAGATTAAAGATGCCCAAATGATTTTAGACCAATTCCCTCAAAAGCAAGTTAAGGTAACTATTTTAGTTGCTGATATTCCCACCTCGTATGGAATGTTATTGAGTAGGAAATCTTGCAAAGATCTAAGTGGATAAATTCAAATGGATTGGCCTCACGCCATGATCCCTATCAATGGAGAAATGAAGAAGCTTATGCCAGAAGCTCAGGCCAAGTTTATAGTAACAAAAAGTGAAGATCCTCGTGCACAGATCCTTTTCCAAGTCTCAAGTATGGGTAATTATATGATGACCACTGAAATTCATACCCATGAGATCACTTGCTAAGATCCCAATGAGATATGGACTCTTGATTTGATGGAAGTTGTTATTTAACGGTTTCTAGTGCAGGAGTGTTGCTCATATCTCCAAATGGTAAAATATTTCCTTTTTCCTATAAACTCAAATTTTCAAATACTAATAACACTATAGAGTACAAGGCATTAATCCTTGGCCTCTAAGCTATGGAGGAGAAAGGGATCAAAAATTTGGAAGTCTTTGGGGATGCAAAATTGATCGCGAAATAGGTAAGAAATCAGTTCCAAGTAAAGAATGATCATTTGAGACACTACAGAAATAAAGTGTGGGATGCAATAAAATTCTTTGAAACTTTTTCCATTAAATTTGTTCCTCATGAAAAGAATGACAAAGAAGATTCTCTAGTAGTGTCAGCTTCATTAATGATTCCTCATTCGAGAATTTGATCAAGTCAAATACACCAATGAAATGGTTTTTAGGCCGAGTGTTCTTAACAATGCGAGAAAATTGGCAAGTATTTAATGATGATCAACAAATTATTGCCTTCTTGGAAAAGAGAGAGAATTTTGAACAGTTTTACTTTGAAAGAAGTGATTCTACATTTCCCAAATCAAATACCTCACCCATTCAGGAAGGAGTTGAGAGCGAAGATCCTGGTGATGGCATCATCCAACTCAAAGGAAATAAAATTCCCAAAGGATTGGTTTCACTTGAAGAAATTTTTGACAAACATGACAAGTTTATCAAAGAGAAAGAGCAAGCAGGACCTGCGAATTCTGCTGACTATGAGCAAGTTAACATCGGTACCAAGGATAAACCTCACCTGATCAATATTGGTAAGTGTTGCTCACCTAAGGAGCACAGGAAATTCATAAGCCTCCTTACCAAATATTCTAACGTTTTGGCTTACTCATACGAAGACTTGAAGTCTTTCCAACCCAGGGAAATGGAGCATGCCATACCCTTGAAGCTTGGTGTAGTTCCATTCAGGAAAAAGCAAAGACAATATAATCCCAAGATTGCAGGGACAATATTTCATGAAGTTCAAAAGATGCTAGATGCACAAATAGTGTTTCCTATTCGAAATTCGACCTGGATAGCTAATATTGTACCGGTTCATAAGAAAAATGGAGAAATTAGGATTTGTGTGGATTTCTACAATCTTAATTAATCTTCCTTGAAGGATAACTACCCACTGCCAGTCATGGACCATATTCTGCAGGAAGTAACTAGATCGAAATGCTATCTATGCTAGATGGCTTCTTTGGTTATAATCATATTGAAGTGGTTAGAGAAGATCAACATAAAACCGCGTTTACTACCCCCTAGGGAATGTTCATGTATAGAAGAATGAATTTTGGTTTGATTAATGTCGGCTACTTTTCAAAGGGCTATGGATATGGCATTTGTAGATTATAAAGAAAAAATCATCGTGATATATCTAGATGACTTGACAGTATTCTCAAAGAAACAAGAAGATCACATAAGAGATTTAGAGAAAATATTGCAAAGGTGCAGACTTCATAAGATTTCTCTGAATCCAAAAAAGTCCATGTTTGGAGTTATGGAAGGGAAACTTCTAGGTCATATTGTTTCTAAGGAAGGAACTAGAATCGATCTTGAACGTGTTCAAGCTATCAAAAATCTTTCCTTGCCTACAAGTAAGCCTAGAGTCCACTCATTCTTTGGGAAGGTGAAATTTTTGAGAAGGTTCATGCCGATTTTTCCGAGCTATGACTAAAGAAATCACTGATATGATGAAAGGAAAGAATCCTTCAAATGGTCAAAGGAAGGTAGAGAGGCATTTGAGCAAATCAAGAGTGCTATTGCAAAAGCTCCTACATTGGTGTGTCTGATTTTAAAAAGATTTCATAATTTATTGTTATGCTTCACCACACACAATCTCCGCCATTTTGACTCAACACAATCAAGAGGGGATCAAATATCCTATCACATTCATGAGTTCGAGATTCAAGAAACATGAACTTAATTACACTCCTCTTGAGAGACATGCATACGCGGTGGTAAGAGCCCTAAAACACTTTAGGTACTATGTGTTGAATTCTCACACCAAAGTCTTAGTTCCAGACACCGCAGTTAAATCAATGCTGACACAACAAGAACCAAGATCTAAAAGAGGTAATTGGGTCTCCAAGATCCAAGAATATGATTTGGATATCAAGCCTACCAAGTTGGTTTGAGGAAGAGGAATCTGCTAACTCATCGCAAAGAACGAACCATGAGATAACTCTGAAGAAGAACAAGTTGAAGAAAAATTACAATTGGTGGTTTTGTCAGTACCACAGATGAATGGTATTATGATATTGCCTACTTCCTCACATATGGTGAGTGTCTAGAGAATCTGACAGCTAAGGAGAAATGATCTATCAAACTAAGAGCTTCTAGGTACATCATTTGGGATAACACATTGTTCAAGAAAGGAATTGACGGCATGTTCCTCAGATGTGTTGATAAAGAGCAACAACCTAGATTGTTGGAAGCTTTCCACAATCATGCTTGTGGTGGTCATTTCTTTGGCCCAGTGATGGCTCATAAAATTCCTTGAGCACATTATTACTATTCCACTATGTTTTCCATGATCAAAAATGGGTGACAAAATGTGAAGCTTGTCAAAGCAATTTGTTGGAAGACCAAATTTGGCAGCTTTGCCTTTGAAGCTTGTTATCATTGAAGAACCCTTTCAACAATGGGGTTTAGATTTTATTGGGGTTTTGAATCCTAATTCTAGTGCAGGTCATACTCACATGCTCACTGCCACTGACTACTTTACAAATTGGGTAGAAGCTACATTGGTGAAACAAACATCTTCTGCGGTGATCTGTGATTTCATCAAAAAAATATATTGGTTCGTTATGGAATTACACACAATATCATGATGGACAATGCCTCAAATTTTTCTTACGTAGAGATGATAGATATTTGTTAAGGGTATGGAATATCCTTGTCTCATTCATCAGATTACTACCCTCAGGGAAATGGTCAGGTTGAATCCAGTAATAAAAACCTCATTACTATTGTGTGTAAGTTAGTCGAAGAAAATCAAAGAACTTGGCACAAAAAGTTATATGATGCATTGTGGGCTGATCGTATAACTCCCAAAAGGGCAATCAGGATGTCTCTATTTCAAATTTTATATGGAACCAATGCTCAAATTCCAGTCACACTGGAGTTACCAACATTAAAACTAGCTCAGGTAGTTGATGATGAATGCTTCACTAGTGCATTAGATAAAGGATCATGTTCTAAGCAAGCTCTAGGAACAAAAGAAGTCAAGTGGCAAACAAGATCGAGGAACATCAATCCAAGGTAAAGAAATTGTTTGACAGGAAAACTAGGGAGAGACAATTTCAAATCAATGACTTAGTTCTTCTCTGGGACAAAAGACGTGAACCAAAAGGAAAGCATGGGAAGTTTGACTCATTGTGGCTAGGCCCTTTCAAAATAAGACATTTCTGTGGAGATAGTACCTATTACTTGGCATATCCTGATGGAACTCATTTGCCTTTTCCCTACAGTGGGTAATATCTCAAGCATTATCAAAATTGAAAATAGGTTGTTCCCCTTATGTACATAGGTATTTAGGATTTTGGTTTGTTTGTTTCCCTGTTTTTTGGTCTCCTCTCTTGTGTCACCCCATTTTTGTGCCCCATCATTTTGAGATCATGTTCATGAATATTTTGAGTGCAGGTCCATTCTTTGCGTTCATGAAGTCCTTGTCCCCAATTAGAGCCAGTTGTTATCAGCCAATTTTGACTTCGCAAAATTAATTTAAAATAAAAATAAAAAATGAAAATTTTCAAAAGTGTTACTTTGCATGGTTTATCACCCTCATGACGACCGTCTCCTTTTTATGATTGTTTCGGTCTTCATTTCATCCTTTTTGGGTGAGAACTCCTCCCACCAGGCTTTAAATTGCATTAAAATACATTAAAATTAATTAATTAATATTTAATTAATTAATTGCTCTTTGTTTGATAAAATTAATTTTTAAATAACTTGGGAGTATTTAATTAAATAAATATTAATTGAAATTCATTCGACAATTTTTTTAATTTTTTTTGTTAGGGGAAGTAAGCTTATGCTTCCAACTCTCGGAATGGCAAATTGGCTTTCCAACCCGATTTCCCCTTTCCTAGCAATATTATTTTAATTTCCCGCTTGTGGGATTTTCTCCACCAATTTCCAAATCATGGATTGGCAAACGGGCAAGAAATCTCCCAATTTCCCACATGGGGAAATTGAACGGAGATTGCCAACCCACTTTGCCATTCCCATTGGCAATTGGCCTTTGCTTTCCCCATTTCCCCTCGCAATTAATTCCACTACCCGGAAGAGAGGAAGTTGGATTATTCCTCATAACTTCTTCCGTCAAACTCATTGGAAAGATTCGTACGAAGCTTCCCACTTCTTCTTCTAAAGAACATAATATTTTATCACATCCCACAATTTTGTGAGACCATTGCAAAGGATAAAACACAACCATAAAAATCAATGCATTCACCAGGCAGTGTAAGAAACAAGAATATTATTTCCTAAAGCTTCAGGCAGGATCTAAAAGCCAAATCCGTATGCATTGGAGAAGGAGGACAATTTTTCAAAGAAGAAAGAAATAAAAATTAAAGCAAATAAAAAGAAAAGCCACCACGTGCAGGTGAAGGAAGATTATTTTCCATGTAGTAGGAAGGGACAACAGGAGAGAGTAGCCAACAGTCCAAATCCAAGCTCCACGCACCTGTCCACAGTCCCATGCAGGCCAAAGGAGGTTGCATCAACAATTTTCCACGTGCTTTGAGCAGTCTGATCAGCAGTCAATACCAAAGACCATGCACCAGCCAAGGAGAGAGGTTTTCCATGTGCTAAGAAGAGATCACCACACACCCATCAAACAAGCTCCCATGCATGCAAGAGAATCAGTTAGAATACAGTCCAAAAATAAAAAGAAAAGTACCACATTTGCATAAGCAAGAAGACAACAAGGTAAAGAAGTCAACAGGCCATGTGGGGAGATAAAAACCTGCGCATATTTTAAAGAGAGAGAGTTGTATACAATATAAAGGAAAAAAGGAAATCTCCACGCATTGGTTAAGGAGATTCTCACATAGATTTCAAAGGGGATATCACCATGCACAACTAAAACCAAGCAAAAGAGCCATGGGTGAGGGAAGAAGGAATCACCACGCACAACCAAAACCAAGTAGTTTGAAGATCCCACATGTTGGGTCTGCATAGAGCCAAAAGAAAATAATAAATTTTGCAGAGAAGAACATTTTTTCCCAGCTAAATAAAGATTAAATATTTTCTATTTCCACCACAAGAAATCACGCGTTCTTAGGAGGATTCACGCATTGACCAGAAGATCACACCGAAGAAGTAAATATCAAATTGCGGGATTATTAGAATCGGGTGATTTTCACATACCAAGGAGAAATTTGATTCCAACAAATTTAATAAAAAATCGATATTAAAATCGGGTGATTTTTGTTTATTTTAAATTAAAAATAAATAAATAATCATCACAGGAATCGAAAATTGTAACCTGATCAAGTTATTGTTATTATTATTATTATTATTTTAAAATAATAATAATAATAATATTAAAATGGAACATATTTTTCTTGCATTGACGGAGGTTTCAGAGACTGAGACCTGACCCCACTTGCGTTGTTTTGCGTGCCTGAGTCATTCTTCTGTGAAATTCATAATGGCCGAAAAATCTAACAAATCTGCAGGGAGATCGAGGAAGCCAGTGGAGAAATCAAACAAATCCACCCTGAAGTATGAATTTCAAGGAATTATCCCTCCCAGTTCCATTAAGTCAGCATATGACAACATCACTGATACAAATCTGGGTCACATCAACGTGCAATAGTTCTGCGAGTGGGTGAAAACTGAAGGCAAAACCATTTTCTCATATAGACTTTACCATAGTGGTCTACCCCAAGCAACAACATTTCCTGTCTCGGTGCAGTGTCCGGAATTGGTTATCGCTTGTGTGGAGCATTATGATCCTAAGAGACAAGGAATTTTTAAAGATAATCGCGACCCTTTCCTCTTAATCACATCGGAGCACATGGAGGAATTTCTCGGCATACTCGACTTTCCCAAGAATGCGGATATCACTCGCCAGTCAACACAAGAATTCTGGGATGAAGAACCCCTGAGATGGAGAAAGATGGTTAATAACAACTGGTTAGTAACCAAGAGACCTCAAATTGATAGGCTTCCCAAAGAACTGTATTGTGTTGAGTTCGTGGAAGAAATCGGGGACATGATTACTCTCCTAAGTCGAGTTTTTGGTCTACCTTCTGCTAGGATTTTCCACCCATGGATGTATTAGTTTATCTGTATCATCCTAGCCAAGAAAGAGTTTGTGGATTGGGCCACCATCATTAGTAACACCCTTCACAAACAATTGATAGAAGTTAAGATGACTGGATGCTTCTACATGACATCGTATTTGACTTATGCGGTAGCAAGAAGAAATCTATTTTGGGACTTGAAACGAGGGGAGTCATGGGGCCGTCAAATAGTGGTTTTCACTATTACCCTAAACTCAGCTTCAAAAATAGTTCTCACCATTTTAGAAGAGTCAACGATGCATTCACCTTCCACGTGATTTAGAACTGAATCGAATACTTGAGGAAAGGTTTTCTAAATAAGAAATGAGTGTCATTTCCCGATGGGGAACTTGGTTTATTAAATTTTCATCTTTTTCCTACATTAGCATGAGTGGATTTGCTGGTACCCGTGGAAACTTCCTAAGTACGTTAGTGACACATGGGAATTAATGGAGTAGCACGACAATTATTCCAAATTCATTGCCTTCTTAGTACAAGTACATTCACGAATTCATTTCTCAATCCAAATTGGGAATACCAATGCCCAAATATTTCGATGCACAACTCATGGAAAAAGAGTTTGCTCTCATAAGCATCCATCCATATGTGAAGAGAGCCCGGTTGATATCAATGGATATATGCAAAATATTATGGGAACAAAGTATCAACATAATCCTACCATGGAAGATTTCTCGGCTGCTTATTCAGACAAACATGAGGTAAGAAGAGGGGAGTACTCTCACCTAACACTTGCTCAGATCAAGGCCTTCCGCATCAAGAGCCCTCTTGATTCATTCATAAATGATGATGAGGATTTCATTGATCCCTCATATGATGCAATTGCTTTTACCCCATTGCCTCGAATCGACTGGACCAAAAGAGATGATTTTTCTCTTGATAGCAAGAATCAACCAATTATTAAAAGAATCATATATTGGTATGACAGATAACTTGCCAAGTTGTAATCAATTCCATATCATACTTCAGGATCACAAAAATTTCCAACACGAGGAGGCCTCCATTTGACTAAATTCTCTTCTCAATCGACCTCTGTACCATCCAATCATACACAATAAGCAAGAAAGGAGTGGTTGCCAAAATTCACTTCGCTAAGTAACGTTTCACGAGGAGAAAGATATAAAGATCATAACCTGAAGAAGGAAGAGAGCGTGTGTCCAGATTTTCTACCTCGAGTAGAGATTCTTCTACCCACATCATTAATAGTGCTCAGAAGCTAGTGGCAAATGATCCTCATCCATGCTTCGAACAAGCATCCACTCAGGTGCAGGTAATTCAAATATCAAACACTTCGAAACATGTAATTCATGAAGGGATTTCCCAAAATCTCCCGAATAATCAAGAAGTGGATATTGAGGTTATGTCTCCTCAAATCAAGGTTGTAGATAGGGTTCTTGCAGGATCTCATGATGTCGAGGACAATGAGAATGTTGTTTCGAGCTCCAGGATTTTGTATGCTGAAATAGTGAATGATACTCCTTCTTGGGTTGATTCCGAAGTGAAGAAAAGGAAGAGAGTTGTCAAGCCAATTGACATTGATTTTGATGCCCTTTTCAAACTTTCGAATGATGCCATTCCTAAGAATCCTAAGGTGCTTTCTTGAATAATGGTGGATAATGATGGAAACAAATTTGTAGATCTTACCTTTCCACAATTTGATAAAGAGTGCGATGCTATGACACCTGCCAACTATGAAGTTTCTAGACTTGGACTTGGAAGATCTACATTATAAAGTGACATGGTGATGGCTCAAGATTCAATTGATATCGTGCTAAAGAGACTTGAGAAATACAAGTCTCAAAACTCTCATTTCAAGGCTGAAAAGAATCAATTGGTGAATATGTTCAACATTTGATAAACCCCATATTATCCACTTTCCCGCACGATGTAGTGGCTGCCCCAGGATGAAGATACTCTCAATTTTCAAAAGAAATAAACACATTGGGCCATGTCACTAAAACTTGGCTCTCGAGAGATTCTCGTTTTAGGCGAGGATGATCAAGACTATGGTTAAGCTTCATGAAGATGTCGGTATGTATCTTGATCCAATTCTTTCTTTCAAACAAATTTTGTTTCTACTATATCAAATTTGGATGAGATATTGCCCACTTTACATGAGATGAAAAGTATGGAATCTTGATTTTAGCTATTGAAGGAATTATTGAATTTGAACATCGAGGGACACATTTTCTTTGGTGTACGTATATCAAATCAAGAAAGAAACTTCTCATGGATTCTATGATCCATTATGAAAGAATGTGCAATGAAGCCTTCACTTCACTCTCCTTGATTCAAGAATTCATGGTTGAGATTCCTTGCTGACCTCGTAAATGAGCATAATCGAGAGGTGTTCATTGAAGCGCGTGGAAGATCAATTTTTACAATTGTTTAAGGACATGTACATCCTGCAAACAATTTCTTGTCGATTTCAATGGAGCGGTGCATCAAATTAAAGAACTTATTAAGAACACTCAATCCAAAATTGTTAATTTAAATGATATGCCAAGTAGAATTCTTGAATTACGGGTATTTTGTGAGGCTATTCTTTGACCAAGTGAACCTCCGGAAGAAGAAAAGATGTTTGAAAATTTGTGAAGGTTTAGGTCCTTTCAACTACCAAAAGCGGCAAATCCTAATTTCACCGGCGTTCGGGGGTTAATTATCTTGGTATCTAACGAATTGGGAGAGTCCATTTCTCATACGCTTGAGATAGGCGGACCCCATTTCAATGGATAAGGAACTAGTTATTATTGTATATTTTAAAAGGTGTTTTTATTTGTTTTTGGGAAACTATGGATAATTTTAAGTAATTTCTATTTTTGGGTTGTCTTTCATAAAGTTGTTGAAAAGTCAAAGGTCACTTAAGTGCCTTATTTAATGATCATGTAAAACCCTAACTACTTTGTAACCAAATTTTGGGTTATAAAAGGAAGCGAGGGGCTCATTTGTAAGGGTGAATTTGAGAGAGGAGAAGAAATACTTTTGTGTGCAAGCTTTGTTTCAGGAAGAAACTTTGTGTTCTTTTGTGAAATTTTTTTGGAGTTAATGAAATACGAACTTTGTGTCTCATTCATTGTCTCTTGTAACATTTGATGTTCTTATGTTCATTAGATGTTAGGTGTTTGAATCTTGCATGCAAATATTATCTTTGATCTTATTTTCAACGTTATTAATTGGTTGTTCTAGTTCACAGTGATCAAGCTTTGATTATCTACTTGCTCATGTGTGTTCCCTTTACACGTTCTTGTTTGGCTAACTCAAACTCCATTTTATTTGTGTTAGTTATTCGTCTTTCTTCTTCATGTAATATTAGGCTCTGTGTTTACCTAACTCTTGCATGTTATTTCATTTCATTCCATTTCACTCCTTTCCTTCATTCCATTCCATCTCCTTCATTCACTTTTCTTTCCATTGATGTTCTAAAACACCCCCACATACAATTTTGAATGTATAGTTGTAAATACGCTTTTGGTTTTCAATAAATGCATCCTCACCTTCATTGAGGAGGGACTTCATTCCCAAATAGTTTCATGTCATTTGCATGCATGCAAATCCATATGCTAACAACACCCCACTCAACACTTTTTGAGCTCACCAAGTCATCCTCCAACTCGATCACCTTTTTTTTGCAGAAATTATGCCCTTTGCGGGCACTCGACCTCCCGCATCTTGTTCCTCAAGATCCCTCTATTCCCACATCTCCTACATGACCCATACCAAAATCTAATGCAATGTGGGTGTTTGACTTAGCTGGAGAACTTGTCACCATGGATAACTTCTTCCCCATGGGCCTCCAATACCTGCAACCATACCGAAGTCTGCACTACAAAGCCCATGACCCTTTCCTTTGTAAATTAGCCATTTCGGGCCTACGGGGCACAAAAGGAACACCAACCCACATACCTCCTAGGCCTCCAAAGGCCGACTAAGCCACACAACACTAAAATTTAGCCCCAAATTCAATTTTCCCAATTTTTCCTAAATCCCTAGGCCAAATAGGTCATTGAAGAGCTAGGTGGAGAAGAATATAGTGCCCCCAAAAGCTATTTTTCCCAATATATCCATTTTTTCCATTTTAAAAATAAAATTTTACAAGTACTGGAACCAAAACAAAGGGGTGGAGGCCTTCCAATTACTCCATTTTTTCAATTTTCCTGTTTATCCAATTCCAAGCTTAGTGTGAAAACCCATAAGAGAAAAAAATGCACTAAATGATCCCAAACCTCCCGAAATCAACTGCAAGTGCCCAAAAACATAGAATTTTACCTAAAACTCAAGATTCTCCATTGAAATCCTGATCAACCGCCTAGGTCCAATCTCTCCCGAGTTTTCCATTTTTTCCAAGGTTAAAAATGGATAACGTTACCCATACAATTACATCCCTCTACAACATCCTATTTCACAACCCATCCAATCATAGACCTTCAATTATGTTCCTCCTTATCAACCACCCCCACAAACTCCTAATTACACCCAACAATATCAACCTTACCCACAACCCAATCCATCTACCTCTTACAATCCACAACCTCATCCATCAGCTCCTCATCCCCACACATCCAATGACCCCATGCAAGCCTTGTTAAGTAGAATGACCAACCTATAGGCCACTACTTTAGGCCCAAAAGCACATTCACCTATGAAAAAATATGTAATGAACCTATCAACCCATCTGTACCCATTAAGCCTTATGATCCACACCAGAGCTTCCTAAGTTCTCTAATTTCAATCGTTAAGAGTATCCCCAACAATATCTCCATGCCTTTAGGAACTCATACTATCTCATCACCCATGATCAAGACCTCATGCTTTGCACCTTCCCCATGTCATTGGATAGACCCACCCTATCTTGGTATAATGGCATCCTTAAACAATCCCTCTTCTCTTTCACTCAACTTACGTATCTTTTCTTAGAGCACTTCTCGATCAATATTGCATGCAAAATCACCATCACAGATCTTTATGCCATTAAACAGTTTGACGACAAATAAATCACTAATTTTGTCACTAGGTGGTGTGGAATTATCAATCAATTATCCTTCTCTTTACCTCAAACCAAAATCATAGAAATATTCTCTAAATCATGTGCCAAACATATCTCATCCACCCTTCAAATTATGTCATTTCAAACTTTCAAAGAAGATTTTACCATGTCTTATAAATTAGAACTATGCACCCTTAAGAAAGACCATGTCAAGCTTCAGTCCAAAAACCTAAGACTGAATTCACCAAATCATCCACCCATAATTACAAATCTAAGAATGCAGCCAATTCCATTCTCACCAAAACTTTTTCCACATCCAAATCTCATGCTGAGCCCCCAAAGAGATCTCCTCAACCGAACCCCAACTATACTCCTCTTGGAGAATCCTATAGCTCCATCTTTGAAAAAATCATGACTTTGCACACCTCATCTAACTTCCTCCCATCCACCCTGTTGATGACTCATGTCCAAAACCCATATGGTATCATGAGGACCATTATTGCAAACATCATCAAGTTTGTGGTCATGATATCAAAAAATGTTGTACCTTTAAGGACCTAGTGCAATGACTTATTGATCATGGGGACCTTAAATTAGACAATCCAAATGCTCCTCCTAATCAACCATTGGATGTCTTTAAGAAACACTTTCCAAATCATCCACCAAAAAACCAAGATAATCCTCTCACATCTCATGCTTGATGCCCATGCAATTAAAACCCTAATTCAAGTTTCAACATCACCACCCACGTCTATTATACCCTCATCTACTGTACCCACATCTATTACACCCATATCTACTTTAACATATATGCCTATGGCTATAATAATATCTACACCTACACCTTCATCTACAACCATATCTATACCCACACCTACATATGTGTCTTCCCTCAAATCTACATATATTATTACATCTACATCTAGAATCATGTCTACACCCGTATCCACATCCACATCTATCTCAACATATACATCTACATCCGTGCCTACATCTACAATTCCATCTATACCCATACCAATACCTACATATTCATTTGAATCCATATCCATATCTACATCATTGCTAACCTCTACCAAATGGACATCTCCCCTTGATTCTATCACAAGTGATGTCCCAATCCCATCCTCTTCCTTGAAAAGTACAACCAATTCTATATCAACACTTCCAAATTACCCACAATTTTAAACCTCTTATGATATTACCAATCCTACTATCCAAAAAACATCCCAATCTTCATCCTCAATCCTTACACCTACAACACAACCCAAATCCAAATTATCTGGTCATACCTCTAAACAAAACCTTACCATTAAAATCATTTCCATCCCCGCCAAGGGTAAAAATTCGTAGAAAAAATATAAAAAACCTTGGCAACCCATATAAAAATATCTTAATCATATGCATAATAAATTAGAGCTTCCACCTTCGAAGCCTCATCAATATAAACAATCTAATATCCAATCATCTATCTGAGGACCTCATGCATCTATTTTGGGAACATGCCATCAATCCAAATATCCCATCACCTCCAAATTTGAATCAAAATCACCTACTTATCCTCCCAAATCAAAGCTAAAATATAAAGTCCTTACCAAACCCCATAAGAGTAAGGCACCTCTTTCTCCTTCATCCACCTCTTCTAAATTGAACCCATCCTCAATCCATGAAATACCCTCTTCTAAAACCCCCATTGGGTCATACACCAAAATCCTTCATCATCTTCTCCAAGCATCCACAATCACCCTTCCCCCATCAAGTCCTTCAATTCACATGGGTGGAAACCCACCTAGTTTGATTATAAAACCATTTTTTCTTATCATCATGTCCCTAGACATGACACATAACACTTGTAAGGATATTTAAACCATAATCAACAACCTCATAGAAGAAGATGATATTCTCATCGGAAGACAAACCTCTTCCATCCACTAGCTCATCCACACCCAAGCATAACTCTCAAACCAAACTCATAACTTCCAAGTCCTATAAAATTTGGCCCCTCATGTACACCTTTAATCCCACCAAAAACCCTACCTCTTCCAAAGAAGGTTCCCCCTTTTCATAAATTCCATCCGAGTTACTACTCACTCTCGCTCTCACGATTCTCAACCATCTACCCAACCAAAACCAAGAGTTTTCATCACTTATCCTTCTAATGATCCCACTCCATCTCCCTCTTTATCAAAGGATAAGGTATCCATCCTAGCCACTCTACAAGCCCAAAATCCTGTTGTCATTGAAAAAAGCATTGTGAAGAAATTGTGTCGGTCCCCATCAAAATGTATCTTTATGAGCTCATCCAAATATCCCATAATCATCAACAATATCTCATCGAAGCTTTGTAACACATACCAATTACCACCAATGAACCTCAACCTTTCGTATATTTTTTAAGATCTCTTACAACTTCGCCACCATATCCTTCGATAATTTTGAAATCCCTAACATTCTACTTGAAGATCATGATTATACCCTTTTCATCACCATCTACATCAATGAAACCTTCATCCAACGATATATGATTGAAAATGGTGCTAACATCAACATCATATCATCCCATATGTTCAACTAACTCAAAATTCCCAGACACCATTGTCACCCAATCACCGAGGTTCTTTAAGCCTTCAATGATGTTATTTCCCCTATTTTAAAGCAACAACTCCCCATCCAAGTTGGTGAAAAAATCCTCCATGAACTCTTATACATTGTTGAGGGGGTTTCCATTATAAAATCTTACTTGGATTCCCATAGATCCTTGCTATACACTACGTCCCATCCAATGTCCATCAATGGATTAAGTACGAACATAAGGGGAGATTCCATACACTCTATGCTGATCTTCTAGCTTTAAAAGCATGCCACATGACCTACCATCCAAATGACGTGCTCATTCCTAAGAAAGATTCATATTTTAAATCATCTACTAGTTCATACATACCTATTTCCAAGTTTCCTAATGATGAATTTATTGACATCGTGATGTAGCATCTCTCATTGGGGAGTATCAACTGATCACCCTTAATTCTCTTCCTACACCCAACCCGACTAGGTAGACCCAAAAATATCCTATGTATCAACCTAACATTGGGGATATCATTCCTTCCATCTAACCCTATTTGAAAACCAACCTTGTTTATGGTGGCATCGATCACCCTTCTTCCCATGCTAATGATCACCCCCATACTAAGCCATATACCAATGAATTTGATTTCCTCTACAACAAATCCTTTTCCTACACTTATCTCCACCGTTGTGCATGGAAGGGATTTGGTCTTGGGCACTACAAACAAGGAATGCATGATCTTATCCTTGATCAATCTCACAAACCCCATGAGAAGTTTGTATTGGGATTCAAAGAACATCCCACCAACTCTCCTCTCGAACACTTCTTCGCATCCCCCATGCACACAGATCCATCATCTAATCCTTCTCCATCCAACAACCCCATGGACATAGATGACACCATGTCCCTTTATTCCAACTTTTTCAAAAATCCACAATCACTTTAGGATTGGTCACCTGTAAGGATGAAGGTGAAACTAGGTACACAGTTATCCAAAATTCACCCCTCAAGGTAATTTTGATAACATGCATCAAATTATTCAGTCCCGAGCAAGTAGATTGATTCAAGGCAAAAAATCATGTTTTTTGGGGTCCCTCGGCTTCTCTCTAACTCTCCCATCCAAGAAGAAATCCCAACGAGTTAGAGAAAATGGAAAAAATGTAGAAAATAAGGTTGCAGGACTGTTTTAAACCAGTTCGGGTCATACTGAGGTTCGTCGTACCAAGCTTGGGGCTGAAAAAACAAAGAAAATTGGCTAAGTCTTTTGTCCCAAGCGATCAGTGGGACATTGGGATGCGAAAAGCCGAAATGGCCGAAAACAAAGAAAAATCACCTAAGTCTTTTGTTTTGCACGGTTTGGGACAGCCGGGACAAAAGTACGTGTGGGACGTGAATCGGTGATTTGCCGGCCAGAAACAGTTCATTTTGGGTGGTTTGGAGATATTTGTCCCGAGCATTCCGGACATAGAGTTGGGACAGAGGTACACGCGGGACATGAATCGACCATTTGTCGAAAGGAATTCCATTTCGAGTGGTTCGAGAGATATTTGTCCCAGGCAGTCCAGGACAGTTGGGACAAAGTACGCGTGGGACGCGTGAGATGTGAAAAGGCGAAAAGGCCACCAAAGAGACCGGAAGTGGCGGGAAATGAGAAGGACTTAGAAAATTTTCCAAGTTTCAGTCAAAGTTTTCAAAGGTAAAAGTTCTAGCCCATTTGCCCCTTCCCATCGAATGGAATCTTGACACGTGTCATCCAAGTGGCGGAGCGTGGGGGGGAAATGGGAAATTTTCCCAAAGTGAAAAATGCCAAATTTTCGAAGGGAAAAGTGCGCCCCGTAGACCCGAGCCAATAAAATAGTGCCACGTGTCCAAGTGGCAGAAATTTTCAAAGGATGAGCCCACGGATGAATCAGAGCCTGACATGTGTCATCCAAGTGGCGGATGAGCAGGGATTTTTCGAAAATTTTCCAAAATGCAAAAAGAGGTAAAATTCAAAATTTTTTCCCGCGATTCGTTTTGGGCTGTTTTTGCCCTAAAACTTCAAATCGCCATATCTTTCGATCTAGAGCTCGGTTTTTGCGTTCTTTATATCAATGGAAATCTGGTGAAATTCTCGTATATGATTCCAAGGTCAATCTTTCATTTTGGTTCAGTTTGGAGAGAGAAAATTAGGAAACATCTTTGGCACGTGGTAATGGCCAGAAATGACGTTTCAACAACCAGTTTTAATGCAACATGGGTCACATTCTTCTTCAGCATGGCCAAAATGTCAGGGCATGGGTCTGTAAGGATGCCCATGCTATTTTAATGCATCTTCATTCAATGAGGAATGGCTCCCATGTTTTTACACATTTTCTCTCTCCTGGGCTCGACCCATGCACTATAAAAGCCAGATTTGGCTCATTTTTCAAAGGTTGTTCATCTTTTCTACTCTGCTCTCCTTTCTTTTCTTCCCCAGGGTTGAAAATGGAGTTTGAACCTCCTCCCCTACTCTGTAATGGCATTTTTGCCTTTTACCATTAAAATGATGTTCTGTGCAAACTTCTGGAGCAACAAAAATGTGTTTTGTGATGCATCTGTCCATCCTTGCTCATTTTTTTCTTGTTTTCTTCTTGCCTCTCTTCATTGCAGGTATTTGTGCATGTTTGAATGTTCATTGCAAGGTTGGAGCTGTGTTCATAGTAGTTTTGATAGATGTTCAACATTTTCCTTCTCTGGTGTATCACCATTTTAGTGTAGGCTTTTGTTTTTTTTTCTCTTTTCTCTCTCTCCCTGTCTCCTTGGAGGTTAGATTAGGATTAGATTAGCTTGCCTACACTGGAACAACTTGTGGTAGGTAGTTTAGGAAGAGGAACCAACCTTCTCTAGAGATTCCTTTCTCATTTTTGCAAGTCCCACACTTGGAGAGAGGTTTCAATGTTGTGCAATCACACTGGATGCTTAGAATGATCAAACTAGAAATCGATCGGCATCCGGGGGTGCTTTGTGATTTTGCACTAACAAGACCTTCCTCTCTAATTCCCAAACATGGTAGAGGAGGATTCCCCTACCATCAACATTCTTAAATACAACAAAGATGAATCTATTATTTACTACATAGGGGTGGAAGAATCTCATATTCATAAGGCCTTACCTCCCGATACATCCACCCTCCTTACAAAACCACCATCAACATCAACATAGGGACTTCACAAGATCCCCACATCCTCAAAGTTGGTCGATCTATTGATCTATAAGAGCTAGAATCCTTCACTGATTTCCTCTCCAAGCATAGCCATGCCTTCCTTTGTATAGTCATATTCAAACATGTTAGGCCTTGATCCTAGCATCATCATCCATAAAATTGTCACCATCCCTAACACAAGGACGGTTAAGTAGAAAATCTGCCATATGCACCCTTGCATAGCCCTCCTTGTCAAAGAGGAATTGCAACGTCTTATTTCTAACAACTTCATCTAACCTATCAATCATCTTCATTGGGTTTATAAAATTTTACCCATTGACAAAGCCTCTAGGAAGCTTCACATCTACACCAAAATTTGAGACTTAAATCTCTCCTTCCATAAGGATGACTTTCCCCTTCCTAACATAGATAAACTTTTTGACCTAACAATTAGCCATGAAATGATTATGGATGTTTTTTGGTTACAATCAAATCCTTATCGCATTGTAAGACCATCATGAGAAATCCTTCATCACCTTGGGAACCTTATGTTATTACGTCATTCCTTTTGGTTTGAAAAATGTAGGGCCACCTATCAACACGTCATGACCTATATCTTCCATGATCTAATAAAAAAACCTATAGAGGATTATTTCAATGACCTCTTAGGTAAATCCAAGTTTCAACATGACCATATTTCCATCCTTAAAATCCTATTCATGCTTCTTATCCAATAACTCCTTCACCTCAATTTCACCAAGTGTGTGTTTGTATTTCTAACTGGTAAACTCCTTGGCTTCATTATTTCTATCAGGAATATTAAATTTGACCCCACCAAGATCAAATCCATCCTTGAGATGCCCCCTTTTATCAATCTTAAACAACTTCATAGTCTCTAAGGTTGACTCCAATAAGTCTGCTACTTCATCTCGCAACTTTCCGATTGTTACCAACCTTTCCATCATCTCCTACGAAAAGACATTGATTTCAAATGTGATATCAATTACCAAAAATCTTTCAACCAAATCAAGAAATAACTTATATCCCCACATGTTCTCACACCTCCATGTGAGGGGGAGGTGAGGGGGAAAATCCTATCCCCGTCACCTATAAGCTAAAATTTGAATACACTAATAACTTGGATCACTATGAAGCCCTTATCTTTGGCATACAAAACACTATCATGCTTAGTGTCCAACTTATTGACATCTATGGTAATTCCTAACTTATCATCAATCAAATCAAGGGATTCTATCAATGTAAAAATGAATTCCTTCAAAAATACATGGACATCGTCAACTTTCTCCTCAAAGCCTTTAATCAATACACTATTCAAACCATTCCTTGTTCATCCAACCACTTCATAGACACCATGGCCTCCCTTGCATCTCTCATCCCTTAGATAATGGAAGAATCCAAACTCTTCGTTGTTATTCATTGCATTGATCAACCATACCATACTAATGAGATTCCATGTATCAATCTTATTGACACAGATCAATATGTTCTCTGGTATACCCAAATCTTCGACTATCTTTCTCAATCCAAAATTCCCTCTAACCTATCAAAAATGGTAGGAGGTAATTTCTTCAATGTTCTAACCACTATGTTATCCTTAGCGATATCCTCTACAAATTTGGTTTTGATGGTATTTTATAGTGATGCCTTAAATTGCATGAATCTATCTGTGAATTCTAAGAATTATACAACAACATCTGTGGTGGAAACTTTAATGGTTTGGCCATTTCCAAGAACATCCTTTGGATGGGATACTATTGGCCCACCCTCAACCAAGACTACTGTGAATATGTCAAAAAGTATGACAAGTGCTAGTATCATTCTAATATCATTTTTATCCCAAGCTAGGCTTTGTAGTTGGCATAAAATATAAGGCCTTTCTCATAATAGGGGCTTGACCTCATTGGTATCATTAATCCATGTTCTTCTCAACGTCACCATTCCATCCTCACTGCTACTGAATATTTCACCAAATGGGTAGAAGCCATTCCACTTGTGTCTACCAAAACTAACAAAATTGTCAATTTTTTCTATCAACACATCATCTGTCACTTCCACATTCCTAATAAAATCATTAGGGACAATAGAAAGTACTTCAAAAAAATCTTAAGAAGTGTTATCCAATTTTTCACCCCTTAAAAATTGAACAACTAAAAATGGAATTTTCCATTTTATGGGTCTAATACGTTCAAACGACTTGTCAAATTCCCTTCCCCAAATGTTCTAGCCATTGGAATTTAAAAACTGTGGAACACTAAGGATAAAATCATTAGTGGGTCATATATTTCAAAGCCATGAGACAAAGGAGAATCAGTCTAAGACTTCGAAGGTTTTATTAAACCCAAGGAAATAAAGAAAATTCGTAACTAATTGAAGACCAATGGGTGTCGAGTAAAGGTAATGAAAAGTGGTAGAAGAATGACGGATAGTGGGGCCATGTGGCATCATTCAAGCAAGATTCAAGAAAATAGACTTCCGCAGACCTCAAGTCCACAAAATAGGCCACGCTTAATTTTTTCATTGGGTTCGACTAAGTCATACGAGGTCAAAGGGGTAGGTGACAAGCAAATTCAAAGCCAAAATTTTTCTAAGTCCCCAAACATAAAAATTATGATGCGAAGAACTACTTGGAGCTATTTCACTAGCTCAAATTTCGTATTATTAGAATTCTAAAAATAAAGCCACATGGAGCCATTTCATTGAATCACATTTCATAGTTTTCGCTTAAGAGATAAAGAGTCCCGACATCCCGAGGCAATGTGGAGAAATTCTATCAGCTCTGATTTTGCGATTGTCGAGTAGATAAAAGAAAATAATGATAACACGAAGTGTGTGAAGCTTTCTCATTAGCTTGCACTTTGTAATTTTTAGAGGAGATTGAAAAATATTCTAACAACCCTTGGAGTATGGAATTATTTCATTGGCCAATGCTTTGCAAGTGTCATAGTGGAAAATCAAAAGGGTTGTAATGCACAATTCCGTATGAGCCTTCTTATTGGATTGTATTTTGTAATTGTTAGTAAAAGGGATTTGAAAAGGATAATTACGAAGAAACATGGATATTTATTATTGGCTCACATTTTTAAGAGATTGACAAGGTCTATGGACATTCGACACTTTGTGAAGATATGTGGCATGGTCTTATTGACTGAATATTTATTAAGGAAGGAGGTCAAAGGAAAAGGAAGTAGAGGACGAACCCTAAACCAATGGGAGGTAGACAGATTGCAAAAGACAAAAGCTAGCACACGGTAGCATAGGCCAATCCCCAAACCAATCAAGGGCTGCCATGTGTTGAATTCTTGTGCATCCCGACATACAAAAATTCAATTAGCTATATCTTTTTCTAGATAGCTCCAAATCATGTAAACTTTATATCGATGGGAAGGTAGCCTTAAGAACTTCATTTTGGCATGAAAAATGAGAATTTGGAAAGATTTGATGGGGAAAAATAGAAAATCGTGAATCCATCCATTAATATGAAGTTTTAGGTAGCTCAACAAATGGATTTAGCAAGATATTGTGCTTTGGCTTCTTCAATAAGCAAAACCAGGACTTGGGGGCCGACTTGACATGCCATGTTGTAAGAAAATTAGATCTCCATTTAAAACATGATCAATTATGATCATTTTCTTCTCATTTCCCCCTCCTCTTTGTCTATGATTTTTATATAATGTAAAGTACAAATATTTTGTAATCATTGGACATTTTGATAATGCTTGTGAACTATGTTTTAAGGTTTGTAAATGCATATATGGGTCTGAGACCTCAAATTTGAGCTCATGTGTGTGAATATTTCCTTTCTCCTTCACTATAATACATTGTGCATCTGTCTAAGGCAATAAGATACTGGTTTTGTGGCTATTAAATTCTCCTAGCTTATGTTTTATTATAAATTTTATGCCTTTCATTGATTTTTTGGGTATTCTGTGCATCCATTATTTTTTCTGCAGGATATAAGTCTGTTGTGTCTTTGAAATGGGAGTAAAAATGATCTTGGGACTGTGATACTTATGTTTGTCCCTTCTTTTCTCATTTTTCTCCCATTTTCTCATTTAAGAGTGTCCTTCCACCCCTTTTCTCGATGCCATCACTATCTTTTAGCTTAGGATTTCCCTTCCATACATCTTCCTAACCTTATCTCTCTCTCCATAGTCCCTTGATATGGTTAGTTTAGGATTAGTTAGCTACATTTTCCTTTCTAGGATTAGTTTAGCATTAGGAATAGGTAGAGGAAGCCAGCCTTCTCTAAAGGTATGTATCAAGATGCAATTCCCATGCTTGGAGACAGTCCCATATTAGGAAAAAGTAGGGATCTATCATTAGATAATCCTAGGGTGCTACATTTTTGACTTAATAGTTCTAGAACACCTAGTGGGATAGGTTTGAAGAGCCTTACCACTTCATTTTATCAAGTTGATGTGTTCTTGGTGAGATTTAGACTTTGGAGGAATTTCCAAGCACATTTGACGACTCCACTAATCCAACCAACCCATTTTCTCATTCAGAGACCATCCCCTTCCATTATATCATTTAATTTCTATTTCCCATGAAGTTGTGCAATCATGACTTCATTTCCTCATTGGACCTATCATTTATAGTAGAGGTTCCATTCATATCCACCTCAATCCTTCAAAAATTCATCTTCAAAAAGTGTCTACACACCTCCAAATCAGATTTATAATGAACATCAGCTAGAGCATGTATGTTCTTATAAGTATTTAGACTTTGGAGGCCATTCTAAACCTAAAGATGAATTTGAGGGAAAATTTTAAAGAATGGAGTAGATATTTCAAGATGTTAAGGAAAACTACTGTAAAAACCAATTTTTAACACTTCAATTTAAGGGATTTTTAAAAATTTCCTTTACACTAACTTCATTATTCACTTATTTAAATACAAAACATTTAAATCTAACATAAATTTATAATCATATCTCATGTTTTCCTGTCCTATATTTACAAATTTTAAAACCAAAATCAATCTAAATAAATCCATCCTATAACATTAACCATGTGCAAATTTGTATGAGTCGGTTGAATTTCGATCCCTCATAAATTACTCATTAAAATAAGTATACTAGTGGTTTCCTTTTTCATTCAAGCATAATCAAGTGTTGCATTCTAAGTGTATACCTAGGTATATGTTATAGAGTCTCATCCGACATCCTACAACTTAGATCTTGGTGAAATCAAGATAATGTAATCAACAACTTACACTACTTCATCCAAAGTTTAAAGACATGTTTTCCATGTTTGGTTCCATGATGACACATTTATCAATTGGAACTTGTCTTTCACCATTTCACTTAATTTTTGTTATCATGATAATATCAGATAGTGGAGTTATGATTAGTTATAAGTTGCATACAAGGTACAACTCCCGATCAATCTGTATGAAGAATCACAAGTATGTCAGCTTAGGATGTCTATGAGAGAGTAAATGTATTCATAATGACTCACATCATTACAAATCCACTTATTTTCCCATAGCCATCATAAATTGCATTGGGTACTTATCTATGCAGAATGTTCAACCTTTGTAACTCTAAAGAAACTTGATTCTTACAGGTATTACAACTATCATAGTATGTGGAAATTGACGAGACAACTCATCATAGATGATATACAACAATATACAATAAATGAATTACAAAATTAAATGGTTACTACTCTATAATATCCATAATGAGTTGGCCCACCGAGTTTTAGTAATTGGGAACATCGTATCTTAATTATTTTAAAAGTAATTTAATTAAATTATGACAGGTTATCCTTAGGTCACGATGATACTCTTATCACTTTTGTATACGTTCCTAAGGTCTTATGTCATGGAATTCATGCAAGTTGAATGCATATTGAGCTATACGTTTACATTCATTTTACATCTAGTTGTAAATTTTAATTAGCTTCTTGTTAAATTCACTATCCTAATTTTGTCTATTTACACTAGTATATCATCATACCAAGAATGTTCACTTGATTGAACTAACTATAAAATGAATAAACATAATCCATATTGTACTTAACCCTTGTATATTTAATTATAATATGTTTATATATTAACCATTACATATGTTTATATTTTATCACTCGACATTATACCATATTAATCAAACATAGGTTCCATAATATTACATCAATTAAATAGAGTAACCTTTTCCAAAAAAATTGATCCATAATGGTACATCATTAAATAATAAATACAACCGATTTATTCCTTGCTCAATATAGTTCCAAAATCAGATTAGGCTAATTTATCCTTTCATTAATCAAATAGAACAATGAAAATTTGCTTGCTTATAATCATAATAATAAATACATTATAGCATTTAATCAAAAATTCAAAACAAACAATATCTTTCAACAACATCCGCCAAGAAGACTTAAATTCTGCCATCTGCAAAATGTTAGAAAAGGTTAGTTTGAATGAACTAGCATGAAGGGTCCTCTTTCTCGCTTAACAACTTATGCCAATTAATATTTGAATAAATGAAATACTGAAATATTAAAATTGTATTAACAACATAATAGTACAAAAAATAAAATTACTATATCCTTAAAATAATTGACTTTGCATCCACAAAAGAACTATTCATTGCAGCTTTTACTTTAGAGTGCCTTAATGACAAATTTCACATGAAAAAAACTACATAACAACATATAATAAAAGCATGCATAACATTCAATACACTATTAAATAATGAGATAGAGTGTAAGTCTAGAAAAACTAAAATTATACACATCATGCATGTTTCTTTTAAGGTATTAAGTACCTTTACTTAATTCCCTAGCTTCCTAAATTTAATGAGTCTTCAATAAATTTTCCACCAAATAATTCTTCAACATTATTCTAATTGAGTTCGAGGAATCGGGTAAGCGTTATTCCATATCTTAAGTAATATCCAAAACATATACATGTGGACCTCTGTCCTTAATAATAGAATCAAACATTAATCATGGTAGAAATAATCATCTAGCAATAATTATAAAAGATGATCAACAAAGTTAAGGTAAATATATTTTACCTTAAATGAAACAAAAACACAAAAGAGTAAGTGAATTTCCTTTAAAATTTCAAAGGCCACATTGTTTCTAAAGAAGAAATGAAATCCCACTAAAAGAATTATCTCTATTTGAGAATATTAAGGTAAGGTCGTTACATTAATCATATCGATGACATCCATTTATACCTACAAGATATCTATTAAAACAAAGACAACATAACTTCTGATTTGGTTGAATTGATACTCAAAAGGAATAACATATTACGAGACCTAATCGTATGTCTTGAAGATCACCTCCATTTATTCTAGCATAGTAGAATGATATCATTTAACTAAAATTGTATCTACACATAAAGAGTGTCTCGGATTTCATCCATGAATCATATATAATCAAATAAAAATAATATCTCATTTACAAACTATAAAATAACAAGGATTCAATTTAATAAAATAAGTAGAGTTTCACAATGATATATCAAGGGTTCGAACTCAAAACTTCTTGATGAGAAGAAGATGAGAAACCGAGAGGTGTACCTATAAAATTTTTTATAAGCATGCATCTAGCTAGCTAGAAAAAATCATTTGTAATGTCTATACATGCATAAAACCAAATGGGTATTAGATAAATCGACTTCAAGGACAAAATACCATAAGTCAACCCCGTACGTGTATTGTAAAGGAAACCACGATACAATTTTCACAATACAAAAAACCAGGGAAATACCCATTCCTTTTTTATAAGGTGCAATGTATACCTTTATATGGTATTGTGGCAATCAATATATATTCCTCCAACATCGGGTGAAACCCAAATTCAAACCAGAAATTTTGTATAGTAATATTCCTAGAAAACCATATTTTAACTAAGTATTCAACATAATAATAACCATAGAAACCCAAAAGACAGGGTTATATTTATTCATCAAAAATAACATAACACAAGTTTTTACAATCATTACAATAAATCTCGAATATATATATATATATATATATATACTTAAGATTTCAATATCAAAATAAAACAACAAAACCTACAATATTATCATGCTTACAAACTAACTCGAACTAGACAACATTACGAAAGCTCATTCATGCAAATTTGAAATGGAATAAATGATTAGGAAGGAAATAAAATGGTTCATGCCTGAAGATGAAATCCAAAACCCTTCTTATTTTTCTAACCTTTTTCAGCAAGCTCGAGCCTAGATTCAACCTAAAAACATAGATAAAGCAAAAAACCCCAACTTCCTCCATCCTTATTTATTGATTACATACTTCAATATTTCCTAGAAATATCTCAACTGATAGTTTAAGTATGCACGAAAAAGTTCACAACAATGACATGAAATCACAAAAGGAAAAATCCATGCATGCAGAGCTCAACAATACTATGAAACCATAAAAATAACAATGAACCCACCAACAACAAAACAAATCGATGTTTTACCTGAGATGTTACATGCACTCCCCGAGGTATGTGGGTAAGTGTTAATGCCATTAACGCATGAGAAGACAAGTGCAATTCCCTCCAACTTCATCGACTATAATATTTTTCTTTATAAATTTGTCAATCCCTAATTATCTCATGAAATAGAGATCTAACATTCAATTGATCAAAAAGATAGTCATGCCTCCAAATCTATCTTTTCACCATTTTCATGGTCGAAGGTGTTTATTAAATGCCAATAATATAATCCACATAGGGTTGGGTGTCCATAATACCTATCAAATTAATATTTTACCATTATAGGCTCAAATGCACATTCCCATACTTAATTAAGTTGGGTTTAATGTTGATCAAACATTAGCTTGCAATGCTAGATAATAACATAAACTTAAATCACATAGTCAAGGCCCAAGGTGGGAACCAATTAAAATAAACATGGTCTTATTACCTGACACATATAACTCCAATCCCATACCTCGATTCAATAGTATACAATTGGTGTTATTTGAACAATCTATTATGACAACCATATTACACTATATAGGTGCAAGTTGTTAGGCTCTAGGAACTACTAAACCAAGACCATCAACTTAGTCGTATAATAAGAAAATAATATCAACCCAACAATGCTATAGAAACATGTTGACAAATTAGTGTAAAAAGTTCTTTTTTTCCAACACTCATTACTAATAAAAATCAATTAAGATCATAAACCATAACAAAGATTAAGATATAGGAAGAATGCACAAGTAAGTCATCGTTTACTCCTTTTTGACAAAACATGCAAAAATTGTGGGATGTGACATAATTCCCCTTAATGAATCATCATCCTGATGATTTTTACTCATTAATCACAATCAGAATAATAAAACATAGCATTATATCCCGAAGCTGAGGAGAAAAATCAACATTTTCCATATAAAATTTCAATTTTCTAGGTCTAAATTCAATTTTATTGGCTGTAACAACATTTCAACCAAAAAACTATCACCCAGTTAGGAAAATGACATAATTTTTGTCATTACATCCTATCATAATATGTAATATTATTTAATATAAATAACATAAATTTAAAAACAAGTTATATATCCCAGAAACGAACAATGAAATCTCTGTTTTCTAGTTTTTTCCCAAGTCTTCCCATTTGTTTTGTTTCATTACTCCGCTTCTCTTTCCAGACTTTAATCCAGTGCAATTCTCAATTTTATTTCTAATGCATATAATGATTTTCCTTTTTCTCGGGTGGTTTTATCCGATACATCCATTTTTTTATATTTAGGATATCTTCATCCTTGATTCATTGTCAATGATTACTCAAACCATCTAATCTGCCTTTCTTTGCCTTTTAGGCTTGTTGTTTTGCACATACCTTCTAAGTACTTGTTGTCTTTCATTCCAAAACCTTTGACTTATGTTGGGAACAATTAATATTAATCACCATGTCTTAAGGCCTTTAATGAGCTCACTTACAACTCTAACTTCCATGATGAAGCTTAAGCAATGTCAATGTTACATTGATAGACATAGATTTATAATTTATCTTTACATGCAAAGGATAAATCAGATTTATAATTTTGTTTAAGCTAATCACTAGATACCAAGAACTTAGTTGTACTAGTATAAAATTAAAAAAACAACATGAATTTATACTTAACCTACCTAATGTCACGTTAGGAAATCTTATTCCTTCATCTTAGCTTATTAGTCACCGTAGTGTTGTTCTACTGCTTGCTGGAAATTACAGAAAGTATTTCTTGTTGAAATCATTATGGAAGTATACATTTTTTTCCACATCGATTCCACCACTTTCCTAAATTTGTAGGTGGAGAAGAGCTAACGCTATTATATAATTTTTTTCTTTTCGAGGAGGAATTTATTACAAATCTCATTCTAGCATGATTGGCCTTTCAAATCACTACTACTATAAAAGACAATCCTCTCCTATCTACTTCATCTCCCTTTACGGGTTTTTATTTCATGTTGGATTCAAGTTCTAAAATATTTCATCATGACAGTTCAACAATCGAGCAACCCTCTGCTGATTATTATCAATTAGTTCCAACAAATTTAGGTAAAAGATTCAATTTTTTTACCTTGGCTGATCATGTTCACACTTTACCAGTTACTCCCAACATCCTTCTAGTTTAGTGTGTCACAAAGGACTATTAGAGTGTTATCTAACTTATTTACCTCCAAACCTAAAGCATAATTTGGTCTGGTTTATTCTCCATGGTTCATCCTTCATTTATTCATTGTTTTTTAGTTAACAAAAGAATGCATTTAGTTAGTGTATGGAATCAATAAGTCTAAGAGTTGTAACCTTCAACTATGATACCAAAATGTAATAACCACTTTTTAACACTTCAATTAAAGGGATTTTTTAAAATTTACTTTTACACTAACTTCATGCTTCACTTATTTAAATATTCAACATTTAAATATAGCATAAATTTATAATTATATCTAATGTTTCCCTTTCCTAAATTTATAGAATTTAGAACCAACATCAATCTAAATCAATCCATCTTATAAAAGTTAACCATGTGCAATTGTATGAGTCGGTTGAATTCTGATCCCTCATAAATTACTCATTATAGTAAGTATACCAAGTATACTAGTGGTCTCATTTTTCATTCAAGGATAATCAAGTGTTGCATTCTAAGTGTATACTCGGTCTCTATTATAGAATCCCATCCAACATCCTACAACTTAGATCTTGGTGAAATCAAGACAAGTGTAATCAGAAGCTTACACTACTTTGGACAAAGTTTCAAGACATGTTTTCCATGCTTGGTTCCATGATGGCACATTCATCAATTGGAACTTGTCTTTCACCATTTCACTTAATTTATGTTATCTGGATTAAGATCAGATAATGGAGTTATGATTAGTTACAATTTGCATACAAGGTACAAATCGATCAACCTGTATGAAGAAGTACCACTATGTCATCTTAGGATGTCTATGGGAGAGTAAATGTCTCTGTAATGACTCGTGTCATTACAAATCCACTTCCTTTCCCATAACCATCATAAATTGGCATCGAGTACTTGTTTGTGCAGAGTAATCAACCTTTGTAACTCTAATGAAACTTGATTCTTAAAGGTATTACGACTGTCATAATATGTGGAACTTGACAAGACAACTCAACATATCTATATACAACAATATCCAATTAATGACTTACGTCATTAAATGGTTACTACTCTATAGCATCCATAATGAGTTGGCCCACGAGTTTCATTAATTGGGAACATCGTATCTTAATTATTTTAAAAGTAATTTAATTAAATTACGATAGGTTATCCTTAGGTCATGATGATACTCTTATCACCTTTGTATACATTCCTAAGGTCCTAAGTCATGGAATTCATGTAAGTCTAATGCATATTAAGCTATACATTTATATTTATTTTACATCCCGGTTGTAAATTTTAATTAGCTTACTGCATTAAATCCATAGTCCTAATTTTGTCTATTTACACTAGTATAATATCATTCCAAGAATGTTCACTTGATTGAACTAACTATCAAATGAATAAACAACAATCCATATTGTACTTATCCCATGTATATTTAATTATAACATGTTTATATATTAACCATTAAATATGTTATATTTTATCACTTAACATTATACCATATTAATCAAACATAGGTTCCATAATATTACATCAATTAAATAGAGTAACCTTTTCCAATAAATTTTATCCATAATGATACATCATTAAATAATAAATACAACTGATTTATTCCCTTCTCAATATAGTTATAAAATCAGATTAGGCTAATTTAGCTTTTCATTAATCAAATAGAATAACAGAATTTTCTCACTTACAATCATAATAATAAATACATTATGACATTTAATTAAACCTTTTGAAACAAAAACATCCGCTAAGAATACTTAAATTTCCGCCATAATCTACAAAATGTTAGAAAAGGCGTTTGAAATGAATTGGCATGAAAGGTCCTCTTTCCCACTTAACAATTTATGCCATTTAATATTTGAATAAATGAAATACTACAATATTAAAATCATATTAAAAACATAATATTACAAAAAATCAAATTAATATATCCTTAAAATAATTTACTTTGAATCCATAAAGAACTATTCATTGCATCTACTTCAGAGTGCCTTAATGGAAGAGTTCACAAGAATAGACTACATAACCGTATATAATAAAAAACATGCATAACATTCAATATAATATCAAATAATGAGATAGATTATAAGTATATAATAGAAATCAACTTATACACATCATGCATGTTACTTTTAAGGTGACAAGCTTACCTTTACTTAATTCCCTAGCTTCTCAAATTTAACAATCATCAATCAATTTTTCCACCAAAACATTCTTCAACATTATTCTAATTGAGTTAAGGAATAAGGTAGAACATTATTCCATATCTTAAGTATTATCCCAAACATATACACGTGGACCTATCCTCAATAATAGAGTCAAACAATAATCATGGCAGGAATATTCATCATCTAGTAGTAATTATAAAAGTTGATCAACAAAGTTAAGGTAAATATCTTTTATCTTAAGTGAATCAAAGAACAAAAAAGTGTAAATGAATTTCCTTAAAAATTTCAAATGCCACACGCTTTCTAAAGAAGAAAAGACATCCCAACTAAAAGCATTATCTCTGTTTGAGAATATTAAGGTAAGGGTCATTACCTTAATCATATCGAGGACCTCCAAATCTACCTACGATCTATCTATTCAAACTAATACCAAAAAAATTCTGATGTGTTTTTGACTTGATAATAAAAATAAAAGGAATAACGTATTACAGACTCCAACCATATGCCCGGAGATCACCTTCATTTATTCTAACATAGTAGACTGATATCATTTAACTGAAATCATGTCTACTCATGAACCCGTATCAGCGAGATCCAAATAATATCTCGTCACAAACTAAAAAAATAACAAGGATTCAATTTAATAAAATAAGTAGAGTTTCCCAATGATATATCAAGTGTTCAAACTTGAAACTATTCGATGAGCAAGAAGATGAGATATCGAGAGGTGTACCAACGTAATAATTTTCATAAGCATATGCCTAGCTAACTAGCTAGAAATGTACATTTTAAATTCCTATAACACATAAAACTAAATGGGTATTGGATAAATCAACTTTAAGGACCAAATACGAAAGTTGACCCCGTAGGTCTTGTAAAAAAACCTTGATACAATTTTCACAATACGAAAAACAAATGAAATACCCATTATTTTTTTATAAGGTCCTAACGTATACCCTTATATGGTATTGTCACAATTAATATTTATTCCTTGATCATTGGGTGAAACCCAGATTCAAACCAGAAATTTTGTATAGTAATATTCCTAGAAACCTAGATTTTAACTAGGTATTCAATAATAATAAAACCATAGAAACACATAAGAAATGGTTATATTTATTCATAAAAATAGCGTAACACAAGTTTTTACAGTCATTACAATAACTCTTAAATTTTTTTCTCGATTTCAATATCAAAATAAAACAACAAAACCCAATAATATTATCATGCTTACAAACTAGCTCGAACTAGACAACATTACAGAAGCTCATTCATGGAAATATCAAATGAAATAAACAATTAAGAATGAAATAGAATGGTTCATGCCTAAAGATGAAAGCTACAAATCCTTCTTCTTATTTTTCCAAATTTCTTCATCAAGCTCGAGCACAAATTCGACCTCAAAACATAGAAAGATAAAACCCCAACTTCCTCCATCTTTATTTATTGATTGCGAGAATTTAATATTTTCCGAAAATATATCAAATGACACTTGAAGTATTCATGAAAAATTTCACAACACGTATATATAAAATCACAAAAATAAGAAAAATCCTTGCATGCAAAGCTCAACAACACTATGAAACCATCAAAATAACAATGAACCCACCAACAACAAAACAACTAGATGTTTTACCCGAAATGTTACATGCACTACACAAGGTTTGTGGGTGAGTTTTAATGCCTTTAATGCATGAGAAGACAAGTGTAGTTCCCTCTAAATTTAGCAATAATCTTTTCCTTTTTAAATTTAGCAATCACCAATTATCTCATGAAACAAATATCTAACATTCAATTGATCAAATATATATATATATATATATATATACATATACATATACCTTTACATATACATATATACATACATACACACACACACACACACACACACACACACACACACACACACACATATATATATGCCTCCAAACCTATATATTCCCCCATTTGCATGGTCGGAGGTGTTTATTAAATTCCAATAGTACAAGCCACATAGGGGTATGTGTCCATAATACCCATCAACTTAATATTTTCCTATTATAGTCTCGGATGCACATTCCCATACTTTATTAAGTTGGGTTTAATGTTGATCAAAACATTAGCTTACAATGCTAGATAATAACATAAACTTAAATCACATAGTCAAGGCCTAAGGTTGGTACTAATTAAAATAAACATGGTCTTATTACCTAGCACATATAACTTCAATCCTATACCTCAATTCAAAGATACGAGTTGTCATTATATGAATAGTCTGTATGGATACCATATTACATGCACTATACAAGTGCAAGTTAAGATCTAGGAACTACTAAACCAATTCCATCAACTTAGTCGTATAATTAGAAAATAACATCAACCCAATGAAGGCCATACTGTTTCACAAGTTAGTGTAACAATTTCATTGTTTCCAACACTCATTACTAATAAAAATCAATTAAGATCATAAACCATAACAAATATTAAGATATAGGAAGAATGCACAAGTAGGTCATCATTTCACCCCTTTTTGATAAAACAAACAAAAATTACGAGATATGACAACTACAAATATTGCAAGCTAGAAAACCTGGTTTTAGGCAGCCCTATCAATGGGGAGGTCCTATACCTAGTTGGCTTAGTCCACAACAAAGGCTTGAGGTAATGAGTGAATCCTTTACTCAAATGGTTGGTTTTATTTCATCTTTACAAGCATTGGAATCTAATGAATATAAGGTTAGAGAACCCTATCAATGGGATGTTCCTAAACATTTTCTACGCCGTATTCAATTCCTATCTATAACCAACCACCCAAGCATAAGTTTTAAATTCCTAACTTCCTTAAAGTTTTCCTTTTCTCTCTCTCTCCCACATGAATATTTAACACCTTGCCCTCCACCTCCACAATTGCAAAATCATGTTGTAACCCATCCCACCCCTCCTCTTATATTCCCAAATCCATTTTGGGAAGAAGAAAATCAGAAAATCAGTCAAGGAGGGCAGCAAGTTGAAGAACCCAATAGAGAAGACCTTGAATTTTTTTAAAGTAATGGGCTATAAAATTTGAGTCCAACCATATGCCACAACCTGGTTAAACCTTCATAAAAGGTTGGGACTTAAGAACAAAATATAGAGGCTCTTTTTTGAAGAGAAAACACAAAAAGAAGATGACTAACAATCTCTATGTTCTAAGTGTAGTGTATATGTTGGCACCATATTCACATAGATTGTTGATTCATCCTCGCTTATAAAATTAGAAGAGGGGGAAGAATCAGCTTCAAATGAAGTGGAGTAAAAGGAAGCTAAGATCCAAAGGGAGTGCTCCATAGAGTTTTATTGTGAAGAAGGTGATTTTATATCAGAATTAGAATATTTCATTGGTGAGGAGGAACCCATTGAAATCACTACTTTTGAAGTCCCACCATTTGACTTCAAGCACAAAGATCCTCTTCTTTGTAGAAAACTCCCAAGAACCTTCCATAGAGGAAAGCCTCTCGGGAAGAGCCTATTGAAACAAGTGCTCATGAGAAGGAAAAAATGAAGGAGTTTGACCTTTTAGACTCCATGGATGAGGAAAAGGAGGAAGATGATGATGATAATGCCAAATCAGTCATCATGGAAGAGAGAGAGAGATGTTTGAAGAAGTAGAACAAAGTTTAAATCAACTTACAGACATGATCAATGATGAGGAAAAAGAAGAAAGTGATCCTTGTAGCTCCATTCATGGGGTTGCATACAAATAATATGGGCAAACTTCAAGAACCAACCCTTTCCCAATCAAATATTTGGCTTCTTTAGAGCCAAAGAAGGATTTATAACAAGTCATGCTCATTTCAGAGCATGAGGATGATCAACAACATACCAATGATCAGCTGCAATACCTCTCAAATCCAAATGCAAAGAAACTAAAAGAGGTATTTATTTTATTTCTAGCTAATATTTGATGAATTGGGTGGAGAATTGGTTCCATATCATTTTTTCACTCTCACTACAAACCATGTCTAGTGTTAAATCAATCACATGGTCCCAATTTTTGAGGAAGGGTAGCCACTTCTCCTTGCTAGTTGCATGCTTTGTTTAATTTCCCATTTCTCTAGTTAGAGTAGATTAGATAGGTTTGCTTTCAATAGAAGAAGTGCTTATGCACACTCTACATGTTTCCACTTGGAACATGTATGATTTCCTACTTTGTACATATTTTTGCGGTGTTTTGTTTCTACCGTCACATCCCATTGGAGGTAGTGTTCATGGTAGAGAGAAAGGTTTTAACAATTCCAAGTACATCCATCTAATAAACATGAGATCTAAAACTCTACAAAGCTTTGTTATTTGTCATGATTAAATTTAGTTTTCTTCAAAATTTGGCAAAAAATCAGATTTGAGGAAACTTCATATGCTTTTCTTTTTCTCATTAGATCAAAAGAAGAGAAAACAGAGTGAAGTCTCATGCTTTTAACAATTTTCCATTATCATACAATCAAATTCAGAATTTTTTTATAGTGAGATGGTCAATTCTGGCTTCACCTTAAGCTTGAAAAATATGCATGGCAAAATCAGATGGCTAAAGAAAATTCAAAGTTTCATTCGAGCTCTATTGTTCGTGTCTAGGAAGTTGCAGACTTAATTTTAAGTCCATTTATGCTTCGAATGGCTCAAGAATAAGAATTTTAAAAAAATCAACTTTTCAAGAGTTTTGAGCTTGAATCCATGACCAACAGATGCTTTAGGATACCGATCATTTAATCTAGCAGTAGATTACCCCCAAAAGTTGCCAAAATGTTATCCAATTTCACACCCCTAAAAATGAATATCTAAAACAGACTTAGCCATTTTATGGGTTTGGTATGTTCAAAATTCCGTCAAATTCCATTCCCCAAATGATCTAGCCATTGGCATTTGAAAACCCATAGAACACCGAGGATAAAATCATTGGCGGGTTATATATTTCAAAGTTGCGAGACAAAGGAGTGTTGATCTAAGACTTAGGTGGGTTTTATTAAACCCATGGGAAACAAAGAAAAGCCACAACTAATAAGAGACCAACACATGTCCGGTAAAGGTAATGAAAAGTGGCGTAAGACCTATGGAAAGTGGGGCCATGTGGCATCATTCTAACCAGCTTCAAGAAAATAGACTTATACGGACCTCAAGTCCATGGGATAGCCACAGATTCATTTTTTCATTGGGTCCGACTAATTCGGATGAGGTCAAAGGGGTAGGTGGTAACAAACTTCAATGCCAAAATTTTTCTAATTCTCCCAGCACTTAAAAATTGTGATGCGAAGAGCTATGCAAAAATATTTCACTAGCTCACATTTTGCATTCTAAAAATTATGACAACAGAGCAACATGGATCGATTTCATTATTTCACATTTCAAAGTTGTCATGAAGAGATAAAGAGTCTTGAAAGATAGAGGAAATGTGGAGAAATTCTATTTACTAGAGTTTCACAGCTTGTCGAGTAGATAAAATAAAACATTGACATGAAGTGCATAGAGCTCTCTCATTATCTCGCACTTCTTAATTATCAGAGGATACTGAAAACCTTTGGAGTGTGGAATGATTTCATTGGCCAATGCTTCATAGGTGTCAAAGGGGAAAATCAAAAGGAATGACATGATAAATCACGAGGAGCATTCTTATTGGATTGCATTTTAAAATGGTCGAAGTAAAGGGATTTGAAAAGGAGAATTGAGAAGTAACATGGCTATTTCTTATCAGATCACATTTATAAGAGACTAAAAATTTCTAGGGACAGTATGACACTGCGAAGATATGTGACATGGTCTTATTGGCTCGAATTTTTATTAAGGCATGAGCTCGAAGGAAAAGGAGGGAAGTAGAGCCCGAACCTTGAACCAATGGGAGGTAGACACATGGAAAAATAAAAAAAAAGCACATGTTGGTATAGACTGGTCCTCAAACCAATCAATGACTACCATGTGTATAATTCTTATCTCCTGAAATGTAAAACTTCAATTGGCCATATTTTATGCTATAAATATCCAAATCAAGCAAACTTTATATCGATGAGAAGGTCTCCTAGAAACCTTTATTTTGGCATGATCAAAGTTAGACTTTGGATATATTTTATAGGGAAAAATATAAAAAAACAATCCATCCATTAATGTGTAATTTCGTAGCTTAACAACTAGATTTAGTAAGATATTGTGCTTTGGCTTCTTCAACAAGAAAAAATAGACTTGGGATGTGAACTTGACATGCCATGTTGTAGGAAAAGTATATATCCATTTAAAACAAGATAAAATTTGATCTTTTCAATTTGATTTTTCCTCCTCTATGTATATAATTTCTATATAATGTAAAGGACAACTATTTTGTAAGAGTTAGACATTTCACTAATGTTTGTGTGTTCTATTTTAAGGGTTGTATACGAATATATCATCCGAGACCTCAAACTTGAACTCATGCATGCAAATCTTTCCTTTATCCTTCAATTTAATGCATTGTGCATCTATCTAAAGTAAGACGATATTGGTTTTGTGGTTATTAACTTGTCCTAGCTTGTGTTCTATTTCAATTGTTATGAATTTCATTGCATTTGTGGGTATTATGTGCATACATTGTTTTCTCTTCCCGATATAAGTCTATTGTTTCTTTAAAATGGCAGTTTAAATGATCTCGGGGACAAAGTGATACTTATGTTTATCCTCTCTTTTCTCATTTTTTTCTCTCATTTTCTCATTTAAGAGTTTCCCTCTACCCCTTTTATGGTGTCGTCACTACCTTTTAGCTCAAGATTTACCTTTCATGTATCTTTCCAACCTTCTCTCTCTCCCCCGTCCCTTGGCATGGTTAGTTTAGGATTAGTTAGATGCATTTTCCTTTCTATGAATAGTTTATAATTAGGAATAGGTAGAGAAATCTGGCCTTCTCTCGGAGGTTTGTCTCAAGATGCAAGTACCATACTTGGATACAGTCTCATGTTAGTAAAAAGTAGGGATATATCATTAGATAAGCCTAGGGTGCTTATTTTTTTCATAACAAGAAGCTTTGTGACACTTTTAATATCAATCTTAGCTTCTATTCTCCATACTATCTATAGTAAAATGGACAAGCCAAATCTACTAACAAGACTCTCTATAACATCCTTACCAAAAATGTCAATGAGGTAGGTCGATATTGGAATATTCATATCCCCTTCACTCTTTGGGATATATTACTAGCATCCGTACTCAACAGTGATACTCCTTTCTCTCTTGTCTATGGATATGAAGCATTCCTCCCTCTTGAAGTTCAAATCCCATCCTTGGGAATTTCTCTTCATAAATTCATCCCCGATAAGGGCTATCATTAAGAGTGTTAACACAACTTGAACTGTTAGATGAACATCACTTAATTTCCCTCCAACATCATCACATTTATCAAGAACATATCAAACATGCCTATAATAAACAAATAAAATACCTTGACTTTAAAATTGGTGACCTTGTCTTGAAATAAAATTAGAATGTCACTACTCTGGAAAGGAGCCAACACGGAAAATTTTCTCCAAATTGGACTAGAACGTAAATTATTACTCATAAGTATGGGTCTAGGGCCTATTGCTTAGCCTCCCTTGATGGTAAAACTGAAACGGAACCTCTTAACACCTCATACTTGTGTCATTTCTAATATTAACATAGCTAGAAATGTGACCTTATTCGCATTCATGATCTCATTTCCATCATTTTCCTTCTCCATCTCTCATCGCAATGATTTGGAATCATATGTTATTCTCATCACTATTTTATCTTTGACATTGAATATGGGAAACACGGATCTTCTCATAGCATATTCCTCATGTTCAAGTCCCTCCTTCTAGGTAGGAACCTCAAAATCATTACATCCATTACCTTCGATCTACATGCTGGAACCATGCTAAGGGTCCACATGTGTAGCATGTACAAATTACTTCCCCTCCGAAATTTAAATACTAGGTTATCCTCGCTTCTATCTTAAAATTTAAAAAGTTATGGATGCTCATATCAAAAGCTACATTGTCCAAAAATAGAACGCTCCCTTGAAGGAAATATATCAATATAAATAAAATAATATTAAAATTATAGACTAATCCTCAAGCATAGCTATTGCACATGCTATCCCGCCATCTAAATAAAAAGTCAAAATCTAAAGCAAAAATTCATATTTTTAGACCACTCCCTCAAAGGATGGATACTTTCTTATATTATGGAAGTAAAGGCTTCCCACATTAATCATCCTTCAAAATATCAAAATAAAAATAAATCCATCCAAAAGCAATCATCCTAAGAAATCTTCCTGCATCGATCATCTTTCCCATCAAAAGAAAACTTCCTGCATTGATCATTTTGTGCAATATTTCTCAGAGTTGGGGCATAGACCTATGACAACCACCTAAAGAAATTATTTCCCCCATATAATCTATAAATCAACCCCTTATCATGTCTATATTAGGTGTATAAGAACACCTACCATATTTCCCTCATGATCTTAAATGCGACTAACTATCGTTAGATATATGTTAACACCTGCCATATAGCTTCAAGTGCATTGCTTTGTTCATGTTCCTTTTCACATTTTACATCTAATCCAGTCCTAAAGCATCTATCATGTGTTCATTCATTTCTATGATGAAGTTCACTTCCTATATTTGGGTCACCCTAGTACTTCGTGTTCTATTTATCACATCCAATCTAATCCAATTATCTTATTTCATAGTCAATCCGATTAACACAATATAATCTACATCCAAGACCATTACATCTAATCTAAAAACCATCACATCATGTCTAATCTAACCATCATATCATATCTAATCTAAATCCATCACATCATTTTTATATCTAGTCTAACATCTAAATCCATCACAATTCCACATCTAATCCAATCAATACACCATATAAATTAATGCATCATATCATCTCATCATAAAAATTAATCCACACATCATATCAAATATCTAAATCAACATCTAATTATACATAATCTAATCAACATCAAAAATCATAAACATCCATATATCACAACACATATATGAACACGACTTGATCATATATATACATCATCCAAAATGTCTCGTACATCGTAGATATTCTTCAACTAGGATTTATCTATACATAAAAATATATACATATGATGTTTAACCACTAATCTGTGAACACCAAATCAAAGAATATGAATCCTAGAATAGGACCATGTCCTCCTCCTTTCCCACCATCTAGACAAAAATTGTGCCTAAAATGCGCTACGCTCATGCGATGATCCCCGAATCCTCATGTCATGTTGATCTCCTCTCTCCTTTCATATAGGCATCATAGCATGGTACATTAGGAAATCTAATTGTCACTATGATTTTATAATACTACACCTCCTCCCCTAGATCCCGATACTACTCTATCATCATAGAACCAGGAGGAGCCATCTATCCAAATTCCCCTATGAATCTACCTAAGTCACTCCACCCGTTGCATCCGATGGTGTGCCATGATATCCTTATTATTCTTGTAAGGCCTCTCTCTACATCCGATATTTGTACCTTTACTAGATATTCGTGTCTCTCTCCTAGTGCATAACATCATGCTCTTTATGTATCGTATCCCACTCCCGACAAGTTGCATATAGATCTTCCTGCAGGTCATGCTATCTCGACTACTCCACCTACACCTCACCCTCTCCACTTGTAGGTGCTACCACCTCTCCTCATGTTGGAAATTCCTCCTCTCCTCCTCGTGTTGCCTCCTCCACTCTATGGGCCACCCACCGATAAGTCACCCAATCTATATACCCCTCTACTAACCCACATCATCCTCATCTACATCTACCGGCTCTGTCTACCTCCATCAATGGATCATCCATCACTCAAGGGTTAAGCAAATCCCTCTCAACCTCATCTCGTCTATATATTATTGTCCCCCAGGAAGCATCCGTACCACTCCAAACTACCTCATCACACGTGGAAACTATATAGCCTCCACCATATCTAGCCTCACACTGTAACCATCTCAACCTCTATAGAAATGTGAGATGGGTATCTTCTCCTAGCCACGTAGGTAACCCTCTCAGTATGACCTCCATCTCATGTCATCCACCTTAAGGCTCCCCAATCTTTCTTTATACCAATCCTCTCCCCGTTCCCCTATCTCCATGAGCTTGATCGGATCTCCATCGTAGAAATCCAAAACCAAATTTATGTGATCACCTATAATCCATGGAAGCCTGGTGGCCTCACTATAACTATGTGCTCATATTCCTAACAATGCAATAAGAATCCTACATCCAAAACTGATATCATCTTTGTAACATACATCCATAGATCATGGTAAACTCGTGTTAGGAGAGTTATACATAATCCAAAAACTATCCTTTACTCAACAATATATGCCACCACTACTACTAGGCCCCATGGGAATCTCATCCATCTAAATCCGAAGGGACATAACAAGATATCGCCATCATCACCAAACATATTAGTTGGTTCCTTGATACCAATGGATGATAATGCATCTCAATATGAAAATTCCAAGATACAAAAGCTATATGAGGGGCCTCTTCTCCAAATAACCTCCATAATGCAGCTCCTCGACCCTCCTGTGTGATTGAAAATATGGGTTCCCCTAGATCGATAATCTCAAAATATGATACATATCCTCTAATGTGATAGTTATCATGCATGTATGGAACTAGCAGTGTTATTCCTTAGATCCCATCTCTTTATCAATGCTATAATAATCCTTATATCTCGAGGCACCCTCTGGTAATGGCGTAACTACATAATACAACTTGTGGAGTAGACAAAGTATGATACTTAGCAAAAGGCACACAAAAGGTTCACGGATAAGAACATGACACATTCAAAGGCACAGAAGGATAGGGAAGGACACACACATGAAAGACAAGGAAAGATTCAGGACTTAGCCATTTTTAGGAGTATGAGCTATTTTTGGAGATAGCGTGCAGAGCACACAAACTAGATAAAGACTTGTGTGACACGTATAGGCTATTTTTGGAGGAGTGGCTACTAAGTGCTTTGCATGGGTTTGAGTTAATAATAGAATTATTACTGCTAGTTAACTAGAAGAGATCTATTATTAGCACACTTGCATGTGTGTCTATTATTGTAAAGGCACATGGCTATTTTCAGCATGTGACCTATTTTGGGAATTATGTAAGCGGTGAAGGGCAAGTCCCCACCCTTATAAATATGTAGTGATCTACATAGCATAGTAGCAATAGATATGAGTTATTGTGAAGTTATGATACGAGATCGATGTGCACATGAGCTTATGGTATTAATTATTGTAAGAAGATTTTGTATATTTATTGTGTTTAATATAATGTAGTGTACTGATTGGTTTAAGGTGTTAATCATGATTACAACTAGATCTTGCATGGTTGAATTCATTATGGCTATTATTTGAGTCCATTACTCTTAGATTTAGATCTAGAATATGCTCTATAGAATGTTATACCAATTATGGATCTGAATGCATTAATTCTTATTCTTGCTAACATCCTGCACAAGCAAACCTAAAGAGGGGCTCTGTATATTTGTGCGCTTTGGGTGAGCACTCAGCCTAAGTTGGGTGATGTGCCGGTGAGCCTAGGTTATTTCTAGTAAATTCTAGGCTGCATCATTGGTTTCGTTTTCGGACCTCTTTTTAGTTGTTTTCGAATGGTTTTCAATGAAGACATATCAATTGACCCTATTAAGTGTTGAGGAGTGGATACAAGATCTAGAAGAAGAATAAGAATGGAGGTTCAACACTGATGATTTTAACACACACATGGGTGAAAAATAATCTATATGACAATTTGTATAAGATCTTCACTATTTTTCCGGTATAAATGTATGAGTGGCTAGTTTCTTATGTGTCTAAAAGGAATTGGAGGTATCATGCACTTGTCTAGATGCAGGAAGAATTTTAGGCCCTTTATGATGTTGATCTGATTTGGACACGCGTTGTGGATACTTGGTTTCATGGTGTTCTAAATACAATATACTGGAGAACTCAATTTCCACTTATTCTTGTCCGAGGTAGTGGAATTCCATTTTTTACGGTATCCTAGGGGAACTTACTTGCAAGGCATTCCACTGGTGATCAAAATCTTGATGGTGACCCTAAACTTGGAAAGCAAACTGATGGCTAACTAAACCCCACCATGTGCGGGGAAGGAGTAAGTTTGGTGAAAGATGGCGGACCTAGCGGTAGAAATGTAGAGAGAAGAAAGGTGGATTAAGTATAATGAGGTGTGTGAGAAGGAGATAGAGAAACAACAAGATGTTATAGAGTGAATGACATTGAGGAGAGAGAGCCGGCTTGTGAAGGATTTGGAGATTATGTAGAAGGCATGGAGCCAAAGCATCAAGAACTCCCCCATTTGGGAAATCATGACAGGGGAACCCCCTCGGCCTCAAATGAAAGTGTGTTATCAAAAACAACTTGTGCCATGGGCATGCATCTGAATCTACTGCAACCTAGCCTCTTGCGCTTGGTTTTCTAGTATCTAGTATGATAAGTAGTCAACAATGTAATTTAGGAAGTGGGAGATAAGGAGTAAGTCACATAGTAAGTACATCGATGGAAGGTAAAATGTCTTCATTGTTTTTTTGGAGGTACCTTTTCAGCGCATCATCTACATAGAATTAGAGCACATAAAATTTTGACTAACTTCCGAGAGTGGTAACACTTCACAGACTATAGGGGTACATTTTAGTACTACCGTTGGGACACAGGGAATTACATCTTCTAGTCCACTTTTGGCTATGGGTGGAGGATCATGAGGTATAGGTGGTTCTAGTTCCAGTGGATTTGGTGGTTCGGAGGTAGAGGAAACATAAGAGGTTTTGGATCGTGGGGTAAGGCCCACACAATACTTATACGTGGATTTTTTCCTTTATTTAGAAACATAGATAGATGCCACACTACTTAAGTGCGCTTGATTTGAGAAAGAAAAAGGAAATATGGTCTACTTAGTGGATGATGAAAAAGTAGAAAATCTAGATGTAGACCATTCAACAGTAGGCGTGAGGTTTTGGACAGTGTAGATAAGACCACATGCACCTATCATGAACCTATGAAAACAAAGAAAGTGAATATTAGATCGGATGTTGAGCCTAAGGAGGCCATAATTGGGGATTATTGGTCTAACTCTGAAGTGGAAAAATCATTGAGTTACTATGAGATTATCAGGACTTATTTCCTAGGGGATACCATGAACTAAAAGGCATGCATGAATCATTAGGAGAAATGAAGATAAAGCTTAAGGAAGGTGCATGCCCGATTAGGAAGAGACCCTATAGGATGAACCCCAACTTACGTGAAAAGGTCAAAGAAGAAATTGACAAAATGTTGAAGTCTGGAATCATCAAGCCCTGGATGAGTCAGAATGGGTTAGGCTAATGGTGATCAATATAAAGAAAGATGGTCAGATTAGGATATGTGTGGAATATAAGGAGCTGAATGCTTTGCATGTGTGACTCGATCCCTTTCCTACGTCATTCACAAAGGAAATCTTACAAGGTGTTATAGGGCATGAGATCTATTCCTTTAGAGATGGATTCTTTGGGTATCATTAGGTTAGGATTGCACAGAGGATCGGAAAGACTAGTTTTACCAATGAATGGGGAATTTTTCCTATACTATGATGCCTTTTGGTTTGAAAAATGCTCTTGATGTATTTTCATGAATAGTTGGCTAAGAATTCAAGGATTTTATTCACAACTTCTTGTAGGTTTATTTGGATAACTGCGCACGGTGTATGGACTTGTTAAGCATCATTGTGACAATTTACACTTAATGTTTAAAATATGTCGTCGCTTAAGAATCTCTTTGAACATCAAGAAATGTATCTTTACTACACCATTTGGCACATTGTTAGGGTACATCATCTACAAGGAAGGTTTATTGGTTGATAAGGTTAAGGTTATAGTTATTATCGAATGGAAGAGCCTACCAATCAAAGTGAAGTGCGCGGATTCTTGGGTCACACTGGGTATTATAGAAAATTTATTAAAGGGTATGCTAAGTTTTCCACACCCTTGGAGGAGTTACTAAAAGAAAAAGGACATTCTACTAGGGGGAACCGCAGTAGCACACATTTGAGACATTGAAGGAGAAACTTACTACAACACCTATTCTACGCTTTCCCTCGTGGGACCAACCGTTTCATGTACATGTGGATGCTTCTGGCATAGCCATTGGCATGGTGTTGGCTCTACTTGGAGAAGGTATTATAGATCATCCTATCTGCTTTACTAGTAGAAAGTTGATTCCTCAGTAGATCGAATTATATAACTACAGAGTGAAAATCTTTGTCAATGATCTATGCACTACATAAGTTCGAAAATACCTACTAAAGCAACACCATTATTATTCTATACCGATCACATGGCATTGAATTATTTTGTAAACAAGCCCATTTTACAGAGCGCATATGACGATGGGTAATATTATTCCAAGAATTTGATTTTACATTGTGGTAAAACTAAGTAAAAGTAATTTTAGACCAAACCATCTATCTAGAATATAGTCGAGAAGATGTGTAGGAAATTGAAGATACCATTCCCGATGCATAGTTATACAAGTTACAACATGCTCCATAAAAATTAGAGGACATTTCTATCTTTCTACGTACATGTATGGCGTCAGAAGGAATGAAACCCTTAGAGAAGAAACAACTTGCCATTCTCACTTTAACCATTTATGTTAATTAGCGGTGACTGTATGTTAGGCTAAGATGATATATTACGCCGATGTGCACCGGAACATGAGTGCACAAATATCATGGAAGAGGCTCATGGTGGCATTGCAGTGGGCACTATGTAGGTGAAGCCACCGCTGCGTGTAGATTCTACTCAATGTATTATGGTGGGAGACCCTGTATAAAGATTATAAGGCATATTGCAAAGGCTTGTGATAACTTTCAATGCCTTAGAAACCCGGATAAAGAGATGAAATGCCCGTAAGACCTATTCCTAGTGCAAAACCGTTTGAGAAATGGGCTATAGATTTTTTGGGTCCTATTTCACTAGCCACGCATAGGATTGGATCGTGCTACATCATCACTTGCATAGATTATTTGAAAAGGTGGGAAGAACCAATACCTATAAAGGATTGTACAACAGCTAGGTTTCTATGGGAAAATATTATTACAAGGTATGGATGCCCGTTGAGTTTGACTAGTGATAGGGGAACACATTTTTTGAATGAGACAATCTGATTCTATTGGATGAGTTCATGATTGCACACCATAAGATGACACCATATCATCCTCATGAAAATGGGACTTAAGGCTTTCAACAATATTTTGAGCTAGACATTGACAAAAATTTGTGATGTTGGAAGAAAATATTGGGATGATAAAGTTTCTTTTGTGCTTTGGGCATATAGAAAAACATACAAGTGGTTAAACAAGGCCATACCCTTTCAATTGGTGTTTAGCATAGAAGTAATTATTCCTATGGAATTCATGTTACCTTCTTTACGTATTGTGTGTGATAGAGGTCTAGCTGACGAAAAATTATTAGAAGAATGAATTGACAAGTTGATTAAGCTGGATGAGCGATGATCAATATCACACTAGAGTTAGAAGAAAGAAAAAGACATGTAGAAAGCATGACATGATAGGCACATTAGGGACAAAAATATTGAGATTGGAAAAATGGTGCTTATTTATGATTCTAAGTTTCTGTGCCATCCAGAAAACTTAAAATACATTGGTTAGGACCATATGTTATCACTTACATAATTGAAACAAGAGCTTGTCAGTTAGAGGTGTTTGATGGAATACGATTACCCAATTACTTCAATGGGAGTAGGCTGAAGCCCTACTATAAATAAGTCTTCTTGGTGTTTGTAATAAGGAAGTGTTTCCATTTAGATTAGGTTTTCAATTATGTATTCCTTTAATGTATTTCCTTCTTCATTGCTATCCTTTGTAAATTTAGTTGGTGTTTTGTGAAATAAGCACGTTTGCGCACTAGAAGCTAACTACCATTTACATTATTTTTATGTGCACATGACTGCACATACAATTTATGTGGGGTGGTTATTGAAAAATGGGTACACACAAAGGAAAAAATTGCTACAAGTGCTATTTAAGTTTAGAGAGTTAGTGGAAATAAAATTTCTTCCAAATAAATACCATAGATGGAGATAAACAAAGGAACAATATAACACGAGGTAAGAAACGATTTGTGGAGACTACCGGAGAAGGCACAATAGTGAGGTACTCGTGTGGATGGAAGAATGCTTTGAAGAGAAGTCTATAGCCAAAAGGTAGGAAGGCATGTTAGAAGGTTATAGCAAAGGTGCGAAGACGTACCACATGAAAATTATGAAAATGGTGAATTAATGAGAGGATTTTTGGTAGGTGAAGGAGCAATAAACACCAAAATTTTGAAAATCTATATAAGGACATGATGCGAGTTCATTTTTACCATTGTGATTGCAATAATTTGAATGAGCTAAGTGCGACCAAGATGTGCGAAGAGTATTGAGGTGTGGAGAGCATGAAAAAGACATGGAGAGTACATTTGTGTGCGAAGAAGCTTGTGTCCCCATTTGTGAAAGGTTTGAGCAAAGTGGAGCATTGTGAAAGAGCTAGGGAATGTGATTTTAACTAGGGCATGTGGATTCGAGCTAGGGTTTGGACTTTCTCACTATAGAGGATAGAAGGAGATGCATTTATGCACCACAGAGGATAGAAAGGTGGGATTTTCAGATGGTACCAAAGAAAGCACCTGCTGTAGGAGCCAAAGGAAAGAAGAAAGTGGAGGTAGAAGTTGAAATTTCTCCCAAGAGTAGTTTCTCAGAGATGAAGTATTTTAAAGGCATGATAGTTGGGAAAGGGTGGTATTCCCACATGCAATCTGTAAGGTGAGTGATTACAACCACCACACCTCTGATAATAAGAAAGAATTAGATGCATTGTTGAGTATAAAGACCAACAAGCACATGGTAGAGGATATGTTGGTATATGATGATGCCAGGGAGAAAATTTTAAAACAAGTAGGAGTGTACCAGTTGTATGAGCTCCCATACTTTGGAAAATACAAACCTCTTTACTAGTGGCTAATGAGTAGAGTCCATGAGGACTTCTTCTATTTTTCCGGAAGAAGGATAAGGATTACAGTAGTGCTGATCTCAACTAACATGGTTAAAGGGGACAAGGACGGATCTTGACAATTACCTAACTAATAAGGTAGAAATCATGGAAACACAAAAGGAACTGGGGTATACAAAAGTTCCACGTGGAATGGACATCGATAAATGAAGAAGTACCCTATTGGTACAAGCAAGCTATGCGCATCTGGTGACCAAGTTAAATGATCAGGAGAGATGGTCGTAGGTGAATATAATGTGGCTCCATGTCACAAGGAAGATGTCATAAGGGGTAGTCTATAACATAGTAGGCTACATTACGGAGACCATCGTCAAGGAAGTCACCTGTGAAAGGATTAGTTTTGGTGCTATCTTATTTCACTAGTATTTGTGGAGATTGGAGTGCCCAATGGGCCAAAGGACAAGATTTGGGAGTATCCCATGGAGAAAAATCCCTTGCACAAAGGTTTGAAAAATATTTATGTGAAGGGTCGATGAGTGGGCCATTCAAACAGAGGGCGAAATGTGGTATGACAGGCTCCACGTGGCATTTAAAGAGGAGTGGCACATTCCTAAGGAGTTACTTGTCAGTGGTGGGAAAGGCAGTATAATTTGCGGTGTACCAGCACTTCTGCATTGCATGATTTTCTATAAAGGATGGGACTTAGAGCCCATGGTGTAAACTACCATATGCCTTCACAACGCTCTACTTCCGTGTCATTCCACCATTTTACTTGATGCATGCCACCTAATTTTTTTAGACAAGGTAGACTATGACTACCACACGTTGAGGAAGACATATGTATACCCAAGAAAGGATGCCTATATTTAAATACTTATCTCAGATGTTATAAACATGAATCCTATAAGATTTTTGTTGGGGATAGTGGAGTCCTGCTTATATACCTTCAATCAAGCCTAAGTTAGAGGGTAACAAATATGTGAAGAATGAGTTCACGCTCCTAGGGCCACCTAAGGGTAAGAATACAATGGAGAATGTACCAGCTCCAAAGCCCATAGAACCTATAGAGGTAGATGACAAGGAATATGGGTGTGAAGACAGAGGTGGTGGCTTGGTACATAGAGGCTGAGACAATCTATAGACAAAATGGAGACAGAGTGCACAAGTACCCTACCACCGGAATAAGAAGAAGAAGAGGACTTGTAAGTAGTCAAAGGAGAGCATCGCTTCAAGAGGGTGTTCAAAATAAAAGAACACAAGGCACGTGAACTCCCTAGTCTCGCCAAGAGATCACCATGACTCTCTCCACAAAAGGAAACAATTGAGAAGAAAAGGAGAAATTTGAAGTGGATGAGGAGGTGGAGGATTCTCGCATAGAGTGTGCCTAGAAATCCTGTACCACTAGAGGATGTGGAAGAACCCAAGGATGAAGAAATTAAGGATAACGAATAAGGAGTAAAGAATTTATGAGGAACAGAGCAAGATATTACTCGGACATAGAGGATCTAAATACAAACCTTGGCACTCAAGTTATTAAGGGGCCAAGAAAAAAAAAGGGAAAGTGGGGAGTATGTTTCACCGGTCATAGGATATGAAGAGGAAACAAGTACAATTTTCCATGCATAATTCTAGAATACAATGGGCCTCAAGGAGTTGTATGGATGGGAATTGATGGAACCTGACATGGAAACCACGTGTGTGAGGAAACAATTGTCATGGTCCATGTAAACAAACATGGATGAGCCTGATTTTGATGTATGTGAAGAATCTTGTGTGTCAAGAAGAATGAGAAAGGCACCACAAAAAATATATAACCATCAAACCCATGGTTATGACTGATGAACAAGTGAGTAATGCCTTAGTGAAAGTATCTACAGAGGTGGCACACATGAATGTGGATAAAGATACCACTATTAAAGCACTAAGAGAAGATATTAAAGCCAAATATGTAGAAATAACATGTCTGAAAGGAGAAAAGGACCTAGAGAAAAATAAGAATGGGATTCTCATCAGAATATTAGAGGAGATTAATGATCATGTCATGCAAGCAATACTACACTTGGAGCCCAAGGTACCCAAGAAGTTCCCTTTAGCTATGCATTATGTGCATACCTTAGTTGATTTGGTGCTTGCGGATGGACCGGTTCAAATGCCAAAACCAAAGGACCTTGAGCAGGGAAGAAGAGAGAGAAAGGGCTTCAGTGGTAAGGAAGATTTCATCCTATGAAGCATTACTCCAAACCTTGCGGGGAGGAGCTAAAGAAAGCGAGACCATGCATTGAATATATGTGCAAATCTAGAGGCAGTAATAAGAATCAGGACCATGGTAGAAGATAATGAAGTCCTGAAGGCCATGAAGGATGAGACTTTGGGGGCACGAGAGACTCGGCGCTATTGAAGTAAAAATGTGAGGCCCTTGTAGTAGCCCAAGACCCCCATAAGGACAGGCTAGATGAAATTGGGAAACTTATAGCGCAGAAGATGGATCTTTTGGAAGGAAGGGTGACTACAATGTCCAACATTGTTATAGTATTGCAGAACGAGAAGGAAGATATTGCATAAGAAGAGTTAGACTCTATTGCATTAGATATTCTAAAAAAGGCAAAAGCCACGCTAAGTGATTGGCAAACCTTAGAGGCTGAAATCAAAGAGGAATATCCAAAGTTAATTCTTCTAGTTGAGACAAAGGACGTTGCAGGGTGAAATTTATTCTTTGTATAGTAATTATTTAATTTCATTCCATTCCTTATTCTTTATTCTTTAAAAGTATCAAGAGGCAACCATTCTCGGGAGATAATACAATTTTGTGTGGGGTAATGTTGAGCAGACAAAGTATGATACTTAGCAGAAGGCACACAAAAGGTTCACGCATAAGAACAAAGTGCATTCAAAAGTGTGAAAGGATAGAAAAGGACATGTGCGTGAAAGACAAGGAAATATTTGGGACTTAGCCATTTTCAGGAGTATGAGATATTTTTGGGATAGCGTGTAGAGCACACAAACTGAATAAAGACTTGTGCAACATGCATAGGATATTTTTGGAGGAGCAGCTACTAAGAACTTTGCATGGGTTCAAGTTAATAATAGAATTATTACTACTAGTTAACCAGAAGAGATCTATTATTAGCGCACTTGCATGTGTGTCTATTATTGTAAAGGTGCATAGCTATTTTCATCATACGACCTATTTTGTGAATTATGTAAGAGGTGAAGGGAAAGTCCCCACTCTTATAAATATGTAGTGATCTGCGTAATATAGTAGGACTAGATATGAGTTATTGTGAAGTTAAGTTACCATATATGATGCGTGCATGAGCTTATGGTATTACTTATTGTAAGAATATTCTGTATATTTACTGTGTTTAATATAATGGAGTGTATCGATTGGTAGTGCAAGGTGTTAAGAATTATTAAAACTAGATCTTGCATGGTTGAATTCATCATGGCTATTGTTTGAGTCCATTACTCTTAGATTTAGATCTAGAATGTGCACCGTAGAATGTTATACCAATTATGGATCTGAATGCATTAACTCTTCATCTTGCTAACATCCTACACAAGTAACCCTAAAGAGGGGTATGGTACCTTTGCACACTTTGGGTGAGTGCTCGATCTAGGCCGGGTGATGTGTCAGCGATGCTGGGTTATTTATGGTAAATTCTAGGTTGCATCACAACTACATCAAAATGATCCCACTCAAAAGATCTATAACATAATCTCTAATCATCCCCAACATGGGTGGGACTCTATCTCACAAATATAATGTGTGTTTGACCTGCAAAACCATCCAAAAAGCACCCATCGGTTCCAAAATCATCATTTTTTCATCCAAATTTATCAAGAAACTATGTAATCTACCCAAATGATGTTGACCTTAACCAATTGATGTCAACCTCCCTAGGTGGAAGACAACCATGCCTCGGTCACCGCCGATCAACCTTTGACACGTAAAATCTAAAAAACAAAAAAATAAAAATAAAATCAAACCCAAGATAATTTTTCGAACTTACCGCTCTTCGAGACCTCCGGTGGTTCCTTCCACCTCCACTAGCCTCCATTCCGATCAAATCTCAAGCTTTTATATCACTTAGAGCTCCCTAATCACCAAATCATGTCATTAAAATGAGCCTTTTTGGCCATCTCTGTCACTTATATAGGTGCACTAACCCCATTGCTAGTAACCAGCCCATCTCCATTGACCCAAGCCAAATAACCATCGACCTTCCCAATTATCATCGACCCAGCCTATTTTTCACCCTTTATCTCACCTCATCCAATGTCTTTATCCATTATTAGAGGTAAAAAGGGTTGAGGGGACCCTACCCCATACAAAATGTTACTAGTTCCTTACAAAAGGCCAAGGGATATACCATTGAAGCCCAACCACAAACCCAAAGCAACACAAGACCAACAACAAGGAGATACAAACATAAAGGAAAGTATCCAAACAACAAAAACAAAAGAAATAACTAACAGTAGCAGTACCAAGAAACTAACAACAAAAATAACTTAGAACTAACAACAACAAACCAATATCCCATTTTCTTTGTCACTCTTTTATCGGTCCCCCACTGAGTTCATACATCCATTCCATTCTTTGACAAGGGAATCAATGGTAGCTTTCCAAAACTTATAGTTTGGCTCAGGATCTCCACTTTGGGGCCTTTTCCTTCTTTTTCTCTTTCCTTAGCTAAGTTCCATGGAATGAATCATCTCAGCTAATAGCTTGAGATGGTGGATGGTGCTCTTAACATTGAGGAGATGGACATCATGAATCTGGAACACAACTTCTTTCATCTTTAGCATATCCTTGGCCATCTCCAGGCTTCTCTCATTAGCATTCTTGAGTTGTTCACTAAGGACCAAAGAAGATAAATTTTCCACTTTATCAGTCAGATCCTTCAGGTCCATGGAGACCATACTAATCTATGTGTCTGATTAATATCGGTATCAAGCCTACAATGCTCAAATTCCCACATGAAAGAATGAGACTTGACAGCAGAGTCTGTGCAATAAAACAATTTAGATTGGGTAGTTTAAGAGCATGCAAGCTCTCAATGGAATCCTCCAAATTCTTGGAACACTTATCATCTGTAGAGTCCTAATATTTCTCTCTCTCCACCTCATCACTATTATCCCCATCAATAATAACCCTTGTCCTTACTAGAAACCGACAAGTCTGGATTCCCATCTTGGTTTTCACCCGAATCTAAAATCTCCACTTCCTCAACCGGTTTAGGATCCTCCTCAGCCCTGCTACGTTTGTTGATGACACCATGACTCAATTGGATCTGGTTTGTTTAGCCACTGGTTTTCCAAATAGATCTTCACTAAAGACTGTCCTCCTTGGGTGCCGAGCCTTCAATGACAGATGCCCCAAATTTGTCATTTTTCCCCAAAAGGGGAGTACCCAGCCTAAGTAGGGATTTAATGAGGCCCTGGTGTAGAGGAAGGGGAAGGTACCTTTCTCAACCATTCCTATAGATTTCACAAGGGAGGTATACAGGAAGAAAGGGAAATTATAGGGCTTAGCATTACAGATGTGATTCAACATGGGGAAATGGTAACCATATATCACTTTATACCGACCTTCTAAGGTAATGTATGACATAAAAACTAAGCAATTTCATCAAAAGGATGGGGAAAATTTCCCAAGCATACCCATTATGAAGAGAGACATGCACTCCCTTACCTTGCATGAAGCATTCAATCTCCAGTTGTAGTCCAACTTAGGTTTGTAGATGCATCTACCTTCCAGAGCTAAACCCGAGACTTTGGAAATAAGCTTAGGGAAATGGTAAAGGAGAAATTTCTGACCCAAACATGGCCTTCATTCCATGTTTTTCCACTCGATTCACTCAAATTTTCATCGTAGCCATCAAATATATTGAAAAAGGGTAACATACCTACCTTTTCGAGTAGTGTCTCCACCTCTATGGACATCTCCTGCCTCTTGCTAGGTTCAATTCTTACTAAGTTACCCCCCATGCTTCTAACCCTGTTCTTCTTTCTATTATGCAAATCGTTACCTTCCCCAATCCAATCTTCCCACTTCCAAAAACAAAGATATCCATCCTAGCCCCTTCGAGGATTAGAAAAGAGATTTTGCACGAGTTCAATAATCATGAAAAGAGGTGTCACGAGTCTGAAAAATTATTGCCTCCTCATTTGTAGGAGTATTATAAGTTAAACCTTCCCTTTTCATGATTTCAATAAATTTGGCTTGCATCAAATTAGGATCCTCTACCACCTTAAGACCCCTAGCATTCACCCCCAAATTGGCCATAAAATCTACTAGAGAGTTTCCTTCACGGTACACATGATGAAAGGATATGGCCTCAAAAGAGGATGCTAAAAGTTTAGTTTTATTTATGAAGTCCTCAATAGAAATAGAAGGTTGAGATTTTCCTTTCAAACATGAAATGATATATAAAGAGTCCCCTTCCACTTCTAGGTGTTTTAAGCCTTTCTCCTTGGCTAACTTCACCCCCAAAACATCGTAGTTGCCTCAACAACATTGTTAGATTGGAGGCCCAGTGTCAAGAAGTAGGAAAGAAGAAATCTTCCAAGGGAGTCCCAAAGAACACCTCCTCCCCCAATTTTTCCCAGGATTACCTTTTGTAGCACCATCAAAGTTGAGTTTAAAGAAACCTTCCCTAGGTGAATTCCATTTAATCCCAAATGAGGATTACATATTTTGGGTTTAGGGTCACCTATAAGGTTCCAATTCTTAAAGAAATGAAGTTCATTGTCAAGGATTTCCATTTCATTTTTCCTTAGTATAGAAAAATTGTTTCTAACAACCTGTAGGAGTTTGTTTATAGTCACCCTAATGGGAAGTTTCTTATTCTTGAAAATCCTTCTATTTCTTTCTTTCCATAATTCCCACCATAGGTGACCCAAACTCATAACCCAAAGATTTTTAAGTCCTCGACTGAAGAAAGGACAGTTCCATTGAATCCAAGCATCCTTGATCTCATTAGGAATTACCCAAAAACGAGAAGCAACCCAAAATAGAAGAAAGCATTAGATGGGCATAGGGACATTCCAAAAGAAGATGATTTATAGTTTCCATATTCACTTCACACAGAACACATCTATTGGCCATCTGAAACCTCTTTTAGCAAGATTATCAACAATAAGAATTTTATTAATTACTGAAAGCCAACTGAAAACATTAACCTTTGGGGTTATGTTCTTGTTCCAAATCTTACCAGCATTTAAATCTTCTTCTCTAGTTTCTCCCTCAAAAAATAGGGAATAGGCAGATTTGATAGAGAAATTACCACTTTGTTCTTTGTCCCAGACTATTCTATCTTGGTCCTTGTTGTTAGAAGAAACATATTTTTTTAGGAAATCATTGAGCCTAGCTCAAGTGATCATTGAGTTCATGTCTATCCAGTTCCATGAGTTTCCATGTCTGAAAGTTGTCTTCATCAGCCATATAGTTAATGATTTTTTCCCCATATTTATCTTCGAGCTGACTAGAAATTTGGGGAATTGATCTTTAAGGATAAAATTCCCAGCCCATTTATCTTTCCATAAAGCTTATCTCATTTCCTTTTCCTATTTTCCACCTACTGCCCCTAGCCACAATTTATTTTGCCCAGTTAATAGCTTTCCATATGCATGAACCATTGAAGGATGCCGGTTTAAAAATCCATCTCTTGTCATTAACATCCATCCAATATTTTTTCTTTAGAATTTTGGTCCAAACTCCATTTTCTTTAGTTAACCTCCATCCAATTTTTGTAAGAAGGGATTTATTCATTTTAGTCCAGTCTCTAGAGACCAAGTCCCCCAAGCTTTTTAGGTTTACAAACTCTGTCCTAGGCCACCAGAGGGATTCTTTTTTTTTTCAGTGCCACTCCATAAGAAGCATTTTTGGATTTTTTCTAGTTTATCCCCAACACCTCCAGGAAGTTGATAGAGGGACATGGCATACACCGGTAGACTCTGAAGAGAACTAATGAGAAGGGTAATCTTGCCAGCCTGGGATAACACATTAGCTTTCCAACCAGCAAGTTTTCTTTCAAACCTTTCAATTAAGAAGTTCCAATCAGAACAAGATGGTCTCTTATCCCCAAGAGGGATACCTAAATAAAAGGTAGGGAAATATTTAAAATCACATCCCAAAATTTTAGCTATCTTCTTACAACGACTATCCATGGTGTTAAGGAAGAAGAGAGAGATTTTTCTAAAGTTTACCATCTATCCCAAAACTTCCATATAGTCATCAAGGAGAGATTTTATTTTCTTAGCTTCAGGGACAAAATCTTCCCCCACCAGAAAAGTGTCATCAACAAAATGCTGGTGTGAAACTTTTTCCATCTCCTTGTTGGTGAGAGATCCCTTTGAGAGAACCATTCTCAATTTCAACATTTAATCTTCTACTTAAAGCTTCTACCAAGATAATAAAGAGGAAAGGGAAATGGGATCCCCTTGCCTCAGGCCTTGAGAGCTAGGAAAAAACCCAAAGGGGGACCCATTGATGAGAATAGAAAACCAGACATTAGAGATACAAGCCTTGACCAGATTCCTAAAGGAGACATCAAAACCAAACCTATCAAGGATTTTATCAAGAAAGCACCATGAAACCTTGTCATATATTTGGCCATATCCAGTTTTAAAAATAGAGCAGCCTTCTTGCTGAGCTTAGCCAAGTGAGTGGATCATCTCTTTGATTGTAATGATCCCATCCTGATTTGGTGACCAATGACAAAACCCCCTTGTTGATCAGAAATGATAGAGGGGAGTAATAACTACGAGATAGAGAGAGCCAAGATTTTGGTGCAGATTTTATAGGATGTATTGCAGAGACTTATAGGTCTAAAATATTTTAATTCCATAGCATTACCACATTTCAGGGATTAGAGAAAGAAAGGTGTAGTTCATGTCTTTCAGCATAACTTTCTACTGAAAAATTCCTTCACCGCCTCAAAGACATATTTTTTAATTATGTCCCAAAAGTGCTGAAAGAAAAAGGCTTGGAAGCCATCCGGTCCAGGAGCCTTGTCAGGATTGAGATGTTTGACGGTGAATTCCACTTCCTCCATTGATGGGATCACTAAAAGCATCAAATTATCTTCCTCAAAAACCAACAGAGGAATGCACTTTAAAAATTCTTGCTCCTTACTCAAATTTGGCACATTGTTATTAGTCAACAAGGTTATGGAAGAAGGAGATAGCCTCTTTAGATATTTCTTCTTTTCTTCCACCATAACACCCTCTTCATTTCTAATTTTATTAATTCTATTGAACCCTCTACGTTTTAAGGTGGACAAGTGAAAGAATCTTGTATTTTTATCCCCTTCCTTTAGCCAAGTAATTCAATATTTTTGCCTCCAGAAGATTTCCTCTTTTCCCAAAATGTTATGGTATTCCACCGAAGGGACCATTCCTTTTCATGGTCCTCAATATCCATCTCATAATCCCAACTCTCTGTCTATCTTTAAACATTCTCATTTCTACAATTCAGCTTGATTTCATTTTCTTCTTAAAGATATTTCCAAAGCTTTTTTTATTCTAGTCTTTGAGGTGACCTTTAACATTCTGGAGTTTTTTAGAGAGTCTATACATAGTTGTTCCTTTAACCTTCAGTTTCCACCAGTCATTAATGAGGTCATACAAGTCCTCATTCTAGAGCCACATCTTCTCAAAATGGAAAGGTGTTCTTCTTCTAGATGGATTCTTGATTTGTAAGAGAATAGGATTATGATCAGATCCTATCCGGGGAGAGAAAAAAGAGAGATATCCTGGATTAACCACTCCTCTGAGACAAGAACCCTATCTAATATTACTTGGATATGTTGGGATCCAATTCTTCTATTAGACCAAGTAAAACTACTACCTTTAAGATCAATATCATGGAGTTGTGAAGAAGCAATAAAGTCATTAAAATCCTCCATGCCTACTAGTAAACTCCTTAGATCCACCTTTTTTTTTCCCGAGGTCCGAGGGGTATTGAAATCCCCTAAGACAATCCATCCAAATCCTTTGATGGAATGATTAAATGACAACAGGTGATGCCAAAGATTTTCCTTTCTTTATGAAGGGTAGGAGCATAAATGTTAGATAGGACCCAAATATTTCTATTTTCCAGATCTCTCATCATCACTACCATATGATTATCTCTTTTGACTAGGAGAGTTCCTTCATAGCGAGCTAGATTCCACACCACAACTAAGCCTCCAGAGGCTCCTTTCAACTAACAACAAAAGCTTTAGAATTATTCCAAAAAGACTTGCAAGAACTTAAAAGAGGTCTTCTTTCATTTTAGTCTCTTGAACAACTAACACATCTATTTTCTATCTTTCAATCATATCTTTTAGAATCCTCCATTTCACAGGGTTATTAAGCCCTCTACCATTCCATGAGATGCAATTCATTTCCATAAATTGGGTTTGTTTTTCTTAAAGACCTTTTGGTCTAAGCACAACTGTTTCCCTGAATCTATTTCCTTTTGGGTATTTTTTTCCTTGATTCAAATTTGCTAGGCCTACCTTGTTTGCTATGAAACTTCCACATTTATAGGGTTCTCAAACTCCTAAGATTTAGGAGAGGATAATGAGGTTTCCCCTTTTTTCCTTTTGAATCCACTTTTCTTTTTCCTGAGGGGGGTTTTTCCCTAGAAGTTCCTTTGTTTCCCAACGATAATTTCTTCTTTCTTTTCTTCCATCGTTTTGATTGGGGAAATATTAATATTTTCCATTTCTTCCACTAAAGATCACCAAGATTTCTTCTTGTCAACTCCTCACCCACTGGGGATCCTAACTTACCTTCTACCCACAAATTCTTCCCCTTACTCTATTCCTTAACAGGTTCCTCCAAACCAAAGTCCCCCATCTTCCCAACTTCCTTTAACTTTTGTTCAATCTTAGCTAGTTCCTTGAGAGATTCCTCATTCCATTTTGAGGAAAAAATCTCTATCTTCCTACCCTTCATGAAATCCTTAACAGGTTCTTCCATTTTTCCCCTACCTTAGAATCCGACCAGAAAGAAATTTCAATTTCCTTCTATTGACCACCAGGGTGAAACCATCCTCCTCCATTTCTATGGCAGATTTGATTGGAGTTTCATTTACCACCTTCTCCTTTATTCTCAAAGGAGTAGAAACTTTTCAGATTCTTTGGAGAAAGCTTTCCTATGATCACCACACTTTGCATAAGGCCTTTCCCTTTTTCCCCTTTACCTTCAATTCCTGGCACAGGAATATATATTTTGGATACCTTGAACTTGCAGTTCTAGGCAGAATGACCCCAGCCATTGCACTTGGAGCATTTTACAGGGGAGATTTCCATTTCAATATTTTTCTCCCAAATCCCAAGATGTGACTTTAGTTTGATACTTGTTGGGAATATCCTTATCAACAATAGTATAAATACAAAAACGAGCATAGATAAGCCTAGTCATTTTCCTGGTAGCATTATCAATTATGACCAAAGAACCTAGGGAGTTTGCTATGCCTTTGACAATGTCTTCATGCCAAAATTCCAAAGGGAGGTTAGGAAGGCATATCCAAACAAGAAATTGGTTCAAATTTTCCTTTTCCGGATTGAAAGTTGGTTCCCACTTCCTAAGATACCAACCAGATTTTCCCCAAAACCAGGGTCCTTCCAAAACCTTCACATATCCTCTTGGGTATTAAACCTAAAAATGAAAAAATCATTAGAGAGATCACTTACCTCTAAATGACCTAATGGAATCCATTTCAGTTTAGCCCATCTTCTAACAACATCAATATTGGGTCTCCCACTAACCAACTTCCCTACTAGCGATTTGTTTAGATTTTTAGTAGTGTGTTGCAAAAGTAGATCGGGAATTTCTAAAGTGCTTCCAAAAGCCTCCTTAACCACTTAGAGAAAGAAATTTTTGGATTTCGAGGCCGATCCACCATTTCTAACTTTATTTGACCATGAATCTATAGATTTTGTAGGAGTGTTCCTATCCTCTTGATCAACGTCCCCATCTATTTCCCCTTCCTCAGGATTTCCACACTGATCCTATGATCTGGGTGGGATTTCCCTTCCATCACTTTCCCTCCCAAATAGATTCAAAATCTCCTCTCTATTCTCTCCCATTCTAAATACCCTATCTCATCTTAATACCACCATTGTGGCACATTTTCCATTTTCCACCCCCTAGGATGTATAATTTCTTGATTCCTCATATCTAAAGGACATCACATACTATTTTTCCCCACTTTGTTTCCCATACTTTTTTAGACCATTTTCTTGACCACCCACACATTTTACGCATACCTTTTATGCCTTCATTTGACCCGTTGGTCCCATGGATTGCACATCCATCCGGGAGTGGATTCACATTGGATTCCCTCTATCCTATAGTGATCTTTACTTGACTCACGAGTCCATAAGACATTAAAATTACCTCCATCAAGGCCATGATATGTTCCTTACCGATGTGATTCTAAGATTCGTCATGTTTATTTTTATTTTTATTTTTATACTTCTTGTAATGGTCATATCCCTTTCCACTTGGGCATATTTTCTCTTCTTTTCTTTAATCCCTTCCTTCATACATCCTTGTTAACATAATAATCAACTCCTCTTCATCTCATTTATCCATAGTTTAAGGGGAAGACCTCAACCATCATATCCTATCACTTCTTGTTTTTGCATCCCGGTTTACTTAACACAAACCACTTGACATAAAGGGAAAATGTAGACACAATTTTTTTGGTTCACTCATCCCCCATCCTGCATTTGTGTTGGAAGAAAAATGGACTAAGGGGGTTGAATCAGTCCTACAAAAATTTATTCCATTTACCATTCATCATTCATTATCATTTATACATCCATTCAATCAACCATGAACCATATGTGTGTTTACTTAAGCATATAAACCAAGAGCAAGAGAAAGAGAGTACACAAGAACACCAAATATAAAGTAGGAAAACCTCAAGGGAAATAAAACCACTAAAACTATTCTTGTATTACAAAAATAAAAGAGATTTAGTGAAAGCACCAAATTCACAAGGAATACCAACCCCTAGTTTAGTAGAGCACCAACCCTAAAAGGAACACCAACATGTAATTTGGTGAATCCCCCACTCCATATGGAGATACAACCCCATAATATGAATAAGCATAAAATAAACCACCTAATGATGATGATCTATGAATTTATTTTTTCCAAAATGGATGGATATCTCTAATTCAGCTCACAAACTCTTGCTCAAACCCTCATTCCTTCAACTCAATCTTTCTTCTTCTTTTACACCTTGTATTGGCTATAAAACTTTGCACACATGCTATAAAACATTAATCGACATGTAAAACATCTGATCATATCTAAAATCATGCCTTCAAACCTGGAAAAAACTTCTACTTGGGTCACACTTTTTTCCCTCTAAGAGCACTAGTTCAAAATTGAACCAAAAACACTTACTTTATAGCCTTATATTCCAATAAACACAAGAGAGTCAGTCATACATTATATTTTCCACCCATAAAACATTATAAATCCCAATAAAATAATTACAATGGTCACATATGACCCATATAGGTCGGCCATGCAAAAACCAATCATCTTGCACCAAAAAAGGCTCAAAACCCCATCACTAGGATGATCTAAAACCACAAATCACAAAAATATGGTTGGTAAAGATCCCAAAATCACCATACATGAGTAATATAACATATAAGAACCATAAATGGTCACAAATTTTCTTGGAATAATCAAATAAATCATTAAATGGGCCCACAGGCTCATATCCTTCACCAAAAATTGTTTCCAGCACCCTGTCTTCACCTTTGGGCCTCAAGACCACTCAAGATGAACTCAAATATGGATGTAGCCACTCTATGGAAACCTAAATACCTGTATAAAACATGCATATAAAGTTATACCTCATGAAAAATACATATGCACAAACCACATCAACTTTCCTCTTTACCAAATCAAGCTTCCTAAAACCTATTTTGCAAACTCGCTTAGTTTATAACCTTTATACATTTTAAAAACCTAAAAATGTATTAATTAGGAAACAAAATTCACCCCTATTCACTCTCTAGGTGATAGAAATAATCAAACAATCCATTTCATGCCTCAACCAACTCAATCTTTCAGCTTGAGCAAACTTGTCCTGAAATCTAACATACCTTCTTCCTCACAAAATGACCTGAAAGCACAAAAAAATAACCTCATCATGAGAAAAAAATATAACCACTGGATATTCCTATAAATCCTATTTTTACAACATATTATAAATCCTTCCAACTCTAAGTGGAAGGCCTTAAACCAAGTCCATCTCTGTAAGCTGCTTTTTATCCTTCTAGGACTCAAGAACTCGATCATTAGTCCAACTTGCTCCATCACCAAAAAACACTTCCAAGATTAACTAAATAATTATATGTTCCTAAGCCACTTCATACATTAATAATCACCTTACTTTACCTCATGAAGCCATTTCACACCTTGCTAGAACAAGCATCTTCCAAATTTGACACTTAAACACCAAGTCATAACTTTTTCATATCATGTAAATAATTTTTTTTTATATAACATTAGAAATATCTCTAAACCAACTTCATAAAAAACTTGAATTGAGTCCTAACTCCTCCTGTAGCTCCTGAAATTTCACTTTTAGTGTAGAATGCTCCAAACTGCCCCAAAAATCAGTCTTCATAAATAGGGCACACTTTTCACTTTTATTCACAAACATGACATGAAACTATCATGGAAATATATAAAACTATAGGGATAAAAATAATGTCAATTTATTCTTCAAATCCTTTGGAAACTTCCTTAAATAAAATGTCTTCAAAACAAGCCATTTTTAGGTGGGGCCCACATATGATCACAATCACTAATATACCTTTCTAGAAATTTGGAATATTCTTATATAACATTAAATAAAAATTTTGAAAAACCAATCAAAATATACTTTGTATACTCACGTTTTCTCCAAGCTTCTCTTAGTTATGGTTTAACTAGGGTTTTAAACCATTTTACCTTCTTAAAGATCGTTCATAAAAATGTGACAATAAAACCACCTTATTGTTTTTGAAAGATTCATAATTTATCTAAGAATCTATGATTCCAAATAGCTCAGGTCCCATTCAAAATATCATACAATTCACAACGAGCATCAAAAGGTCAACTTTTGCCTCAAAATCACATTGTAACTTACTCATTTTTTTAAAACTTGCATATCTTGCAAAATATTCTTTAGAACTGACTTAAATTGTCATGAAGCATCATGAAAACATCTTCTACCTATCCATACTCACCATATAGCTCAAATAGCTCTGAAAATATCTCCAACCATTAAGACTTACCTGTGCTAAACTACTTGTTCTCACCTTCTTGCTTCCCAAGGACCTCATAAATGCATCAAACCACTTAGTATTAACCTAAAACTCACCATACACCTCAATAATACTACTACCACCATACTACTACCATGCTCCAAAAATACTGATCAGCTCCAAAATCACACTCCATACTCATTTTGCATGCTCCAGGGCTAGAAACAGGCTTGGAATGACTCGACTCAACTTAAAACCTCATGAACCTATGACCTGACCTATATTGACATCGTGCAGACTCATAAACACTCATGACACATCATACCATCCATGTTTGACCTCATGAAAACATTCAAATCACTTGGGAGGACTCAAACCATGACTATGCTCACTCAACCATGCTCTAGGACAACATAACTCACCAAACATGGATGCTACCAATCAACCTTCATGTTTGACATTGACTAACACCTCATGGAAACACATACCATCATGACACCCTTTTCCATCAATGGACTTGACATTAATGACAACACTAACACACAATGGCCAACAATCTCCCCTTTATCATTGATGGCAACCACCTTCAAAAACATTGATGGCAACCAACATAACAAACACTCCTACTTGAATCTTTCCCATGTTTATGATTATTATCTCCCCCTTTGACATATATGAAAAAGACTATAATTATAATACTACATGGAAAATGAAAACACACAATAACAACAATGCTCAAAATAACTTACTTGACTCAAATAACTCCACTTGGATTGAAATATCTCTTTTGACTCCTTCAACATCATAAGATGATCCTATGACCTAATATGAACCTTAACAGGAGACCCTTGATTGTATGCCCTCCATTTTTCCTTCATTCAATGCTTAACATAACTTCTAGGTCCTTCTCAAGCTCAAGAACACCAAAATTTACCTTTAAAACTACTTGCCATACTTTAGGACAACTATCCCTAAAGCTCCTATTTAGTGCCTTTTTGACAAACCTTCATCAAGCTATAGACTCATCACAAGCATATTGAACAATATCCAAATTCCCCTGGACTTGTACCATCATACTCAACCAAAATGATTTTTTTGATTCATACCTTGTTTTCATGCCAATTTAGAGGTTCAAGACACTTACCACATTCCCTGAAGAATTATTTTAGTATTTAGAGCCTCCATTTGTATGTAAGTTAGATCTCCTTTGATTGCATAACATACTATGCTAATTCAATACATCCTCAATTTTTTTCCTTGTCTACTTATCACCTACTAGAGAAGAAAATATGAGCTCTCCCCTTCATTAGGAATTCCCAGTCCTAATACTCATGCTTTCTAGATTTTCTTATCACTTTCTCACTTTCAACACAAACCATAACATCTTGTGAAGAAAACCAATGAATTGAACCATAGACTTCCTTTTCAAGACAACATACTTGATACCCTTTATAAATTACTTGAATATTTGGCTTCAACTCACCTCATCAATAATACTCCTTAGAGCCTCATTTTTACCTGTAATACCTAAGAGAACCTAAATAAAGCTCTATCACTGACCTTTTTTTGATACTTTTCTCAACTATACTTAGTTTATTGGGATTACAAAAAAAATTCACTCACTAGCCTTGATAATGTCACCTGTCCTGAGATCAAAATAGACATATTTTCCAAGCCTTGCACTATGTAAAACTTCATTTCCTTACCTTAGTGATGGATACTCAAGTCTCTTTTAACCTTATATACTCATTTGACATAGTATACCTTCATATACACCATTCACTACTTAGAGACACTCACTTAGCTTACATAGAAGGTGACATGAAACAAAGACTTGGAAAGAACAATTTCCACAACTTCATAGTCTTGAAAATGCTCATACTTCTAAAAACCATCTAACCATCATGATCTTTGATCATACTATCACTCTTCTTGAGGCCAAGTCAATCATTACTCCTTCTTTAGGCAAGAATGCCAATTTGAATTACAAGACTTTCTCATCAACTTTTATGCCTAAAAATTGATACCTAGAGACTAGACCTCATTACTATCATATTTCATGCCTTGAATTAGAGATGTGATCACAAATACTCCATCTTATGTTTCCAACCATAAGAGGGTTTCATGCAAATATATTTGAATAATCTAAATCATGAATTTACACTTCTTCACATATGTCTTTATGGAGTTCATTTATGCATAACACCTACACTTGATCTGCAATACACACGATCTTATAGAAATTTTTTAATTAACCAAATCCTCTTGGACTTTGATAGATAACACAAATTGGAACCCCAACCATGTAGATCTTCTAGCATAACACAACTTATTTCTCATCTTGACTTATTGAAAACTAAGATAACACCTTCACATAACACTCTAGATATATTGACAAGATCTACCTTGTATAAGCCAACATGATAAACCCTCATACTTATTTGATCAATCAACCTAAATGAACATAAATATTTGACATTTAGACATAAACCTAATAATATAATATATTATTTTTCATGAGCATACCTTCACTTTTATAAGCTTCCCATATTACTACTTTGAGACACAGGAGGCTCATGAAAGACCCTTATCACAATACATTGCTTTGTTACAAACATATAGACTGGTGAAAGTTCCACAAGAAAATATTCATACTTGGTGTGGTTCTTTAATCCTTCAACTTACTTTTAGAGGAGCATACTTTTCTTGTCATTTCTTCTTAGGGTACATTACTGATCAAACTTCAGATAATATGACCTCTTCAAGATACATGGTTACTTCAAAATTAATTAGCCTTGCACTTCTCATGGATCCAATTTTATGGCCATCTAGGAGCTATTTAATATAGAGATAGAATTCATTATGTATCATATCCTTAAAGATTGAAACCGGGAATTATATACAAATTTTACCACTTTATTAAACCAAATATGTTAGATTCATTGAGGGTTACCTTTAGATTTTAACTTCACAAGTCACATATAATTCTAATCACATAATTTTACTCATTCAAGAAAATACACATAAACTAGATCCTCCTTCATACCTTTAAGTACCAACTCAAACACATTTGAAAGATATATGGCCCCCTTTTTTTGACTTTATACTTTAGACTCAACAAATCATACTAAGCAAATTTTGACATCCTTTGAATAACACCCAAAATATTAGGAACATGGCTTCTTTGTCAGGCCTGAAAGGATCTTAGATCAACCAATATTGTGATTTATACATTCTCAAAAAACATATATAATTTTAGGACTTTTTGATTGCTTGACAGAAAAAGACACAAATTCACATGAGTAGTTGACTGAGACTAGATAATCCAAATTGCATATAAGATACATCCATAAATTTTTTTCATACTTCCAATACATAACATGTCACTCTCACAAAATATCATGATATAAAACTTACCATTGATGATGATTTATCCATGCTTCAAGTTTTAGATATAGATATCTACTCCATAAGGTCTTTGAAATTACTTGAGAAACATAGTCAAAAACTTCAAAGAAACTATTAGACCATGATTTACACAAAACTACACTTCTTGAGTCTTCTAGACATAATATTCTCTAGCATCCTTGGCATAAGACTCATGTTTACTCAAATTTCTTATGACCATTGGCTCACTTGATGTTTCTATCAATAATCTTAAAGCTTTGATTACTTTCAAGATAGAAGACTGAAACAAAGCATATGGGTATCAACAATACATCCTTATGGAGCATGTCCTAACATTTCAGACAATGAAAGTTCAATTTGACAATACTATACACAGTTATACCATTTTCAATAAAAATTATTAACAACCTTGCAACCTAAAATCATGATTCCTTCACATCAAACCCCTAATATAAAAATACAAAACTATGAGAGACTCATTTGATGTCATTGATCAACTAGACATACTCTTATCGATCTCACACTTTTCTTAGAAACTTGAGACACAAGATCTCTCCTTTATAGTTTCATAAGAACACAAATATTTCTTTGAGAACAAAGCAAGACACACTAACATGATCTGTGACACACCATTGCATTGAACTAGACTTAATGTGACAAGGGCATGATGTACTAAAACCCTCAAACAATTAGACCACCTAACATGACACACACTTATAAGCTCAGACACCTTAAATGAAAAGATCTTAATAACCATATGCATATGTCACTCACCATACCTTAAAACTTTTGTGGTATCCCATACACCTAGCATCTTCAACTTGCCAAACACAGAGATTTCTTGACTTCAACCCTTAAATCAAGATTATTGTCTTCATTTGCATGATTAGATCTCTTTAAATATTTGATTGGGCTTGAAATATCCTTGGTTGCCTTTTGATCATTGACTTTGACCGAAACTGATTCTCCATTGACTGATTTTGGTATCCACACTTCTTCACTTTGGGAGTATCAACCTTATTTGATTTCCTAGATTATTCATGAGAGAAAAACTTGCAATATGACCCTTGTGATGACACTTATGACAAACAACCTCTTGCCTTTCCCTTGACTAATCACTTTTGTGATCTTTTCCATTTCTCCAAGGGTACACACAACTAAAAAAATTCCTACAATCCCTTACTCTATGACCATAACCATTGCAAGCATAACAATAACCATGAAATTTTGCATACCTCATTACATTTGGCTGTCTAATAGGATTAGGCCTTGAATAGACCTTCTTTCTATGAACACCATCATCTTCACTTACTTTGGAACTAGGAATAACTACTTGATCTGCAAGATTAGGCTTCTCATCTTCCTTGAACTTTAGGATTTGAATCTCTTCTTTAAGCTTGAAAAATTATTCTTATTTAGCCTTGAGTGATGCTGACATATATTTGATTTCAAACTTAAAAAAACTCTCCTTCCTATGGAATGGTAAATCTTATTTTAGATCCATTACCATCTCTTTGAGATCACTTTGACTATGCAAACAATCATCACAGGAATTATTTTTTTACCTTTCACATTTGTCTTACTTTTGAAATCAAATTTGAAACAATATTCTCCAACTGACTCTTGAGAATTTTGATGGTTTCTTCATCCTTCTTGGCCATGGCTTTCAACTCTTGATTCTCTTTCTGATTTTTTTCCATATTGTGCTTCTAAGATCTCCTCCAAGTGTTAGACTTTATTCTCAAGGACCTGATCTGATACCAATTTTTGGAAGCACAATGGACTAAGAGGGGGTGAATCAGTCCTACAAAATTTATCCCATTTACCATTCATCATTCATTATCATTTATACAACCATTCAATCAACCATGAACCATATGTGTGTTTACTTAAGCATATAAATAACCATACATAAGAGAAAGAGAAAGAGAGTACAAAATAACACAAAATATAAGTGGAAAAACCTCAAGGGGAAGAAAACACATTAAAAATATGCTTATATTACACAAAAAAAATAGATTTAGTGAAGCACCAACTTCACAAGGAACACCAACCCCTAGTTTAGTAGAGAATCACACTAAAAGGAACACCAACCCATAATTTAGTAAATCATCCACTCCACAAGTAGACTACAACCCCCTAATATGAATACACACTAACTCATCCACCTAATGATGATGATATCTGAATTTATTTTTTCCACACCTGATAGAGATCTCTAATTCATCTCACAAACCCTTACTCAAACCCTCATTCCTTAAACTTGCTCTTTCTTCTTCTTATACACCTTATCTTGGATCTAAACCCTTGTACACAAGCTATATAACCTTCCTCAACCTGTAACATGTTTTAGTAGAACTCAAATCATGCTTTCAAACCGAAAAGACACTTCTACTTGGGTCACACTTTTCCCTCCAAGAACACTAGTTCAAAAATGAACCCAAAACACTTGCTTTATAGCATTCTCTTCCTCTAAACACAAGATAGGTCAGTATTACATGATATTTTCCACCAATAAAACATTATAAAATCCTAATAAACTCATTACAATGTTCACATATGACACATATAGGTTGGTCATTCAAAAACCACTCATCTTGCACCAAAAGGCTCAAAACCCTATCACTAGGATGAGATAAAACCACAAATCACAAAACCATGCTTGGTAAAGCTCCCAAATTAACCATACATGATTAATATAACATATAAGTACCATAATTGGTCACAAACTTAATTGGACCAATAAAATAAATCATTAAATGGGCCCATATGCTCATATCCTATTGAACCACTGGTCATTGGTGGTGTCATTGATGTCATGTGGCACTTGATGGAAAAATGTGAATGGTGAAGTGAATCTAAGTTAGAGTCTTGTAGGTTTATTTTTAGTTCCTTCTAAATGGTATCTGGAGGTTACAAAGAGGTTTCAGTTGATTCCAGGATGGTTTTAGGATGTTGCAAGATTTGTTAGTGAGGTAGGAGGCCACTGCGGTATGGAAATGGTTAGTATTATTGGCTCAAATATTCTACAAGTCATATATGATGGTTTCATCATGGTAAAGAGATCTTAGAGTGAGTTTTAGGTCATCCTTTAGAATTCTCGGTTGAAATTGGCTCATTTAGGCCTAGTTACAGAGCCTAATGAGGTGTAAAAGCATAAAAAAGGGCATGAAAATACTATGTAAGCATGGGAGGAGAATAGGGAAATTTTATTGGGAATTTGTGATCAACAACAAAGCTCATTTCAGCTCCTAGAGTCAAAATTCAAAAGTTCATGAAAACTTTGTCTTTGAGGACAAACATTGAAGATTGAGGTAAATAAGATAGGTTTGAGTTGTACAAAAAAATTAATTACTAAAAACCTATGGAATATGTATAGGTATGTATTTTGGTTCTTCATTCAAAATTTCATCAAGTTTTGAAGAGGTGTGTGGAATTGATGCAAGTTTTCCTAAAACTGGTTTCTTAAGGAATGAAAATTCAGCACCCTGTTTTCTTAGCATCCAAGAAAAAATATGGAGCCTCCTTCAATAAATCATAGAATAAATTTTTTAAGATTATTTCAAACTTGAGTGTTTGAAAAATGTTTGAGGGAATTTGGATAATTAATAAAGAAGTTATGATCATTTTTCTAGCCTATGTTTATCTCTCTCCCAAGCACCTTCTTGAATTAGTGGTAGCAAAGGTAGTATGCTTGTCTTAAAATTACTTGGATGATAAAATTTAAAGCTTCACATGGTATAATAATGATGTCTCCATGTTCTTTGAGTGATCAATGTTCTTGGTGAGTCTGGTTCAATACAAGGTTTCTAGGGTAGGAAAGATGTGTGTCTACAAGTGTGATGTGGGAAGAGTCCATCTTGAAGTTGTTTATGAATCAAGGGATGAGATTTTAAAAAGGATTTTAATATCTCTTCTAGGTATTTGATGAATGATAAATGATACATTTTGTTTTAAGTAGGAAGTCTGAAGAAAAATTTCCTTCTTTGTCCATGCTTTCCTCTTATGCCAAACTCATAAAGAACACCCTTTGAGTTGCAAGATATGAACCTCACTTCTCAAGCTCATGATTTTAAGAGAACTCAAGGTTGTGATATGTTCCACACATGCAAGACATGCTATCAAAGTGTTGGAGGATATGTAGAAGGATAAAATGAAAGTTATGAAGCCAATCATAGATATAGTACAAATAGTCCTATACTACACATGTTCAGGTTTGAAAAATGTTTTTGATATTTTGGTATGCAGTTGTTCATTTTAAATTTTATATAGGGTGTATGATCCTTTAGTGATCTCATCTAAGTTATGCAAGACTTTCTATTAGACTCTTATACTATTAAAATAAGTAATGTGAACATGTTTGTTATTCTATGCATTGTCAAAACATATAGGTGGGAATGATTTTTGTTGTTTAAGATGAAATGAAGATTGGGAATCTAGAAAACCCTTACACAAACCTTTTGGAGTTGAAAGCCTTGAATTTCACTAATAAATGATCAATAAAATCACCTTTGAAGCCCCTCAGTCTTGCATAGTTTGTGAAACCCTCTGCCTAGGGTTTTAAGAAGGAAACTTCTCGAAAATCAAAAGTTAACCAATCAAAATGCCTCAAATATTGTAAAAATATATATCTTGGCCTCTTGTTTCAGATTCTTCACGTCTTATTTCATTCCATCAAGGCTTTGAGGATATTTCCTTGAAAGTTTCTTTGAAGAAAACTCTTCAACTTTGTATAGTGCTAAAAAACACATTTAATGTTATTTCTTCATGGTTAAAGAAAAGTATCTTCATGTAAATCCTCTAAATATTAATAAATGATACAGTTAACCTTGGTATGACCTCAAATTGGTGCGAAATTATGGAAAGTACGTGGCAGTGAGTTAATTGTGAACTAATATCCTTTTATCTTTGTCTCAGCTGATTGAATGAATCCAAATTACCTCAAGAAGTTTATGCAATGGTAAAACATGGCTTACCTAGTGACAAAGGGAAGTTGATGAAGTTATTTCAATGCCTCAAATATACAAAAGTGATTGTCACATTCCAAAACACTTTATTGTTAACAGAGTTGCCAAGGTTTGTTTGATCTAAATGTGAAATTGTAAAGTCATGAAACATCCATGTTTAAACTAAAGGAGTCTAAAAAGAAGGTCAAAAGTCATGGAAAATTATAAACGTAATAATTCATCATCTATCTTGAGTCACTCTTGAAAGAAAAACTAGAAGGTGAAGAGTCTTGGTTATTTAAATACAATGAAAATTCCAAAGATGTAGAAGTAAAAAGATAGAAGTAAAGTCATTTTTGTGGTTCTGTTAGCTCAAGAAATAGAGTGTAAGTGTTTGAAAAGTATTTTGGAGAACTATAATGTGAATAGGCATAGAATATTTTTTTCATACAAATATAAGAAAGTTATATATGAATTTTGGTGAAAAATAGAGAGTGTTAAGAAGATGAAGTGTAGGTGAATGTAAAGAGGGTAATAGAATGAGACATATATGAGTTGACAGATAGAGTATGTTGATATCTTCTTGTATCCAAGCCTATAAAACATTTGAAATGAAGATATGTGAATGTCCCGAGAGGTGTATAAGTGAAGAATGTGTAGTTTACTAAAGGTAGAAGATATTGAATGCTTTAAGAGGACAAAGAGAAGGTAAAAATGATGCAATGAACTAAAGAATTGAGAACATATGACTAAATATTAGGGGTAGTTAAGTGTCTTGAAAGGAGGACTATATATGAACTTTGAAATCATGAAATGCTTGAGATTAATATGAAGTATCTTGAAGACTACTCTATTTCAACAAGAAATGAGTGATTCCATGAGTGATAGAATTATATACTAGTGATTATGAACCTATTATGACAAAAAAGTGTATTGATTTGATAAGTAGGAGAGAGGTCAGTTGGGGAGTAGAATTGAGTAGAAGAGTGAGCTAATATAGTTGTCACTATCAATTGTATGAGATAATAGTTTTTGTGTGACTATTTTTTTAAAAATCTAAGTTGCAGCTTAACATGTGGGGAGTTGTAGCTTCCCTATGAGTTGAAGCTCACTAAAGGTCAGTTGTTGTTGAACCAAACTTGGGAGTTGAAGCTTCCAGACAAGTTGAAGCTTGTCAAATATTGAGTGGATGCTTGGTCAAAATTTTGAGTTACAGTGCCAAGTTGAGTTGAATCTCAACCATGAAATCAATGTAACAGATATAGGATTTTTTTTTCTAAGCATAGTTCTTGGTTTTAGTGGGTTTTTTTCCTAGTTTGGGTTTCCCACATTAAATTTTGTGTCTCTATGTACATTCTCTTGTTTTTTTTGTGTATGGTTTTATTTGCTCTTCATATCAAGATTAAGGAAATGGAATTGTATGTAAAAATTTGATTAGACATTGATTCACCCCCTCTCAGTGTCTAGTTTCCAACAATTGGTATCAGATTTAGTCTTCCTAAATTGATCCTAATAGCTTAGAGGTGATCCTAAAGACACAAGCATGGGTACTTTAGCAGAATTTATCCTAAAGAGAAAGTATGAGATTACTTAATCCTTGATTAATGGTCTAAATAATTAAATCAAACACATGGAAGATGACCATGGACAAGTACTCAAGGAGATGGAGTCCTTTATTGAAATGCGTCAAAAGATTTGAAAGAAAAGAGGATTCCTTCTGAAACATGAATAAGATTTGAGGATCTTGAAGGCTAAACTAGAATATGAAAATGATAGGTTAAAAATGTAAAGAAAATTGAAAAGAGTTTTGAATCTTTCTGGAATCTTGGAAAATCAAAGGTCACATAGTGATAAAACATGTTTAGGATTCAAAGGATAATCTTTAGAAAAGAAATAAGATGAAAAGGATGGTCCCAAAATACAAACATACATGAAGCTGATCAAGGAGATAAAAACAGAATACCTAAGTTAGTTAGGCCACTAAATGCATTCGAGTATGAGATATTTTTCAATGGATATTTATTTTCTTGTCATAGTTATGGCCATAGGGATAAGGAATGTAGAAAACAAATCATAGATGAGCATCCATGGAGAGACAATAGAAGTGAGAAAGAAAAGAACATAGTTTTTTTCAATTGTCAAGGAAAAGGACATATTGCAAGTACTTTCTAGAAGAACCTTCAAGTCAATTTTGGGAAAAATAAAACTTAAGAGGCATGAACATGTTAGTGTGCTACAACTGCAAAAAATTTGGACACTATGCTAAAATATGTCATGAGTTCAAGACTACAAATCATGATAGGAATGACATTCACACCAAGCCAAGAGGAAAGAGTAATGTCATGTGTTATACTTGTCAAAATTTTGGGCATTTTTCAAAGCATTTCTATTACCATGAATAATATAAGTACAACAACATGTATCATACCTTCAGAGGGAAAGATAAGAAAGATTCCAATATGAAGATCAGTCCTAAAAATGAGACAAAGTCAGTCATTTCTAAAATAGCTCCTGAAAAGAAGAAAGCTAAATGGATATACAAAGTCAAGGAAGCAAACCCAAGAGTTGAGGAAGCAAAGAAGGACAAGGAAATAGTATGCTTAGATGATTTATAAATTTAGTAACCTATGAAACATACCAATACAAACAAGACAACAATGAGTGATGATAAAGGTAAGAAGAAGGAAGACAAGTTGAGTGCAAATCATGAATAACTTCTTCCTCAAGAAATGTTAAAACAAGTGCATGAGATATAAAATGTGTATTTATCATGTACTCAATTATAAAGTGATAGGTCAGATGATGCAGTTGTCACATCAAGGAATACATCCAAGAATACTAACAATATAACAAGAACAAGAACAAGAACAAGAAAGGAAGAATTGAGTCATCATGTTGTTTTGATGATTTTTCTTGTTCCGAGGTAACATGCCAAGATGGTATGCCTTATCTAGGATTCTAGAAGGTATACATTAGTTTAAGGAAGCATAGTCTACTCTTCATTTTTCTACCAATCAAGTGGTATTCATGATGAAATTGAGTGAGTAAGTCAAGGTTGCTTGCTAAATGAAGGTTGGCACTAGTTATTACTGATTTTTGCCTCTATCAAGGTGCCAATGTATGTGTTTTTCTCCATGATTGAAGGGATAACACATGTTGAATTATTTAAGTGTATTTTTTTAATAGACTTGAAGAGTGAATATAGTGAAAAAGTGTCAAGACTTGTGTGTAGGATTATTTATGTTATCAATGTTGACTTCAAGCAAGAAAAGTATCATGGAGGGTACACTATTGAAAGAAGGTATCTTGGGTCAAATGAAGTTGAATATTGTGTTATAATATGAATTAGGTTAGTTCTGATCTCTAACAATAATTTTAACTAAGATAATATTATGTGATTTTCAATGACATAGTGTTAAGGGTGTCTTTATTCTTGTCATATGTGATGGTGGTCTTGAGAGAAATAATCTAGGTCTATCAATATTTTCTAAATAATTCTAAGGTATGATCTTAACAAGTGATGTTTATGTAATATCTATCAAGTGGTGTCTTGTATTTTAATTTTGATTTCTAAAAGGATTCTAAGTTGAAATATTTTAGTTAGTGTTCATCACGAGCCCTAAGTATGGTCACATTTGTGTTGAAGTGTCTATCACTATTGAAAAAAGGAATTTTTGACCTTATCAAAATTGCTTGTCAGAATTTCAAGATAATCAGGTTTCCTGAATGTTCTAAGATGAAATTTTCTTCATGAGAAGATCATATGTGAATATTAGGGGTCTCATTCTAAACACAATACTTTGAGGTAGGATTTTCCCTATGATAATGGTCAAGAAATATGAGTTAAAACTTGATTGAAGTCTATCAAAGTGTATTTTAGTTAATTAAGGGTAAGATCCATCAAGTTTGGATCTTTGTTTCATAATGCTTGGTTCACCTCTAAGAAAATGGAAAATTTTCTCAAGCTTTCTCAAGAAGGGTATTCCATAAAATAAAGTTAATGCTCTGCCACGATGAATCAAATATATAAGAAGCCTTTATTTATGTTGTTGTCATGATAAGCTTGAAGACCACATCGTGACATAGGTAATAGACAAATAGTACATCTAACTAAGGATGATTGCTAATGAACACATTGAAAAGGTGTATTATAGCTTGTTTGATCAATATTCAATAAATGAAGAAAAATGCATTCAACATATTCCTAACAAGAGATGTAAGAGTGGATGATCAGGTTTTATGTGGAAGTAATTTTTCAAAGGTATATGAAAATTAATATAGCTCAATCAGAGAGACTGTGCTCAAGATTCATGTTGCAATAGTGAAATTTATAAGACTATCCAAGTGTACAACAAATATTGAAGTATATGCAAGGTGATTTCAAAATCATGAGGTCTCGAGTAAATATTGGTCAGGTGTACACTTAGGTTAATTATGAAGGACTGTAATACAGTGTATGAGATCAGTTTATCAAGATTTAAATCCACAAAGTAATTCTCTCATAATCTATGGTATATAGAAGAGTCTGAAGTTGAATATAGTTCATTGTGACATAAAGACAAATCTCTCAATTTTATGAAGATATCTATTTGATTGGCAAGCTAGCATAGAAAACTTGGCACTAAGTTGATCAGGGATGTGTTAGATGTTCTAGTCTTTGCAACATGCTTTAGGAAGTCTCTTGAACGAATATGTCTCATAAAGTTGATCATAGAGTAGCCTCTGATATTGTTAAGTCAATAAAAAGAAGAGAAGAACCCTCAACTGAATATAAATTAAATTAGGCTTGTACATGGGAGACCAGGGACATGAAGAATCATATTAAAATTAAATACCAATTTATTCTAAGGGGCAAATGAGATTGTTTCTAGTTGCAAATTATTTTTAGTGAAGACTCGTGCCTATTGGTAGAATTAGAGGAACATAAACCCGTGTGAAAATCATTGAAAGTGAATAGAAGGTGATTGAGACTATTTTAATGCTTGAAAAGACATATTTTTGTATAAAACAATGATTAACTAGACTAAATTGTGGTTGTGTTCAAAAGAGAAAAGTTAACGAGATAAGTAAGTGACAACTAGATTGAACTTGGGTGAGAATCGAGACATATGGTCATGTAGTCTATTAAAGGGTCAAAAGAGAGATATGAATAAGGTGATTGTAGAAATATTTTACTACTAAGGGAATGTGCAAAACAAGTGAAGAGTACACTTTGAAAAGATGCAACAAGTCTGAAATGAAGAGGTTTGATATTCTTATAGTTTGAATGCAAGTAATTTGATTGATGTCATGCAACTTCGGATAAAGGAGGATAAAATGATCCCAGGGGAGAGAAGTATGAACTTGCATTTGAGAATGGTGAAGTGGGACACATGAACATGAAAAGTAGAGGTTCGGGGGAGCTATGAGGCATGGTTGGTGGAGACATTCAAGCATCCAAATTTTAGACACAAGTGGGAAGATAGTGATGATAATCCAAGGGGAACTTCTAGAGGTAAGCTTATGTTGTGCATGTGATTATATGTTTTGTTGTTTTTCCTATTGAATGTCATGAACCTTTTTCATAAATTTCAAAGGAGAAGAGAATGCTTTGTTAGAAACTAGGAATGGTTATTTAAAGCTATTTTTGTGTGTATTTTCCATCAAAATTCGTGAGTTGTTGCCATCAATGACAAAGGGGAGATTGTTGAACCCTGGTCATTGGTGTTGTCATTGATGTCAAGTGAAATTGATGGAAAAGGTGTGAATGGTGAAGTGAAGCTTAGTTAGAGGCATGAAGGTTGATTGGTAGTTCCTTCTCAGTGATAGTTAGAGCTCACAAAGAGGTTTTAGGTTGATTCCAAGATGGTTTTAGGATGTTGCAAGTTTTTTCAGTGAAGTAGGAGACCACTATAGGTATTGAAAAGGTTGGTATGCTTGGATCATATGTTATATAGGTTATATATGATAGTTTAAACATGGGAAATAGATATTGGAGTGATTTTTAGGTCATTCATTGGAATTATCAGTTGAAATTGGTTCATTTAGGCCTAGTTATAGAGCCTAATGAGGTGTGAAAGCTTAATACAGGTCATGAAAATACTATGTAATCATGGGAGGATCATAAAAAAATTGTCTAGAGAGTGTACGATCAAAAAAATATATCATTTAAGCTCATAGAGGAAAAAATAAAAAGTTCACCAAAACTCTCTTTGAGGATTGATATTGAAGATTGAGGTAAATGAGATAGGTTTGAGATGTACAAGAAAATTTATGGATAAAAACCCTATGGAATGTGTAGAGGGATTTCATCAAGTTTTGAAGAGGTGCGTGGAAGTCATGATTTTTTTTTCCTAAAACCGGTTTCTTAAAGAATGTAAATAGAGCACCCTATCTTCTTAGCATCCAAGAAAAAATATGGAGCCTCCTTCACATAAATAAAAAAATTAATTTTTAAGAGAAGTTTAAGCCCGAGTGTTTTCAATTTTTTTAGGGAATTCAGACTAGTAACAGAGAAGTTATGATCATTTTTCTATCCAGTTTTGTCTCTCTCTCAAGCACCTTCTTGAATTAGTGGTAAAAAGATAGTATTATTTTCTTATAATAACTTGGATGATAAAATTTAAAGATTCTCATGGTATAATAATGATGTCTCCATGTTATTTGAGTGATAAATATTCATCATGCTTGTCTAGTTCAATACAAAGTTTCTCGGGGTAGGCAAGATGTGTGTCTACAGGTATCCTATGGGAAGAGTTAGTCTTCAAGTTGTTATTAAATCAAGGGTTAAACTTGCAAAAAGGAGTTGAATCTATCTTCCGTATCTAGTGAATGATAAATGATCAAGTTTTTGCTAAGTATGTAGTGTAAAGAAAAATTTCCTTCTTTTTCTATACTTTACCTCCTATCCTAAACTCATAAAGAACACCCTTTGACTTGCAAGATATGAACCTCACTTCTCAAGCTCATGATTTTCAGAGAGCTGAAAGTTTTGATATGTTACACACATGCAATACATGGTATCAAAGTGTTGGATGCTATGTAGAAGGCTAAAAAAATTGTGAATCCAGGTTATAGATATGGTGCAAACAGTCCTATACTACACATGTTCAAGTTTGACAAATGTTTTTGAGATTTTGGTATGAAGGTGTTCATTTTGGCTTTACTATAGGGTGTATTATCATTTAGTAAGATCATCTAAGTTATTCAATACTTTCTATTAGACTCTTATACCACAAAATGAAGTAATGTCACCATGTTTTTATATTTTACATTGTCAAAACATATATCTAGGAATGATTTTGGTTATTACAAGATGAAATGAGGATTGGGAATCTAGAAAACCCTTAAGCAAAACTTTTGGAGTTGAAAGAATCAAATTTAATCAAGAAATGATCAAGTAATTCACCTTTGAATCCCCTTAGGCTTGCACCATTTGTGAAACCCTCTCGCCTAGGGTTTTGAGAAGGAAAATTCTCAGAACTCAAAATTTAACCGATGAAGATGTGTCAAATATTATAAAAATATCTTTCTTGACCTCATGTTTGAGATTTTTCAAGTCTTATTTCATTCCATCAAGGCTTCGAGGAGATTTCCTCGATAGTTTCTTTGAAGATAAATCTTTAACTCAGTACGGTCTTTAGAAAACACATTTACTTGTTATTTCTTCATGGTTAAAGACTAGTGTCTTCATGCAATGCCTATAAATGTTAAGAAATGGAACAATAAACCTTGGTATTACCTAAAATTGGTGTGAAATTATGAAAAATATGTGGTAGTGTCTTCATTTAATCTCTATCTCTGCTGCTTGAATGAATCCAAATTACAGAAAGAAGTTTGTGAAATGGTAAAGCATCGATTACATGGTTACAAAGAGATATTGATGAAGTTATTTCAATTTCTCAACTACACAATAAGTGATTTTCATAATCCAAAACACACTCTAATATTGACAGAGTTGATAAGTTTTTTTGTTCTAAATGTGAAATTGTAAAGTCATGAAATGTGCATGTTTGAAGTAAAGGAGTTCATAAAGAAGGTCAAAAGTAATGGACAGTTCCAAATGTGATAATTCCTCATCTAGCTCAATTCACTCTTGAAAAAAAAACTAGAAGGTGAAGATTTTTGGTTATTCAAATATAATAGAAAAAGTATGAAAGATAGAAGTTGTAAAGTCATTTTTTGAGGTTCTGCTTTAGCTCAAGCAATAGAGTGTAAGTGTTTGAAAAGTCTTGTGGAGAAATAGAATGTGAATAGAAATAGGCCATTGTTTTTTCATATAAATATTAAATAATTATATATGAATGCTAGTGAAAAAGAGAGCATGTTAAGAAGATGAAGTTCAGGTGAATGTAAAGATGGTAATAGAATGAGACATATATGATATGACAGATAGAGTATGTTGATATTTTCTTGTAAATAAGCCTAGAAAAACTTTGAAATGAAGACATGTGATTGTCCCATAGGTGTATAAGTGAAGAATGTGCAGTTTAATAAAGTAGGAGATATTGAATGCTTTAAGAGGATAAAGAGCAAGTAAAAAGGATGCAATAAAATAAATAATTGATTACAAATGACTCAACATTAGGGGAAGCAAAGTGTATTGAAAGGAGGGATATATAGGAACTTTGAAACCATGAAATTATTCAGATGAATATGTAGTATCTTTAAGAATAATCTATTGTAGCAAGAATGAGTGATTCCATGATTGAGAGAATTATATAATAGTTATTGTGAACCTTGTATGAAATAAAAAGTGTACTAATTTGATAAGCTGGAGAGAGGTTAGTTGAGGAGCAGGATTGAGTAGAAGAGTGTGATAATCTAAATATCACTAGTAGTTGTATGAGACATCAGTTTATGTGTGACAAATTTTTGAAAAATTCTAAGTTCTGGCTTAGCATGTGGGGAGTTGAAGCTCACTAAAGGTCAGTTGTCGTTGAACCAAACTTGGGAGTTGAAACTTCCAGACAAGTTGAAGCTTGTCAAAGACCGAGTGGCTTCTTTGTAAAATTTTTGGAGTTTCAACCCTAGGTTGAGTTGAATCTCAACCATGAAATCAATGTAAGAGATATAGGACAATTTTTTCCTAAGCCTAGTTCTTTGTTTCAGTGGGTTTTTTCCCAGTTTGGGTTTCCTTCATTAAATTATGTGTCTTTGTGTACATTATCCTGTTAATTTTTGTGTATGGTTTTAATTTCTCTTCATATCAAGATTAAGGAAATGGAAATTTCTGTAAAAATTTTATTTGACATTGATTCACCCTGCCTCTCAGTTTCTTAGTTTCCAACATATCCTTCATTAAACAAGTGTTTCCACCACCCTTTCTTCACCTTTGGGCCTTAATAACCATCATTACCTGTATAAAAATCCATGAAATTTATACCTCATAAAAGATCTATATTCTCAAACCAAATAAACTTTCCTTTAACCAAATCAAGATGCCCATAAACTTGTTTTGCAAACTTAGTGAGTTTACACCCTTTACGGAACTTATAAGACCTCCAAATTCCTTCATTAGGAAAAAAAAATCATCCCTATTAAATCCACAGGTGATATAAATCATAAAACAATCCATTTCATACCTCAACCAACTCAATATTTCAGCCGGAGAAACCTATATTTAAATATAACATACCTTCTTCCTCACGAACTGACCTAAAAGACCAACCAAATCACCTCATCATGAGACATGAAATACACCAATAGAAATCTCTCTAAATCATATTTCCATAACATATTGGAAATCCTTCCAACTCTAATCGAAAGGCCTTGAACTAGGTCCATCTCTGTAAGCTGATTTTTATTGTTCTAGGACACAAGAATGGATCATTAGCCCAACTTTCTCCATCACCAAAAAAATAAATTCCAAGCTTAACCAAATCATGTAAGTACCTTACACATGATTTATAAGTAGTCATAAACATTCACTAATCAATACAAACTCAAAATCATCACTTTACCTCATGAAGCCATTTCACACCTTGTAAGAACAAGCCTCCTCCAAATTTGACCCTAAAATATCAGGGCATAAATTTTGCATATAATATAAAAAAATTTTTTTGATATACCATTGAAAATCACTATGAATCAGCTTCACCAAAAACTTTAATCAGATCCTAACTCCTCCCGTAGCTCTTGTAATTTCAATTTTAGTGTAGACTAATCCAAACCGCCCCAAAACTCGTATTCATAAAAAGGGCACCCTTTGAACTTTTTCTTCACAACCATAACATGAAACTATCATGAAAACCTAGAGAAACTCTAGGGCTAAAAAATATATAAATTTATTCTTTAACTCCTCTAGACCATGTTGCCTTTAACCAAAATTATTCGAAAACAAGCCATTTCGGTGGGGAACACATATGATCACAAGAACTAATATAAATTTATAGAAACTCAGAAGAGTCCTCTACAACATACAATCAAAATTTTTACAAAACTATTCAAAATAGTCTCAATATGCTCACTTTTCTCCAAGTTGCTCTTATCTAGGGTTTAGCTAGTGTTTTAAACCACTTTACCTTCTTAACGATCGTTCATAAAACATGATAATAAAACCACCTCATTATTATTTTAAAATATTCATAATTGACCTAAGAAGCTATGCCAAAGATCTCAGGTCCCCATGAAAATCATACAATTCAAAACGAGCAAAACAAAAGATCCACATATACCTCAAAATCACACTATAACTTACCTGGTTTTTCTAAAACTTGCATATATTTCAAAATATTCTTCAGAATGACCTAAAACTTGTCATGAAGCATCATGAAAACATACTCTACCTATTCATATAAACCATCTATCTCAAATAGCTCTGAAAATATCCATCCATTAATACTTACATGTGCTAAACTACTTGTTCTCACCTTTTTACTTCCCAGGACATCATAAATGCATCAAACCACTGAGTATTGACATGAAAATCACCATAAACCTTAGGTAAAATACCAATAGACCACTACCTTACTCAAAATATACTGATCATCTCCAAATATCAAGACTCCATACCATTCTCGCATGCTCTAAGGATAGAACTAGGCATGTAATGACCTAACTCAACCATGTAACCTCATGACCTGACCATGTTGACCTCATGCAGACTCATAGAGACCAATGACACATAATACCATCCATTTTTACCTCATTAAACACTCCAAATCACTTGGGAGGACTCAAACCATGACTATGCTCACTCAACCATGCTCTAGGACAACACTTGAACTCACCATTCATAGACACTACAAATCAACCTTCATGTTTAAACATTGACTAACGCCTAATGGAGACTCACACAATGACATGACACCATTTTCCATAAATGGAATTGACATCAATGACAAAACTAACACACAATGGCAAACATTTCACTCCCCTTCATCATCATTATGCATGATCCCACCCCATCCTATTTGAATTCCTATTTCTCTCTTAAATCTAATTTATTCCTCTTAATTTCCTATTTTCCTATATTAATCCTATCCCATCCCATCATTATTTTATCTCTCATTATTTATCCTTAATCACATTTAATTACCCCTAATCATTTTTATCACCTTAATCACATCCTTAAAAACCCCATTTATTGTCTCTAGGACAATCATCTACCCTCATTCAATGACCTTCTATCTCCTCTAACCACTTTTATCATCCCTATGCAACCTTAACCCACAAAATCAACTCAAAACCATAATCTAAACCTGATAAGGCCTCTTGTCTCGAGTTGTGTATCATCCTCATCTACCAAATCAATGGTCCTCTATAGTTGACGTCAACCCTAGCAAGTCGCCATCGACCTATAAGTATATAATTAACCCCCTCCTCAAAGGGGATGAAACTTTGGATATTCTAACTTCTTGCGAGAGTTTTTTGTTTTCTTCTCTTCATCGTGATGTTATCAACATTTTCAAGATATCTTGGATCCCTCATTAATCATCTTTGGAGATATGAAGCTTAGATTTTTATTAGGTCTCTATCTTGTTTCATCATTTTTACAGGTTTGTTCATTGTCTTGGAGATCTGTGACCTCATAAAGAACTCTTGTTTATTTTTTATAGTTTTCTTAGCATCTATTAGCTTCCACCAAATCCTAATCCATCCTTAGTCACCATCAATTCTACCTTGGTCACCATTGTCCTTATTTGCATAAATGATTTCCTGTATTTTGTCCCATTTTCCATCTATTTCTTAGCCTCTCTAAAACATATAGATATCTTTGTCTCGAGTCATATACCTATTTAACAAATCAAATCTCAAATTTTGTACCTCATTTACCATCAATTATCTCGGATATATCCCTAGTTTTCATAACCCCAATCAACATCCATTACATCTACCTGAAATTTGCATCCTTTCTGTTTCTTATGCCTCTACATCAGATCCAGGACATCTTCAAAATTTCATAATTAGTCCCAAATACATTGTTTTCACATATTTTGATCTTCTCTGCTCTGATCAATGTTGATCGCCCTATTTTCCTCGGTCATCATCAACCTTGTCAAGTTTGCAGCCTTTTATTTTATTTTTATCATATCTTTATCTTAGCATATATAGTATATCTCTGATATTTTTTCTATTATGATTATCTTTTGCATGTCATTTATCCATTATTTTTAATCAATATTTTAATCACACGGGTTTAAAACCTCCCTAGGAAGTTTATCACTTCTTGGGACTGAATTTTTTAGGTAACCCACCATATGATATATTAATATTTTTCTTGTCTAGTTGTCCATTTTTTGTGGAGGTTATCAAGCTCATCGCTGATATGAAATTGATAGCTTAAATGATATAAATAAGCGAAATTACATTATATAAAGAAAGAAAAGAAAATATTACGAATGAAGATACAAAATTAAATAATAAACAAAATATATTATTGTTTGAGTAAATCTTTAGCTAATTACATGGTGATAAAGCTTACAATATATAGAAGAATGATATCTTTAATACAATGATTCAACTCCAATATTCAATCCCACAATATACTCTGTTATTTCTCCTAGAATCAATCATAAACTCATCAATCTCTCACACAACTCTCAAATAGCTACGTGAGTTATTTATTCAACAAAATCACAACTAATACAATTTATCCTATATTATTAATAATTAGTTGTTTCATAACTCATATTAATAACATTAAAATATTTTATTTTCCTCACACAAATATGATATTAATATCAAAATATTAATATCTTACTAACTTACTAACTTACTAATGTAATATATGAATATTAAATTTAACTATTACAAAAAATAATGTGAGCACTAATCCAATGATTATTCCTAACATTCCCCCCTTAGTGCAAACATGGATGAGTTCTATCTAGTACTTGCTCATGTTCTAGAAAACGATGGTTTTCAAAGAGTACCATCAACTCTAACAGGTTTTCTAGTGGAACCATTAACCACTATGTATGTGATTTTTGAAGATATTCATAAAATCTCAAATTGGTTTTCTAGTGGACCACCAACCACTCCATAGCAACGTACATGTTTCCCCACTCACATTTTACAAAAGATAATATAATATAGTAAAATATGATAAATTTATTATACATTACAATACTTTAACATGTATGATCTATCTATTCTTATTTTCATACAATGGAAATTAAACACACTGAACACAATGGAAAACACATGGCCACCAAAATAGTATTGTGGACTCGTTGATGGTTCCTGATGAGAGGTCGCTAAAATTCCTCCTTCCCCTGTTTCCTCTAGCCTCCATTTGATGTTTCTTTAGTTACTCAAAAAAAAAAAAATTGGAGCTTAGTTTGAAAATCCGCCCTCAATGTAGTATAAAAATATTGAAAAATTTGCTGAAAAATACATTAAAAAGATTTTTGTCAAGTTTACCACAAAGTGGTCAATGGAGACTAGAGTTAATCGTAAATCATCGACAACCGGACATAAGAATCTATCACTCTACATGTAAATTCATTGGTTATCAAAAAAATCAATGATGATTGGATCATAATCGATTGTGATCCACTGTGTCACTAACTCAAAATTCAGAAAATGGTGACATAAGCTTAAAAACTCTCAAATCTACATCCTAGAGGCCACGATTTTGTCCTGAAACAACTCTCATAGCTAAAGGACAACCTTTTCTGATACCAGATGATATGAAATTGATAGCTTAACTAATCTAAATAAGCAACAATTACATTATAGAATTGTACAAAGCAAGAAAATATAATGTTACAAAATAAAGATACAAAATTTAATAATAAATACACTATATTATTGATTAAGTAAATATTTAGCTAATTACATGGTAAGAGAACTTACAATATATAAGAGAATGATCTCCTTAATATAAGGATTCAACTCCAATATTCAATCCCACAATATACTCTCTTATCTCTCCTAGAATCACTCCCAAACCCATCAATCTCTCACACAACTCTCAAATAGCTACGTGAGTTGTTTATTCAACAAACTCACAACTAATACAATTTATCCTATATTATTAATAATGAGTTGTTTCATAACTCATATTAATAATATTACAATATTTTATTTTCCTCACATAAATACGATAGTAATATCGAAATATTAATATCTTACTAACTAACTTACTAATGTAATATATGCATATTACATTTTACTATTACAAATAATAATGTGAGCACTAATCCAAGGATTATTCCTAACAACCACGGAGAGGATATTTGGACCCATATCCCATCTTCTTCATCATCATACATCATAAGTAGCCTTAAAACCTCCCATATTTTGGAGTTTCTTGTTTTCTTGCATACCATTTCATTAACTTGGAACATGAACAGAAAACTCATCAAACATTTCATAAATGTTGCATGCTACATTATAATGTTAGCATCTATCATAAAATGAACAATATAAATATAATATGATATCTATGTTTAGAAAACAACCAATTAGATCTATACAATATTTAGCAAACAAAATACAAGAGTTTAATTACATACATGGAAATTTTTAGGTAACAAGAGAATTGGGAAGATGGTTTAATGTCAAAAGATATAATTGATAAAGGAACTTTTTTAGAATATCACAACCCCAACCATAAATATTTCATGTCCTCATGCAACTATACATGAATTTTCATAAAATAACATAGTTTCCTGTATTCATTAGATTTGAAACTCTCTCTAGCTCAGGTGAATATAATATATTGTTGTTGGAGAGTTGATCCCAAATCCTTTACTATTTCCTTTCATAAATTGATTCATCACCTTTCCAACTCAAAATTAGATAATGGAACATAGGAGGGTGAAAAGTCAATGGAAACTAGTTGAGCTTGTATTTTAGGAATAATGAAGATACCTTTGTACTATAATAAGTTTTGGTGTAAAATTATAGGTAGAATGAGGTTATTTCCTTTATAATTTGGGTGTAATATCTTTCCATATAATATTCCATGCTTCCATATCTGACGTGTTGATTCTAGTTATGAGTTCTTGAACACTAGTGTGTGCACATAACATATTTTTTCATACATAGTCATAGATCTCCTCCCTATGTATCATCTATGTGTATTATTCCTCTATTACCATGGGGTTATGGGATTCCCTACTTATAGAAAGAGGAGTATAATTATCCATTGCATCATATTTTTCCATTTCTCACCTCCTTCATATTCATTTTGAAGATAAGAACAAAAAAATTAATTGAACTCGCCCCGAAGGTACATTATAAGATTCTAGTTGAGATCATATTATATTGCATGATTAAAAAGACAAAAATTAAATAATTGATCTTACATGTCTGCAACACTATTGCGGTAAGTTATGAATAATGTTTGAGTTGCGTTGATCCTATATGGGAGATCATAATAGATCATTATGAATTTGAAGTTGAAAAATTTCTCCTTTAAGTATAGGGCATAAAACCACTGGTGGTAGTCTACATTCCTCCATTCCAAATTTCATTTTATCCATTTTGAATACTTTAATATTTAATTCATTTATTTATTCATATTTGGCTACCAATTAAAATTGAAATGTTTGTTCTATGTCTTTTTTTCTCTTAACTAGACATTATTCATAGATCGAATTGCATCATATCTTTCTCATAAGAGAGCTTTCAAATATGGCCAATAAATTTGTAGAATGTTACCTTTACCATCATGATAGGTAGAGGATAGTGGAATATTAGTTTTAGATGTACTGTTTGGTGGCTTGTTAAATATTTTAGAGGAGGAAATATCCTTGGATGATTGAAGGGGTCTTGAGATTTTTTGGTGGTTTAGAGTCAAAAGGAAAATATGGACTATTATTAGTCCCTTCCATTATTGTAATTGGATACTCATATGGTTAGCTAGTTAGTGGACATGCTACCTTATTCCTTAGACAACAAAACGCTAAATTTGTGGAGGATCTACTAAGTTTTATCCTATTTTAAGGTATTTTTTAAGGTGAACAAGAGGTAAATGGTTTGGAGAATCATCTAAATGAGGCACATGCATATAATCCTGGTTGTGAGATTCAATAATCCTAAGAGATGTTGTATGCCTTGGTGATGCTATAACCTTCGGATGTTGTGTGACCTGATAATGTTGTAGCCTCTTGTGATGTTTTATTCTCTAGAGTGGACATTGCGTGCCCTAAAAATTCATGATTTGAATCAATATGCAAATGTATTTTTCTTCTCTTCTATAAAGTAGGGCATGTAACAAGATGATTAGTGACAATATTAACCACTAAAACAACCTCTTGAGAGAGATTTGGGTATTTATTATGAATATTGGCCCATATAATCAATTATATCAAACAATGGTGGTAGAAAGATGCCATTCCTTTTTGAAATTCAAATTCCATTTTCTTAAGGTAATTATACAAAGAAATTGGGGATATTAACTGCAATGTTATATTACATATGGATTATAATCTTAAAATTAATGGTGGAAAGTAGAGAGTACCTAACCTCATAGGATAAATACCTCATGATGAATATTACAACCTTGGCCTAGAAGAATAGTAAGGAAATTCATTTAGTCCCTATTTTGTTACAAAGAATTACTCTTTGGGTCCCGCAAACTCATTTCTAGCAAGAAGATAACGAAATTGAATATCTTGGGCCATTTTCACCTTGTGTTAGGATTCTAGTAACTTGCACCATAATCTCCAATGAAATATCTACCTGAAATCCTTTAATCATGGCCCTATCATTTTGCAAAGTGTTGTAAAACATAGTTATCAACCCTTCATTGAATCCACTTAGCCATTTTATGTAATTAATCTAGCCCAAATTTTCAAACAATACCAATTTATGTGTGTAAATGAGAAAGAAAGAATTATTTGGGGGTTCATGATGTTTCAGTCTCCTCCTATGGTGAAAGAAATGGTAACAAGAAACTAAAAAAACAAGGCTTGTAAAGAAAAGGGCTTACAAGGAAGTTACATCTAGGAATGACAATGTTCATTCGAGGTAGATGTTTTTAATATAATAATGAGTTGAATTTCACATTAGCCACATGGTGTGAAATGATGCAAACTTACATATTACATGTGTGTGAAGTGATGGAAAAATAATTGTAAATATTTCAAAAGAAATGTAGGCACCATGAACTTATGTTATGTGGTAAAAATGGATGCACACAAACTCTATATACATTAATGCAAACATTATATAAAATATTGTAGTTAATTTTACTAAAACGTTAATCATACATACTTCAAAATCATTTATCATCACCCTTAGTTTCATAGATGCATTCATGGATTATATGATTATAAGAAATACCAATTATCACAATTTTAAAATACATGTAATAATCCTTTAGAGATAAGGTATACATCCTTTTTTTTAAAAATGGATGTAATTAGTGTGCTAATGTCACAATTTTCCAAGTGCTACAAACAACCTTCTGATGTATCCTACTAGAGTTACTCCGTATAAATTAAAAATGAAATGATGTGAAGGAAATCAATTCCAGCAAAATATGGCCCAAGTTTGAAAGACATGTGAGAATCCTTAAGAGTGAAGGTCTACATCATTTTTTCAAAAAAATGGTTGTAGTTGGTGTTACTTATCTTCACAATCTTCTAGATGTTGTAGAAACCTTTAAATTTAGAATAATAGAATTTCTACAAATCATACAATTTTTAAAAATAATATAGACTTCCATATTAGTAAAAAATATTGATAATTTGTAAATCATTATTCATCCAAGAGATAATCAACATGTTGTTTGTACCTATCTACCAAAATAGAATCATACCTATGAAAAATCGGGGGCGATCCATGATGCTCAATTTATGATTTGAATATTTCTTTTTAGCTCCCCACAATTATATTGAGAAGTTAATCATTCATTGGAATTTGGTCCTTCTTGATTATTGTGTGAAAAGGTTCTTTGTCCAAAAATTCATATAGAGATTCAAACCATGCCCATTGAATATCAGGTTTGAAATGTACATGATTAATGTTTTCAAGCTTAACAAGTCCATTAGAAAACACTCATTCAATTTTATATGTACTAACCCATATTTTCTTGACTTACCTTTATGCTCTTTAAACTTAGAATAAAAATAAATTCCCAGTCACCACCTTGAAATATCTTGGTTCTGATGAACTTATATTTCTAGACTATTTATGTATGGTGTATTACTTCTTTTCTCAATTCATCTAACTTGTTCAAGTGTAAAAACCTTTATATTTATGCCACTGAGATAAGTAAATTCCCAATTCAAGAGCAATCTACAAGGTTTTATGTTCAAATTCCATAGGAAGGACAATAACCTTTCTATAAAGAGTTCATAATTAGTAATACTAATTATAGTTTTCCATGTTGTGTGGTAGACCCATAGAACTTCAAGCGACATGTTGCCCAAAGATTTGCAATGAAGCCCCATTTTTCTATTTCGAATGAATTCCAAGTCCCTATTGGTGACTTCCACTTGGCCATTGGACTAAGGGTGATGTGGAGTTAAATTCTTATGTCAAATTTCATATTCAAAATCAAGGGTTGTTATCAAATATGAACCGAACTATAGTCCTTGATCTATGATAGTTTGTCTCACAACTCTATACTATTTAAAGATATCCTCATACAAAACTTGGCTATATTTCTGTCTCTTGCATGTGTCAAAGCCTTTACCTCTACCCACTTTGTTAGATAATCAATACAAACAAAAATATATTATTTCCTATCAAAAGGTGGATCTATGGGTCCTATAAAATCTAGTCCCCATTTATCAAGAGGATGCAATATAATTTGAGGTTACAAAGGAATTTCATCTAACATGGTTGGATTTCCCATTCATTGGAAATGATCACATCTTTATATATAGTTAATTACATACTTATGCAAAACAAGCCAATAGTATCTAACAGTCAATATATTCTAAGTAGTTCTTTTGACTATAAATTTCCCCACAAGGTTCATCATGGCAAGCTTTCAAGATGTGAAATATTTATTCTTCACTCACATATCTTCTCATTAAATTTCCTAGCCCAGAGATAGAAAATATAATTGGATATCCATGAGTATGGGAGGCTTTCCTCGACTAGATGATGCTTCTCTTTGGGTGAGAAGTGAGGAAGATTTTTTCCTATAACCAAATATTTTGTTATATCTGCATATGAAGGGGTCTTGGTGGTGATTGAAAATAGATGTTCATCAAGAAATAATTCCTCAACCACATGGCCTTCATCATCTATATTAATTATGGAAATAAAATATGCAACCATATTAGATTTACTAGGATTTTCCACAATGGTGATGTAAATTTTTGTAGCACCAACAACCACCTTATTATCCTCCCACTCGAGATGGTTTACTCATGAAATGTATTATAACAACATGATCAATATTAATAAAGGTAGGATATTTAGTAGTGTAATGATAAAACCTATTAATTACATATATCATTGTTGAGAATTATTTTTCCATAATTAAATAATTTAGTTATGCACCTTACATATTTTTTTCCGACAAGCTAGATAACTTCACTTGACATACCATATTTTTGTCCCGTAACATCCCCTATGGAAGCATCTAAAACATCAATGTGGACATAGAATGGGACTTTATAATTTGGTCATCACAATATTGGGTGTAACACCCATGTTTTGATGCATACAAACTAATGGAATTTTTAAAACAAACTGTTGTTGCAGACTCACAAAGACCCCCGGATGCGATCGGGCTTCTAGGTTGATCACTCGGGCATCCAAAGGTGATTGCACAACATGGAAACCTCTCTCTCAAGCATGGGACTTGAGAAACCGAGAGAGGAATCTCCGTTAGAGGCTGGTTCCTCAAACTCCTTTGATTTAGATCTATATTTTGCAAAACTACAGAGGTTTAGATCCTAATCCTACTCTAACTTGCAAGGAGACAGGGGTAGAAGTGCAAAAATTGAAACTAACTAAAGATGGTGATGCACCAAAAGGAGTGGTGAAACATATTTGTCATGCAGATAGACACAGACCAAAGTTCACAACATAAAACATACACAGATCGATAATGTATAATTTAGTATACGAAATCGGGAAAATAATACAAATAGAGGATTGGAACCCATTCACAGAGCTTGCATTATCATTTTAATGTCAAAACACACATTACACCCTCGAGAGAGGTAAAAGAAAACTGGTACAATCCTTGGAGAGGTCTGATCCTTGCATCAATCACTTCTTTGAGGTGAAAGAAGAAGTATGCTATGCCCAAAAATGTTCCCCTTGAAATGAGCCCAAAGCTCGGCTTTTACAAAGGGGGTCGAGCCTGGGGACAGGGGAAACGTCACAAAGGCATGGGATCCCATTCTTTCTTGACTACGGAGTGCATTAAAATAGTATGGGGACCTTACAAACCCATACCTGTCACTTTGACCGGATTACGGAGAATGCGACCCATTCTCGCATTAAATGCAGTCATTTGGAATGTCATTTCTGGCCATGAACACGTGTCAGATCTGTTTCTCGATTTTCTCCCTCCAGACTGCACCAAAACGCAAGATTAACCCTAGAATCGTGTAGAGAATTTCACCAGCTTTCCGTTGATATAAAGAACATGCAAATCTGAGCTCTGGATCGAAAGTTATGGCGATCTGAAGATTTAGGGCACAAAATAGGTGAAAACGGATTTTTAAATTTCTTCCCATGCTCTGCCACCTGGATGACACGTGGCAGGCTCTGATTTGCTAAGCAACTCTCTCTCCTCCACCTCTCGGTAGGCTTTCCTTTGAAATTTCCTTGTGGGCCCTAGCTGGGACACGTGGCACTATCTCATTGGTTCGGGTTGACCCTTCAAAACTCGCCCTTCGACTTTTTGACCATTTCCTTTGCGACACGTGTCATGATTTGGTTGGTTCTCGGCCCTTTCGGCTCCTTCGCGTCCACCGCGTCCATTTGTCCCGGATGTCCCAAAGGTCTTTGCTTGGGACAAAATCTTCCGATTCGCCCGATCCGGTGATTCACGTCCTTTTGGCCTAGATGTCCCATTTGCTTCGTGGGGACAAATTCTTCCGGTTCGCCCAATCCGGCCGATTCACGTCCTTTTGGCCCAGATGTCCCATTTGCCTCCGGACTGTTTGTTCTCATTTCGGCCGAACCAGCCGGTTCACATATCTTTGTCCCAGATGTCCCAAAGCAGTTAGTGTGAAAGTTCTCCTTTTCGGCCGACCCGGGCTTTCCACATCCATTTGTCCCGGATGTCCCAGATGCTTCACGGGCCGCCTGGAGGCTTTTCGGCCGATCCGCGCCTAGATGTCCCAAATGTCCCGACTACCCCTAGGACTAGGACTTAGCCAATTTTCACAATTTTTTCTGGCCCAAGCTTATTTTCTGTAACTTTTCACATTTTCTCAGAGCTTGCTCCTTCCTTCTTCGGCCAGGGGAGTTAGAAAAATATCTGAGGGAACCTTAGAAACATGATTTTTTCCCCGAATCAATCCATTTTCCTGGGACTTGAGAATTCTGATGCATGTTATCAAATTAGCCCTGGTGGTGAATTTAGATAACACAAACCTCTTAAGTTCAATTAATGCCTTCAATAATTTCTTGCTTGCTGCAGCTAATTAATACAACATAATTAAATGTTTACAGTCCATCTTGATAATCCATGTGAAAAATTAAGGGTCTACTAGATCATCTTGATCTCCCTTAACCACTCTAAATGATTATGTATAACATGTATACTTATGGTTAAAATTTTTATAGGTTATGAGAACTTGTGCATCTCCTTAGTGCCACTAGGAATATGTTTTTAGACATCTTCCGTCTAGTTCTTTACACTATTGATTTAGGGGAATGGTGAATAGACAATGTAATCAACATTTACATTACTTTGGCCAAAGTTTTCAAGCATTGCTTTGCAAGATTAGTTTTGAGACTGCACACTAGCCTACAAAACTTGTCTCCCATCACCACACAACCATCTCAATATAGTTATCTGGATATTATTTCGTTTTTAAGAAATTAAGTTTTAAATTTGAATAAGCGAGTCCATAAATCACCCTACTAATTGAAATAATCCAACCAGTCCCACATTAGGATCCCTATGGGAAAAATAATGACCACGTAATGATTTTCATCATTACATCCTCACTACCCTTCCCGTAGCCATCCTAAGTTAGCACAAGTAGGATAATAATTTACTCTATATGACACATTATAATGTGTTGATACATGACGTATATTCCTAAATAAGGTTATAGTAACTCAACAAGTTACTATATTTCATTAGTTTCTCTTAAAACAACTTATTATTTATCTTTGGCCTTCCTATCAAAGGTCTTCTTGATCAAAGCTTGATCCTTTTCCATTGCTTGGGATGCCTGATTTCTGATCTCTTGCAGCTCCATCAATTCTGCATACCTCACCTCCATGGGCTCAAACTCTAGCAACTCCAGCTGTTTCATGAGTTCCAACGTTGGCAACTCAAGTGACATGGGCAAGATTGCCTCTCTTCCATAGACAAGCCTAAATGGAGAGTTACCTGTGGATCTTTTGGGAGTTATCCTATCAGCCCATAAGGCTGATTTCAGCTTGGTATGCCAAGACCTCTGATTCTCATCAAGAGTCCTCCTAATGATCTTCAACAAGTTCTTGTTTGTAGACTCGGCCTGGCCATTACCTTGAGGGTAATAGTTTGATGAAGTGCTTAGGTAAATACCATTCTTGACAGCCCACTCAGTCACCCTGGATCCAATGAATGCCAATGCATTATCAGAGATTATTGTGGCAGGTACACCAAATCTGGTTGTTATCTCCTCATAAAAGTCTAAGATGTTAGACTCATTTGCCTCTTTGAGTGCTACTGCTTCTGTCCATTTGGTGAAGTAGTCTGTGGCTGTCAAAATCCATTTGTGCCCTTGGCTCGAATTGGGATTGATGGCTCCAATGAAGTCCAGTCCCCATTGCATGAATGGCTGATCTACTAGAATTGGATGTAATGGAAGGGCAGCGAGTCTCTCTTTTCCGTGAAGAATGCACAATTCTTACACCTCTTGATCCATGCATAGCAATCACTAAAGATTCTAGGCCAATAATAACCAGCCTTCATGATTTTTAGAGCTGTCACTCTTGGTGCAAAATGGCCACCAGCTGGTCCATTATGAAATTCTTCTAATACCCTTTGGATCTGACCTGTGCTAATGCATCTCAGCAGCACTCCATTCACATCTTTCTTGAACAAAACTCCATCAATGATGGTATATGGAACAACCTGCAACCTGAAGTATCTCCTCTTTGCTTTGCTCATTTCTGGAGGGCATAGGCCTGTTTATAGGAAGTGCATAATGCCTTGGGTCTAGCAAGGGGTGGGGGCAGCATTGTCTTCTTCTTACCTGTCACTCGGCTCATGGCTGTCTTGAACTGTCAAAACAGCCTCTTCTTCGTTGCATACTTCTTTTTGCTTCCCCAAAACCAGCTGCTCACACAATCCTTTCCCTCTTACCAGCTTGGTGATCTTGATCTCAATGTCATACTCCATGACACGGGTGATCCAACCTGCCCTTTTCTCATTCAAATCCTTGTTGAGGAGGAAGTCCTTAACCCCAGCATGTGAGACTAGCAACTGGACCTTGTTGTTTGAGACTAAATGCTTGAATTTCTTCAAGCTTCTGATTACTGCAAGCACATGCTTTTCAATAAAAGAGTACCTCACTTCGCAGTCATCTAGGCTCTGGCTGAAGAAGGCAATCGGTTGTTCATCATTATCTTTGTTCTGCTGTACCAGAATGGCAGAAATAGTGTCATCACCTCCAAATGCATAGAGGATGAAATCCTTGGAAAAGTCTGGGTTGATGAGAGTGGGTGCTTGGGAGATGGCTTCTTTGATTGCTTCAAAACTCTCCTTGCCTTCTGCCGTCCATTTGAAAGCCATGCTTTTCCTTAACATTTTGGTGATGGGCTTGACAAGGGCTGCAAAATCTGGGACAAACCTCCGAACAAAGTTTATCCTTCCCAGGAAACTCTGAAGGGCTTTCTTGTGGCTTGGCAATGGTAGAGCTCTTATGGCTTCAACCCTCTCTGGATCAATTGCTAATCCTTCCTTGGAGACAATATGGCCAAGGAGCTTCCCTTCATGTGCAAGAAAGATGCACTTCTTAGGATTTAAGGACACTCCGAACTTTCTACACCTCTGAAACACTTGCCTGAGGTGAAAGAGATGGTCTGCAGCATTCTTTGAGAAGATAGTGATATCATCTAGGTATACCAGCACTATCTTGTTGATCAAACCTTTGAATGCCATATCCATAGCTCGTTGGAATGTTGCTCCGGTGTTCGATAGTCCAAATGGCATCTTCTTGTAAGCATATGTGCCCCATTTGGTTGTGAAGGCTGTCTTGAACTGGTCTTCCTCTTTTACCGTAATTTGATTGAAGCCTGAGTAACCATCAAGTAGCGAAAACCTTTCTGAACCAGCTACGACTTGTAATATTTGCTCCATGGAAGGGAGTGGATAATGGTCCTTGAGAGAGGCTCTATTCAAATCTCTGAAGTCAACACATAGCCTGATCTCTCCACTCTTCTTTCTGACTGGAACTAAGTTGGCAACCCAACTAGAATGCTTGATTGGGAATATGATTCTTGACTCAATCAGCTTGTCCAATTCTTTCCTCATGAGAGGTTCCATGTGTGGATTGACTGGTCTCTGTTTCTGCCTGATAGGCTTAGTATTTGGATCCAATTCAATGGTATGCTGAGCTAAGTTGGGATTGAAACCTTTCAAGTCTTCATAGCTCCAAGCAAACACGTCAGGGAACTCTTGACATAGCTGTATGAACTCATACCTTTCTTGCTCAGTTGTCATCTTTCCAATTTGCAATGGCTTGTTCTCTTCTACCAAGATGGATACCGAATCTTCTCTCTTGACCTAAATGTTTGCTTTCTCCTTTCTAAACTGATCATTGGGGTTAAAAATGGACTCCAAAGTGATAAGTCCCTTGGGCAGCTTGTCAGTTCTCAGCTGTATCACCTGGTCACCATATTGCTGTTCCAACTTTTCTTGATTCTTAGCTGAGAACTCAGCTTCTTCTTGCAAGAAATGGATGATTTGCTGGTCATTCTCAAATACTTGCCAACTGACATCGTTATCCGGCACTGAAGGCCTCACAATCACATGGATGTTTGGTTGTACCTTGTCTTGTTGAATGTTTTCTACAATGTCAAAGGCTGCCCCTCTTTGCTGTAAGCTTTGTCCTGACTTGATTCTTTTCCCTAGGAATGGCTTTGATGCCAAAACCCTCAAAATCTTCCATGAGGTCCCACACCCTGTTCTTGTAGCACCTGAGTAGATCATTTTTGGCAGCATGCTGTCCCTTGACCTGATTTACAATCAATTCACTATCCCCAAAGACTTGCAAGTTCTTTATTTTTTTCTTGATTGCCCAATGCATCCCTTGCACCAAGGCTTCATATTCAGCAGTGTTATTGGAGCATGCAAATTGAAATCTAAAAGCTGAATAGTACTTTACTCCTTGAGGTGAAATAAGCACGGCTCCACCTCCTGCACCTTGTCTACTCCTTGATCCATCAAAAAACAGCTGCCATACCTCATTGTCATCCTTGTGGTTTGGCTTGGTGATGCTAGGAATAGGTTGAATTTCTTCGTGTATACAATAGACTCCTAGCTCAGATTCTTCTATTCCTTGATAAGGATCAAAAGCATGTACCTTGCTTGCCCATTCATCAAGAGTTAGATCCGGGATGTTTCCAACTTTAGTGTCAGTTTCATCAGTGCTTGGGTGATCTTCTTGATCAAATGCTGAGCAATTGGCATTAATCTGACTTGGAGTGTAAGGCTCAATATGGAAGTTTGCAATAGGTTCTGACCTAATTGTAGCCTTAGTTCCATACCTTGTTCTGAACAGCATGTGTGACCAATCAGCGGACAAATATCCCCCAATCTTGGCAGTGAAGTCCCTTGACAAACATAGGGCAAAGAGTGGTGGAAGGTCTATGACTGACACATCTTGTAAGACAACAACATTTGGACATGCATGCAAGGTAAGATTCAAATTTCTAATCACTCCAACTGTTGCTATTGCTGTCCCATCCAGCTGCACTACTCCCTTAGATGTTATTTCATACTGGAGCCCTAACTGATCAGCTATCTGTTTAGGCATTACTGAGCTACTTGCCCCGGAGTCTATCATGCAATTATGCACTAGCTGATTTCCAATGATTAATGAAACGTAAAATGGAGGAGGCTTCAACATTTTACCTTGCTGTCTTCCATGATTTCCTTCAGGCTGGGCAGCATTTGTGAGTACCTTCTCTTGAGTTTGGACATGCTGATTCGAAGTTGGCCAATCCTTCATGGCAGCTTGCAGCAGATCTCTTTGGCCTGGGATGGATAGGGATTCCCACATAGATATATTGACGTTTGTCTTCTTCATCTGATCAATGATACTGAATGGTGATGAAGGATCTCTCTGCTGTCCCTTGGTTTGCACATTTACTCCTTGTATGTGGGCAGCAACAGCTGGCATTTGAGTTGGCCTAGGGGCTGTTCTTGGCTGCCCTTGTGCATTTGAAACGGGACATTGCTTGCCAATCATTTGTGGAGCTATGGAAGGTTGTGGATTGGCTGGGGCTAATGGCTGCTCTTCACCCAAATTTCTCCTTTTTGACCTTGTGTTTGCCGCAACACCTTGAGAAACTGCCTGGTTCATGCCACAAAAATCCTCTGCTTGCCAATTTACCAATGTGGTGTCATTTGGGGCTGACTGCTGTTGGAATGTTTCTTGTTGTTGGCTGTTTTCTTGATTGTTCTCACCCTCCACACCAGTAGTTGTTACCATTAAAGCTTGGGTCAAAGCACCATTGAAGCACATGGATTGATTATGAGGCTCATTACATGGAAAACACCAATCATACTCCTGGGCAATGTTGTTTTGTGCTGGTACTAATGCCTTAGAGGCAGATATGGCATTTGGATTATAGGGCTGGAATGGTCTATTGACAGGAGGCCTTGCTTGATTTTGATTTGCAGCTAGATTGGGTGGCCTTTGAGGCTGATATGGCTGCCTATTAGGTTGAGCTTGAGGCTGATACGAAGGTCTAAAACCTTGAGCTTGCTGTCTTTTGAGAGTGACCAGCTCATTGCCTAGATTTTGCAATTGCTTCATGACCTCTTGAAGCTCATTTGGGGCACTTGGAGATGAAGTGGAAGCTTCATTTGAACTCTGATTTCTAGGGGTGGGAATAGGAGCTAAGACAGGTGCTTGACTAGCACTTGGGCTCTCTAAACTTGGATATAATGGCATTGGAGGCCTAGGAGCCAATTTACCAGCTTGGATAAGATAGTTTTCGGCTCTAATGGCAATGCTATAAGCAGCAGGTAAGGTTGTGCCTCCCATAGATTGAATTAACATAGAAATATCAGAATTCAAAGCTTTAAGATAGTATAGAAAAGCACCTTCTGCTGTTGGCCTGACTGCCACTGGAATCCTATCCCAAGACCTTTGAAATCTGAAGTTGAAATCAGTCAGCTGCTCGTTGGGGGCTCTCTTGATAGTTGTTAATTGTTCCAGTAGAGACAAATTGTCTCCCTTTTCTCCAAACTGCTCATGAAGTGCAATACACAGCTGATTCCAGTTTGTGATAGAACCAGCTGTAAGGCTCCTAAACCATTGCAATGCTTTCCCCTTGAATGAAGACGCCAGCAATTTGACAGCTACATCCATTTCATTTATCTCATGGATTGCACAGACGTTAGCAATGTCTTTTACATGATCACCAGGAGTGGTATGATTTTCTCCAAAAAAATGGAATGTTCTTCAATGCTGCAATTGGAACTGGATTCTGTGCATTGAGGGCGAGTGGGCTGCTGCCAGTGAAATTGACAAAGGGATTTAGTGGTTGCGCCATTCTGATTGGTCGAAGGACTCTTGAATACTGAATGAAAGGCCGAGCAGGTGGAGGAGTTGAGAGAGTTCTGTTTGGTGGAGATGGAGACCTTTGAATCCTTCTTCCTCTTTTCCTTCTTGTTGGAGATAATTGCGAGATATTTTTCAAACAAAGACTTCTTCTTCTCCAACTCTTGACCTTGTGATTCTTCTCATAAGCTTTTAGGCCTGTCTTCTGCTTTGAAACAGGTTGATCTTCTTCTTGGAGTTGCCGGATATGTGAATAATAGCTCTTTTCAAGCAAGAAAATTACAGCAGATGCATATCAACTTTGCTGCAATAAAAATGAGACCTCTAGCTCCCACCGGGCATGCCAAAACTGTTGTTGCAGACTCACAGCACCCCTGGATGCAGATCAGGCTTCTAGGTTGATCACTCTGGCATCCAGTGTGATTGCACAACATGGAAACCTCTCTCCAAGCGTGGGACTTGTGAAACTGAGAGAGGAATCTCTAGATTAGAGGCTGGTTCCTCAAACTCCTCTGATTTAGATCTATATTTTGCAAAACTACAGAGGTTTAGATCCTAATCCTACTCTAACTTGCAAGGAGACAGGGGTAGAAGTGTAAAAATTGAAACTAACTAAAGATGGTGATGCACCAAAAGGAGTGGTGAAACATATTTGTCATGCAGATAGACACAGACCAAAGTTCACAACATAAAACATACACAGACTGATAATGTATAATTTAGTATCTGAAATCAAGCAAATAATACAAACAGAGGATTGGAACCCATTCACAGAGCTTGCATTATCATTTTAATGTCAAAACACACATTACACCCTCAGAGAGGTAAAAGAAAACTGTTACAATCCTTGGAGAGGTCTGATCCTTGCATCAATCACTTGTTGGAGGTGAAAGAAGAAGTCTGCTATGCCCAAAAAATGTTCCCCCTTGAAATGAGCCCAAAACTGGCTTTTACAGTGCAAGGGTCGAGCCCAGGGGACAGAAACGTACAAAGGCATGGGAGCCCATTCTTTCTTGACTGCATGTGCATTAAAATGGCATGGGGGACCTTACAAACCCATACCCTGTCACTTTGACCGGATTACGGAGAATGCGACCCATTCTCGCATTAAATGTCAGTCATTTGGAATGTCATTTCGCCATGAACACACGTCGAGCCATTTCTCAATTTTCTCCTCCGACTACACCAAAACGTAAGATTGACCCTAGAATTGTGTAGAGAATTTCACCAGATTTCCGTTGATATAAAGAACGTGCAAATCCGAGCTCTGGATCGAAAGTTATGGCGATCTGAAGATTTAGGGCACAAAACAGGTGAAAACGGATTTTTAAATTTCTTCCCGCGCTCTGCCACCTGGATGACACATGGCAGGTTCTGATTCGCTGAGCAACTCTCTCTCCTCCACCTCTCGGTGGGCTTTCCTTTGAAATTTCCTTGTGGGCCCTAGCTGGGACACGTGGCACTATCCCATTGGTTCGGGCTGACCCTTCAAAACTCGCCCTTTGACTTTTTGACCATTTCCTTTGTGACACGTGTCATGATTTGGTTGGTTCTCGGCCCTTTCGGCTCCTTCGCGTCCACCGCGTCCATTTGTCCCGGATGTCCCAGTGCTGCTTGGGACAAAATCTTCCGGTTCGCCCGATCCGGCCGATTCGCGTCCTTTTGGCCCAGATGTCCCATTTGCTTCAAGGGGACAAATTCTTCTGGTACCCGATCCGGCCGATTCGCGTCCTCATGGCCCAGATGTCCCATTTGCCTCCGGACTGTTTGTTCTCATTTTGGCCGAACCGGCTGGTTCGCGTATCTTTGTCCCAGATGTCCCAAAGCAGTTAGTGCGAAAGTTCTCCTTTTCGGCCGATCCGGGCTTTCCGCGTCCATTTGTCCCGGATGTCCCAGATGCTTCACGGGCTGCCTGGAGGCTTTTCGGCCAATCTGCGCGCCTAGATGTCCCAAATGTCCCGACTACCCCTAGGAATAGGACTTAGCCAATTTTCACAATTTTTCTGGCCCAAGCTTATTTTCTGCAACTTTTCGCATTTTCTCAGAGCTTGCTCCTTCCTTCTTCGGCCAGGGGAGTTAGAAAAATATCTGAGGGAACCTTAGAAACATGATTGTTTCCCCGAATCAATCCATTTGCCTAGGACTTGAGAATTCTGATGCATGTTATCAAATTAGCCCTGGTGGTGAATTTAGATAACACAAACCTCTTAAGTTCAATTAATGCCTTCAATAATTTCTTGCTTGCAACTAATTAATACAACATAATTAAATGTTTACAGTCCATCTTGATAACATACAATATCCATGTGCAAAATTAAGGGTCTACTAGATCATCCTGATCTCCCTTAACCACTCTAAATGATTATGTATAACATGTATACTTATGGTTAAAATTTTTATAGGTTATGAGAAATTGTGCATCTCCTTAGTGCCACTAGGAATATGTTTAGACATCTTCCGTCTAGTTCTTTACACTATTGATTTAGAGGAATGGTGAATACACAATGTAATCGAAAATTACATTAATTTGGACAAAGTTTTCAAGCATTGCTTTGCAAGATTACTTTTTTAGAATGCACACTAGCCTACAAAACTTGTCTCCCATCACCACACAACCATCTCAATATATTTATCTGGATATCATTTCATTTTTTATGAAATTAAGTTTTAAATTTAAATAAGCAGAGTCCATAAATCACCCTACTAATTGAAATAATCCAACCAGTCCCACATTAGGATCCCTATGGGAAAGATAATGACCATGTAATGATTTTCATCATTACATCCTCACTACCCTTACCGTAGCCATCCTAAGTTAGCACAAGTAGGATAATAATTTACTCTATATGACACATTATAATGTGTTGATACATGACGTATATTCCTAAATAAGGTTATAGTAACTCAACAAGTTACTATATTTCATTAGTTTCTCTTAAAACAACTTATTATTCATCGTTAAGTATAGTTTTACTAATCATGTTCCACATTGATTTGTTCCATTACATTACTCATTAAAGATAGTCCTTAATCTCTTAAGTTCATTAATTTTCATGATTAGTCCATTTAACTCCATAAAGGTACAATGATAACTTTACTTCATTTCTGTTATATTTTTGTCCTTACCATTCTATGTGTCTTCATTCAAATTATTTTTTCATTTCAAATGAATAAATGAATTCAGAAATATATGTATAACATATAAGTATTCATCTTTATTTATACTCATATGTATAACAACATATAAATTATTTCAGCCCATTAACATAAGTTACAAAACAACCAAGTATATATTCAGATTTAATAAGGATAATCCCTTATTTTCATTAATAATGATATACAAATCATAATAATAATACATTAGGAAAAATTACCATTACAACTTGTGAAGACTTTTCATTTGCGTTTAGAAAATAAATACAACAATACTTTTTGGATTTATAATAAATAATTTATAATGTAAATCATTCGTAAACAATCTCAACATCACTTCAAGAGTGTCATCCTTTCCTACAAACTTTAGGAGAGAGATTGTGTGTGTGTGTGTGTGTGTGTGTGTGTGTGTGTGTGAATTCAAAGAATCGACATGAGTTCACAAACTCATATTCTGGTTGTGATTAAAACAAAATAATAGAATAACTTAAGGTTAACTTATTTGAAAGAAATAAACTTCGAGTTTAGAATAAGATAACTATCTTATTTGCTAATGATAGTCCCACTTCCTAAATATTTGTAAACATTATCATTCACTTTCCTAATGAAAATCAGCTTAATAAGGCTTAAATATAATCATCTAACCTAAGAGTGAGAGAGTTTTTATTTAATATCATTCGATTCAACTTATATTATTATCAAAAATAAGTAATAAAAAAGAGGAAATATCTTGAATCTTCCAAATTATACTATCACTGCAATAAATGTAACAACAAGAATTATATTAAATCTCTTTTCTTCCTTCATAAATGTATATCAATACAAGTATTCAATATTATTTTTATAACAATCGGTTAAACATAATGCTATAATTCCCTTTTTACAACTACGATCATGTACATTTAAAATAAAAATTCATTTCATTTATGCCAAATCCTTCTTCCTTTCCTACTATAATATCTATACAAAATAATCATTCATTTTAATGAAAAAAATATACTACAATTTTTATAACCATAATTTAATTCGAGACTTCTCACAATAAGTCGAAATAACAAACTATTCAAAATCCTCATAATCCAATTTAACTCTTCATATTTTTATTCTTATATCGATCGAGGTGAATCATGCAATGAAAGAATAAAGATAGTAATTATCATTATGAGATTTAACAAACATTAAAGAGATGAAACCAATCAATAATCGAACACATTTGTATATCCATATTATTATTGTTAACATAGTCAAATGTTTTATGAGAAAATATATCTTTAACGTTCATGTTTTCGGGATGCTTAGTAATCCAAAATAACATCAATATCAAAATGAGCTAAAACTCATAAAAAATCAATCTATTTTTGAGCTAAATAAAAACGGTTCTCTCAAACCAAAACCAAAGAAGGATTTATAAACGGCCCCAAAACAACACAACTCTTAAGGAGCTTACAAAATTATATCCAGCTTAAAAACCATCAAATGGAGAGCTTGAAATGAGCTAGATGCAACTACTAAACATATATAGAACATTCATTCCAAATCAAACTCAAATCATACTTGAGCATTCCATTCATATTTTTCCAAAATTATCAATCAAGAGAGAAATAATGGAGACATTAACAATGAAAATATTTTAATATAAAGATATCATCATAGCTTAATGAGATGAGGAAAACCAAATGAAAAGTTTGTGAGGAGTTGTAATAAACTTCAATCTAACCATACCTATTATTCACAACCGAACTATATCACAAATAAAACAAAATCACATGTATTTAATTCATGAACTCACAAAAATCATTACCCAATTTGTAGTCATTTATTCCTTCATCATTTTCCAGATTCCTCTATTAAAACCCTCGAAAAAAATGTATTGAAAGGAAGATAAAACATATCTCCTAAATGAGTTGTTTAAAGAAATCATGTTTATATTCAATATTTCCAGATTTTAAACAAAGAACATAACCCACAATGTAAAAAATCAAGTGCAAAAACAATTCACATAATTACAAACAAAACCCATGTTGTTTTCCAACTTATTCCTTGTTTTCCTTTCTAAAATTTCATGTTAAAAACAAAGGAGATGTTCCATATTTAAAACAACAACTATCCGAGGATTTATTTCAAAGAAAAATGTTTAAAAATAAAGCGTAAAGAGTTGCATCAACATAAAATATCCTTTCCAGATTTCTATATTAACCCAAAAAGGGAGAAATGGATTTTAACAAACAATCCATCTATTTCCGATTTGAAAATTGAATCATATAACCAAAACGTATTCCTATTATTTAATGTTTTAAAAATAACAAATAATAGGAGTGAGAAACCCATGCATGTTTTTCCTTTATTTTCTTTATTCTTCCCTTGAAATCTGCCCACAATTTGAATGCTCACAAAAATCCCATAAAAATTTGCATAAGGAGCTTTATATATAAATACACAATCAAAAACAACTTCACAATTGCATCATAGACCCAAAAATAGATTTCTAGAATGATATCCTCAAAAATATCCATGTTCAAATCTAAATAACAAAAACCCAATTACAATGCAAATGACACATATGGAAGAGTTTTTCATGTTTTAGCTTCTTGAGGAAGCTACCGGTTCCCAAGTAATCAAATTCATTAAATTCCTTCAAAAATTTAGTGCCACATAATGGCTATCTCCTCCAAAAATAGTTGTTTTAAAAAATTAGTAACTTGCATGCCATGAATATCATCTATCCAAATTTTTATGCCATATGGTCTATGAACAATGCCCATTAAACGTTATAAACTAAATAGTAATCATTGTTAATTGATACATGGTCGATGACCATATTTCAAACATCAAACAATATCCTTGCTAAGTGGTTGATGACCAACTTTGATCCATTACACAATTTAAATGCTAATTGGTCTATGGCCAAGTATTCAAGCAAGCGTTAAATGGTGGTCCCTCAACCCATTCCAAATGCCTTAACCTTAAATAATGCCAATCAACCTTAAATAATGCGATAATGATGGTCCTTCAAAACCATTCACTATGCCATTGACCTTAATCATTACAAACAAATAGTGGAGCCCATATAATCACAACTTTCAAAACATAAGATATATATTTTTATGTATACATATATATACCTATGTATATATGTATACATATATATATATATATATATATATATATATATATATATATATACATATACATATATATATATATATATATACATATACATATCATATATATATATACATATAGATATACATATATACATATACATATACATATATACATATACATATACATATATATATATATATATACATATACATATATATATATATACACATATATATACATATATATATATATACATATATATATATATATATACATATATATATATATATATATATATATATATATATATACATATATATGTATATATATATATATATGTATATATATATATATGTATATGTATATATATATATATGTATATATATATATATATATATATATATATATATGTATATATATATATATATGTATATATATATATATATATATGTATATATATATATATATATATATATTTTGTGTGTGTGTGTGTATAATTGTTAAATATTATTACAAAAATTGTTTATAATTAGACTATTATATTATTAAATAATTTGATCATTAATAAACATATTCAAGTTACTTTATTGATGTGATTTTTTTCTTTTGCCACATTTTCTTTTCTCATGATGAGTGTCAACGTAACTTATTCAACCGAGAACTTCATTAGTTAGCCATGTTATATGACATTATGAACACATCAAGTTTGGGGTATGACATACTTCCCCTCTTAAAAGAATCATTATCCATGATGATTTAAACTTAAACATTATTAAACATATCAATCAAAAGTAAGCTCGACATTAACATAAAATAAAAACAGTTCATATTTTTGTAAAAAAATGATTTTTTTAGAATTTCAAGTAAAAATAGTTTATAAAACTTGGTGTCTTCACCTTATAATAAAAATTTATTTCCAAATAGTCAACAATATAGCTTAAATTGTCATTATAATCATAAGCATTATATGTTATGTCATGAATCCATTATAATTAATCAAATAATGATTACGTTCACCGAATTAGAAAAGGAAATGAAGTTTTTATTTCATTCATGTTTTCCCAAGTTGTTTTGTCCTCAAAATATTGGTCCCATATGAGTTGTTTGTGGTATTGGATTGAAACAAGATCACAGTGCTATGAGAGTTTGTTTTTCGATAAGAACGACTGCTGTTATCCTTATAGGAAGCTTGAATAGAGACATGCCATAAATGGAGATACCTTATATGGAGCTTTAAAAATGTTGTGCTTTTTCTACCTATGAGAAAAGACATCCTTTCCAAGATGAATTTTTTTGTGAACCAAATGAATGAGGGTTTTCAACACAAATTGTCTATTTTTCATCCAAAAATTCTAGCCAATATATTTAGTTGTTTCTCTTGAACATTAATGAAGAAGACAAAATTTTTGTTGAAGTTAACCAACCGACTAGAGACCACTTCATAATATTTCAGCACTTCCTTATATTTATTGGCTTCTAGAAATATTATTTCCCAATTATAAAATTATCATAAAAAAATTGACTCAAACAGATAGGACGTAAACCATTAGATATTTTGAGCCCTTTTAGAAGATTTTGATTAAGCACCTCATTGCAAATTCTGTTAAGGGTTTCTGCCATAACAATGTAAAGAAGTGGAGAGAGAGGATCCCCTATCTAAGACCTTTACCCTCCTAAGAAAACCTTCTAGGGTCCCATTGACAATAACATATAAACTATTTTTCATGATGCAAGTCATTTCCATTCTGAAAAATGAGCATCAAACCCTACTTTTATAAAAAAGGTCTAAGAAAGGACCATGAAATCCTATCATAAGCTTTGTGCATATCTAACTTGACTAACATGGCCAACCTTGCTGATTTTTCCACCAAATGAATATCCTCCTGAATGATGATGATGTTATCAAGAATTTATCTTCTCAGTATGAAATTCCCTTGATTGGGAGAGATGAACTTTGAGAGCACGTTCCTAATTTTGAAAGACAAAATTTTGGTGATCAATTTGTAGATAGTATTACACAAGCTAATAGGCCTGAAATTTGTAAGGTCATTAGTTCTATTATTTTTATGAATAAGCACCATAAAAGTGTTATTAGTTTTTATAAGAAGGTGACCAAATAGAGAAAAATATTAGACAAACGCAACAACATCATTTTTAATGATCTCCCAAAATTATTGGAAGAAAAAATATGAAAACCCGTCAAGACTCGACATTTTATCTCCTTCCAGATAAAAAAAATTACAAAGGGATTCCTTCCTCCCCAGGGATGGAAATAAGGTCTTTGTTTTCCTAATCTAAAATCTCCATTTGAAAAAGAGCCAAGGATTTGTTCCTAATAGTTTCATCAGGATCTCGTGGCTTTTAAGAACAAGTCTTTAAAGTAATTAACCATAGTCTCTTCAAATATGCTTCAATGGCTGTATTATTGTTTTTAAGGAACTTTTTAGAGATTTGGAAGGAAAATAATTCATTAGCATGTTATATGGTGGAGATGGGGATAACATGTGCAAAGTTTGAGTGCATTGTGTGAATGCATGTACAAATTACACCTCAAAAGTGCACCCAAGGTGCAATGGGAGGTTGCAAGTTTGCCTAAGGTGCAATGAAAGGTTGGAGGTGAGTTTTGGGGGCCCACATGTCTTGAAAAATCATGTTTGCTTTCAATTTTTATGTTTTTGATTCACCATTTGAATTTTTACTTGTAAAAATATCCTCTAATCATAAAGAGGCACACTTTTGGGGTGCAATTGCACCTCAAAAGTGTGCCCATGGTGTAATGGTGCAATAAAAGTGCACCAATACACCAAATTTCACTTTGAAACTTCATTTCACTTCCTTTTTTTACTCGCAGAGACTTTCCTTCACCCCAGGGTTTCTACTTTATGAATTTGTGTCACGTAATATATGATTTTATATAGAAACATGAAAAATAATCCATTGATACTACTATGAAGTTGTAAAAAAATTTGTTCATCAATTTTTTCTTATACCTCCATTTTCCTTGGGAAATGTCCCGATGAGTTGAATTGTAGGAAGAGTTTCCAACAAACACAAACCAAACCAACTTATAGGTAATGAAGGATATTGAATTTTATCTCACTTTAAATTTTTTAGGATCACAACTCCGCTCAAGGTGTCTAAAACCTTCAGTGTAGGCTATGAGAGTTTGTTTTTCGATAAGAACGACTGCTCATTATCCTTATAGGAAGCTTGAATAGAGACATGCCATAAATGGAGATACCTTATATGGAGCTTTAAAAATGTTGTGCTTTTTCTACCTATGAGAAAAGACATCCTTTCCAAGATGAATTTTTTTTGTGAACCAAATGAATGAGGGGTTTTCAACACAAATTGTCTATTTTTCATCCAAAAATTCTAGCCAATATATTTAGTTGTTTCTCTTGAACATTAATGAAGAAGACAAAATTTTTGTTGAAGTTAACCAACTGACTAGAGACCACTTCATAATATTTCAGCACTTCCTTATATTTATTGGCTTCTAGGAAATATTATTTCCCAATTATAAAATTATCATAAAAAAATTGACTCAAACAGATAGGACGTAAACCATTAGATATTTTGAGCCCTTTTAGAAGATTTTGATTAAGCACCTCATTGCAAATTCTGTTGAGGGTTTCAGCCATAACAATGTAAAGAAGTGGAGAGAGAGGATCCCCCTATCTAAGACCTTTACCCTCCTAAGAAAACCTTCTAGGGTCCCATTGACAATAACATATAAACTATTTTTCATGATGCAAGTCATTTCCATTCTGAAAAATGAGCATCAAACCCTACTTTTATAAAAAGGTCTAAGAAAGGACCATGAAATCCTATCATAAGCTTTGTGCATATCCAACTTGACTAACATGGCCAACCTTGCCGATTTTTCCACCAAATGAATATCCTCCGAATGATGATGATGTTATCAAGAATTTGAATCTTCAATGAAGCATGCACACTTATTTGTTCTAAAAAGATGGAAAGTTATATCTAGATGAGGATATTACAAATTTTATTATAGCCTATAGAATTATTTGAGTAGGACATGAAGATATCATTGTTCATCTATTCATGGATTCATTATAAGATGTTGTTGTAGAAAGGTTCTACTATTTTCCACCTCATTCAATCACTGATTGGGAAGATATGAAAGCTATGTTTGAAGCATGGTTAAAATAAGTAGAATATTTTCATGCCTTATCTTAATTGACTCAAATTAAGAAAGAACTGTAGGAGCCCATAAAAGAATTTGTGGCTAAATTCAACAAGTGTATTAACACGATTTTTAAGACATAGTTAATTTTGGAAAAAAATTGGATGTTTCCTTCTCTAACAAGGATTTTTTAGGCACATGTATCTTATGGTTTTGGTGTAAATTAGAATATCTATAATTTCCTGAAACATGATAATTTTAACATAAATATTTTTCAGCTAATTTACAAAGTCAAATTTTGGGTTGATCTTTAATTTTTGTAAACTCAATATTTTATGGAATGGAGGGTTTTTACCTATTGATTTAGATTTAGTGGATTATAAATTTATGTTAGATGTTATGTCCAATGGTTGTGTGCTAGTATGAGCCATATTTTTCTATGCATAATGGTACAAGTGTTCCAAGATTTTATACATAAGTTCTTATAGGTTTATCTAGATGATTGGACAGTCTATGGGCTCATGAAGGATCACTGTGATAATTTAAGACTTATGTTTGAGAGATGTTGACAGTTTGAGCATCTCTTTAAACATCAAGAAGTGCATTTTTTCTACACCCTTTGGGACTTTTTTGGGACACATCATCTGTAAGGAAGGTTTATTAGTAGATCCTGCTAAGGTTGTTGTCATTTTGGGATTAGATGAATCTACTAACCAGAGTGACGTGCACGGATTCTTGGGGCACATAAGATACTACATGAAGTTTATCAAAGGTTATGCCAGGATTGTTGTAGCCTTAGATGAATTATTGAATGGTAAAGGAAAGTTCTATTGGGGTGAAGCACAAAGAAGTGCGTTTGAAACACTGAAGGAAAGGCTTACTACAACACCTATTCTACACTTTCCTTCATGGACCAACCCTTTTCATATGCATGTGGATGCCTGCGCATGGCCATTGGTGTGTTTTTAGCCCAATTTGGAGAAGGTATTATTGATCATATTATTTTATTTGTGAGAAGTAATTTTACTCTAACAAAATAGAATTACACAACTACCGAGCACGAGGCCTTGTCTATGATCTACACATTGTAAAAAATTTTACAAGACTTGTTGGCTACTCCTTTTATATTCTACATAGACAATATGACATTGAATTATTTGGTGAACAATACCATTTTTCAAGGGTGAATATGCCATTGGATTCAGTTATTTTGGGAGTTTAACTTTACGGTGGTGGTTAAGCCAGAAAGAGTAATTCTAGACCAAATCATTTATCAAGGATTAATATAGGTGAGGACGTGTAAAGAATTGAGGACACAATGTCAGATGCATAGCTATTTAGATTGAATCATGTGCCCTATGATTTAGAGGATATTGTTGTCTTTTTAAAATAGGTGTGGTGCCTAAAGAGATGAAGGCTTTAGAGAAGAAACAACTGGTTATTTGTGTTGCGCCATACATGTTTATCAATGGAGACTTATACAAACTAGGTTGGGATGAATTTTTACATCGGTGTGTACTTGAACATGAGAATGAAGCAATTATAGAGGAGGCTCATGGTGGAATTACTTGGTGGACACTATGCAGAGAGATGCCACCATGCATAATATTCTATTATTTGGTCTATGGTGGGAAATGTTATACAAGGATTGTAAATAATATTGTATGCCATGTGACCACTTTCAACACCTTGGAAATCTTAGGCATAGAGATGAAATGCCTTTGAGGCCTATTACTAGTGCAGAACCTTTTGAAAACTGGTAAATTGACTTTGTGGGTCATATTTCCCCACTCACGCCAGGATCGGATCACGTTATATTATAACTTGTACGTAATATCTTACAAGGTGGGTAGAATCAAGGCTACAAAGGATTGCACATCACCTACGGCAATAAGGTTTCTCTGGGAGAATATTATCAACAATATGGATGCCCCTTGAGTTTAACAAGTGATAGGGGTACTCATTTTCTTAATGAGACTATTAGGATACTATTGAATGAATTTATGGTTACACACCATAAAATAACACCATATCATCCTTAGGAAAATGGAACTGCTGAGGCCTTCAATAATATATTGAGCCATACCTTGACTAAAATTTGTGATGTTGGAAGGAAATACTAGGATGATAAAGTATCTGTTGTACTTTGGGCATACATGAAAACCTACAAATTGTTGAATAAAGCCACACCTTTTTAGTTGGTTTGGCACGGAGGCTATTCTACCAAAGTGGATTTCATGTTACCTTTTCTACGTATTGCACACGCAAGATGTTTGGATAATGAGAAAGCACTTGAAGAGTGCATTGATAAACTAATTTAGTTGTATTAAAGGCACACTATAGAATGATGGAGTCGAAGAAATAAAATTCCGGACATAAGGCATGGCATGATAGACATATTAAGGATAAGAATCTTGAAGTTGGAAAGATGGTTCTTCTTTATGACTCAAATTTTTTTGTGCCACCCTAGAAAGCTTAAATTGCATTGGTTGTGTTATCACCAAATCACTACACCCTCCGAATGGCCAAGTGATGGATAGGGCATTTGGTGTGATTGGGTAACATGGGATCACCTCGCAAGTTGTGGGACTTGCGGCTTGAGGTGAACCTCTAGAGAAGTTTAGCTTCCTCTTCCTAAACTAGGAACTATACTACTCCTAATGCAATAAAAATAACTAACTAGACCTATACTAACATTTCCAGGGATTAGGGAGAGATATTTGCAAGAAATAAAACCTACACTAGGAATGGTGATGCACCAAGAAAGGGTTTTGCTAAACAAGTTTTCTATCTTCCAATGAAAAAGGATGAAAAAACACCACAACCCAATCACATACAAAGCTTCACTCCCAGATAAGCACAAAAATCCCAAAACCTACAATGGAAACTTGAAGTTGCACAGTATACCTACAAGCATGAGAAAGGCACAACAAAGTAGAAAAAATAATGAAAGGACCAATAATTAGTCACATAACACAATTTCTATTACTTTAATCACATGCACAATGCATCATTACATTAGGAAGAGGCAATGGTTTCCATTACAATATTTGGAAGAAAGGATTGAAAGTTCCCAAAATCCACAACTTAGCTTGTGAAAAGAGAGAGGAATTGGAAAATGTCTAACCCTTTGAAATGGGTTTCTCATTTACATTTATAGAAAATCCAAGTTGTGAGAGAAGAGAGGAGGAATCCTAAATTTTGGGCCAAATTATAGCACATGATGGCCTACATGCTTAATTACATCATTAATTGCATTTGAAAAAATTCACTGTCATGCCCTCATAAACTCAAAAATTTGGATTTATCCTCATTTTAATAAAAATAATATTTTTATTAAAATTCAAGGCATCTCGGCCTTTTGATGGGAGCCATAAGTAAAATTTTTGCTTTGGAGGAGGTTTTAATGTTGATTGGCTAGCCAAAGTGTTTGATCTATGAGTTACTTAGAGATGGTTCATCCCCTTAGTATTGTTCGATCATCTCAAAGACTTACCTTGGTCTCCTTGTTTACCGCCAACTAGCCACGTACTCTTCCTTTGAAAATTTTCATTGACATCATCTTCACCACGTCCATCCATTCAACAACACCCACATTGCACATTGAATGAGTCCAAAGCCTTATATCTTGTCAACCCCTCATGATGATTCGGTCAACTTCTAATAATTGAAAAATGATTTGATCGATTCCACGTGCCCATCCATATGTTTCTAAGCTATCCTCGTGGAACCTTGACTCACCACAACTCGCCATGACAACACGTGTCTTAGCTCCAACTCCTCATGTCGAATTCCCCCCACCAGAAAGTTACATACCATCACCTAATTCTTTCCATATTTCCATACAGCCCAACATCCATCGTGAAATGGAGCCCCGAACACCCTAGCCCAATCATCTTAACTTTCCCCATGGTCGCGTACTTCAAAACTCCCCAAACATGAAATGCACCTTAGCTTGCCATCTCCAAAACCCTGAACTTGTCCCCTCTATTCTTGTATTCCCACGAGTTCTAAAATATTCCATGGAGCTCATTGATGTAACTCAACCTCTCACAAACATCTCACTCAATCTCAATCCAGCCAAACTCAGCCCAACTTGACTCCGCATTAATTCCACATGACTTGTCTTAGAGATAATTTGAGCTTAACATGTATTGATCCATATCTCATCACTAACTACACGTCACTCCTTCACTTTTCCATGTGACGAGTTCCTTAATAAGTTGATTCTTCACCGTGACCTTGTCTTGAGCTCGAATCACCATGAATATCCCGCCCAATGCTAGAATTTTGAGCTCACTCCCATCTTGCACTATCCTGAAATCAGCATTCCACCAAGTATCTCGATGCAACTCCATTAGGATGATTCGTGTAATGATTCACCCCCGACTCGAGATCTAGGCCAACGCGACTTCATTTCCTTTATTTTAAAATGAACTTTCAACATTCCATACCCTTTAAGCGGATCATTTATTTAACCCTAGTAACCAATATCTTCCCTAATCTCATCAACATCACTTAGCCTTTGTGCACATCCTCCTATCCTCTATTCAATCTCGTATGTTCCCGACTTGCTTTTTTCCCATCTCAAAACCAAACTAGCTTTGTCCACTTTCGATCATTTCTTCCAACATGTTGTTATATGCCAATGTAGACTCGGCCCTCCTCTTCATTCCCGAAACATATCACAACTCGTTGGCCTCTCATCTATCCTTCACCATCGAGATGAGTTTGTAGTGCTCGATATCCTTCATTCTACATTAAGTTTTACCCGAGCTCCTTCAACTTTAACTTGTTTATGCTAAGGTTGAGTCCTAGGTTCCTTCTGCAAGCGATATCATGACCTTCTATGATCCTGAGTCCTTAATGACTCAATCATGTGAAGCCATTCGTTTGAGCTTCCGGGCCCTTATGACCGAGCTATGTAATGATCTTATTTAATCTCCAAATTTCCCCTCATCTCGTTCTCATTTAATCCCAAGTTCATGTCCGGCATGCATTCACATTCATGACCCAGTGATCCAATACCAAACAATCTAAGTGCCTTCGAGTATACACTCACTTGGCATTACTCAAGCTTTCTAACTTCATCCCTCAAACGACTTGCTCTTCAAGCTTAGCCACCAAGCTCACCTTTTACCGAGTCGTGAACTCCTCTAACACCCTTAAGCCGAGTTCCTCACCGAGATAGTCCTTAATACTTGACCAAGATCCTCTGGATGGTGTTTGTCTTTCATTGACTTGACCTGAGCCATCTTCATGTTTCTACCATATTGAACCCCAACCGAGTGTTCTCGAGTTACATGAATGACTTGATCTTGAGCTCAAAGTCCAAATTTCAACCATATCCACTAAATCACCTTCAAATTTGGGTCTATCATCAAAAATACCCATCTCAAACATGTTGAGATGGAAATAGCTCAAATACCACCAAATGCCTTGCCTTGACTATCTATCCTAACTTGGTTGGTTGAATTCCAACTCGATCTTTCCCTCACACGATCGCACCGGCCGACAGACTTGATCATTACATTTCCCTCACAAGCTTAACCTAGTTCATTTTTGTGCTTACGTAAGCATCTTCATAAGTCTCCTCACTTATTCTATGTGCACTAAATTATAGATGTCCTTCATACTCCCTTCTAATGGCTCGTCGAACCATATTTTCCTGAGCTAATTGTAATTCTTGCACCCACTTGATCCATGTGATTTTTCCTTCTTAGTATTTCCACTCTTTTGAATACCTCTGCGAGCTTAATCCACCGAAACTCACTCATGATTTTCCCTCCACCAATTTTCAATTCTCCTCGTTAACTTGGCTTCAATGTTTAGGTAACTCGTTACATACTTGATGAAGGGATTGACTTAAAAATCCAACCTAGCTAGACCAAGTTCAACTCGTCAGGATTCTATAGCTCGATGAGCTATTTTTATCTCACCGCAAAATTGACTCAAATTCAACACTTCAAGCCCCTACGAACCTTAGCTTGATGCTCAGCTCGCTGAGATTCTTGGTGAGTTGTTCTAACTCAGTGCTTCCTTAGATGTGCCTTTAACATTTTTTGCCCAAATTTTGATCTCTTTGGGCTTTTTTTTAACATGGGGAAATAACATGAACATAATAAGACCCTCAAAAAGAATTATCAACTTGATTATTTTTCTTGATATTCACTAAAAGTGGGTCCCTAAAAAGTGAAAAAATATTCCACGATGATCCTAAACCTTCTTGAGATAATATAAATGTCCCCAAAGCTCAAAATTTACTTGAAATGGCCTAGAATGATCATGAAGAAATTTTCCAATCCTAGGATCCAATATGCTCCCGTTATCTAATTTTTCCCCAAGGGTAAAAATGGATAACAAGTTGGGACCATGTGTTATCACTCATATACTTGATTAAGGAACTTTCCAGTTAGAGGTGTTGGATGGGACATGGTTTCCCGGTTACTTTAATAGGAGTAAGCTGAAGCCCTACTATAAATAATTCTTCTTGGTGTTTTTAATAAGGTAGTATTACCATTTAGATTAGATTTCCTTAATGCATTCCTTTATATGTGTTTCCTTTCATCATTTCTATGCTTTGTCAATTTAGTTTAGTGTTTTGTGTAATAAGCACACTTACGTGCCCTAAAGATGATTACTATCTAAGTGTTTTCATGTGTAGAGGACCACACATACCCTTAGTGTGGGGTAGAGAGAGTACAAGTAGAGGAAAGTTTGTAAATTTTGACAATTTCCTAGAAGAAACAAGAGAGTGTGTTAGAATTCCTAAGTATCCGAGGGACACACGTGTATCAAGGGTGGTAACGATTGTCGGAAATGAAAAGGTGTAAGAAGATGTGTATAATAGGATGATGCCAAAATAAAAATCCACGTACATTGATGAATGCACAAAGAAACGTCAGGGAGGTAGAGGTAGGGAAAACTACTTAATATAGGATGTAGTGGTTGATGTACTTTGGTGTTAGGAGTGCGCGTAAGGAGGTCTCATGGTTGGTGTAGTTTTACACGCTATAAGTTTGCAGATGTAACGCATGGTTGGATGCAAGGAGGAAACACACTTGGAAATGTTGAATTTATCATGGTAGAATGGTGGTAGGTGGTATGGTAATTAATGTAGTGAAAAGTGAAAAACTATAAATAGGGAGTCGGGGTAAGTTATTTTTACCTTGCGATAATTTACAAAAGATCTCTTTCAAACAAGATCATGCTTGTGAATTGGTGTGAACGATCGATTGTGAAGAATGAAATTTGTGAACCATCATGTGAAGACAGACACGACCGTGTGTAGAGAAATTTTGTGAAGTAATTTTGTGGGTTTGGACAAGTGTGTGTGAGAGGAAAACATTTCTCTAGTTAGGGTTTGAAGAACTAGGGCATGGATTGCGAGTTGTGCGGAGTAGGGTTTAAAGTTTGAGTCATTGTAAGAACAAAGCACAAGGTAAAAATTATTAGGTACTTGACCAAGAGAAATGGCACCAAGAAGAGGAACAATCGTTTCACCCAAGAAGAAGGGCAAGGGAAAGGGAAAAGATAAAATAGTTGTGATGACAAGTTTTAATGAAGAATGGTATTCAAAGATGCAATACCCAGATGGTGTATTGATGGGGATGGAGTGGGTGTCCCATGTGTAAAAAATGGTTATAAGTGATTATAACCATCGAACCGATACAACTGAGAAGGAGATGGCATTAGAGCTGGTTCGACCCATAGGTGAGAGAATGGTAGATGAAAACCAAAGTGTACCATGACTCGCTCAAGAAGGAGCTAGAACATGCTAGACTTATATAACTATATGAACTTCCATATTTAGCAAGCCCGAGACATTGTATCGTGGCTTATGTCGCATGTACATAAGGATTTTTTCTACTTTTCCGGTAGGAGAATGTGTATAACCCCATAGTTAATCTCGTAGTTCACCGGACTCATCTACACTGGAGAGTTAATTGATGATGACTTGGGTGACAATGAGGTTGTCAAAGAAATAACTAAGGAGTATGAGTACAAGAAAGGTGGGCATGCCTTTGATATTTAAAGATCAATAACCCGGTGATGAAGATGGCCACGTGCCTACTTACAAAATTGAGTGGTCAGGAAAGGTGGACCCAAGTTAATAAGAGATGGTTGAATGTGTGTAGAAAGATAGCAGAAGGGACCATCTACAACATCTCGCCTTCATTGCAGAAGATATTATTGATGTGTACGAGATGGAGATAAGATAATGTATGGTAATATTTTTCTTACTATTGTTTTCTCTAAGATTGGAGTTCCCGATGGGCCAAATAGTAACATATGGGAGTACCCTGATGAAAACCCCTCCCCAGCTAAGAGGTTTAAAGCATATACTTGTGATACAATGACACTAGCCTACAAATCATTCTTGAATAAATGGTACAAGCAGATGCGTTATGCCTTTGCACGTAATGGAGAATCCCGGAGCAACTATTAGTCTTGGTGGGGAATGAGGCTAAGTTTGTAGTCTACCGAAGTTCTGTATTGGTAGGTTTACATTAACTGATGGCACCAAGAGTCCATGGTGCAAGTTTTCATTTGTGTTCACTATGTAGTACTTTCAAAGCATGGTGAATAGATTTAAAGAAGTGAAGAAGTTGAGGTGTTATTTTAGTGAAGTGGATCAGGAGCACCATGCACTATGCAAGACACTTGTCTACTTAAAGAAGCACACGTACATGGAAAGGTATGTCTCCCACAACATAAACTTGCTCAAGCCCATTACAATACCAATTGCAGGGACAACTGTAACAAGGTTGTATATTCACTTAAGCTGAAGTTCGAGAAGGGTGTGTATGTAGGGGATGATGTTTCTATTCCTAAGGAACCTACATGAAGGATGAAGGTTGAAACAAAGAAGCAAACTAGAGAGGAAACCCCTTCAACAAGTGGATTTCTTAGAACACATGTAGACCATACCACAGGGCAGCAAAAGAATTGGGTGCAAATACAAGTACTTATACTCATAGGAAGAAGTCCCTAGTGAAGAAACAATCCTCAAAAAAGAAGAAACAAAGAGTAGATTGGAGTCATGACTCTAAAGAAATAGAGAGCTTTGAGGATGAAGAGACAGAGGGAGAAGAGGAAGAAGGAGAGAGAGAACAAGAGAAAACCTCCTTGTCTTTCATGTGTATGAGTCTCGATTAGGATCCAAGTGTGTCTCCTAAGGAAGTAAGGGATGTATGGGGCGATGAAGAAGAAGAAGTGGGAACAAATGTATAGGATACTACATGTATCTTCGACCAGAAGTGAAGACCTTGGTAGAATGTGAGGTTGCAACTATCATTCAAAACATGGTTGAGAAGGAGGTAGAGCACAACATGGATGAATTAGAATATGGAAGGGAAAATCTAGAAGTGTAGGGGTAGAGACCAGCTTTTTTTTAGGACTCCATAAAGGTGCATGCACCGGTGGCAAGAACACATCCCCCAATAAATACCTACCATGTTATATGATGCGAGACCTAACAAGGTATTCTACGCCCACTTCTAGAGTACCATGCCAATGGAAAAAATATTTTGTTGGTCATATTCGATAAGGAAAGTGCGTACCCATGCATAAGGAAAATTTCATCGTGGACTTTTGAGTCCCACGTAATGAGCACGAGTTTGAATTCAATGTAGAATAATTATTGATTACGCGCACTTTTCCAAGCTCTAAAGAGGTAAATCTAATTTTGTATTCATAGCCATTAAATTATGAGAAAGTATGTAATTTTTGAATAAAATATCGGTAGAAGTAGAGGGTAGACTCTTTGGGGAAAAAACAAGATCAGAGCGCTGGAGATGGAGCTGGTGGAGAAGAATAAAGAAAAAAATTACAAGAGATAAGGAAATAAAGGGGAAGGAACAGATAATTTTACAATTGAAGGCTGAGTTACAAGAGGAAAAGGGGAAGTTGCACGAAGTTTACAAGAAGGTGGAGTTGATCTCGATTCAATTATCATAGCATGCCCATATTTTCCCCCTACACAATATAAATCAGCCTTGCAATGTCTATCTGATTTGACATGCATTATTACAATGTAAAGGCAACCCTCAGTACTAGAGTCCATGGAATAAGTTATGGTGCGCGAAAGAGCACGAAAAAGGCACAAATTGAGGTGAACATAACAAGTTATATTGAGCTTCTCACTTCAGTAAAAACGTGGCTCATATGGTTGAAGTTGACTATGAAAAATGTGAAGATACGAGATAGGGTGGAAAGCATTATGGTTGCCACTCATGAGGCAGATTTGAAGGATTTCTAAGCCAAAAATAGGGAAATCGAGTGGAACTTGATAAGATCCTGGAAGAAGTAGAAAAGAAGAATGAGGCCATTGATACTTTGAGGGTCTCTAAAAATAATAACATAAAGGAATTATATCCCCAAGTAATGCACAAGATGGATGCACTGACAAACCATAGCAAACAAAGAAAATATTGTTTACACATTTAAAGCTAAGGGTGAAGAGATGTCATTTGAGGAGGTCAACACAATGATGGGGCATTTTTTCAAATAGGAATAGAGTGAGATGGAAGCTTGGAATGAAATTGAGGCATCATTAAGTAAGGATTTCTAATTCCTTTTACAGTAGTAGTAGCATTTGTTCATTCTTTGGCATAAGCAAGGTACAAATTCTTCATTCTTTCATTCTTTATACTTTCTTAGAGGAGTAGATTATTTCCATAAACAGAAAAAAACTTTTAGTGTGGAGTAATGTTGAGTGTGAAAAATGAATAATTCCCAGAGAAAAAGGTTGGCATGTGGGAGAGGCCTTGTAGGAGAAAGGTTCTTAAGGACACACACGCGATGAGAATAGGGTTTGCATGTTGGAGACGAATAGGAAAGTTTTGCACGCAAAAAGGAACCAACACTTACCTAGTTTTGGATTGAAGAGCTAAAGAAATACATGGTGTACAAATCATGTATTCTAGAACAATTGAAGAATACACAAAGGCTATTTTGGGAAAATAGAAGATCAATCTACATGCATGGTTCCAAACTAATAATTGGATCTAAACTTAGAGATAACTAAAGTAGATCTATTATTAGAGATCTTGCATGCTTTTATACTTATCTTGTAGTGATGCATGGATATTATTAGCATGTGGCCTATTTTTTAAAGGTGCTTAGGTGGTGAAGGGTACGTCCCCACCACTATAAATATGTATTGATTTTCATAGTTTTGGATCATCACTTTTTTAATAGAGTTATGATACTATATTATGTGTGTGCATGACTCATGGTGACATTGTTATGTATGTAAGAATATTTTGTGTTTTACAACAATTAATATAATGGATATTTGTGGCTGGATATTGGTGTTTGACATAACTGAACATGGATCTTGTATGGTAAATCTTATTATAGTTCTTGTTTAAGTGTTCTTTCATATGGTTAAGATCTAGATCTAATTTAAGCACTACAATATAATTGATTATTTGTTATGGATCTGAAATATATGTTCAATCATGCTAACTCCTTGAACAAGTTGACATAAAAGAGGGACCCGGTACCTTGCGTGCTTTGGGTGAGTGCCCAACTCAAGCCGAGTGATGTGTTAGCATGCCTTGGGTTGTTGGTGGTAAAATCTAGGATACAAAAACTTAGATGATAAAGTTTATGTTGTACTTTGGGCATATAGGACTACTTACAAAAGATTGAATAAGGCCACACCCTTTTAGTTGGTGTTTGGCGTGGAGGTTGTATTTCCTATGGAATTCATGTTTCCATCCCTACATATTGCGTGTGCAAGAGGATTGGATGATGAACAAGAATTTTAATAATGCGTAGAAAAATTGATGCACTGGATGAGTGGCATGTTATTTCCCAGTGGACCGAGAAGATAGAAAAAGCAAGACAAAAAGCATGGCATGATAGACATATTTAGAATAAGGAATTTGAGGTTGGAAATATGGTTCTTCTATATGATTCAAATTTTCACGCCACCCTGGAAAGTTGAAAGTTTATTGGTTATGACCCTTTGTTATAAAAAATATATTGGAATCAGGCGCTTGCTAGTTATAGGCACCGATGACACTTATTTATTGATTACTTCAATGGGAGTATGTTGAAGCCTTACTATAAATAAGTCTTCTTGGTGTTTGTAATAAGGCAGTATTTCCATTTATCTTAGTTTCCCTTTAATGCATTTTCTTTATATGTGTTTCCTTTCATCGTTGTTATGCTTTGTCAATTTAGTTATGTGTTGTGTTATAATAAGCACATTTGCACACCATAAGATTATTATTATCTATTGAATTAATGCACGAGGACTGCACATACTTTTAGTGTGGGGTGGATCAGAAAGAAGAAGTGATTGGTGCCTTGATACAAATTGGTGTGCATTATGAAATTACAGGTGCTCAAAGTGAAGATGGTTTTGAAGAGAATTCTAATGAAGTTTTCTCATATTGAAGACCACATGTAGATGGATGGATGTGTAGTGTAACGCAAGGTAGGAAACAACATAAGAGACTACTTGGTATGAGGCACAATGGTGAAGTACTTCGGCACAAGGAAGTGCACGTAAGGAGGTATGTGGCTGAGAATTAGTTGGTGTAATGAAGGTTATAACTAAAGCGTGGAATAATGAAGTGCAACACGCGGAAGAGCAAAGGAGTAGAATTAATGTCGCATATGGTGGTAGTTGAGGAGAAATTAATGTGGGGAATTTTGAAAAAAACCTATAAAATAAGGTGTTTGTAATATTATTTTTACCTTGCATCCTTGGAGTTATTGAGTTGAGAAGTATGAAAAAGTGTGAAGAGCAAGAGTGATCGATTGAATGGCAAACCAGTAAATTCACAATAGAGCTTTGACAGAGCTCTACGTGAAGGTGTGTTTGAGCTTGTTAGGTGGGTGAGGAAGGAAGGTTCACATGGTTAGGGTTTTAAGGAGGTAGATTTACGACTAGGGCATATTAGGGCATAGGAAATATGAAGAACCAGAGGGGATCAAGGAGTGAAAGGGAAAGGTAGTGGAAATATTATAGTTTTCATGAGCACATTATTACTTGAGCAGAGTAAATACAACCAAGAAGAGCTCTGGCCCATTAAGAGGGAGACTGAGGAAGCACCATATGAGTAGTTTGTAGAGATGTAGTACCCAGAAGAAGTAATTGAAGGAAGGCCATGGACATCCATGTTGGCCAAATGTAAGATTAGTGATTTCAATCACCAAATCAAACAAACTGTGAAGGACTTATTCGAGATTGTATTAAATATGAACATGAGGACTGTTGATGGGAAAAGGGTGATGGATAATTCAATATACAAACTATTGGAAAGTGTTGGAGTAATGCAATTATATGAGTTGTCATTCTTTGGAAAGACAGACCATTTGTACTAGTGGCTGATGTCATGAGTACATGAGGATTTATTTTACTTCATGGGGAGATGAATGAGAATTATAGTTAATTTGGTCAAAAATGTTATAGGTTTGTGTGACTCGGGCTCAGAAATTGTAGGAGATTTTTCTGATGATGAGGGAGTAGAGGCAATGGCCACCACATTCCATTACTAGAAGGGAGGTCAGGCTTTCAATGTTGGAAACATAGAAGACATGTCTACAAGGTTAGTGGCGTGAATAGTCAATTGTTAGTTAGGTGCCTCGGAGAGGTGGAAGGAGGTGAACAATAATTTCTTATATGAAGTCCATAAAATGGTTAGTAAAAATATTATAATATCACGTGGTACATTGCAGAGAGCTTAGTGGCATAAGCATGCATCCAAGAAGATAAAGGTGAGAAGATAACTTGGGGTGTCATTTTACTCTTGATTGTGTTTTTTGAGATTGGTGTGCTCGATGGGCCAAAGGAGAAGGTATGGGAGTACCCCATGGAGAACAAGTCCATGGAATTTTTTTTTGCAATGTATACTTTCCACAGATCAATTTCTAATACCTACAAGAAGTGCCAGGATAAATGGTATAAAAGGATGTGTGAGGCATTTGAAGGGGAATGACGCATACCATGATAGTTTCCTAGTGTATTGAAGGGTCGGGAATATTTTTGCTTATAATTTTTTTTTCTTAGGCCACTTTTACATGCGAGATAGGTGAAAAGAGCCTTTAGTGTAAGTTACCTTTTACTTTTAACACACGTTATATTAAAGATTCAATGAACCGGTTGCATAACACGTGGAAACTAAAGTTTGATGCGATAAGGTAGACTCTAGATATCCATATTCTACGCAAAACATATTTCTACCCTAATAAAGAGGTGTATGTGGAGACAATGGAGTCGGATAATATATATATCACTCCGAGGTCATGGCAATAGGGAAAATTGAGCCCGCACATGTATATGTGTATTTAAGGCTGAGGTTCAAGGAAGGTAAATTTATTGTAGGTGAGGAATTGTCACTACCAAGTCCTCGAAAGGTAAAAATATTGTGGGAACAAAGAGGCTTGAAGAGACACCCCTAGGTAGGTAAAGCAGACTTAGAGAATGTCCTTGAGCACAAAGAAGAAGAACATGAGGATAGTACTACGCTATATCATGGTAGAATAAAATTGCACAGGGGGCGTAAACATGAATATGTGGTTGTTGGGACTTCATATCCTATATGAAGGTCACCACACATGAAGAAGAATGAGGAAGAGAGGAAGAAAATGTGCAAGTACATCCTAGTGAAGGATAGTGATGAGGAGAATTCATCAGGTGGGGGTGCACATAATGAGGTTTCTATGCCTAGCCTTCAAGTTGGCAGATATGAAGGGATCGGTGGTGAGAAACCATAGTTTGATATGGAAGTCCCCAACATAAGTCTACATGAGCATGAGGAAGAAAGCTACGCTAGTGGAGATACGAAGATAGAAGACAATGTTTCACACCCGATCGATGGACTCGAGGGTTAAACTAGAGAAGAGAATAAAGAGGGCGTTGGAACACAAGAACATACAGGTGAGCATACTAATGAGCAAAGAGATGAGGAGATGGTGCAGACACAAAATCTTGGGTACATCAATGACCCTACAAGGATTATACATGCCAGGTTCTAGAGCACTATTGCGAAGGAACAATTATATGGATGGGAGATGATGGATCCGGAGATGGAAAACATGCACACCAGGAAGAAATTATCATGGAGTATGCAGAATCACATGGATGATCCTATATTTGATGTGTTATATGATTCATATGCATCGAAAAGAACAAATAAAGCTCCAAAATATAGACATGTGACCATCAAGCCGATGGATTTCTCGACGAACAAATAAGAAATGCATTAACAAAGATAGTTGTAGAGGTCACACACCGAAATATTGATAAGGTGGATACCTTAATAACTTTTCTTGAGGAAAAGAAGGATAAGGAAGAGGAAATGGAGATCCTAAAGGAAGTAAAAGATAAGGTAGAGATTAGAGAAAAGACTTACCTTGGGATGGGTGAGGAAATTCCAAAGGCATGGTCATAATATGAGAAACATGTAAGTAGTATGTTTCCCTCAGCTCTGCATTATTTATGCACCTTAGTGCATTTACTATTGAATGAAGGAACCAGTGCACATGGCCCAAGTATGGAAGAAATAACTACAAAAAAGGAGAAAGATGCTGCAAAGTGGGAAAAGACAGAGTCGAAGCAGAGAGCGTGAAAGATAGTTGAGTATGATGTCATCCTTGATACATTAAGGGATAAGTTGAAAATGGAAAGTTTTGCACTACAAATGTGTGAGGATCCTGAGAACATTATTAAAACAAGGACATTAGAAGAGGAGGATGTAGTCCTTATAGTAAATAATAATGAGACTTTGGGGCGTGAGGAGAGGTTGGTGATGTTAGTATAAAAGCAAGACGCACTCAAAGTAACCTCGGGATCCTCATGGTGATAGAATTAAGGAATTGGGGAAGTTGATGGCATGAAGAATGGATGTTATGGATGGCATGATCTCAAGTTTAGCAAATGTGTTAAGGGTGTTGAAGCATAAGGGCAAAGACATGACTTTAGATGAAATGGATATTGTTCTTGGAGATGTTCCCACAAGGGTGAAGAAGGGACTCAAATGACTAGGAAGAGTTAGAAGAAGACATCAAAAATGAGTACCGAAGCTTTTTCTTCCTATAGAAGAAGAAGTGCAATGATTATTTGATCACTCTTTCAGTATTGACATTCTTTCATAAGTCATTATTTATTCTTTAGAGGTATAAGTTAAAGCAACCTCATTGTTGAGGGTGGAAATGATATTAGTGTGGGGTAATGTTGGGCTGATGAAATCTTACCTAGGTGTTGAAGGCACGATGATAATGGCACAGAAGTAGGGGGCATGTAAGTAAGCATGAGGGTGTGAAAGATTTGTGCCTTATGGTTTCACGCTCGAAGGAGAAAGTTCAAGACTTAGTCATTTTTACATGTTGCAAGTTGAAAATAGGATGGAGTACTAAACTCGACTTGGAACATGGCATGAAGACTTGGATGACACACAAAGATATTTTGGGAACAAGAATAATTTCAAGCGTCATGCAAAGTTGATCTAATAATAGGATGCATATCTAGTGGTATGAATAGATGGGCTATTATTAGGTGAAGATTACATGCTTCCTTAGTTACTTTTATAGCGGCATATGGCTATTTTGAGCATGCAACCTATTTTGAGTGTGCATGGGTGGTGAAGGTAAAGTTCCCATGTTTCTTTTGTCTGAATTTGAGAATATTAAGAAGAATCCTATTGAATGTGTTCATGACTTCAATACTAGGTTCAATAAGACCTTGAATAGGCTACCTGTAATCTTGAGGCCAAGTGATGTTTCTTGTTTAATAAAATATTCTGATGCTTTTAACAAAAAGGCTGCTTATTATTTAAGGGGCAAAACCTAGGAACTTTAAGGCAAGCCTTCACCATGGCTTTGTAGATTAAAAACAATATCAAAGTATTTGGTAAGCCTCCTAAGAGGGAAGGTATCAATATGATCAATCCAAAGAAGCCTCAATCAAGTAAGTATGTGGATCTAGAAGAGGTTGTAAAAACATTGGCCAGAGCTATTAAGGAAATATCCTATAAACCAACCAGAGCAGAGAAGGGATTGGATAAGGTTCCCAAGGTCAAGCACAAGCCACAAGGTCAAGAAAGATTTACAAATCATCCGCGAGGTGATAATAGATCAGATGATAGGGGTGAAGGTCCCGTGGGATCGAAATAAACATCCCCAACCCCGGGAAAATAGATTGGTGCCTGATCCTTTAGCTACCGAGTTGTTACTGTGGAAGAGGTCCATGATATGGAGTGGTGTGATAGATGTTTCTTTCCCCATTCCCCATGTGATGAAGAAAAAGATGTTGGGGAATATGATGATGCATGCATGATGGATTGCTATGTAAGTTCATAGTAGGGAGCAACCTCAATTGAACTAATAAGTGCCAAAACTACTGCTGATTTCTGGGATTGCATTCACCGGGTATTACCTCTTCCTCCCACTCATACTTTTGAAATTGATATGGTACAAGATTTTTAGTTTCCTAATAATTATTTTGAGTACTTGAGGGCATTAATGGTTAAAAATTATGTGATGTTGCAGACTCACAGCACCCCTGGATGCAGATCAGGCTTCTAGGTTGATGTTCAGGCATCCAGTGTGATTGCACAACATGGAATCCTTTCTCCAAGTGTGGGACTTGTGAAGATGAGAAAAGATTCTCCAGAGAAGGCTGGTTCCTATTCCTCTGTTCAGATGCATACAAAAAATGCAGAGGGTTTACTAAAACCTAATCTAACTTGCCAAGGAGACAGGGTAAGAAAATGCATAGAATAAAACCTAAACTACAAAGGTGATGCACCGAGGAATATTAGACATTTGTTTTGCAAATTTAACACAGACCACATAAATGCAATACAAACACCATGCACAGGTAACCAAACTGCAATAAGAGATCAAAACGACAAAGCAATGAATACATGAGAGGGTTGAGAATCAATCACAAACATATATATTATTGCTCAAAAGTCAATACAAAGATATTTTGAGCATGCAACCTATTTTGAGTGTGCATGGGAACTTTACCAACTCATCCTCCAGTGCCCTTAGATCTGATGCCAAGTTTCTGAATGTGGTCATCCATGTGAGCATGCTCCCGCAGCATGAGCTTCCCACTTTATCCCATGATGTGCTTCTAGAATATTCTACCGCAGGCATGCTCCTTCATGGGCCAACTTGTCTCTAGATTGGCATCTTATCCATGTACAGTCAGGTCATGCTTTTCACGTGTTCAGCCCCGAACGTCCAATTTGTCTAAGTTCCAAACCCTTCATTCGTCTCTGCGCGCATCACGTGCGCCATGGGCTTCCTTAAACCCCTTTCTAAAACCCTGCCTTGCATGATTTGTCCTGCGCCTTTCTTTAATTGGGACCTTGCGCACTTACACACCTTTTGTACTTAGTCAATATTCTAGGGGCCCAACAATTAACTTCCTACATCTTTCAAACATCGACCTCATATTATCACAATGGTCCTTTACTAATACATACAAAGTCCAATCATCTAGGTAGACTTGCAAAAATTGTGGATGAAGTCCTGAAACATCTCGAACCACAATGCACGAAAAATAAGCAAAGCGTTCTTGATCTAAAGGGTGTAACAACATAAGAAAAACCTCCCCACTCATCACAAAATTAGTTTTCTCCCGATCCTCAAGCAATTCTAACTTTGATGATATCCCGAGAACCCATCCATGAAGGAATAAATCTCTTGGCCCGTGACACCTTCCATAATTTCTTCCACGAATGGGGTCAAGAAGGGATCGATGACACACACCACATTCAAATCCACCTAGTCAATGAAAATCCTTATCCTCTCATTTTTCTTAATGATGATGACCATTGGACTTATCCACTTTGATTCCTTAACAACCTTAATGATTCCCGATGCAATCATCTTGTCAATATCCTCCTTAACTTTGACGCACAAAATCAGATTCATTTGATAAGGTATCTTCCGAATTGGTACACACCTTCCTTTATTTTGATCCACATCTCTCCTAAAGAGTGGTGAACTCCCTTGAGTTCATGGTAGCTATGTGGGAATAAATCATGGAATTCAAGAAACAGATCAATAATATTTGAAACCTCCCTTTCGACAAGTAATCTATAAAAGTAGCTTCCTTGGGTTCCACCTTTTAGCCAATGTTAACCTTCTTAGTATTTAGGGGTTCATGGTAAGCACATGATTTCTGATAAGTACTATCCATAACCTCACGCATACCCACTGTATGGTTAACATACAAGTTTTCTACCTCTTCACCATCTATCACGTAGAGCAACCTTCCTTTCTCCTTTTCCATGTAGGAACACTCAAGCTGTACCTTCTTTGATTTTCCCTCATTAAAGCACACCTCCAAACTAGGTTCACCCAACAATTCCAGCACTCTATCCTCCACCATGACACTATCTCCCATAGTCAGGCACTTAACAACCTACATCATCTCATTCAAATGATGGATTAGTACTTTGATATTTAAAATTTTGAATAAGATCAACCGTAAAATCTTGCTAGTTTCATGTCGATGGTGTAACTCGAATGAATGTACCATGTGCGCATACAACCTCGTAAGGTGGAGTAAAGCTTATGCACCCATAGTGATGGAGGAAAGGCTTCTGCATCTTCCATCTAGGCCTTCTCACATGCCTGGACATGAAATGAGGTGGGTTCCTTCCCATGATAGTCTTGTATAATAGTAGGTACATTGATTTGGAGAAACCTAATAGAGAATATGATCCTCACCTTATGCCACTCTAGAAGGTTATCCTGATGGGTCGCCCACCAATGTGCTATGGTCACATAAAAAGTATAGATAAGCATACTTATCCTTTTAATCTCACATCTCCATTGGGTATCAATTGCTTGTAGGAAAACATTAGGGTTTCCTTCCCTAGTGTAACTCAAAAACTATTTTCCTCCTGTGCGCCTAATTCAGCGCACCTTTGTTACTCTCATCACAAAGCCTTTTAATTGCATTCCAACTAACTCATTTGTCCCGTGCACCCAATTGTCACATGCCACACTAGTTGTATCGCTTATAGATTGAGTGTCTTCCCACTAAATAACCCCTACTCTTGTTGGATAAACAACCTCGGGGTCTCGATAGTGTGCACATAGATTTGTCCAGTCTTCTTCTCCTAAGGGCTCAAGATAGGGTACTGAATTTCCATCCATCGAGGAATAATAACACATTCCTCATTGTTCTCAAAAATTATATATCCCTTATTGAACTGTAAGTCAACATTGTTCTTATAGCACTAGGGGCACCCAAGTAATGTTGGAAAGTTGTCCGCCTTAGAAAGCACCAAGACTTCAAGTCTCCAATGAATTTCACCCCTTGGATAGTTATAACAACATCCTTTAAAACACCAATGGGCATTTCCTTTGTCTTGTTAGCCATATACAACACATTTGAAGATGGTCAGTAATAGGGGCCTTCCCATTTGATTCCATGCATCCAAGGTGAGAACATTAATTTCCATGCCCATGTCAATCAGAATATTACTTAGGAGCCATCCATCAACAACTACATTCAAGGTAATCTCCTTATCATAGTCAAGACTATGAGGAGGTAGATTAGCATGCAAAACTTGCCTCTCGTGCTCTCCTCTAGTGCTTGGTACTTTTCCTCTCAACCATTCTCCTAACAGAGGATGATATTCTCTTGGTGTAACATCTTACATACTTCCTTGACTTCATCTATATCTACCTAAGGGAATTCAATGCTTTTCTTCTGCTCCAACTTCCATGATTTCTCCTTCAAGCACTGAATCTCCCCTTGAAGACTCCTAATCACCTCCATGGTCTCTTGATAGACCTCTTTCTAGTGGGTAGGATCAAGATATTTCCCTTGTATCACTCCTTCCTTGTAACAAGTGGTCTCGCTAGTATCTCCTCGGTGTGCGCAACCTCAACTCACGTCATTACCAATACAAGCTCTAACTCAAATTCATGCATCACTCATGGCATCTACTGGATCAGCACATTTTACACTCACCATCCCTGTGCCCCTATCCTTCTTCAAACTGGCTCATGTGTTCATATAAATCGATAACTCTTCATACTTGTGCTTCTTTCCACACCATGAGCATTGCAACAAATTAGGACACTCATGCTTGTAATGTTCTATAGATCCACATTTATAAAAGGTTCTACAAGGAAATTCACTCCTTCCACCCCACGATTGCCATGACCTCTAAATCCTCCTCAAAAGCTTCTACCTCAACCTCCTCTATCCATGCGCCCTTCATAATAACAACCCTTATCCTTGGAACTATTGGAAATGTTAGCCCATGCACCCAAAGTGTTAATAACATCATGTATCACGGTAAATATATCTACAATCCTTCATGTCATGATTATGAGAGGTGCAAATATTGCAATAACATGATACATTCTTTCGGATCGCGTGTTGCGTAAAGAATGACACCTACTTGCATCATGATATTTGTGGTAAATCTCACGGTCCAATGATATGGTGCAAACCAATATTTGTGGGAAACTATCCTTTGTATGACCCTTTAATTTATAATTCATACACCATAACCCATTGTAAGTCTCATGATCCAAGTTTGCAAACAATTTCTCCAGTTGTTTTGCCATTACAACAATCTAGGCTTCTCAGAACAAACTAACTCATGTATAAATGCTTTCTACTACCTCAACACACAAGGCAACCTCCAAGGCCTCATGTGGATATGTGAAAGTATTTTGTGAAAGTTCCCTCCTAAACGGTGTGACCAGTCCTCCGATAAACCACTGAGCATGCTGCGAAGGGTGAATGTCATAAGACAACTTGGATATGAGAATATTGAAACGTGCATCATACTCTCACACAATCTTCACCATTCCTTCATCGAATCTGATTCAACGTGCTGATAATTTTCCATTCAAACTGAGGTATGTGGAACTTCGCCAACCCTCTCCTTCCCAAGATTCATTATACTTAAGCCACCTCTCCTCTCTCTCCATTTCTACCGTAAGGTCCACCATCCTCTACCATGCCAACTTCCATGCCCCGCACCTAGCAAGAGTTTAGCTAGCCATGGGGAAGGCTTCCAAAATCAAAATATTGATAAGGATATTGATGGTTAATAGAAAAGCATGCAAGAAATAACCTCTGGGTTCTTGTAAGAACTTGAACTCAACAACCTCCAAACAAGAAAAATTTGTGATTGCCTACTCTAATGTGTAACTAGTCAACACACCTCTCCACCAGTGATCAACAACACGAGTCCAGTTAGATCAACATCCTGCAACCACTGATATTCCTCCTAGGTCCAAAAATGAGGTCTATAGTACCAACTTGTCCTTGATGCATATGCTAAGAGCCATTCATACAACTCTACTAGGAAACAACAGAAGAATGTCTCATAGAGTTCATGATAAAAGTTCTCCTCCACCCATTTTCGTGCATCAAAGTTAAATCCAGTACTGAACCTCTAAGAAAACTCATCCTCTGTGATTTTAAGCTAGGTCTTGATTTTGTCCAAGGTCAGATGCTCTGTCATCACACATAATTCTCACAAAATCTTTAAAAGAGGTCCCGGCAACGAAACCAAAATGTAGTCTTTGTTTACCCCTAACTTCTCCTCAAACCCCAAACACGTCGGCATATCACCTAGCTTTGACCGAGCTCACCCTAGGTGCCCATAGGTGCCAAGCACCTCCTTTACATGAGCTTCATGAGAATGTTCTCCATTAATGAAAAGGTGTTTACATAGACAAAAATTAGTTACATTCATTCTTACAATTTAGATCAAGAACTAGATATAGGTTCATGCACACCACATATGGAAGTAAATATGATCAGATTACAACAATATCATAGATGAACCCTAAACAATATAAAAACACAAGGATTCAAATTCATAAATAAGAAATAAAACACATACATCAAGATCTATAACACGGATGCTCAAAACCTCTCCATTGTATTAATTCAACTCATTATAGTAGTCAAATATACATTTAAGATTCCATGGATGGAGATAATACAACAACAAATTCTTAGCATGCTCTCTATAGTAACTTCATTACAGGGCTTACAATCACCTCCTACACTCTCCACTCATCCCTCTCTCATTCGAACCCATCCTCTATCTCTTTCTACTCTACTCGCACACACCTTATGCCTTTTCCAATTCGTCATTACAAGGGAAGGGATCGTAGGAATTCTCCATAACTGCTTAAACATCATTACTCATGAACATGCCAACTGTCATCTTGCCTTTCCTAAATCAAGTATCCTCAACATATAGGTGCCACTATCTCAGAACTAACTCTTCCTTTTTAGCCCCTGATCCTTTCATGATAACCATAATGATGTCATGGAATATTCATTTCTTGAGCCGCAAGGCTTCATAGCTTAACCTTATCTAAACCGAATCTTTTCGCCTTTCCATGTGCTCTCCAAACATGAATTTGGTCAAGGATAAAAAGTGTCTCGAGTCCCAAACCTTTCCTTCCCGGGTGTGAGCCTTCACACATCACCAAAATTTACATCTGCACATTCCCTCGCACCCTGTTCTTGCACACCATAACCTTTCGTGCCTTGGGTACTTGGTCATTTGAGGGGCTAAACATTATTCTTCATCTTTAACCTTCTATCTCGATTTGTGATGTTGTAGGCATGGTTCCAAACACTAGAAATATTGCTAAAAGTAGGTGTATCCCTCCTTGGGCATGTCCAGGTGTTGCAATGGATATCATGGAAGGTTTCATGATTGGCATATTTGAGAAAATGACAAGGATACCAAGTTCACACTTTTTACGTAGATATGGCTAAGCATGTTATCATTGAAGGAATAAAGGTTGTTACTAAGTTTTCTTCTACTCGACCTAAAGTTTGTAACTCAATACTGTGTTTCTATTACGCATAGGGTGGATTACATATTAGGTTATGGGCTTGTTTATGGTTGTTAGGCATCACTATTGTAAAAAATGTGTTATAGAAGTGTACATGCTAATTGATTCAAAGTATGAAAACTCGTACTTAGATGAAAATACAATTTCAATTTAATGACTAATCCCGTGTTACTATTAAATGCTACACATTTTGAATCATAACATTTTTCACAAGTTACAACATTTTAAATCCATTATAAAAGAACAACATGAATGGATAGAAATAGTCGCTTCATAACTCTTTGATTTAAAGAAATGTAAATATTTATCAAAAGAATGAGATAAAATGAATATAACATCTTAACAAATAAGATCTATCTCGTAAGAAACAAACAAGTGTGAGAAATAGTGAGATAAGAATGCCTTAGCTAGTATCTAGAGATTTGGGTTGATTCTCGGGATAGAAACCGACTAGGACATGCTAGATTTGGACAGAGCAAGATTCATTTAGAGAACTATAATTTGAAATTTCTTCATACAAGCCTACCCACATATGGACAAGACCGCATGAGTGTTAGTGTCCGAGTTGAGCTCTAGTGTCCCGAAAACATCTTTGGATTTGATCTTTCGGGGTCTAAAGATGTATGTTTCTTTTGGATCTTTGCCACATCCATTTTGATGTAGTTTTTTTAATTGGATCACGTGCCTGTGGAATTTTCAAATGATCCAATGCAACATGGGAACATCCCCAAGGTGTGGGACCTTGGCTCCTTGGGATGAACCTCCGATATGGCTAACTTCCTTCTAAACTATGTGCATCTAATATAAGATTAGATTGTAGAATCTACAAAGGATGGAAAAACAAACTATACTATCTAATTCTTTGGAGAAAAAGGAGAGGAATAACTAAAAATACTTGGAAAATGGTGATGCACCAATAGTTTAAGGAACAAGAAGATCAACTTTCACAAGCACATAATACTTTAACAGAAAAATAATGATATGCATAACTTTCTATTATTTTTCTCTAACAAAGAAATTTTTATGAAGATAAAACTTAATAATAACATAAGGGATTTATTTATTCCACAATTGTAACAAATAAGTTTCATTGCTCACAACTTATAATTTTTTATAGAAAAGATAGTTTAATGTGAAGGTAAGATAGATCACCACATACTAGGAAAGAAACATTCACAAGTATAAAATGAACTATTGAAATACACATCACATTAAAGCAAATGAAGGAAAATATTAGTTTTGTATATAGTATTGAGGCTAAAGCCAATATATGAGTACTCAAAAATGGTAGAGTCTCCTTACATAAATGATCAAAAAGTTTTTTCTGCCTAATTTATCCTCCTATTTATAGATTAAGAAGGTTGAGAAATTATAACCACTCTTCTTAATTATTACATACTAAAAATAGGATGCATTTACATTCGAGAAAAAATATCCCAAAAAAATAGCCAAGTGGTTGTGCAAGTTTGACCGGTCAAACCTATAACTTGAATGGTGATTGTGACTTGGAGACTGTGTGAAAATGGCAGCCAAGCTCAGCTTAGGGATTACATCACCCTTTTCCCGATCTGTGTTAGTTTATTCTTCTTCTTCTTTAGATAACTTGTGCCTATAGTCAAGAAATCGTTTGATGATTTCTTGGACATCTTTATCATCAAGTCCACATGCATAATGGTTTAGGACCTCGGCAGATTAAGTTGTTCTATTCAATTTTCCAGGTAACTTCTTGGTCTAATTTATGGTTTTCTTGAGTTGGCTCAAGAAATTATGGTATGATACCAACTTATGAATGGACTCAAGACCAAATGAATTTGTTACCTCAGTATCTTCATTAACTAAACTCTTGAAATTGGCAATAATTTGATCTATTAGAAGCACATCAAGGTCTTCATTAAGGAACCTGCAATTAGTGATGATGTCAAACTCATATGTGATATCATTGAGGCCATCAATTACCTCGATTCTTCCCTCATTCAACTTGGTCATTGCCTCCTGAAACATTAGGTACAAAACTCCATGGCTTCATTATATTCAAACAACTTTGAGGAGTCATCAATGATCCCTTATCCTAAGAGTAGATCAAATTTGATGCTCCAAACCTCCTTCCAAGCTTCTAGTGTGAGCTCTAAATTATCACATTCTTCTCTGAGAATACCATACATTTTAGTAATTGTATCTTTTTCTGATTTGAGCTGATTGTACAGAGTGAAAAATATTCTATCACTTGTTCCCTTCTTGAATTTGGATTCCAATCCAAGCCCCAACTACTTGACCTCGTTGTTGTCTGATTTTCTCAACTATGGAGAAAGAAGTGTCATCAAAACTTGTAGATATGACAAGAACAACTATATGAGTAGGTTACGTGATCTTATGGAGGATGGTTTTCAATTGTTCTACCTTTCCTTTTAGCTCATCCTTAGTGATCTTGTCCTTATCGAATTTGTCCAGAAGGTTGCCAGGGAAACCTAGACATCTTGTTTTACACCTTCATGTGTGGTCTTACCAAGAGAAAACTTTGAAATATGATAATCTGTATTATGTTTTTTGACTTATGAACATCCAAAGTTGCTATCTCAACAAATATTTATCTTGTCTAATTGATGGAAAGGTGAGAAATAACCCTTTACCTTTCACTTGAGAGAGTCGATCCAAGATGTTAAGATCAACATCATCTCCAATAGGAATTTTATTCTTCTTCTTGGGAGTTTTCCTATTCAACCATGCAGGAGTAGAAAGAAGAAGACAATTGTTTAGAGGATGACATGGGAAATGTCATCACAATATTAAACTAGATAGGTGATATAAGGAAATTGTTGTAGTAACCATGAGTGGCAATGAAGTGGTGACAAGTGGGGATGGAGTGGAAAGGATTTATGGGTGTGGATGAAATGGGAATAACGATGATGAGAGAGAAGTTAGGAGAAAACTCGAGGAAGGGGAGTTCCTAGGGGGAACTCAGAGCCAAAACATCCCCAGATGAGAGAGAGGGAACATAATAAAAGACCTGGCCATGGTAGGTAATGAGGTGGGATGGGATTAGGAGAAATGGAAGATGTGGGAAAAGAGAGAGTGAGAGGTGGAGGAGCTAAAAATGGGGAGGAAGGGAGAGGAGGTGAAGAAGGTGACTGCAACACTTGAGTTGTGTGTGGTGGTGAGGCACTAAGATCAATAACCTCTATAGAAGGAACCTTGGAAGGAGCAGCTTCTATGGAGGGAACCTTGGAGGAAGAACCAAAACCTCTGCAGATAATGGTGATTTTTTGTGAGGCTTGGGAGTGGGTTTGGTAAAGTGGAATTCCTTCCTTTTGAAGAGGTGGGGTGGCCCACCAGTGGTTATACATGTGTTGCTATAATAGGAATATGATTTGAAGCTTTTGTTATGACCCCAAAGATATCAGCCATCGGTGGGTCTAGTTAAGAATAAAATTTGTTGCACACTCCTTTCGAGTTGTTTGCACTCTTGGAGTGACCAATTGATCCATGAAAATGGCTGGTATTTCACATTAGTTTGATCATAAATGGGGTCTAAGACATCTCCATCATCTTGAAGGCCCTCAAGAACCTCTGTAATTCCATACTTAGCCACTTCCTCTAGAGTCAACCTTTGATAATCTCTTTCCCACACAAAATTTCATCTCTATAATTTATCCATATGTCCTCCAACTAGGTATGTGAACACCAGTTGGTGATTCTACCAACCACACCCCAATAATCAAAGCTCACCCATGGGTGATAGGTTTTCAATGTCATTTGTTACATTTCACCTTAAAATTATTTGCTTTGTAAGAGGATGCACATGTGTATCAACCCAAAACCACTGGGAATCAAACCCCTGTCTTATGCCTGTCATGTTGGATTTTGTGGAGGTGTAGAAATTGTCAAACTAATTCCATCAAAACCCACTTATCTGTGGGACACCTTGGCAGTTTATAAGGAGCACCCAAAAATCCTCCCACTCTGAGATATGTGAATGTTGGGAATTGTAAGAAAATTCCTCCCAAGTCCTGACCACGTTCTAAGCACTATTTGATATCCTTTGGTTATATAGCTCCTTGTTAAACACACATAGAATGGCTGCAAAAAATATCACTAACCCTCCTAAAGTGACTTGATCCTTCCTTCATTGTGAGTTGAGGATAAAATTCATAAATTTGTGATGAATTTCTTTCTCCCTGGGTGACAAACCTAGATAGTTTCTCATTCTTGCAGACTGCATACACAAGATAGGAAGTCATATAAAAATTTCCTAAAGTTAGGACATCCAACATTTGAATATGTATGGCATTGCTGATGTGTTCTGCCCATTGAATAAGATCATAATTTTTACAGATAGTGGCAATATATAGGTACATCCATTCTTGGAAATATTTGGAAGATGGGAGCCTTGTAACTCTTCTCAATAATGTGATAATATCATTCACTTCTTGAATGAAGTTTGAGTGTGGAATGGTCTTTGGAACTCTAGACACTGAAGGCTTAGTTTTTTTAGGTAGCTCTTGTTAAGGATCTTGGCACAAGCTTTTGAACTTGCTTCCCAATGTTCAAGAGTAGACTTAGGAGAAATTGAGGCATATCCTTCGACATCAAGAAGCTTTAACAAATCCTCAAAATAATCAAAGTCCAATCTAATTACAACTATTCCATCATCATCTCTAATCATTTGAGAGTCTCTATCATAATGTGTTGTAGTTATGAGCACAAATTTAGACATTGCATTGATGGTGGAAAAACAACAGCTAGGGAAAGTCCACTATCATAAATACTCTTCATCCAAGCATTCTTAGATGGAGCTCTAATTCTACTCCAAAATTCTGGAAATTCAATGTGTTTGAGGTCAATATCCCTGATATTATCAACGTTTGATGTGATACTGGAAGGGGAGCCACCCCTTGGAAACTATACTTCATTTTCTCTTTCCCTTAGATGACGATTCAAACATTTTCCCCTCAAAGAAACTATGATATGCTTACAAAACTCATTGAGACTTGAGGGTGTAAGTCAGCCTTTGAAATGTAGTAAGGAATCCATAAAATGTATCAAAGATAAATTGACCATTATTTTGCAACCATGTAGTTCCAATATGAAATATCATCAGAAGTTAACCCTTTTTTGTATGTTTGAACTCCCAAAATTATACTTGTGGAGCTTGCAGGTGATTTTCAACTCTTGACTTCTCGATGGAGGAAGTTGAAACTTATTTTGTAATCCTAAACCCTTGATTTGGTCTATGGAGGAAGTGGGGACCCTTTTTACATCTTAAACTTCCAAAACGATGTTTTAATAATAAATCCTTCTTCAATTTTCAAGAAAACAATACCTTGAAGCCTAAGCTTCATCAACAACACAACCAATGAAGGAGGGAAAGACATGGAAACATTAATCCAAAGACACAAGAAGGAAAACCCTAAAAATGACACAAAAATGAAAACACTAAGGGCACCCATAATGCCAAGTAAAAGATGGACAAGAAAAACCAAAAAGAAATCCTAAAAACCTTGCAAAAATGATTAAAACATTAAAAATTACCTAAATATCAAGTGGGTCAAGATAAAATGTGAAAATTGCCCAAAATCCATGCAAGGAGTACGGTCAGAGGTAGGTGAAGTGTCAACAGGTTAGTGTACAAAGTGTCAGGTGAAAAAGACAAGTAAAAATTCACCCTTAAATAGAAAAGGGAAAATTAATTACCACATAGGTGACACGTGTGGGTAGGTGGCATTAAATGCACTAACTCGACATTGGGTTTTGGATTTCAGAAGGCATCATGCACATTGTATGAAAATTACAATTTTGGATCCGAAACTTGAAATGGTCCAAGTCCTTTGTATTTTGAGAGTCGAAGTCATCTTGAATTTATGTGCAAACTACAATTCAAGTTTTGAACTTGAAATGCACTTGAATAGTTGGAAATTGGGTTTCGAAATGAGCTTTTTATTTGCATGCAAACCGTAATTCAGTTCTAAAACCCGAAATGCACTCGAGAGATTGGATTCAGGACTCATCTTACAATTTGCATGCAAAATACAATTTAAGTTCCAACTTCTCGATTTACACTAATTTCCTATGTATTTTGAGTTTCAGATTTTGGAAGCAACAGTTGCATGCAACCGCAACTTGACTCCCAAAATCAAATATATAAGGAAACTTCAGTTAAAGGAAATTTTATCGAATAATTTTGTGAAAAACAAAACTTGATACAAGGGGAATTTTGCAAGAAAAAAATTCAAACATAAGGTAAAACTTGGCTAGGGAACTTGGAAAGTTAACATGTTTCATTTTCGCACTTGAACTTATAAAATAAACCCCGGTTACTGCATAAAGGTCAAGAAAAATTAGATACAATAAATAATATCTATGCTTGAGTCAAACTGAACTTGGTGGTCACCCTAATGTGATTGTCACTAAGCATTGCACTACATTTCAGAATCTATTTAGTGGGTGTGTGTGTGGGCGCGCGTGTGTGCGTGTGTGCATGCATGTGTGTGTGTGATTTAATTGTGTACCTTAAAGTTAAGTTGTCCTTATGTCAAGAGACCAAGATAGCAAGGTACAAATACTTCCCCCAAGATGAATGTGTGAAATGGAATTCAGAAATAGCCCCTCCTATGTAGTGAATAATGCATCCCAAATTAAGTCCTTGAATGTTTCTCTTTTCCAAAGTAGTAGATAGTAAGTAATAACCTAAGTTGTCCAACCCCTAATAATAGTGAGTAAGTCATGTATATATATGATTCCCTTGTTTTAATTTTGTCATTAGTAATTAACAAGGATGACCCAAAGTGATAAGAAAGGTTTTAGAAAAGATAACAAGTAGTGTGACATTTCAAATTTGAGAAAAGGAGGGATGAGGATAAAGTGCCCAAAGGGGATAGCAGCGCCAGGGGCGCTCTAGTCCCCGATCAGCGGTACTATCTCGGGATGCTCAAAAGATATAAAAAAAAATATAGAGTTGGGTCATATGTTGTCTAATGTCTAAAAGTAAAGTGACCATTCAAGACAATCACATAACAAGAGTGTAGAAAGGATAAAGCAATGTAAAAGTAAAACATGTGTTGTTAATGTCTAGTTTTCTTACTTTGGAATCAAGTATATTATGACATACTTATAGGCGTAATGTAAATAGAATGTGTAAGATTTCATGGCTACATTTTCCCCCACTTTATGTTGTGAATGAATATTCAACAACATAAAGTAGATAAGAAGAGTGTACCTTGTGGAGAGTTAAAGGGAGTCAGAATCGATATCGTACAAAATAAGGATTTTATTTGATATCGTGCCAAATGGAGATTATAGAATGTGCATCATGGAATCTAGAAGAGGACAAAGATCCTAGGGGTGACCTTGCATACATAATATAAATTATGCTTATGTTTGTTCTTTGGATATTTCCTTTATTGGAGCATTTTGTGCGTAATATAATTCCATGTTCCATTTGTTCCACCCTTTTCTTGGAGTAAGGTTGGACCTGCAAAAGAAGATATGTGTAGTCAATGCTCATGATAAAATGAAATTGAACTTTAAATTAGTAAATGTGAAAATAGAAATATGTAATTAAAGATAAGTAAATCAAGGATAAAATACACATGTATGTCATAAGAGAAGATATAGAATTATTCTTGTATTTTTTTTTCCTTGGAGATGGTTGGAATAATTATGAAGATTTAGATATTCTGTCATCAAATTGAGGATATACTATTGCTAAACTGAGGATTTAAGTGTCATGTCATTAAAATGGGGATTTAAGTGTCCTGTCACTAAACTAAGGATTGAAGAATCCTTTCGCTAAATTGAGGATCTAAGCATGTTGTCACCTGTAGACACAAAATCACGCACATATTAGTATTTTATTATGTCATCAATATGTTGTTTATATGCATGGATGTTAAGTAAGAAAATATTTCACTATTGACACAAACCTTTGTCCATCCACTTGTTTTTATTATTTCTATGGTATCACTCTCTCACATCTATAATTTCTATACCCAGCTTTGGTCAAAGTTACATGGATCTTTGTCTCTGTCTGTCTTTTCACATCTGTCATTCATTTATCTTAGGACACTAAAGCACTTAGGTGCTCTTGTCCATTATGGGCGCTCATGTCCTCTTTTTTATTTTTACACTTTTTGACATTTGTGGTCAACTTTTCTAGTTTTCTAATCCTTATCCCAAGCTCATAGTTGGCCTTTTGTGTCACTAGTGTCAAAATTCAAATAAGAGATCCATATATATACACAACATACACTCTATTATTCTAGCTGACAATTCTAAGGGGAAATCTCATCTACATACTATCACTACCATTACAAGGGACTACATTTTTAGGCTGCATACACTGCATAAGAAGGGGAAGTGCTCAATTCCATATCACACATTTGCATCTTATCTATCCATAACCCACTATCTTGGCGTCATTGGTGTGAGGGAAACCTAAGGACACTATTATACACACAAACACAAAGAACTACATGGAGTCTAGAATGTAGTGCAATGCTCGGTCATAAGTTCACTCATCGGGTAACCGTTGGGGTCAGTTTGACTTCACATATTGCATTTTCATTCCAATTTTATGTGTTTATGAGATTGTGCAGGTAGTTAGGGTTTTTGTTACAAAGTTATAGGTACCCTCAAAGATCAAAGAGTGAATAATGGGTGATCAATAGGAAGTGATAGTGAAATCATAGTGACACAAAAAGAAAGTAGATTCGACCTTCTATGTAGTCACCAACACCTAGAACAATCACCAATTCCCGGCACCCTCGCCTAGCACCGATGCCTATGTTAGGTATTATTCTCGAAATCGATATTTTACAGAGAGCGCTTATGACACGCTTCTAGTCATGTTCAACAATTTACACTACCCAAATTAGTTCTAGATTGCACAAGATTCAACTAAGTCATCTCTCTCTCCCATTTACTTATAGTGTTGCATTGTTTGAGTGCTTAGCATTTGTATATCTATTGTATTTTATCATATATGTTACTTTGCAATTATATTTAATTATATTTTTATTAAATCATTTGGTGAACCCACTTTTCTTTGAACTTCTTTCCCTAGGATCCCCAAAACCCTCATGGCTAAGAAGAGGCCCTCATCTCCTAAGCACCATATGGCCGATACATGATTGAAGTGTCTTTAATAATGATACTATGCAAGATGAATTTCGTGACCTCTACTAAAACCCTCAATGTGATTCTTCCTTCCTCTAAAAACTTCTTTCTTTCCAAAACACCCATCCTTCTAACTTTCACAACTCTAGCATTTGCATAGTCTCTCTTGACCAAAACTTTACTTCATGTTTTCCTTTCTCTCCTGTAGTCACCCATGTTACTGCACCTTCTTCCACTCCTCTTATAGCAAATGATAGTATTACTGGATATTATTTTCTTGATCATGTTCTTGGTTGTGATAATATGGATGTTAATACTTCCATTTCTAATGTTGAAAATGTACATGTGCATGATGTTATTTCTACTAGTAGTCAAGATGAATGCAAATTTGTATCTCCTACTCTTCCTACTTCTGAAAATTCTTCTAATGAATGCAATGATAAATATGATATTAGTACTCCTACCACTTCTCTTTATGCAATAATAGTTTTGATGAAATACTTACTTGTGAAAATATGTCTGATAGTGATGTAGATTATGCTTTTGATCATGAACATGTTAGTGATGATGTTATTTCTCTTAAGACTGCTGAATGTGAATTTAATACTCCTCTTTCTTCTCTTTCTAAAGTTTTTACTCATGATGATTCTACTCCTACCACTAGTACACCTCTTATTATATTTTATGAGTCTACTATTTCACCATTTTCTTTACGTTTTCAAATGACGAAACAGATAGGGTTATGGGCTACGGGAATACCTATTAAATGGGTTGGTTGATGGTCACGTGCATTTTGAATTCTTGATCTAGTTCCGATTGTGAGAGCTTCCTTTTGGCTAGGAGGAACTACCTATTAATAGAAAACAAGACCAAAAAGAGAAGTTAAATGATATATGACACTGGACTCGCCTAACGTATGCTAGTTCCGTGAAGTGTGATACTTCTTAGATGGTTGTCAATCTATTGTTTAAAATAAATTAATGTGAGAAATAAGTAAATTCCTACCGTAATTGATATGATTTGGGTATCTCATTCAAGTACAATAAGCAAAACCAATCATAACAGCTAGGATATAGTTGGATCTAAAGGATGAGGTAATTGTCAAGGTACTTGGGACCGATCGTGGTTTGATTATGGGTTGTTGAGGTCAATGGGTAGGAGGTTTTTCGGCTCTATTCTTGGGAAGGGTATAAAACATAGAGACTAGTGTTAGTCTTGTATGACTATTGATGGTTTAGTAATAACTAATGATGGTTAATGTGGATTTTCAATAAATCAATATTTCATGGTTTAGGGATTTTTCCGAGACCTGACTCGGGATGGTGGTGAGGAGTGGGTGTAAGTCTGGGAGGTGTTGGAAATACTCAAAGGTGTCTAATCATGCCGTATGGACAATTTTATGGTGTGGGTGAAGGAATGATCAAAATTGTATGGAGATAAATGGTGGGGAAGTGCAAGTTCAGGTAGAAACTAATAGCAGAGGTAACAAAGCCTATTAGAATGAAAATAGGAGAATGATGGTTAACAAGATACTTACTGTGATGCAGGTTTGATGGCTGGATGGAGGTGATAGTTGATCAGAGGAATGGTGTTTGGTGTCGTGGAAGTACTTCCCATAATGCTACAAAGGGCTGCAATGCTTCTCGATCTGTCTAGATAATGGTTCTGGATACCTGGATGCATGAAAAGACCTTGGTTCTACCTACATGCAGCTCCTATTTCTCTTCCTTGGTCTTTCAATGTACCAACCTCTCAAACAAGGTTGCTAAGGTGAATCAATGGTAACTCGACCATGGTTCCATCTTGACTGGAATCATTTAGGTATGAACGGTGTCGCGATTAAGGTGGGATTCCCTAGGTTTACTAAAATGGGTAGATTTGTCTAATTTCTTGGGCCAAGTCTATTTGTTGTCATGCAGATCGTAAATGAAAGCTTCCTCTGCTAATGAGTGGGAATGTGGTTAGAGAAATATTAGGCATTAATTTTAGGGTTAGAACAAATGTTAGCTCATTAAGGAAAGTAAGACTTAATTATTGTTAGTTATGGAAACATGCCAAGAATAAGTCTAGGGTGAGGTGGCTGGATGAGGTGTCTAGGTGAGGTAGAAATTAGGTCTATTAAGGTAATAAAATAATGGATATTATGATGATGGCTATTTAATTTAATTAAAATAATTATTAATGTGGGGTGAAAGGGACCATGGTTAGGTGCCCCATGTTTAAGTTGGCTATCCGATCAGGGGCTAAGGGGAGTGTGACCTAATTTTGGTGTCTACATTTTGCCCCTTTTTGTTGCGTAGCTTGTATTGTGTTTACAGTGACAAAAATAAGATGTGGTTTCCACATGTGTGGGTGAAGGTAATGTTTCCCTAAGTGTTGGTGGAGGTAACATTACCCTAAGTGTGGGTGGAGGTAACCCCCCTCAAACTAGGAATCGATGAGGTGAAAGAAGGAAGCGGTGAGTGGTTTGAGAATAGTGTGAGGTGTGAAGGAGGTGATGGTTGAGGGTATGGTGATTGTAAGAGGTATGGTGGGTGATTAGGTATAGCATTCACATGTACACACATGTTGTGAAATACCATGAGATACCAGGGTTCCTTCAACAAAACAAGTGTACGCTAGCTAGGGTCGTAAAGGTCATCCAAACAAGGATTGTTAAGGTCCAGTGTCCAGGGTAAAGGATACGGTCTAGGCACTCAACGAGGTAAGATGTAGGAACATTTAGGTGTGGTTCCGGTACATCCAAAAGGTCATAAGGTGAAGGTTTATTTCGATAAGGGTCACGACCTTTGGCAAGGTAAGGCTATTAGGACGAGTAAAATAGGTACCATCATTGTAAGATGTAACGGGTGAAGACATGTGAATATCCACTTAATCAATGGTGAGGTAGGTAGGTGTGGGTCGGGTAGGTGGAGGTAAAAATGGGGAAATGCGGTAAAGGTCAAAGTAGGAAAAAGTGAAATGGTCCAGGGTCAAAGGTAGTGACAAATTGAATGTACACAAACGTATAAATTGTGGCACAATACCAGGTTGAAGAACATGCAAAATCTACATCATCCAAGATCGATAAGTTTATCCAAACAAGGTTGAAGTGATTCGGTATCTAAGGTATAGGATATGGTGTGGAAGCACATCGCAGTCGTGTAGGAACATGTAGGTATGTTCGGTACACCAAAGGTTGGGTTAAGATAAACAACACGACAATAGGAAAGGTAAGGTCATTAGGTCAAACAACATGGGTAACATGTCATGAGGTATCGTAAGCAAATGAGTTCACATGTCACTAACAATGTTCAGGTTTGGGTAGTTAGGTCATGGCATGGGTAGGGCCGGGGTATGGGTAAAATAACAAGTCCCTAAATGTAATTGAGGACAAAGATAGGTAATGTAGGCTTGGAGGTAGGTTGTGATAAGGGTGGGTAAGGTCAAACGGTGGCGGGAAGGGTAAATTTTGGTCGAAATGGGAAAGGGTATTGACAGGAGTACGCCATGTAATCGACGCTGGTCATACTAAATCGGTGATGGTCTAGGTAAACCGACCACATTTTACCAGGGCACATGGCTGATGTCGATTTAGGTACAACCAACCATGGTGTGCTAGGGCACAGGGCCATTGTCGATCTAAGTATAATCAAAGCCGGTCAAGTCGATGTGGGTATATAAAAAGGAAAAATCCATATAATACAGATTCATTTGTACATTTTGGCTTTTGTGAAAATGATGAGAGCATGAGACTTTTTACCTTATGGAGAGGAAAGTACGTGGGGTCAAATGAGCCGAGGTGGAGAGATCCGATTGGAGAGGAGAGCCGAGTAGATGGGTCCATGAGATCAGGCAGAGGGAGGTGATTGATAGAGAGGAGTGAGGTAGAGATTTGACATGGTGGAGGTAGGAGAAGGTTCGGGTGGACCACCAACACAATGGCCAGACGTGCCACCATGGAGGTGACATTGAGACAAGGTAAGATCTAATCCTTTCATTGTTATTTGATATAGGAAGAAGGAAATGTAGAGGGGTAGAGGTAGGGAGGTTAAAATAATTGAAATTTGTGGTTAAATGAATGAAAGAGGGGGTGGGAAAGGTCAAAGGTAGGGGGAAGAGGGTTGGGGAGGGACTTAGGTGAGGTGTGGGTAGGTTCATAGGGAAAATGGGAAAGAAATTAGGTAAAGGAAATTGGGGTTTTAGGTTTGGGCATGGTAACACCGACCGTCTTGTGCGCCAAGGTATGGTGACGTCGGTCTTTTGACACCGACATCGATCGGTATAAGGGAACTAATGCTGGTTAGAATGGACCAGTGACGGGTAGGAGTAACCGATACCAGTTAGGGTGAAAGGGATAGAGGTCTAGGAAGGGTAAGGGGAAAGTGGTTAGGGAAAAGAGTGTAAAATAGATCGTAGGTGAGGAGTCGGGAAGAAGGGAGGGGTTAAAGGTCAATGTCGTAAAATAAAGTTTTAATAATGTGTGATTGGTTGAATGTAGGTCGGGGACCAACTACGGATGTAGGATAGGTACCTCCCTTGCTTTTGGAGGTATAAGGGAGTGCAATGTACCAAATTGATGATTGGTGCCATGTTATAGAGGTTGGCTGATTGGGGTCGACGCTACCAACACATAGTCTAGAGCCAAGTTTGATGGTCGCTCTCATCGATAGATGGGACTCAATGACCAATACCTTCCATCTGCCGACGGTGAGATCACAATCACCCTAGAGGATGTGTACAGATCCTACGGATACCGATAGTGGGGATGTAGGTTTATTCTATCTTCTTAGAGGCATCTGAGGAGTTGATGTTGACCATGTTTGGAGAGGGGCTGGCAGAGTTAAGGTTCCATAGTGCCAGTATGAGCTACGGGATATGTAATAGGCCCATCCGAAGGAGATGAGGCTAGTAGTGTTGTTGATGGAGGCGATGCCGCTACTTTGTACTACCGGATGTAGAGGGTAGGAGATTCCCACGATCATTGATGGGGGTTCTACACAACATGGTGGAGGACAAGACCCATTTTACATGGGTGCCCACATTCACGGTACAGTTATACAGAGAGCTATGGGCTTATGGGAAACTACAAAGGTTTATCCTGTGTTGTAATTTCCTACTTAATTGTTGGGCATATGAGCACATTGTGTGTGTGCATCTAGTTGGTATGCCCCGGATGATGCATTTGAGCCGAGTTTTATTTGGGTGGAATTCAGTGCTATGGGTGTCTACGATTAGGAGCATCGAGCTGCTAGAGCTACACATGATGTAGCCTATTACAGGTGATTGCTAGAGTGGTTGTCTAACATACAAATCATTTGGAGGCCCTATGTGGGTTTTCCATCATATGGGAGGATGATAAAGGAGATACAAGAGCTATAATTACTCTGATGGATAGAGGTGCGACGTGTAGGAGAGCACGAGATGATACCCGTAGAGAGGGTTAGATGGCGCTCAAGATGCTTCAGATATACTTCCACCCTTCCCACAAGATAGGAGGAATGACGTGGAGAGGTCTCTACATCTACCATAGCCGACAGTGCCGACAAGGAAGGAGGAGCAGGTGATAGACCGATGGATTGATGATGTCAGGGGGACCGATAAATACAAGTAGTGGAAGGCTGTACATTTTTTAGCAGTACCACGGAGGCCGGGGAAAATAGATTTAGCCACCATCACAAAGGTAAAGGGATACCCTACAGAGGAAAGTGGCTTCCCATATTACACAATTGGGGATAGTGCAGGGGGCAGGCCGATAGGCTCAGAAGCACAAGTTGCTATTTGACAGGCATAGGTGGCCACTCTACAGGCCCAAGTAGCACAAGGAAAGGTACCCACACAGGGTGGAGATGGGGATGGGGTACAGGTGGCCGCCCTATAGGCGTAGATTACAGGTTTATAGGGCCATTGGCCACTACACGCACATGTTGCGGACCTTCGTGCCTAGATATAGGCAGGGGCGGGACAAGGTCTTACAAGATAGGCACAAGCACAGGGATAGGGTTCCTCAGATAGGCACATGTATAGGGATAGGGTCCCTCTTTATAGGTACTAGTGGGACAAGGTCTCGATAGATAGGTACAAGGGCCGAGGCCAATGGCATCACCATAGACAATACCTATAGGTAGGTTGAGGGATGCCTTAGGCAAGGTCAGGTATTATCAGGATCAACTGATGGCCGCAGGGATAGATTTTCTATCCTATGAAGAGTATATAGCACAACAAGCCTTGAGTGAGAGGACCAGGTCTCATAACCACAATGTAGAGAGTACAGGGGGCCGGTGAGCCCTGGGACAGGGTCAAGGTGAGACTACCAGTGCACGGAGGCCAGCTCCAAGTGAGGGACCATCAGAGGACATATCGGGGTAAGGTGGAGAGAGGTTGGTAGGGCACCCCACTAGAGGGGAGATAGAGGAGACTGATGAGACAAGGATGGATATCAGGTGGGGTGATGATTAGTCATCATTGATGATCAGTGTATCCATGTTTTTGACATATTTTTGATATGTATACTAGCCTGCGTGTCGAAGATGATGAGGATGTATATGAGAGCTTTTGAAAGATTGTGATTATTATTTGTATCTATGCTCACATATATTTTTACACAGAATTTCTGATTTATAGATGATGGTATTTATAGTATGGATGGTGTACTTTTAATTTTCACTACTATATATATATAGGTGGAAATCAAGTGGATTAGGCCTGATAGAGTCAAGGTCGTGTAGGCATGGTGGAGTCAGGTCTGTTTAGGCATGGTGGAGTCAGGTCTGTTTAGGCATGGTGGAGTCAGGTTGATGTAGGCATGGTTGAGTTAGGTCGAGTTAGGCATGATGGAGTTAGGTTGGTTTAGGCATGGTTGAGTTAGGTTGATTTAATGTCCAAGTTTTTGGTAACATGAGAGACAAATGTTGATGTATATACTTTGGGTATGGTTTTTAATTTCCAAATTTGTGCCATAATGGAAATGTGAAAATGATAAATGGATAATTTGATGATGTAATAAAATGTGTATGAGTTGATGCTTATTAGGTTTAATTTCCAGCTATTGATATAAAATAGAAACTAACTAGGGTATAATGTGAATAGGAAAGGGAAAGGGGAATTGGTTAGGGTAAAGAGTGGTTGAGCTAACCTCCAAGGGCCCCATGCCCTTAGAGTGCTACCTACATAGTCCCGGCGAAAAGGGACCTTAGGCCAATGAAGTTATCCCATAAGCTAGGGAAGATTGTGATGAATTAAAGAAATGGATTGATAGGTGTTTAGGCATGGGTTAATGTAGGTCATAGGCATGATTGAGTTTAGGTCGTAGGCATGGTTGAGTGATTTTTTTAAAACAAATATAAGTGTCAATGATTTGGTCCTATATAGGATAATCAATAAGTAATGAGGTATGTGAATGGTAAGAGGTGATACAAGAGCCGCTTAATTGATGAGAACCCTAATGAGTCAACCATACCTAAGAGGGGCTTATGAACATACGACCCTAAAGGCATTGCATAATGGACTATTCTAAGGGTGAAGAAAGTCACATAATCATGAAATATCACGTTTGTGCAAGTCCCTTGAGTAAAGAGGAAATTAGGTCAAAAAGGAAAGGAGGTAAGAATGGGTGATTGAGCGTAACTTAGTGTATGACAACGTGTCTTTCGAACAAGAAACCTAGGATCAAGAATAGGCAAGTCCATGACAAAAATTTCATCTTTTTCTTCATTTGTTTGTTTTTAATAGATTGATCGATGTGGGAAGTTTATATGGGATAAGTATATTATCTCCTTGAGGTCTTTGTGAAGCTGATTGATGCATGAAGCTTCTGGATATTTTTATTGAATTTGTGGAATAACTATGATATAGCTATCCTTCAAGAGATCACTCTATTTATAGTGGTGGAATTAATGTGAAGAGATGTCCCTTCTGAGGGAGTCATCTTTTGCTGGAAGTTTGACTCAAGGAGTTGTATCCCTTTTTGTTTTTTGGACATTTAAGTCATGAAAAAGACTATAGAGGAAGGGTAGGCTTTTGTTTGGACAACAAAACCATAGTACATAGGAGTTAAATATGAAAGGGGGTGGTTTTGAGTGATGGAAGACCATGGGATTCCATCTGGGATAAGACAAAAAGTATCCATGAGAATCATGCTATGAGTAGAGCCATGGTATTCATATTGAAGACATGGCTAAAATGGTGACAGGTAATCACATGATTCTTGTTTAGTCGTGGATCTTCAAAATGGGTAATATGGAAGGTGAAAAATGCTTAAGGGACAAACAATCAACCTATTGAAATTGATATAGGACTCGATATCAACAATAAAATGGTCAAAGATGCAAGGCATTAAGGGGTTCAGGTTCGGGTTTACCTTTGAGTGAAGACAAATGATAAGCACCTGATCCATAGGCATAGGTAACGATATAGGGTCCAAGCCAATTAGGAGCAAATTTTCCCCGTTTATTTTTTTCCTCTGTAGTTACATGTTGATTCTCTTTTAGGACGAGGTCATTGACCTAGAAGGTTCATTCATGAACGCGCTTTTCATATGCATGTTTGATACGTTTTTGGTAAATTTGGATATGGTCGAGAGCATTAAGACAATGTTCATCTAATAACTCAAGTTGTGCCAAATGATCTTAGCAAAATTCATCGTTGTTGAGCATGTCTTGTAGTGAGATGGAATATGGAATTCGAGAGATAAGACAACCTCGATACCGTAAACTAGAGAGAAAGGTTGTGGCAATAGTCAAAGTGCGAATACTAGTACAATAAGCCCACAAGGCGAAAGGAATGTGCATATGCCAATCTTTCCCAAAGATCGTTGACTACCTTCATAAGAATTTTATTCAAGGTTTTATTGGTTTATTTGGCTTGACCATTAGTTTACGGGTAATAAGGTGATGAGAAACTGAGTTGGATACCAAAAGCGTCACATAGTTTGTGTAGGTTTTTTTGAATTATTTTCCATTATCAGTGATGAGGCGGTGAGGAACACCAAAACGAAAAATGATGTGATGGTTGATGAATTCACATATTTTCTCGATTTTGTATAAATGAGGGAATGGCCTCTACCCATTTAGTGTAATATTTGGTAGCGGTTATGATCCATTGGTGGCATTGTGAAGAATGGGGGTTGATCTCACCGACAAGATCCAAACCCCATTGAGAGAAAGGCCAAAGGTCTCGTGTGACCTATAAGGCATGACTAGGTGTGTGGTGGAGATTAGCATGTTGTTGGCATTTCATGCAACGTTTGACGTAATCACAACAATCACGGTTTAGGTTTGGCTAATAATAGCCTAGGTGAAGGATGCATTTTGTGATGGCTAAACCACTAAATTGACCTCCACAAATTCCATCGTGGACTTCCTTAATGGTGTAGGGAATTTCAAAACTCATAAGGCATCATACGAGAATTTTGTCGAAGCCCACTTGTAAAGAAGACCACCCATGTTGACATAATGGGAGACACTTTTAAGAAAGGCTCATTGTCCATTACGAGTGAGATCAACAAGTAAAATGGAAAGGGAAAGATAGTCTACATATTGCTTATACCAAAGCTCACATGGGTTAGGGACAACGGTTCCAATGGAGTAAATTTCATGAGGTAAATAAGAGGGTATTGTATCCTTTATATGGTGACAAATATTTTAGAGTCAGTAGGCGAAGCAGGTATTTGAGAAGCCAAGTAGGCCATGGTATCTATAAACTTATTGGTAGAACGTGGGGTGGTTTGAAGGGCGTAACGGTCAAAGGTGGTCAAAAGTATGTCTACGTGATGTTTATATTGTTGAAGTATCTCATTACAACACTGGTATATACCATTGACTTGGTTAATGACTAACTGAGAATCACCAAAGATATTGATTTCCTTAACATCTAAGGCACATGCAGCCTGGAGACCTAATATGAGTGCTTCGTATTCTGAAATATTTTTTGTACAATCAAAATCGAGTTTGAAAGAAAAAGGCATAGGTTCACCATCAAGAGGAATGAGGATAACACCAGCCCCACCCCCACGCTGACACTTGGAGCCATCGAAGAAGAGTGTTATTTGGTAAGCGGCTTCATCTAAGGAAAGGGTAGTTATAGACTCATCTGGGAAGTTGAAGTTAGATGGTTGATCCGTAGAAATAGGTGCATCAGCCTATAATTCAGCAATTTACTAGCCCTTAATGGACTTTGATGAATGAATTCAAGGTTGAGGTTAGCAAGAAGCAAAAGCTAACATGTGACATGTTGATTTTGATAGGATTTGGCATACGTATAGTGTAATGGGTCCGTATTAGTAACAATGGAGGTTTTATGATTGAGTAGGTAATGGCGGAGTTTGGTGGCAATGAAAAATAAGCATAAGCAAAGTTTTTGGCATGGGTATATCTAGTTTTGTAGTCAAGAAGGGTATGAATTATGTAATAAACCACTTTCTCTCTCAGGCTTGTTTCATCACGATGAGTGAGCATGGCACCCAAAGAATGGTCAGTGGCAGAAATATATAAGTAAAAGGGCTGGTCATATTTAGGAGGAATGAGTACTGGTGGTTTAAGAAGGTATTGTTTTAAGGCCTCAAAGGCTTTATGCCATTCATCATCCCATTTGAATGAAACATATTTCTTGAGAAGATGATGAAATGGTTGATGATGGTCCAAAGTTTTAGATAAAATGACGGATGGATTGCAACTTTCCTTATAGGCTTCAAATTTGACGGAGATTAGTGGGTGGAGGCATTTACGAAATAGCATTGAATTTAGTAGGATCTACTTCTCTGCCACGCAAAGAAATGATGAAACCTAGGAGTTTTCCAAAAAGTACCGCAAAGACACACTTCTTTGGTTGAAGATGCACACAATACTTGATGAGATGGTCAAAGATGACTTTAAGGACTGGAAGGCGTTCAATTCAATGTTTAGATTTTTCCGTAAGATCATCTATGTAATCTTCCAAAGATGCGATGTATGATGTCATGGAAGATGTAATTCCTAGCTCACTCGATATGTAGCACCATCATTTTTTAGGCCAAAAGGCATGACTCAAAGCAGAAAAGTCCTCCAAGGGGTGATGAAAGCATTTTGTGTTGATCTTCCTGAGCTAGTAATATTTTATTGTAGCCCAAGAAACCATCCATGAGTGATAGCATTTCATGGCCAACAGTGAGATTAACTAGTTGGTCGATGCGGGTAGGGGGAAATCATCTTTGAGATAGGTGAGGTTAAGGTCATGAAATTCTATGCAAATGTGGAGTCCCCTATTGCCTTTGTGGCAGGAACAATGTTAGAAATCCATTGGAGATAATCAATGGGTAGAATGAAGGAAACCGAGAGAAGGCAATAAAGCTCTTCTTTGACCGGAAAGAGTAATGCGAGGATGTATTTTCTACTGATTTTGTTTCATGGGTTTGGCATTAAGAATGGTTATGATATTATGGACCATAGTTTTTGGGTCAATATCAAGCATATCGGCATAGGACCAAACAAACATGTTGCTATGGTCTTGAAGGAAAGAGGTGAAGGATTCCTATTCAATAGCGTCTAAGGATTGACCGATCTTTAGAATGTGCGGGTCATCCTGAGTGTTAATGTTCATTTCGATGGTCGATTCGTTCAACATGGTTTACGTCTCAGAGGGTAACGAAAGATGAATATAAGAGTCTTTCGCACCAAGGTAGGTGAGGATGGACTCATCGTCTTGACATTGAAAAATGTTAATAGAAGGCGTATCATCATCGATCATGTCATGATATAGGAATGAGAGAGAAGAGGGAGCTTCACCATCACGTTGATAGGTCAACAGATCCCACGAAAATGGTTGTTACGAAAAAATTTAGGAGGAATAGATTCGGGATCTATGGACTCCATGGGTGAAGATGGTAATGTGGGTGAATGAGATGGGGAAGATTTCCCATCCTGGATGAGGTCAAAGCCAACCTTCTTGGAGGGTGGGGCATCAAAACCAATGCCACTATGGTTATTGTGTTTATGAGAGGTACAAGAAATGATAGTATGGTGGCCTTGTTCGTAAAAGATGAAGCTAAATCCTTTCCATGTGCATCGGTGGAGGAAAGTGTGAGTGAATTAGTGGTTAGTGAGGGAGTGTAGGTAAGACAAAAATGGTTGGGATTGGGATGGAGGTTTGGGTTTATAGGCGGTAATATCAAGTCCCCATATGTTATATTGGTGCAAAGGTGGGGAGGGCCATAAGAAAAAACATCACCAATGCGGATGTCGTAGGCCGGGGTGTTGACGCAGATTCCCATAGTCTTGTGAGGTGAGGAAGGTGTCAATATTGTATAGGCAAAGTATTCCTCGAGTGAGGCATTAAAAAAAACCTTCTAAGGGATCAATATTTGGTATGTGGGTAGGGGCAATAGATGGCTCGCTAGATGATGGGGAAATAAGTGCATCAGTGGTAGAGGCTACAGCTATAGTGGGGATAACAAGGTTAGATGCAATAGAGGTAGTGGCAGTTTTGGTGGATGGGCTTGTAGGTGAAGGTGGAGTAGTGATAGTGGTAGATGCCTTGACCAGTACAAGCACATCATTGGGATGATATAGCATGTTATAGGTCTTTAAAGGTGATGGGTCACATGGATGGTGTAATTATGTCCCTTGTGTTCAAGTTTGAGGCAGTGATGTAAAGTCAAAGGGACACAACCCATGACATGGATCCAAGGTTGGCTGAGCAACAAGTTATAATGGAAATCCCCATCTAGGACATAGAAAAGTTCTGGGATAGTGCGGGGACCCATGCAGACATGGAGAACAATGATACTTATGGTAGAGGTCATGGCATCAATGAAGAAGTGTAGCATTACCGGGTTACCATGTATGTAATTGGTAGGTATTCGCATTTGGTCATATGCATGGGAGGAGATGATGTTAATGCTAGCACCATCGTTGATCATAACACATCATATGTGTATATTATCGATAAAGACAGAGAGATGAAAAGAGAGGGGGTCGGGGTCACAAACTGGAAGGGAGTGATCTCTTCATCTGAAAATTTGAGGGCGCCACTTGGCAAGTAGGTGGAGGTGTAGAGGAAGAAAATGAACTATGAGAGAGGCTACATGGTGAGGGGTAATAATTGAGGCTACGAGTGTGGGGTCATTTGGTAAGACTTCAATAGATTAAAGGACCTCCATGAGGGCTTGACAATGTGACTCCGAGGTTTGCACGAGGTCATATAAATAAATTTTGAGGGGGATTGGTGTATTTTTAGCATTGTGCGATGCATGACCCCATCGGAAATAGGATATGCAGGACCTTGAATGGTGACTTTGGGTATGGGTGTCAATAGTATGTTGGGTATAGGGTTGGTTGATGAGCTAGTTGCTTTTCCTTGCCCTTTTCTTTCCGAGCACAGTGGCATGTTGATCCCGTTAATCTGACGGGGAGGTGGATGAAGAGGGTGTGTCATGAAAGGTATAGTGGCATGAGAGACAAAACCCTAGTGGGGGGTACGATCCTTGTGAAATGAGTAGGGCGCATTGGCATTGGGGTGGTGTTTGGCCAACTCTCTTATACAGACCACTGTTAATATCGAATCTTGGGGTGGATCAAAGAGTTGTGGGGTGGAGATTTTGGTTGCTTTGAGTAGGTAATGGAAGGAGATCCAAGGAAATTGGTGTAGGAAAAATGGTGTACTCATTAAGAAGATCATCATCATAAAAATTTTCTTCTGGAGGACATAATTGGACAAGGGTAGTTTTCAAGGCCTTACAATTCTCTACATTGTGTCCTAACACATGATGGTAGGTGCAAATTTTTGTTTCACAAACCCTTTCACTTTGGGTTTGAGTGAGTTGTAAGGTCTAAGAGGTGGTAATGTGATGACCAAATTTTCGAGGACATTGGTTAAGATTTTGGCGTAGGATCTTGCTAGTGGATAAAAATGGGAGGTGAATGTGGGTTTGGGTGCAGTACAACTGATTGTGGAGGAAGAGGCTTTACAGGAGGGGGTGGGTTGGTTTACTAGTTTGGTGTTTGGGGGCCTTAGGTTTTGGTTGCATATGCTTGGGTATGGGCATGGTAGAAGAGATAGCGACAAAAGGTTAGGTTGGTTTAACTACCTTATTGGAGGGTAGTAGATTTTTAGCTTTAGGTTGCATCTTTTTGGGTAATGATGACATGGGTGTATAAGATGTGGAGGGAAAATTAGATGGTGGAAGAGGATGGGTTACCCATGGGGGTAACTAAGGTGCTATGGAGGTGGGTGGTGTAGGTTGGGTAGGAGGCGTGAGTGAACGAGAAGAAAGTGTCATGGGTAGTGAAGAAGTTATGGATGATAGTGGAGGTATGGGTGGTAAGAAGGTTACGGGTGAGTGTGGAAGTTGTGTGGGTCGCTTGGGTATATTAGAGGCCTGTGATGAGGAAATGGGTTGCTCAATTCTTGGTTTACCGGTGGATGGGGGTTGCTTGGCTAGGGTCGAGGGGTGAGGTCCTAGGATGGATGGAAGGGGTGAAGGTGATAATGGTGTGGTAGGAAAGGTTGGTGTATGAGGCCTAGGAGATTGGATCTTATTTTTAGGTCCCGTGGTAAGTTTAGCGTTAGTTTTGGAAGATATGGATGAATCTAATTTGATGGGTGGGTGAGTAAGGCTAGCTGTCATTATGACCCCCTAGGTAGTGATAGGTTTAAGTAAGGGATATGATATAGGCGAGGTAGGTGTTTAGGTGTAGATGTATATTGGGTTATGGGCATATGTGTGAGTTGGGCCATGGGTGGTGATGTGGAAGGTGTTGTAATAGTCATGGTTGTATTTGGTTTGGTCACTCAAAACACTTTTGGATAGATAGTAGAGGTATCAACGAGGACAACCGTATTTGTGTATAAATAGGAAGTAGAAGGCATCCCTAAAGTAAGGCTCTATCGACATAGTCCAGGTGATCGACCAAACATGAAAATGATGCTGTTGTAAGTGAGGCTGATGTTGATTGAGTTATAATTCCCGTAAAATTTGTTTGAGACATAGGGAAATGGCTAGCCTCAGACTCTATGGGTAAGAGAGACAAATGCAGATCAATAGGATCTTGAAGGTCCGATGGTGAATGGTCATCTAAAGGTAGTGGTACTTCTATAGGATCCTCCATGGGTAGAGGAGAGGATGGGATAGACAAGGTGGACTCTCTTTGTGATGGTGTAGGTGATGGACATGCCTCTCATATGAGTAGGATAGGTGTCACCGACAACTCGCTCGAAATTTGAGGGGTCAAAGGTGGCGTGCTAATTATAGGCTCTTCCATGGGTGATGGAGAAAATGAAGGGGGTTCCTCTATGGGTAGAGGAGTAAATGAAATCAGTTCTTGTGCAGTAGTGGAGCTTAGGCTAAGATTTCATTTATGGAAGGAACATGAGGCAATATGGAAGCAATCGGTATGTCATTAAAAATAGCGTGAACCTCGTGGACATTGGTATCATTGTTTGAAGTGTCACAAGCTTGGTTGGAAGATGGGCATGATTAGGAAATGGTTTCTTGAAGATATGTAGGTTTTGGTTAGCAGGTGCATTCGGGCTATCCAAGACTAGATATCCGTTGTCTAAAATTTCTTGGTTAATATTCTTGAAGGTGATGCAGTTATTATCACTATGACCTTTGACACGATGATAGTTACAAAAGTCATGTTCCTTATACCACGTGGGCATGGGGAGCCTAGGGTCAAAACCAGTATGTGGTTTTATAGGTGGAAGGGTAATGGCACCAACCTTAACAAGATTTTCCAAAATAGAAGAATTAGTTTCTCCTATCGAAGTGTACTTTTTTTGTTCTCATCTGAACTGGAAAGCTTGGATGGGAGAGAGATTAGAAGGAGGTTTGGTTGGGTTTGATTGATGATGGGGGCCAGATTTGAGAACTATGATGTTGGAAGATCCTTCAGGTTTTGAAAATTTGTTTTGGGTTTTCGAAGATGAAGAAGCATCATTTGATTTGAATGCGATGTTCTTGTTACAAAGTTGAATTTTCTTCTCTTTGATAGCATGAATTTCCAATTTTCGTGCCATGGTGAATGCCTCATCAAAAGTGTGAAAGGTCTGCACTTGTAGAGTTGGTGAGATGTGTCTTATGCAAGCTCGAGTAAACAACTCTATGAGTTCATTTTGAGGTAATTGAAATGTGAACTAGTTAATTAGACTGTGCCAGTGAGCAACAAAGTTAGTGATAGACTCATCGTCGTATTATCATGTGGAATAAAAATTAGTCATGGTAACCTTCTTAACAATGTTGATGGAGAAGTGATCTAAGAAGGCTTAGGCTACTTGATTAAATGAGTAGATAGAGTTTCTTGGTATCCCACTATACCGGTCCTAATGCAAGTCCTGTCAGGGACATAAAGAAGGTCCATAGGAGTAAAGTGTTATTATGGGAGATCAGGTAACACCCATGTTTGAAAGACTGCAAATGCTGCTGCGGGTCTTCTTTACTATAGAAATGGTTAAATGTTTGCATTTCCCAATGTACTAGGTATGGGAAAATAGGGATGAATAGATGGATGGGCTCATTACAGATTTCATCATAGGTGAGAGAATTACGTGAGCCAGAAATTGACACTTCTATTGTCTGCATCCTTTCCATCATTGATTTGATGAGGTCATTGGTAGGTTGTGGTGGAAGGGTTCCTCCTATGGCATAATGGGGCTAGTATTGAACTTGTGACGTGGGTGACATTCCATTAAATGGTGATGCCGAATAGGAGGTTGAGAATAGGGGACCGATATAAAGGGTATGTATCCAAAATGGGTGACATATGAGATAGGGGGTTGTTGATAGTATGTGTATGTAGGTGGGATGGTCGTAGTGACTATAGTAGCGATTGGGGGTAGTATTTATGGGATGGAGAGGACAAGATCCTAGAATGGAGTAGGGGTCATTGATACCATGGGAAGTTATGTTACAATGGGTATTTGTGACACAATGGGTGCAGACGGGGTTATGGTCCGGGTGGTCGATGAGGGGACAACACATACTACAAAGTGCAGTGATATCTGCAGATGCGGCGGTCATGACGGGTATTGGTCCTAGATGTGAAACCACCGGGGTGAAGCAGGTGAAGGTAATGCCGCATTATTAGGGGCTGATGCAGAAGCAAGAATAAGGGTAGGAGATATGGATACAAGCATGCCATATATCAACTGACTTGAGGAGTCCTAGGTGGAAGAATGGGAAAGGTAGAACTGTAAGGCCATAAGATTCTAATCAAGGAGTTGTGAAAATTCGTCATCACTTGTAACAATGGTGGTATGTAGGGTTGGATCCATGGGTGATAGGAAAAAGGGTGGTGAAGGACTAGGAGGGAGTGGTTGATTTACTAACGTGAAATATGAGAGCATTAGCTTGATTGCGAGTCAAAACCATGTGAATGAATGTATATCGTGTGATGCCGTATCCTTCGATGATGACACAAGGAGCAGAGAGAATGAAGAAAATAGGTGTCTATATGTATATTTGGGTAATATATCAGTTAATGTTCAATATAGGGTAACTCGACGCCTGGTTAAGAATGATCGATGCCGGTCGGGGGTAATCGAGGTCGATTCTTGTGAGACAGGAACAATTTTACCAAATGAGGTAAAGACTGGTGATAGTTAGATGAACAAGTTGTATGCTGACTGTTTATCAAAGAAGAGAGAGTACAGAGACACAAGAAATCTGTCCACAAAGAAAATGAAATAAGGGTTCTTTAGGCAATTTAACCCAAAAGAACATAAAACTGATGTCGGTTAAGAAAAATCGATGCCAGTTAGGGGTAACCGATGACCGTTACTGTGAAAATTGAAAAAATGTAGAAAATTGAATAGTTTTGAATTTTAATGAGATAAGTAATCAACCCAGAGGTCTGGAGATGATGCAATGAGGTCCTGACACACTCAAAAGAAGTCAGAATACTCCAAATGTGATTATGGAGTGTGTAAGGCAACATAATTGAAAATGGAGAAGCGTATCCTCACACCTCAAAACAAACATCAATCAAACACTAAAAACACGTACCTAATAAGTGATTTTTAATGTGTTGAGCTTATTCTATTTAGAAGACTGACTCATGAATTTAGAATAGAGTTTTGGTGAGGAAGGCTTCTTGTGAAGAAGGATATCTAAAAGGAGAGGTTTCAAATATGTTATGGCGAGGGGGGCCGTTCTATGAGATAATGAATCGACAAAGGTAACAAGCTGGGGAGTACCTACCAATATGATCATGTGATCGCGGAAATGTGTTCCTAGGTAAGATGTTGTTTAAGAAAGATGTGTATATTCCAATTTTTTGCATTTTGGTAAGACACAGAAAGAGAGAGAATGTGCTTTCTACGATTCTTTGTGTCAACCATTAGTTGGGCATGACTTCTAGCATATAGGCTGCCCTCATTTTAATGTGAGCTAAATATAACCAATTAGTATGTAATGCAACTGATTTTAAGCCCAAATAAAAAGATTACATTCGATGAAGTAAAGGATGAATAGGAGAGGGTATGCTCTTTCACTAAATGAGAAAAGCAAGAAATAAGAATGATTCCTTTTAAATGCACCAAGAGAAATGTTTATTTTAGAGCAATTAGAAAGAAGAGAGGATTACTAGGGAAGAAAATTACTGTGTAATCCTTTTAAAGGAAAAAAACACACAACTTTTACCTATAAATGAAGAAAATGCAATAGAACCGTTGATGGGTCCCACTGGGTGTGCCAAAATGTTTCACCGTTTTCTTTACATTTTTGAATGACGAAATAGATAGGGTTATGGGCTAGGAGGAATACCTGTTAAATGGGTTGGTTGATGGTTGTTGTGTGCATTTTGACTTCTCGATCCAGTGCTGATTGTGAGAGATTCCTTTTGGCTAGGAGGAACTACCTATAATAGAAAATAAGACCACAAAAGAGAAGTTAAATGATATATGACAGTGGATTTCCTAGCGTATGCTAGTTCTGGGAAGTTGGATACTTCCTAGATGTATGTCAATCCACTGTTTAAAACAAATTAATGTGAGAAATAAGTAAATTCCTACTGTAGTTGATATGATTTTGGTATCTCATTCAAGTACAATAAGCAAATCCAATCACAATAGGCTAGGCTATAGTTGGATCTAAAGGATGAGGTAACTGTCAAGGTACTAGGACTGGTCAGGGTTTTATTCTAGGTTTTTTAGGATAATTGGTAGGAGGTTGTTTAGCTCTATTCTTGGGAAGGGTATAAACATAGAGACTAGTGTTGGTCTTGTATGACTGATTTACGGTTTAGTAATAAACGATGACTTCTTGTAGATTTTTAATAACTCAATATTTCATGATTTAGGGATTTGTCCGAGAATGACTTGGGGATGGTGAGGAGTGGTTGTAAGTCCTGGGAGGTGTTGGAAATACTTAGAGGTGTCTAACCATCAGTATGGGATATTTTATGGTGTGGGTGAAGGAATGATCAAAATTGTATAGAGATAAATGGTGGGGAAGTGAGAGTTTAGGTAGAAACTAATAATAGAGGTAACCGAGCCTACTAGAATGAAAATAGGAGAATGCTGGTTGACAAAATACTTACTATGATGTAGGTTAGATGGTTGGATGGAGGTGACGGTTGATTAGAGGAATGGTTTTTGGTGCCATGGCAGTACTTCCCAAAATGTTACCGTGGGTACAATGCTTCTAGATCTGTCTAGATAATGGTTCTAGATGCCTGGATGCATGAAAACACCTTGGTTTTTCCTACATGCATCTCCTCTTTCTCTTCCTTGATCTCCCAATGTGCCAACCTCTCAAACAAGGTTTCTAAGGTGAATCAATGGTAATTGACCATGGTTCTGTCTTGACCGTCATTTGATTTAGGTCCGACCAATGTCAGTTAAGGTGGGATTCCCTAGGTTTACTAAAATGGGAAGATCTTTCTAATTTCTTGGGCCAAGTCTGTTTATTGTCACGGATCAGAACGGAAGCTTCCCTTCTAATGAGTGGGAATGTAGTTAGAGAAATCTTAGGCATTGATTTTAGGGTTAGACCAAATCTTATCTCATTAAGGCAAGTAAGACTTAGTTATTGTTAGTTATGGAAACATGCCAAGAATAGGTCTAGGGTGAGGTGGCTGGATGAGGTGTCTAGGTGAGGTAGAAATTAGGTCTATTAGGGTAATAAAATAATGGATATTGTGAGGATGGCAATTTAATTTAATTAAAATAATTAAATTAATTAATGTGGGGTGAAAGGGGCCATGGTTAGGTGCCCATGTTTAACTTAGTTATCCGATCAGGGGCTAAGGGGAGTGTGACCCAATTTTGATGTCCTCATCTACATCTAGTATTCCCATAGATCTTCCATGTTCCTATCCTCTTCTTCCACCTCTTTCTTCTACTTCTAAAATTATTGGTCATTATGATTTTAGTCCTCCCACTAGTACACCTCTGATCAAATATTCTCGAGTCTACATATAAAATTCCTATAGATCCCCCATGTTATTCTCCTCCTCATCCACCTCCTTCTCATCCTTCCACACCCGATCTTCTTCTCACATTCCCATGATCACTCACAATGACAAGATCCAACCTCTCAATATGCCTCTTACTTCACCTACCATTCCTTCACATGACATTCTATCTCTCATGCATGTTGTTGGCACCTTGTAATCTAAAGTTCATATAATCACTCTTGAAAATTAAAGCCTACTATGCTTCCATTGACAATAATTATTTGCATGGAAATCCTATTCCTAAAAATATTCACAATTCTGCTTTCCCAAAGGACTTCATCATGCCTAATTTCTCATGTTTTGATGGCACTGAAAATCCTTATTTACATCTTAAGCATTATTGATCAACCATGTCTACTTATTCTAATGATCGCTTATTACTCAAAGCATTTCTTCATAGTCTTGTTGATCATGCTCTCCAATGGTACACTCATTTGCCTTATGGATCCATTAGTACTTATTATGATATGGAGGATGTTTTTCTTAGAAAATTTATTTCTAACAATGGTCCTAAGGTTACATATGAACGCTTGCCTTCATTGCATCAAGGAAAGAAAGAACCAATTGTAGATTACATTTTACGCTTTAATTCTTGTATGCATTAGTTATTATTTCAGCCCATTGATTTAGAAAAGCAATTTATCTTTTTTCGTGGCTTAATTCCTATATTGAAAGAAAAACTCTTATATGATACATGTGAATATTTTACTCTCTTATGCTACAAATTTATTGATTTAGAAAAATATTTAATTGTTGCACATGTTATATCACCCCCTTCCACTTCTTCTACTATTTATTCTCCTCTTCCATCCATTAAGCTTCTTCCACACCATTATCTCCCTCCTCTGCGTAAGCATCATTCTTCTCCTCCACCGCATCAACATACACCTAAGTATTCTCCACCTCCTACTTGTGAACCATTGCAATTATCACATAATGCAAAACCTCATGATGTCTTGCATGATTTACTTGACAAGTGCTTAATTTTCTTACCTTCTACTGAGCATCATCCACCTCACCACTTACAATGCCAACATGACCACCCTTTCTGTAATTTCCACCACATCAATGGCCATCGTGATAATGAATACTATGATCGCTTGCAAAAATTAGAAGACAAAGGTGTCATTTCTTTCCACTCACCCTCTCATGAGCACTCTCTTTCTCCTATTCAAATATAAGCGTGCTTCCACCTCTATTCACTTATCTCCTTCACCTCCATCTAAAGTTGTCATCCATCCACCTCCTAAGGTCATCATCCATCCATGTCCTCCATCTGATCCACCTATGGTTGCATCATATCATTCTTCACAAATTGCTACACTACCTCATTAGCTTCCTAAGCCTCTTGCTTCCGCACTTCCTCCCACCACATATTCTATTCTTGGTCCCATTCCATCTAGCATATAATTTGGCACTTATTCTCACATTGTTATTGCTTCACATGCTCCATCTATGCCTTGCAGGCTGCTTAATCTCTAGTAGATGATATCCACTTTCCATTTCATTACCCTATGATGCACTCTTGTGCTATGGTTCACACTTTACTATTGAGGGAATACTACATCAATGAACCTTTTTTTCACTACTCATGCATTGTGCTTCATGTCATATCTTTTTCTAGCATCTAATTCTTTGTGAGAAACCCATTTCTTGATGACACACTCTTGTTATATGGTTCATTCTTGACTACTGAGGGGGCATTTATAAATGAACCTCATTCTCACACTAGGGGAAATCACTCTTCTTCCCCCTTCATCCCCATCACATGCAATTACGACCATTATTCTACATCTCATCATAATTTAATTATAAAAACATCCTTATTGCTACTTTTCTTTATCTACCACAATACATCACATCCATACATTTATACTTATTACAAACATTATTTTACATTCTCTCATCATACCAATACCAACGCATCATTATTCTATTACTCTTTCACATTATCTATTATATTACATCACATACATCTATTTCTATTCATCACATACTATGCTCTTCATTCTCATTCAAATAAAAATCCTATTCTAATCATTACTTATTTATTTCTTTCCACATCATCATGCATTTCAAATCAAAAAAACCATTTCCACAATGCACATGCAATCTATAATATTACACAATTACTACCATGTACACATCACACTCATCACATCATATACCACCGCACATCAATAAGATATGATATCAACGTTCACATATATATATATATATATATATATATATAGCTCATCAAAAATCATAAGTTGCAAAATACAATCATTGGGGCAAGCCCCCATGCCTCACTACAACATATACAATACATCATACATCCTCATCGCTAGCACTATATACAATAGCGGGAATTCTAGAACTAGAAGGTTTGCCACTCAATCTGTGCTACTAATCTTGGCCTCTATATCTCTCCAATTAAACGTGTAATATCCCAATCTTGGTCACCGCTTCCGCAAATCGGCCTCAGTAGCTCAACATATTTAGAAAACACATCTTGAGCTAGGGCTCCTCCTCCTACGACCTACTTAGTTCACTTAGTCTCTAAACGAGCCTGATCCTGCTCACTCAATAACATAGTACACGTGGCTGCTGCTATAGCCACCGACTCAAACAAATGGGCATGCTCTCCCGTAATAACATCAAATCTCTCTAACATACCACCTCCCATGAGCACATATGGAGGCACATTCCATGTTAACATGTGTATCGACGAATCTACAATCAATGACCAATATGCATCACCTACATTCAAAAAAACCACCATTAGTCACTACACACCTTCGTAAAAATATAATAAATAAACAAAAACTAATAACTAATGATACACAATACTCACGCTTAGCTCATGCTCCTACTATACAATCTATATTGGGGGAAGGTGCTTTCCCCTTTACTCCTCCAACTACTGCTCCACTAGTGATTTAATAAAAATAGATTTATTAAACCCTGATTGCAAAGTCACATATGATAATAAATGTTAAAATACGGACTTAACACAAACAATAAGATAATAAAATATGAAACCTTAAGTGCAAGAGAGAGAGGAACAACCTTAGTTGATTTACACATTGTCTAGACTGGTCTAAGATAGGAAAACTTCTAAACATGAAGTGAAGAGTGTCATAAATGCTCATGATAAATTATAGATCGCAAGAATATGATCGAACATAGGTGCCTATGGCTAGATAGGGGCTCTTGGGTGTTGGGTTCCTGTGGATCATGTTGACGGTCGTAATATGATTTTGACAGATTTCACCACACGAGTGTCACTATTACTCTTTTTGATCGTCTGTGTGTCGCAATATGAACATTGATGTACTTGTAACCTACAAGACAAAGATTCACCTGCAAAACCCACAATACCACATCAAATCCAAAAAAATTAAGATGGGGAGTCGATGACCTTGACGGTCACTCGACAGAGTGATCTTATAACCGAGCACTTCACTACATCTCGAATCCATGTAGTTTGAGTGAGTGTGTGAAAGAATTGTGTGCTAATATGCCCTCATGCAAGTGCACTTGATAACGGGTTATAGCTAGATGTAGCAATGTAGATAAATATATGGATGGAATAAAGAAACTTACCCTTCCTATGTCATATATAAAAAAATGCACTCCCTTGTCCCTTGATTGAATTCCAAATGGATGCTTTAAAGTGCTTTAGGTTCCTTTTGAGTGCAAGCTTAGGTGATAGTAATAATTCTTAGAGCTTGGTCCTTGATTTTGAACACATAACTATGTATTTATATGATTCCCTTGTTTGAATTTCATAATTGAAAACTGGAAGGTCGACCCATAAGTGAAAAAGGTGCCCAAAAGATAAAATAGACCCAAAAGAAGTGAGTAAGGTGAATTAGGGTCAGGGGTGCCCAGAGGGGACATGGGCTCCTAGGCATTCCTATCCTAGTTGGGCGTTGGGGTATGGAGCCATAAAAGATAAATAAATAAAATACCAATTGGGCTGTGAGGTATGAAAGACCAAATAAAAATAAGAAACAAAGACAAGAAGTCGAGATAATAGTCAATTACTAGTTTTCTTTCTTAGGAATCATATGAATGCTAGTATGTATTTAGGACCTAGAAATGTACCCAAGTGCATGATTTTATGTCTACAACTAACTGCTTCCAACGTTATTGGAAATAGAAAAACCCATCAATGTGTCACCCACCACTCACTATAGGCACGAGTATACCCAACATCATAAACATGTATAGGCTCTATAGCCACATCTCGCCTCATCCGGACCAAGATGCACTTTGGTTTTTCTCTTATTGGGCCGACCTCACCCCTAGTCATCTTTCCAAATGAATATCCTCCTCGAATGATGATACCAAAGAAAATAGACTAAATACCAAAAATTCCATGCAGACTACCAAATTTCAGAATGATGAAAGGAAAGAATAGTCCATGGAAATAATAAGTCGATTTGAACTCAATGCATGCATGACTCGAATTCTAGTTGGATAGAGATTGTTGTAAAAAAATTGTGGATTGTAGTCATCACTTTTGGTGGACAACTAATATTTGTCATTTGTTTGGATGGAGGAGGAGATGTTTAATGCACATGATCTAGAGGCATGAAGAAGAATTCTCTAAAAATGCATAGTTTAATATTAAACTTCAAATATCCCATGCTCCACAAAAATTCATTGAGACACATGTTGAAAAATCCAAATATGCACAAATTGAATGTGGTCATCACTAATTGATCTACATCTAAAAAACTTGTAGCTAATTTTTATGGTATATGGCTAGTATGTAGCTCTGAATACAATGAATAGGGAAGATCAAGGTGAATTGTTGGATCTGCAAACAAGATTACTATGGCATAATGTAATCACATTGTAGTTCCACGAAAAGTCTCGCCTCGATGAACTCTCACATAAACAAGGGTAAAAATATACAAAAATAATCCCTTAAGAAAATAAACCATTTTTAAATAACCACACGTAATCACTTCGCTCGATACCAAATGAAAATAACTCAAAAGAATTTGCAGCAAGATCGAGAGAGATGCTAAATAACCAAGAATTATATTCAATATACTCCATTAAACTCCATATTACAGACATCCATATATATAGGAAATAGCCATCCTAAAATATAGGAGGTGGCTATAACAACTCAAACCTCCTATGTGAGTTGTTTGTAACTCACTTCCCCAAATATATATTTGTTATTGTTGTTTTATATAAAAATTACTAACATTATATTTACCATAATAATAATTACATATGTAATTATTATTCACACATAAGCACTAACCATCCATTTCCTAACATTATAGTAGTTATATTTCATATGTGCACACCAATTTTATCTTTCCTTGTTTGGGCTTCACTCATTTTGGTTCATCTCATGCACACCAAACAAGTGGGGAAATCATCATGTGACTATTTCACCCTCTCATCCTATCAAAATACCTAACATAGATTAGTACACATCAAAATTAGGATAACCAAGAGCTAAAAATGGTTTAGAATCAAAATTTTGCCAAAATCAATACAAGGACATGAACTCATAAAGCAAATAGGAACGGTGGGTGCTAGTGTCACACTTGGGTGGTGTTTTAGTATATTTTAGGATTTGATTTAACTATATGAAACAAGCCACTAAAACTAAGAAATGGTAGGGTTTAACAATACTTGTGTGAATCATCACAAGGGAAGCAGATCCAAATGTGTGAATGAAGATTCTTTTCCAAAGATTCGAAAACATGCACACACATAAACAACTTTGACAAGAAATATATTAGCTAATAATGAGGAATTTTTTTGGAAAAGGACAATCCCAGAATGTCAACTTGATTTTAGACAATTAAGATGGAAATAATGATAACAATGTAGATGATATTAGATAATATGGATAAAAAACTATAGATGTTTACTACTTAGATATAAGGACATAAGCAATGTTCTCAATGATAAGTTATGGAGGGTTGAAAATATTTTCTCAATAGAGGTTTTCCTCATCACTTTGTTTAATGAGAATTCCTAGTTATTAGTGATGTCATCCAAGTTAGGTGTGAGGGTGATGACATATAGGATTAACTCATAGTTGATGACAGATTGTTCCCACACAAATGGTTGGTGCACAATCGGTAGGTCGAAAATAGTGTCTGGTTCATAAGTTGCTCCTTGAAGGGTCATCTAATAGAAATAAGATTTCACAAGCAACAGATGATTAGTCATGATTTACTATATATTAGGAAAATATATCAAGATGTATCAAGGATACATATAAGGGAATTTTAACAGGATTTATGTCAATTCGGTAGATCGGTGCTTATATGGGCGATCAATACCGATCGTTGTCAAAACCGAATTGATCAAAATAAGATTTGTGATGCCTATGATTATGAATGAAGGACTGAGTATCTTTTGACGTGAATACTTGGATTATAATGATAAAATCTAAGAGTAACAGAAGTTCATAGACTCAAATAAAATGAGATACCTTTGAAACAAATGAAATTATGATGACTAGATATGAATTAGGATTGCTCCAAAAGTAGTATAAGGTAGTAGGAGGTTTTGATTGCTTCTTTTGTGCTTGATGTACTTTATTAGAGAGCCTTGGCCTATCACCTATGAGCTTGGAGGCTAGATGTCATAATTGATTTTAGAATCCTTGGGCAAAGGCCTAGAATTTTTTTATAGGACCGATGACATTTTCACATATCGTCATCGATCTGCACCGATCGATGCTAATTGCAAGAAACTACACTAAGTTTTGTCTCGATTCAAGGAGAAGTGTTGAATTTGGTTTCAACCATTTCCTTTTATGGGGTTTTAAATTTTGAAATGGTTTAATGTTGTTTTGACCTCGTGGTAGGGTTTTTAGGAGGCTAGGTTGTTTATTTTATTTTTATTTGTATTTATTTTAGTTTTTTTGTGGTTACATGTGATTATGAGTGGTAAAATGGTAAAATGTAAATTGATAGAAGAGTAAAATGACCATGTGGGATTACAAAGGAGTGTCCTAGAGTGTGAACACACATATGGGAATTAGGTTTCTCTAATTTTGGTGTCTATATTTTCCTCTCTTTGTTTAGTGGTTTGTGATGGAGAAGCCACTGGAAAAAAATGAGTGAGATAGTTAGATTTATGTTGCATACGTAATCACCCCTAAAACTAGGGTTCGTCACAAGCCGATTTGATGGTCACCAATTTGAATGAATGGATGGATAAATAAAGACAAGAGTGTGTATGCTTGTATATGTAGACACAAAACCTATGCTCTTGTGTACATTTCTAGGTCCTAAAGCATATTAATGTATACTTGATTTATAAGAAAGAAAACTAGTGGTTGACAACTCCTTTTGGCCTTTTGGTTACTTTATCTATTGCACTTTATTGGCTTTACATATCTTAAATTTTTTCTGACACTTGATGGATTTACCTTTTGATGGCCTCAGACACTAGTGCCCAGTTAGGACAAAAGCGCTTAGGTGCACCTATCCCTCCTGGGTATTCATGTCCCTCTTTTTCTTTTTCTTACTCTTTTGGGTCCTTTTCACTTATTGGTCACCTTTTAACACTTTAGGTCAGAATTTTAGTTGTCCATTATGAAATTCAAATAAGGGAATCATATATATACTTAGTTACTTATCCTAAATAAAGGTCCGAGCATTATAAGCATTATTTATCACCACCTAAGGTTGCATAAAGGCACAAGAGCACTACAAAGTACATTACATTTATACAAGGGTCAAGGGTTGTATTGATCTGCATACACTTCATAGGAGGGCATTTCATTTTATTCAATCACACACATTTTGCATACTGGAAAAATCTTGATCTATCATGTTATCATTGTGTAACTTGCAAAAGGGAAACCTAGGGCATTTGACATGGATACACACACACACACACACACACACACACACACACACACACACACACACACACACACACACACACACACACACACACACACACAGGGAGAGGGAGAGGGAGAGAGAACTACATGGAGTTTGAGATGTAGTGTAGCACTCAATCATAAGTTCACTCTTCAGGTGACCATCAGGGTCAATTCAAATCCACATTCTACATCTTTTTATTAGATTTGATGTGGTTTGTTGGCATATATGGAGGTAGTCATATTTTGTTTAGCTTACAAGTGCAATCAACATTCTAACAACAAAATCGGTGTGATAAAGAGTGAGTAATAATGAACACCTTCCAACCCGTAAAATACCAGTCCTAAGTATTTGATCGAGATACGGGAACCCATAATAGTCACCAATGCCTGGGGCACTTCTGTCCTCCTATGGGAACTTTTGTCTAGTACATTCTTAGGTTCTCAAACCCTCAATGATCCTTTTTGACATTTTTTCTAGTCAGTTCAATAGATACAAAGTTCGATCACTCCCATGCTACACAAAATTAGATAAGTCATAATCTCTCTCATTTTGTTAGGGTTTTACATCTTTAAATGCTTATTACTTGCACATTATTGTACTTAATTACCTTAATATCATTAGTTACAATAAGTTACTCTAAAATAAAAGAATAATTCAATTTAGATTAAATCATTGGGTGAACTCCGAATTCTCTTTGAACATTCTTATGATATTCTTCCATGGCTGAGATTTCGGATCCCTTTACCGACACTCGATCTTCATGATCTCCATGCTCATCTTGTTGAAAACCCTTAAGACCTAGATCTCTTATTATTCACTTCCCATAATGAGGCCGGTGGTTAGCCGAGAGATCAACCCTTCGATCTCTAATGATGATTATGTTCCTATTATGACACTTACACATCATCTCGCTACCACTCTTCCACCTATATCTATTGTGTAACATCCTCATTTTAATACCTTAGAACAAGAATTTTTTTTTGATTAATGTTCTCTTGTTCTAAATACATAATTTAGAACACACATATCATAACAATCATTCTTATAATAGATAACCATATGTAGCTATAATGACTCAATACACCACCAATCTATTCATTCCATGACTCGGTGAACTACCGATCTATTCATTCCATGACTCGATGAACTAACGATATATTCATGCATAACTTTGAGATTGAAGTTTTCAACTGAACACTTCATTCTCGTGGTTCTCTTCCCTATTCCGAGTTCTGAGTGCTTTGTCCAAGGAACCTATTTGAATAATTGTTACTATTATTCATCGGCATCATGATCCTTAGACTAGGTGACATAGGACAATGCAATCAGTAGCTTGTGATACTTTGGCCAAAGGTTTGAAACATACTGTTCATATTACTTATTCCTTGACAGCATACTTGTCAATTCGGAATACGTCCTTCACCCCACTCTAATGTTATATAGAATGTCTTATAGTGACCTAAGTCAGTCCCCTTGTCCTCAGTTTTCACTCTAGAACGGGTTAATATCATAATTCACATTATAAATATGCTCTTGAAGACTAGGGGTAAGTTGACATACTGGGTCAACCGATGTTAACCCCGTGTGTCAAGATACCCAGAGTCTAAAAGGGCTGCCTCATAACCTGTTTATGATCCTAACCATTCCCGGAGGGAAATCTTTAACAAGTCTTGGTGTGTAAATCTTAACGATCAATGCAGAAGGGTGTTGCCATATGTCATCTGCATTGTTGTATCCTTGAGAAGATCCTAATCTTCTCAAAGGTACAACCTTGCAGTTGACATGTGTCAACATCCTACGGAACAGCCTTGGAAAGATGTACATACCTCCAAGAATTTACTTATGTTAAGTTATATTTGGATTACAGGCCCACCTTATTAGGTAGCCTTCCCTAACCCAGAGTCCAACACTCCTTGAGTTACCCTTTTGTAATTAGGTTCAGTTTCGCAGAGAAAAGTTTTAATTAGATTTAAGATTGTTTCAAAGTTGCCGGTTGGTACCTAACAACCTTGTATCCACAAAATAGGACAATAGCCCTTAAGTTTTTCCCCATTAGGAAAATAACTAATCCAAAAAGGGTATGTAACAACCTTAGAGACTGAAACATAACAGACTTAATACCATTAAGTCATGGTGATTTATAACCATCAATATATTGCTTTTGAATTAGAACATTAAGAGAGTATTAGGATTTTCTTCCAGTTATAGCTACATTTTAGGGCATAGTTCACTCTCAACTTTCCCTAATCATGCAATGGTCTGATTTCCAATTTAACCATAATCATAAGATATAAGAATTACTAACCAGAAATATGTAGTATTCAGCCACATAATTAAATAAGGCTTACTTAGGGAATCCATCCGGACTCCATTGCATAGAACAATAAGAATGCACACTCATTCATACAGGTAATAGGAAGATCAATCCAACAAATAAGTAACACAATCCACATAAGTAATATCTCTCCGTTTCATTTATTTCCAAATCTATACAATTACAATCTATGCACTTTGGCATACATTAAGACAATAGCCTTCAACAAAAGAAGTAACTTTCTTCCATATTATAATTTGAAAAACAAGTCAGAATTCTTCATAAGAACCAGATTAAAACAATCATTGCATCATATCAGATTTTGTCTGCCTTTACCACTTACGATGACCATCTGTAAAAATTGCTAGCATGGGTCAGTTCAATGAACTGAGCATGATAAGCACTAATCCTTAAAAATAGTTGCATTCCACTAATTGTTTTCATTAAACAATCCTATTTAAATGACATCAATTCCATCAAATCCAAATTAAGATTCACACTAGTTTTCTTTCTACCATTATAATACGACTTTAAAACATAACTCAAATTATAGTTACAATTTCAACTTAAATCTTTTTCGGATGATTCATCTTATACAAGAAAATAAGAAGAAACAATCTGAATCTTAAGTACCTAGCCATCCAAAACCAAGAACAGTAGAAATTCATGTTTTTAATCAACTCCTAATTAAAACTTAACCATTCTAAAGTATACATCCAACAGGTTCAAATACAAGCAATTTGTGCAAAGGAATGGATTACTGCAACTTGCAAGTCCTCCTAACAAACTGCCCTTAACCTTATTATACTAATTATCAGTCAACGATAGGTACGCAAGCAATAGCTACTGGATTACCCCTTTTTTTGCAAGAAGATAACATCTGAGTTCTCAATAAGACCTAACACAGCTATAAAATGAAGGGAGTCTTCCAAGATAAGATCTCACCACTTACTATTTCTCTACACTACCTTTTAACAGTCTTGACATCCCATAACCCTACTGTAGAGTTCCTTATAGGAATTCTAAAGAAGAGAACACTATTATTCCAAAGGAGAGTATAAACACTTTCATAATTTGAAACCCTTTAACAATTTTCCCTTCTCAACTTAGAGGAAGAAAACAGAGAAGATTAAAACTCTATTGTAATCAAGTTCGAACTAATTAGCTTCCAGCAGTAATATACATCTCAAGTTCCATCAAGGAAGGAAAAGATGAGTAATCCAAACATCTAAGTTTAACCAATAACATAGGTCAGGTAGAGTCACCTTTAGAGTTTTCCAATGGATCGATCTGAATCATTCCAATCGTCACACTATTAGGTTGATATATATATATATATATATATATATATATATATATATATATATTATATATAATTTCAGGACACCAAACCAAAAATGCATATACATAATTAATAATTGAATTCTAAATACAGATTCAGCAATGCCCCAAAAGTCACCCTACTCATACCATAGTAGTTATCAGTGCTTTATCTATTCAAAATAAATAGATCATTCAGTTGCATATAGATCATTTCAACCCAAATTTCAACTACAAAAGGGGAATGCATTAGCTGAACGTAGATAAGCTTATCGACATTGAAGTCATTGTTTTTCTTTCAAGGTAGAATTTCTGACATTGTGTAATGCGGCCTAAAGAAGTAGATTTCACAGTCACCTCTGGGTAAATAAAACACAATCTTATCTCATCCACACATTAACATAATTTCTATTAAGGCAGATCCAAGATTAACCACAAATTGCCAGGGAACAGAGTTCATCCAAGTACATTTTCTCTTGAACATATCTCGTGTTCCTAATATCCATGTAAAATCACAAAAACAATAGTTTAACCAAATACTTCCTTACTCACAGAACTCTGTATTCATAAGAACATTCAAACCCCTTTGAAGTAAAAAGTACAGGCTTAGACTTCAAACAACATTTCCAACTCATGCAACTAAAATAGTCGAGTTTCACTAAATAAACTAACATTCCAACCACAAAATCAATTACTTACTTTCTTGAACATGGACCAGTAATAGTTAGAGTTCATACGGTGAAGCAAACAATCAATTAATACAATCATATTCGAAACAACAAATAATTACAGTGGTATTTTCAAACACGTAATCATTAAGCACGCATTATTTCATGGAGCCAGTTCTTAATCAAATACCTCAGTCAGATAAAGAAAACTTACAACACTTCCAAACAGAAGCAAAAATCCATATTGGATTCACAAAGATGGAGTAAAGAATAATGAAGCAGGTTTCATCCAGGATCCAAATACAACCCAGAACCCCAAATCAACATAAAACCCAAATCATTGTTACCAGCCAAGTCAAAATATGCATATATCATCATAACAGAGTTGTTCTAATGAAAACATTTAAAGGAAAGTAATATTTTAATAGTTAGGGCCTATCATGCCTGATAGTGTCGCTAAAAAGTCGAAGAAGACCTCTGGAATGCGCTCACCCCTTCTCTTCTTCTTCCACGAAAGATTAAACAAAAAAATATTGTTGCCTCCATGCCTTATATACTCCCCATGACAGAGAAGTAAATTTGAAACTTTCAAAATTACCATGCAACGAAGAGTAGATGGCTGGTTCGAAGTACCAGTGCTCATGCAGAGTGAAAAACGGAATGCATGAAAAACAAGACAACCAAGCAAAATTCCACTTGCATGCCTTCCCAAGCAATCCATGCTCGAGACCCTATGTAAATTAATTGCATTAAATTTCATTCTCCCACCTATTCTCCATTTCCACCAACCACCAAAGTTGGCGAATGCTAAAACAAAATAAACAAAAGTTCCCATTCTTAGAGATACTACCACGTAAGACCCTCTTAACAAATTTAACCTCCGCTAAACTCGTATAGATTTTGGATCAGACTTGCACAGGTAAAACACACAGAATAATTATATTATTTCTCTATATTCTTGCTACATCAATTACACAATGAATTAGGCTAATTTATAGCCATTACAATAGACTAACCTCTTCCTATAAAATAGGAAGTGTATCAAACAACTTACCCGTTTATAATTTTACGGGTACAACAAAACTCTATAAATAATATATTGTTGAAACAATATATTATAACAATAAACATTCAAACCTAATATTTAATATATAACAATATTAAATATTAACTAACAAACTATAATGTAAACATTAATATTTAATTTCCTAACATTCCCCCCCTTAATGTTTACATGGTAACATTAGAACTTTCACACTTCCTTTGCAGCCTACCGCCTCTGTGCGCTCATGATCTTGGCACACACTCGAACTGAAGGTAGAAGAAGGAACACATCAACTTCTTATCAACCAAGCACTTTCAGGAACACATCTGACCGACGAGGATGGGAACATGCTCAGGAATCATCTACTTATCAACCAGTCACTCTAGGGAACACATCTGACCTAGCAGTGTGGGAACTCAAGTAGGAACACATCTGAATAGCCTTCAATGGTTTTTAGGAGGCTAACCACAAACCTAGGTACGAACAGGAACACATCTGACTGTTCTACCTCATCAAGCCTCATGATGCTACGTTTCACTGTGTTATTTGTTCTGTACTATGTTTTTGCATTTGGGGAAATAGGAATAGCCACATACTCAACTGAAAAACTGAAAATGGAACATTGGATCATGTTGATCATGTTCCCCCCTCAATGTGAACATTTCACTTATTCAATCCAAAATAGAAACTCTGAAATCATACTGCACACAACAAACTACAATTCTGAAATGAAAGAAAACTCACACCACAAACTGTCACCACAACTTCATGCGGCCCCGTCATTGCGATCGACGAGAGGTCGCTATCTAACCTCCAGCCTCCGATGCCTCCATCCTCCATTATATGTGCTACTAACTCAGTAGGATGTGAACATGAAGCACATTTATTTTCACATTGAGCTTATTCTTTTCTTCCCTCCCGTAATGTGAAACACTTTATTTTTTCGACGTCGGGTAACACCAAAAATGCGTCCGTGAGGCAAATTTTTTATTTATTTTCGGACTTTTACAATGACACGACTTTTGACTAAAATAAAAAATGACAACAAAAAAAAAACCTAAAATCACCTATTTGAATAACATGACAATATAATGATGTCTTTACCAAATTCACGACGCAAAATGACTTTACTAATTATTCAACTCCTTTTAAAAAATGGCACCTGACACCAAGAATAACATGACTCTATTATATAACGACAATACTATAAAAATACAAATTCCAATTAAAAATTGGAATTAATAAACTAATGACATTAAAAAAATATGAGACCCTTACTAGACTAAATTTATAGAATTTGATATTGACACACACTTCAATTATATGGGGCGAATAATGACATCAACTTTTTATGACTCCAAACTACAAAATAAATAAAAAATCTCAACATAAAACATGACTTACACTCTAATATAAGACACATATCAATCTGGTTTTTAAACTAGAAAATTTGACTAAAAAACAGACCGACCTTTACAAATATTCCCCGCTGATTGCATGCAGCCTATCATTTCATGGGCGCAGATCTCGCAAAAACGTCTGAGTTAAATTAGGAGTGTGGCAAGTCGATTAAGGCTCAAACCGAACTACCATGCAGAGAATTTTGGAAGAGAGAACTTCAAACTAGTGCATCGAAGTCAGATCATTGTCACTTTTGCATATGGATCTGCACGTATGATCAAATTTCACGCTCAGGGACAGAGTCACGAGAAATTGTTTATATTTCATGATCTTGAGACAAAGTGTGGCATTTGGAACGTGTTGTTTAATCAGCCGTATATCTCACACAGCCGTAAAGATTTCAAAGTTTAGACGGCGAGATCTAGATAACTGAAAATGTGGTCAATATGGATTTGCGTGCATGCTATATTATGGCTTCTAAGTTGTAGACGGCAGATTGAATTGGATTTCACAAAGCCAATCCACTCCCAGAAATGTATGCATCACAGGGCTTCTCAAACTCCTAGCTGGTAGAATCTCTCAAGTTGCTTCAAATATCAATTTCCTTCGTCATGAAGCTCACGGAGGTCGAATTTTGGTGCCCCATGTTTTGATCAACTATTGGTGCTAATATATTCTTTGACAACCATATAAGTTTCAACCAAAAAATAGTCGATCCAATAAACTGTGGACAAGAATCAAAGATTAGACTATGATACACTGTACGTATCACTACAAGGTTCAGTTGTACACTTTGTCGATGAGTCCAAACTATGTGGGAGATGGCACATTCTTCAGAATAGATGCGCGTCTAATTCAATATGACCACGACCAGCTGGATAAAAGACGTCTAGAATGATGGCATAAATAATGCTTGGAGATCTAATGAGCCTCGAATGATCCCCTAATACAGATTATGCCGTACAGATCTAGATGCAAAACTTCAATTTCTTTTGCAAACGATTTGAAAGAAAAATAGATTTTCTACTCCACTGCAAATGAGCCACATTCAGCAAATCCAAAAAACTATGCAAAAACTGTTGCAACGCTCGTACATGAAACTGTCATTCCCAGGAGCAAGAATATTTACAAAACTGCCCCTTAAAAGTCTATTTTTGCATGATAGGCACCCAAGTTAATCAGTAAAATATTTCTCTCATCCAACGAGGCACAAAGAGATGCCCCTTTGCTAATTTGAAAACTCCATGCAATCTGAGAAATAGCACGCTCTGATACCAAATATAGATTTTGGATCAGACTTGCACAGGTAAAACACACAGAATAATTATATTATTTCTCTATATTCTTGCTACATCAATTACACAATGAATTAGGCTAATTTATAGCCATTACAATAGACTAACCTCTTCCTATAAAATAGGAAGTGTATCAAACAACTTACCCGTTTATAATTTTACTGTACAACAAAAACTTATAAATAATATATTGTTGAAACAATATATTATAACAATAAACATTCAAACCTAATATTTAATATATAACAATATTAAATATTAACTAACAAACTATAATGTAAACATTAATATTTAATTTCCTAACAACCCGGCAACACTCCATGTCCTTCATCCTTATCCCTTCCTTAAATTCCATGGAAACCATCGCCCAAGACTTGCGACCCTCCTTAGGTCCCCCTTCATAGCATTAGTTTAGGATAGGTTAGTGACTAAGGTTAGATCATAGGTAGACTTAGTCTTATTGCCATAGGATATAACATTAGTCACCCTCCTTAGTGATAGGTTTAGTTAACCCTTAGGAGTATTAAGCTCATAGTTTAGGACTAGGTTAGATTAACTAACCTTGCAACATTAGGTTATAGTTTAGGTTAAAACTAATAACCTTACTGATTCTAGTCTAGGTCCCCTAGATAGGACTAATCAGTAATAGAGTTCAAACAGAATAAAACATTCCCGATTCAGTTTGATTTGCATTAAGTAATTAAGCTTTAGATAGAAAACTTACACATCTTACCTAGCTTAAGGTCCAGGTCCTTTCTGATGCTATGATGACCGAAACTAGATTCTGATTACAATGATCAGCCAGAGTTAACCTCCGGAATCCAACAAAACTATCCTCTACGGTCATACATATATATATATATATATATATATAAGAGTTTTAAAAGAACTTGAACATTCAAATTTCAATCAGACTTAATAACTCATGAAATGTTATTACAAATTGTTCATTCTGAATAAAATTAAAACATTCCTTGGATCAGTGCAACTGATCCAAGGTTGAGTCATAAAGGTGGATAAATCCACAATCTTCCAGAAATCAGATTGTACTAAACTGCGAAGGATGAAAGAAAAAAAGATTCCAAGCATATTCCAGTTTAATCAAAGATCTTAAGAGCAGAAAATATATAATCCAAATCAAGCATGACTTCCCAAAACCAAAGGAACATGTCCTTATATAGGAGAAATCATATATCAACACTTGAATGCTCAGGAGAAAGTAACAACAGTTCAGGGTGTTACATGCTTCCCTCCTAAAAGATTCATCGTCCCGATGATTACATCCTTTTATTTATCTTCTGGTCAATCAATTCTTTGACTCACTGAACAAATTAACTATTTCAAACTTGAATAGTTTCAGAAATCAGTATCATGTTACTATTTATTCAACCTGAATAAATGTTTGCCCCAAAACTGGCTTACATAATGACATGTAAAAGATAAATTCATAATAATAAAAAAATTTATCAGTCAACAGATTCAATTCTGTTCAAAAAGAAAGGGAAAAGCAGTTTTCATCTCTTCCATATTTTCCCAAGTTACACTTTCTTTGTTAAACTAGTCCCACTGGACCTTACATTGTTGTATTTCTTAATTTCTCAAATGCAATTGGTGAGTTTCCAACACTCGAGTGGGTTTAACCATGATTATTCATAGGTCTTGGACCTGCAAGGAATTCCAATTTAACACATGTGACAAATCTGAAACATATTTCTTAAGCAAAGAAATATGGAAAACATCATGCATTCGTGACAAAGTAGGTGGTAATGCTAATCGGTAAGCTATGGGATTGATTACTTTGACAATTTCGAAAGGTCCCACAAAACGAGGTGATAACTTGGCAGCCTTGCCAAAAGTTATAGAACTCTTTCTTGGTTTAACACGAAGAAAAACCTTTTCACCAAGTTCAAATTTTCGGTCAACCCACTTTAAGTCAGCATAACTCTTCTACCTATCTGTTGCTTCCTTCAATCATTCACGAATCATTTTAACTTGTTGTTCCATTTCAGTAAGGATTTTAAGCCCAATTACCTCTCTATCCTCAATGTTATCCCAACTAACAGGGGTTCTACATTTTCTTCCATAAAGTGCCTCAAAAGGTGCCATCTTAAGAGAAGAGTGATATGTGTTGTATGCAAATTCAACTAATGGGAGATACTCTTCCCATTTATACTATTGATCCATGCAATACATTCATAACATATCTTCTAACACCTGATTTACTCTCTCAATTTGTCCATTTGTTTCCAGATGATATGCAGAAATGAAGTTCAGTTTAGTTCCAAGAGCTGCATTAAGTGTTTGCCAAAATCTTGATGTCATTCTAGGATCCCTGTTTGATATTATTAATTCTGGTACTCCATGCAATCTGAAAATTTTGTGCACAAACCTTTTAGCTAACACAGGAGAATCATCCTTTATATTTCCAATGATGAAATGAGCTACCTTTGTTATTTTATCAACAACTACCAAGATAACATCATGTTTATTTCTCGACATAGGCAGCCCTTGTACAAAGTCCATGCTTATTACTTGCCATTTGTACTGCGGTATGCTATGGGGATATAATAAACTAGTAGGGTGCATGTGCTCTACCTTCACCCATTGACATTCAAGACAATGAGTCACAAAATTAATAACATCCTTTTTCATTCCTCTCTAGAAATATTGTTGTTTTAGGTCGGCAAGCATTTTAGTAATACCCGGGTGTCCAGAAAAGGGCGAATTATGAAATTCAGCTAACAATTTCTTTCTCAAATCATTTAGCAAAGGTACGTATACTCTATTTTCATAACATAAGATTCCTTCATTATCAAAATGAAAACCTTTATACCTTTCATCTTTTGGATCTGTAGCAAGCGCTACTTTTACTTGCTGAAAGTATATATCAGATTCTAATGCACTTTTCACCTCATCTTTAAACTGAGTTCTTAATGTTATAAGAGCATAAATGTGCTTCCTATGACTTAGAGCATCTGCTACTCTATTCTCTTTTCCTTTTATGTAACTAATATCAAAATCATATTGAGACAAAAACTCTAACCACCTTTTTGTCTTGCATTTAGATTAGGCTGAGTGAAAATATATTTCAGCCCTAGATGATCAATTTTCAACTCAAAAGGTTTCCCAAGTAAATAGTGTCTCCAAACTTGAGGTGCATGAATAATGGCAGCAAGCTCTAAATCATGAGGGACATAATTCAGCTCTTGTAACTTAAGTTTTCTACTTTTATATGCTATGACATGATCATTTTGTAACAAAACACCTCCAAGGCCTTCCCCAGAAGCATCCGTTACAACAGTAAAGTCTCCTTTAGGGTCAGGTATAGCTAAAATGGGTGCTGAAGTCAACTAACTTTTTAAAATTTTAAAAGCATATTCACACTTATCATCCCAAGCAAATTTATTATCCTTTTTGTGCAATGAAGTTATCGGTGCAGCCACTTTAGAAAAATCTTTAACAAATTTTCTATAATAACCAGCAAGGCCCATGAAGCTTCTTACTTCATGTACATTCTTTAGTGCAGGCCACTCGGTTATTGCCACTATTTTAGAAGGATCTACAGCAATTCCTTCTTTACTAATGACATGACCCAAATAATGAACTTCGGTATCAAAGAAAGAACATTTGGATAACTTACCGAATAACCTTCTTTTCCTCAAAATTTCCAAGACTACTTTCAAATGCTCATTATGCTCCTCGACACTTTTAGAATATATGAGAATATCATCCAAGAATACAAGCACAAACTTGTCCAAATATTCTTGAAAGATATTATTCATTAAGTTCATAAAAGTTATGGGTGCATTAGTTAATCCAAAGGGTAAAACCGTGAATTCATAATGTTCGTACCTTGTCCGGAAAGTTGTTTTATGAATATCTTCTTCTTTAATTCTTAATTGATGATACCCAGTTGAAGATCTATCTTGGAATAAACCGATGCTCCATGCATTTGATCAAATAAATCATCAATTCTAGGAAGTGGGTATCTATTCTTGATTGTTGCCTTGTTTAACATCCGATAATCAATACACAATCTAAGTGTCCCGTCTTTCTTTTTCAAAAATATCACTGGCACTCCCCAAGGTGAAACACTTGGTCTAATCAAACCTTTAGACAAAATTTCTTGCAATTGAGCCTTAAGCTCGACTAACTCTATAGTAGTCATCCGATAAGGTGCTTTAGAAATAGGCTCCGTCCCTGGTTTGATTTCAATGGTGAAGTCAAATTCCCTTTTGGGTGGTAAACCTGGTAATTCCTCCGGAAATACATCCTTGAAACTCTATAACAGTGGGTATCATTTCATGAAATCACTATCTTCTTCTGCAGATTCAGATATCTTTACTGCATATAAGGTACATCCTTTATTTTTAGCCTTTTTAAGTTGCATAGCTAGCTAGCGCTTTCCTAACTGAAATTTCCCGTTTACACCTTGAATCTCTACTATATTTATACGATCATCTAAACATCTTATATATTTTTCAAAGAAGTCCACTTTTGCTTTATGATTAGCTAACCAATTAACGCCGATGACAACGTCATAGGATCCCAAAGGTGTAACATAGAGATCAACTTCCATGGAAAAGTTAGGTAAGTCAAGGACTGCCCCAAAAAGACACATACTAACTGTATGAACAGAGTTATTACCATACTGTATACTCCATGATTTATCCATTTTTCTAGCTTTTCTTTTAAGTTTAGAAGCGAGTTTACTAGAAATAAAACATTCAGTAGCTCATGTATCAAAAAGAATAGTTACAGGTATGCCAAATAACTTACCAAGAACTTCTATAGGTGTCACTTGCCTTTCAGCTTGCTTGTCTGCTACTGCAACATGTATCTTATGCTACTGATTACGATCATCCTTCTTCAAAGGGCATTGGTTTGCGTAGTGATCTTTGCCACAATTATAGCAGCCTCCTACAGGTCCCTTTTTAGGCTCAAAATTACTTCCAGCCTTAAAATTATCACGTTGGCCTCCATAGGACTTCTGCCCATTATTATAATTCTTGGCAAAACTATCCCTTACATTTCCAGCAGGCTTATTCGTTGTCATTTTCTTATTATTATCCATGGAAAACTTATTTTTGTTGCCAAACTTTTTCCATGGTCCCTTCTTGGGTGCAAGAGAAGTTGAAGAAGGGTTTGGAATCTTCTTCCACACTTCCTCTTTATGAGCAGAAATAGCCTTTAATTTATGTTCCTACCTTATGGATTTTTCAACAACCCCTTCCATAGTGGTTGGGATGTGAACATCAACCTCTCCTCCAATCACGAGATTCAGTCCCATGATGAATTTCTGTATTCTAAACTTCTCGTCAGTTTGATACTACGGTACGTACTTGAGGAGTTTCATAAACCACTCCCAGTACTCAGTTACAGTTAGCTTCCCTTGAACTAAGTTCTAGAATTCTGTCATTTTTTTATCATAGAAAAGTTGTGGCAGCCAATGTTGCCTAAAATAGCCTTTAAATTGATCCCAAGTGATGTTAGTTTCATCAATATTTAGCTCAGCCTTACGGCTGTCCCACCATGAAGATGCTTCATGGGAAAGCTGATATGCTCCCCAAATAGCTTTGGTTTCCTCCGAGAAGTTTCTTATTGCAAATTACTTCTCCATTTCACTGAGCCAATTCTCAGCTCCATCTCCTAATGTGGTGCCATCAAATTTAGGTGGACTTATCCTTTTTATATCATTAGTGAGTTCCACTGCCAACCTGGCCTTTTTGTTTTCTGGTTGGACAGGTACATTTCCATTGTTATTACCAACACCCATATCGGGGTTTTCCTCAGGAGGTGGCTAATTGTTGTTACCAGCTTCATCGTCCTCCTCATTTCCCATCACTTGTTGTTCAAGTACAGCCAAATGATCTCTTGTGTCTAATAGGGAAGCAAGGATCTCATCAATTTTTTGGGTTGTTTCTACCCCTTCCTTAGGTGGAGCATTATTCACAACGTTTCCCCTTGTTCTAACCATTTTCTGTTACAAGAAAATTCAATTTTTCATCAGATTATGGACACAATAGGTCCAAGAGCTACAACCTTCAGCTCTGATACCAAGATGTAACATCCTCATTTTAATACCTTAGAACAAGAATTTTTTTATTAATGTTCTCTTATTCTAAATACATAATTTAGAACACACATATAATAACAATCATTCTTATAACGTATAACCATATCCAAATTTCAGTAATGACTCAAGACACCACCGATCTATTCATTCCATGACTTGGTGAACTACCAATCTATTCATGCGCGAACTTTGAGATTGAATTTTTCAACCGAACACTTCATTCTCATGGTTCTCTTCCCTATTCCGGGTTCTGAGCGCTCTATCCAAGGAACCTATCTGAATAATTGTTACTATTATTCATCGGCATCATGATACTTAGACTAGGTGACATACGACAACGCAATCAGCAGCTTGTGATACTTTGGCCAAAGGTTTGAAACATACTGTTCATATTACTTATTCCTTGACAACATAATTGTCAATCCGAAATACGCCTCCACCCCACTCTAATGTTATATAGAATGTCTTATAGTGACCTAAGTCAGTCCCCTTGTCCTCGCCACTCTAGAATGGGTTAATATCATAATTCACATTATAAATATGCTCAAGACTAGGGGTAAGTTGACATACTTGGGTCAACCAATGTTAACCCCGTGTGTCAAGATACCTGCAGAGTCTAAAAGGGCTACCTCATAACCTTGTTTATGATCCTAACCATCCCGGAGGGAAATCTTTAACAAGTCTTGGTGTGTAAATCTTAACGATCAATGCAAAAGGGTGTTGCCATATGTCATCTGCATTGTTGTATCCTCGAGAAGATACTAATCTTCTCGAAGGTACAACCTTGCAGTTGACATGTGTCAACATCCTACGGAACAACCTTGGAAAGATGTACATACCTCCAAGAATTTACTTATGTTAAGTTATATTTGGATTACAGGCCCACCTTATTAGGTAGCCTTCCCTAACCCAGAGTCCAACACTCCTTGAGTTACCCTTTTGTAATTAGGTTCAGTTTCACAGAGAAAAGTTTTAATTAGATTTAAGATTGTTTCAAAGTTGCCAATTGGTACCTAACAACCTTGTATCCACAAAATAGGACAATAGCCCTTAAGTTTTTCCCCATTAGGAAAATAACTAATCTAGCAAGGGTATGTAACAACCTTATAGACTGAAACATAACAGACTTAATACCATTAAGTCATGGTGATTTATAACCATCAATATATTGCTTTTGAATTAGAACATTAAGAGAGTATTAGCATTTCTTCTAGTTATAGCTACATTTTAGGGCATAGTTCACTCTCAAATTTCCCTAATCATGTAATGGTCTAATTTCCAATTTAACCATGATCATAAGATATAAGAATTACTAACCAGAAATATGTAGTATTCAACTACATAATTAAATAAGGCTTACTTAGGGAATCCATCTGGACTCCATTGCATAGAACAATAAGAATGCACACTCATTCATACAGGTAATAGGAAGATCAATCCAACAAATAAGTAACACAATCCACATAAGTAATATATCTTCGTTTCATTTATTTCCAAATCTGTACAATTACAATCTATGCACTTCGGCATACATTAAGTCAATAGCCTTCAACAAAAGAAGTAACTTTCTTCCATATTATAATTTGAAAAACAAGTCAAAATTCTTCATAAGAACCAGATTAAAACAGTCATTGCATCATATCAGATTTTTTCTTCCTTTACCACTTACGATGACCATCTGCAAAAATTGCTAGCACGGGTCAGTTCAATGAACTGAGCATGATAAGCACTAATCCTTAAAAATAGTTGCATTCCACTAATTGTTTTCATTAAACAATCCTATTTAAATGACATCAATTCCATCAAATCCAAATTAAGATTCACACTAGTTTTCTTTCTACCATTATAATACGACTTTAAAACATAACTCAAATTATAGTTACAATTTCAACTTAAATATTTTTCAGATGATTCATCTTATACAAGAAAATAAGAAGAAACAATCTGAATCTTAAGTACCTAGCCATCCAAAAACCAAGAACAATAGAAATTCATGTTTTTAATCAACTCCTAATTAAAACTTAACCATTCTAAAGTATACATCCAACAGGTTCAAATACAAGTAATTTGTGCAAAGGAATGGATTACTATGAACTTGCAAGTCCTCCTAACAAACTTCCCTTAACCTTATTATACAAATTATCAATCAGCGATAGGTATGCAAGTAATAACTACTAGATTACCCCCTTTTTTTGCAAGAAGATAACAACTGAGTTCTCAATAAGACCTAACACAGCTATAAAATGAAGGGAGTCTTCCAAGATAAGATCTCACCACTTACTATTTCTCTACACTACCTTTTAACAGTCCTAACATCCCATAACCCTACTGTAGAGTTCCTTATAGGAATTCTAAAGAAGAGAACACTATTATTCCCAAGGAGAGTATAAACACTTTCATAATTTGAAACCCTTTAACAATTTTCCCTTCTCAACTTAGAGGAAGAAAACAGAGAAGATTAAAACTCTATTGTAATCAAGTTCGAAACTAATTAACTTCCAAAAAGTAATATACATCTCAAGTTCCATCAAGGAAGGAAAATCTGAGTAATCCAACCATCTAAGTTTAACCAATAACATAGGTCAGGTAGAGTCACCTTTAGAGTTTTCCAATGGATCAATATGAATCATTCCAATCGTCGCACTATTAGGTTGATATATAAATATATAATTTCAAGACACCAAACCAAAAATGCATGTACAAAATTAATAATTGAATTCTAAATACAGATTCAGCAATGCCCCAAAAGTCACCCTACTCATACCATAGTAGTGATTAGTGCTTTATCTATCAAAATAAATAGATCATTCAGTTGCATATAGAACATTTCAACCCAAATTTCAACTTCAAAAGGGGAATGCATTAGCTGAACGTAGATAAACTTATCGACATTGAAGTCATTGTTTTTCTTTCAAAGTAGAATTTCCGACATTGTGTAATGCGGCCCAAAGAAGTAGATTTCACAATCACCTCTGGTAAATAAAACACAGTCTTATCTCAACCACACATTAAACATAATTTCTATTAAGGCAGATCCAAGATTAACCACAAATTGCTAGGAACAGAGTTCATCCAAGTACATTTTCTCTTGAACATATCCGTGTTCCTAATATCCATGTAAAATTGCAAAAACAACAGTTTAACCAAATACTTCCTTACTCACAGAACCTATATTCATAAGAACATTCAAACCCCTTTGAAGTAAAAAGTACAGGCTTAGACTTCAAACAACATTTCCAACTCACGCAACTAAAACAGTCGAGTTTCACTGAATAAACTAACATTCCAACCAAAAATCAATTACTTACTTTCCTTAACATGGACCAGTAATAGTTAGAGTTCATATGGCAAAGCAAACAATCAATTAATACAATCATATTCAAACAAAGAAATAATTACAGTGGTGTTTTCAAACACGTAATCATTAATCACACATTCTTTCATGGAGCCAGTTCTTAATCAAATACCTCAGTCAGATAAAGAAAACTTACAACACTTCCAAACAGAAATCAAAACTCCATATTGGATTCATAGCATGGAAACAAGAATAATGAAGCAAGTTTCATCCAGGATCCAAATACAACCCAGAACCCCAAATCAACATAAAACCCAAATCATTGTTACCACCAAGTCAAAATATGCATATATCATCGAAAAGAGTTGTTCTAATGAAAACATTTAAAGGAAAGTAAGATTTTAACAGTTAGGGCCTATCATGCCTAATAGTGTCGCTAAAAATTTGAAGAAGACCTCTGAATGTGCTCGCCCTTCTCTTCTTCTTCCACGAAAGATTAAACAACAAAATATTGTTGCCTCCATGCCTTATATACTCCCCATGATAGAGAAGTAAATTTGAAACTTTCAAAATTGCCATGCAATGAAGAGTAGACGGCTAGTTCAAAGTACCAGTGCTCATGCAGAGCGAAAAACGGAATGCATGAAAAACAAGACAACCAAGCAAAATTCCACTTGCATGCCTTCCCAAGAAATCCGCTCGAGACCCTATGTAAATTAATTGCATTAAATTTCATTCTCCCACCTATTCTCCATTACCACCGACCGCCAAAGTTGGCGAATGCTAAAACAAAATAAACAAAAGTTCTCATTCTTAGAGATACTGCCACGTAAGACCCTCTTAACAAATTTAACCTCCGCTAAACCTGGCAGCACTCTTTTCCTTCATCCTTATCCCTTCCTTAAAAGCCATGGAAACCATCGCCCAAGACTTGTGACCCTCGTTAGGTCCCCCTTCATAGCATTTTTTAGGATAGGTTAGTGACTAAGGTTAGATCATAGGTAGACTTAGTCTTATAGCCATAGGATATAACTTAAGTCACCCTCCTTAGTGATAGGTTTAGTTAACCCTTAGGAGTATTAAGCTCATAGTTTAGGACTAGGTTAGATTAACTAATCATGTTGTATATATTTACCCCCGGATAAATATAGACACCTAAAGCAAATCGGGTCTCGGAGGTGGAGAAACATGGTGGAAAAACATAAAGAAAATATGTATTCGGGTCTCCAAAACCCGCCAACAAAGAAAAGATGTCGTCGGGTCTCCAAAACCCGACGCAAAAGGAATCGGGTTTCGGTGGCGCAGGAACATGTCGGGGGGTCTCTAAAACCCGACATCAAAGAAATCGGGTCTCAGCGTCGGGGAAGCACGTCGGGAGAACATGGTAAAGAAGCATGTCGCAAGGGTTGGAAAACCCGACATCAAAGGCAAATCGGGTTTCGGGTTTCGGGAAACACGAAACATGAAACATGCAGATCGCAAAGGATGTCCCGATGCTCGAGGGTTCCGCAAACCCGACAACAAAGAACATGTCGCAAGGGTTGGAAAATCCGACGCAAGGCAAATCGGGTTTCGGAGGTGGAGAAACACGGGGTGAAAACATGTCGAGGCATCCTCCAAACCCGATGCAGATGCAAAGGAGAAACCCGAACCCGACTGGCAGAAGACCCTGACGAGGAAATATTCAGATCGCCATAACTTTTCACAGGGAGCTCGGATTCACGCAAGGTTGGACTTTTCGGAAAGCTCTCGGTGTCCTCTACCCAACTACGACTGGATATCTTTAATTGGGTGGGAACAAGTTCTTAAAAATGTAAAATACACTTCACCACTGTTGGGTTGTTGAGATTCTCACCTACCGCCACGATTTGTTGAAGTTAGGTGCAGTCTTGGAGGTAGTTGGAGGAGCTCAATTCTTCTCTTCTCCCTCATTTTTCTTGTATAAATGGCCGGAGAGGCTCTAAAAACTTTTTGGGCATTTCGCTTTGCACCCTCCTTCTCTCCCCTCATGAAGAGAATTTGTGGAGTTTTCAAGCCTCCCATATGGATTGTAATGTTGTTTTTTGCCTCTTGGCCATTGCAATGTATTGAATCGATCCTTGAGCAATATATGTATGTCTGTGATTGATTTTAAACCCTCTCATATATTCATTGCTGTTATTTTGATCTCTCATTGCATTTTGGTTGCCTGTGCATGGTGTGGTATTACATCTATGTGGTCTGTGTTTAATCTTGCAAAACGGGTGTCCAACATTCCTCGGTGCATCACCTCCGTAGTTTAGGTTTTATTTTTATGCATTCTCTACCCTATCTCCTTGGCAAGTTAGATTAGGTTTTTGTAAACCCTCTGCATTTATTCGTGCATCTGAACAGAGGAATAGGAGCCGGCCTTCATCCGGAGAGCTTTTCCAATTTCACAAGGTCCCACACTTGGGAAAAGCTCCATGTTGTGCAATCGCACTGAGATTCTCAACCCATCGTGTTGCAGAGTCCCAGGGGTGCTGCGTTTCGACACCAACAGTTTTGGCATGCCCGGTGGGACCAAGAGGTCATTCCATCAAAATTTGAAGGATTTTTCATGAAATTTGCACAAAAATTACAGTTTTTACAAATTTCAGATTTTGCACCTCCTAGCCTGAACTCCGAAATCAATTTTCAAGGGCCTAAATTGCTCAAAACGAGTCAAAATTTCAACAGTTGGTAGATCTGAGGGTAATCTTCAAATGGGTATTCTTAGTTTTTTGAGATTTTGATTTTCAAAATTTCATGGTTTTTAGTGATTTCGGTTTTCGGGATCCGAGAACATCAAAGCAAAGAATTCAGGTTTGGGGGATGCATTACATGGTCCTATTCCCGACAACAAAGAAAATCAGGTTTTGAGGGATGTCGGACATGTTCCAAGTTCCAACACATAGCAATTCGGGTTTTGTGAGTTGCATTACATGACCTAAGTTCTGCCTGTAGCTTTCGGGGATCCGCAGCTGCATAACAAGGCCTGAATTCTGAATTGAAGATTGTCTCCTCTGGGTCCTTCAAATTTTAAATTATATTTTCAATATTGTCAAGTTTGGTGTGTAACCTGGGAAAATCCAGCCTTTTAGAGGCTTGTTCTCTAACACATCTGGCGACTCAAAGGGATAGAATTCAAGGTGGTGTAGCAGACAAGTTGCCCAGAAAATGAGAAGAATTCGAACCAGGTCTAATACTCGAGAAGAAGGACTAGTTTTCCACTTGCAACTTTCACCAGGCAGAGGAAGGAGAGGAAGAAGACCACAAAGATCACCATCTCCACCTAACAGGACTTTGTCTACACCTCCACCTGGTAGGCCTTTTCTCGCATCAACCAGGGTTCTTAGGCCAATCATAATGGCGCATCTACCACCAAATCCCTTTGTCAATTTCACGGGCAGTAGTCCACTTGCCCTAAATGCTCAGAATCAAATTCTAGTTGCAGCACTAAAGAATATCCCCTATTTCACAGGAGAAAATCATACTACTCCTATTGATCACATCCAGGATATTGCTAATGCATGTGCAATCCACGAAATAAATGAAATGGATGTTGCAGTCAAGTTGTTGGCTTCATCTTTCAAAGGCAAGGCCTTACAATGGTTTAGGAGCCTAACAGCAGGGTCTATTATGAATTGGAACCAACTTTGTTCAGCTCTTTGCAACCAGTTCGGGGAGAGGGCAGACAATTTGTCCTTATTGGAACAATTGACAACAATCAAAAGGGCTCCTAATGAACAAATGGCAGATTTCAATTTCAGGTTCCAACGGACATGGGACAGGATCCCAATAGCCGTTAGACCAACCGCCGAAGGAGCATTCCTTTATTTCTTAAAGGCTATAAATTCAGACATAGCCATGATGATCCAATCAATGGGAGGGACAACACTGCCAGGGGCCTATGACACAGCTATCAGAGCAGAGAACTGTTTGATCCAAGCTGGCAAGCTTGCACCAAGGCCGCCAATGCCTCTCTATCCAGATATGGGAAATCCTACAACCAGTCAAGCACCAGAGTTGAATCCCATTCCAACTCCTAGAAATCAAAGCAATAATGAGGCATCCACATCTTCAAATACTTCAAAGGAATTGTAGGAGGTCATGAAACAACTGCAGAACCTTGGAAATGAGCTTGTGATCACAAAAGACAGCAAGCTCAAAGTGCTAGACAAGATCATCTTCAAGCACGCACTGTGCTAGGCCCTCATACCAACAGAATAGACCACCACCACCTCAGGCTGCAAATCAAAACCAAAACCAAGGACAACCTCAAGCTGCCAGGCCATTTCGGCCGTATGATCCAAATACAACGACATCCTCAAGAGCCTTGGTTCCAACGACAAAACAACATGGCACAAGAGTACAATCGGTGTTACCCTTGCAATCTACCTCACAATCAACAAGATGTTTCAATGGTGCATCAATCGTGCCTTGATGGTGCAAACCATTGGTGTTCCTCAAGGACCAAGCCAGAAGAGAATCAGCAGCAAGGAATACAACAAGAAGGACCTCCAATGGAAACCACATCGCCAATTAGAAAACGGAAGACTTCGTGGGAGTTAACCAACAAATTTTCAAGGCGTGGCTGCCAACACACGGTCAAAGAAGAGAAACATAGAAGAAGGACAACCATCTAATCCAGCTTGTTTCTCACCCACTCTTACAACAAGGGGTCGATGACCAAACGCAGCTCCAAATGTGCAAAATCAGCTTAAGGTACATGTTGTAGCAACACATGCACCTGTTCAAGCTCCAGAAAAGGTTGCACCAAGTAAGGGACAGCAAAAGGACAATTCATTCCCCTTTAACATCATCGATCAAATGAAGAAGACACATGTGAACATTTCCATGTGGGAATCACTGGCGATCCTAGGGCAATGAGATTTATTGCAAGCTGCAATGGCTAATTGGTCTGCCACAAATGTATCAAACCAGGGACATGAGAAAGTTCTCACTAATGTAGTGCAACATGATGGGGGCCAGACAAGAAAAAATTTGAAGCCTCCACCTTTCTATGTTTCATTGATTGTTGGAAACCACTTGGTACACAACTGCATGATAGACTCAGGGGCAAGTAGTTCAGTGATGCCGAAGCAAATAGCGGATCAACTGGGTTTGAAGTATGAGCCAGTGCTGAAAGGAGTAGTACAACTAGATGGAACGGCAGTGGGAACAGTTGGGGTCATCAAAGGGTTAAGCCTAACACTACATTCATGTCCCAATGTTACAGTCTTGCAAGATGTGTCTGTAATTGATCTCCCACCACTCTTTGTGTTGTGTCTATCAAGGGACTTCACTGCAAAGATCGGTGGATATTTATCTGCAGATTGGTCGCACATGATTTTCAGGACAAGGTATGGAGCTAAAGCAACAATCAGGTCAGAACCAATTGCCAATTTCCATATTGAGCCTCATGTATCAAGTCCTATCAATGCAAATTGCTCAGCTTTTGATCAGGAGGAGTGTTCAAATGATCTAGAAAGGTACTAAGGTCGAGGGAATTCCTAATTTAACTTTGGATGAATGGGCAAACAAGAGTCATGAATTTGACCCATATAAGGAAATTGAAGAATCTGAATTGGGCGTGTATTGTGTACACGAAGAAAATTCACCCATTCCCGACATCATTCAACCTAAACAAAAAGATGAAGACAAAGTTTGGAAATTATTCTTCGATGGTTTGAGAAGCAGACAAGGTGCTGGAGGTGGTGCAGTGTTGATTTCACCACAAGACATCAAGTATTATTCACTTTTCGTTTCAGCTTTCTTGTTTAAACAACACAATGAATATGAGGCCTTGATTCATGGACTTCATTGGGCGTGAAAAAGGGCATAAAAACTTACAGGTGTTTGGAGATAGCGAGCTAATCATCAACCAAGTTAGGGGACAACATGCTACAAAGAATGACTTGCTAAAGAGCTACAAGAATAGGGTATGGGACCTCATCAAAGATTTCAAATCTTTCAACATCATGTCCATACCTAGGAAGAAAAATGAAGCTCAGCAGATAGGCTCGCAGCAGTTGGAGCAACGTTTGATGTGGTTGACAACATCGAAGAGAAAAACGCAGCCACATATTCATGTGGTTGTGAGGCCGATAGTTCCGATAATGACACAAGTGGCAGTGTTTGAGAATGATGAACGATCATCAATTTCTTACAAGAAGAGGCTGAATTCTCGCCTAGAAATCGTGATAGACTAGAGCAGCAAGATGGGGATCAAGTAGTATAGCCTGCGACAAACAAGCTTCCCAAGGGTTTAGTAACGTTGAGTCTATCTTCAACCCTAATGACCAGCTTCGTAAGGAAAAGGCTAACATACAAAGTCAAGAGAGAAGATTCAGAGCCAATTCAGTTGGGAAGGAAAAACACTTCAAATTGGTAAAGTGGCCACCGAAATGAGAAATCAGATTTCATACGCTTTGCCAAGAATTTCCGGATGTCTTCGCTTGGAGCTATGAAGACTTAAGAGGATTCGATCCAAAATTAGCACAACATACCATAGAATTGGATCCGCATGCTAAGCCCATCGTGTAGAAGTAGAGACCAAACCAACCTCACATTGAGCCTCTAATGAAGAAAGCGCTTAACAAGCTAATAGAGGCAAGCACTATATTCCCGATCAAGCACTCAAGTCGGGTTGCGAACTTGGTTCCTGGCCAGAAGAAGAGCAGAGAAATTAGGTTATGTGTGGACTTTCGAGACCTAAATAGAGCATCTCTCAAAGACCATTACCCGCTCCCTTCAATTGAACAAATACTACAAGTAGTATCCGGTTCGCAGAGATTCTCTCTCTAGATGGCTACTTAGGGTATAATCAGTGTGATGGTGAAAGAAGATGACCAATTCAAGACGGCTTTCACCACCAAATGGAGCACATATGCGTACAAGAAGATGCCATTTGGCCTATCAAATGCTTTGGGCCACCTTCCAAAGGGCAATGGATATGGAATTCAAGGGGTTGATCAATAAAATAGTTCTAATATATCTTGATGACATCACTATATTCTCAAAAATGCAGTGGATCACCTCTTTCATCTAAGGCAGGTATTTCAGAGGTGTAGAATATTTGGGGTATCATTGAATCCCAAAAAATGCATATTCTTGGCTCACGAGGGAAGGCTCCTAGGCCATATTGTTTCAAAGGAGGGATTGACGATTGACCCAGAAAGAGTTGAAGCAATTCGAGCATTGCCATTGCCAAGTCACAAGAAGGCTCTTCAAAGCTTCTTAGGAAGGATCAATTTTGTCCGCAGGTTTGTTCCAAACTTTGCAGCTCTCGTAAAGCCAATAACACTAATGTTGAAGAAGAGCATGGCATTTAAGTGGACATCTAAAGGCAAGGCAAGTTTTGAGGCAATAAAAGAGGCTATATCTCAAGCTCCCACTCTCGTCAATCCAGACTTCTCCAGGGGCTTCGTGCTATATGCCTTCGGTGGTGGAGACACAATTTCTGCAATCCTAGTACAGCAAAACAAAGGAGGATTAGAACAGCCAGTTGCTTTCTTCAGTCAAGGCTTGGAGGAATACGAGACTAGGTACTCTTTCATTGAAAAGCATGTCCTTGTAGTAATCAGGAGCTTAAAGAAATTCAAGCACCTAGTCTCAAACAACAAGATCCAATTATTAGTCTCTCATGCGGGAGTCAAGGACTTCCTTCTAAACAAGGATCTGAATGAGAAACGTGCAGGATGGATCACTCGTGTCATGGAATATGACATCGAGATCAAGGTCACAAAACTAGTACGTGGAAAAGGACTATGTGAACAGCTAGCCTTAAGTCAACAGTTGAAGCAGGTGATGAAAAAGAGACTGCCTTGGTACTACAGGATGGTCAAGAACATGAAAATGATGATGTGCCTACTCCTTGTTGGACTCAGAATATGATACACTTCCTACAGACAGACTATGCCCTCCAGAAATGAGCAAAGCGAAGAGGAGATACTTCAGATTACAAGCCATTCCATATGTGCTTGTTGATGGTGTTTTGTTCAAAAGGGACATCAATGGAGTTCTATTGAGGTGCATTGGGACAGGTCAAATTGAGAGGGTGTTACGAGATTTTCATGATGGAGATTCTGGAGGACATTTTGCCCCATGAGTAACAGCTCTCAAGATAATGAAGGCAGGATATTATTGGCCCACAGTGTTCAAAGGATCGCTATACATGGATAAGAAAATGTAAGAAATGTGCACTCTTCACAGCAAAGAAAGACTAGCAAGAAGACTTCCATTGCACCCAATTTTGGTTGACCAACCATTTATGCAATGGGGATTGGACTTCATCGGGTCATCAACCCAAACTCAAGCCAAGGCCACAAGTGGATTCTCATAGCAACAATGACTATTTCACCAAGTGGATCAAGCAAAGAGCGCTCAAAGAGGCAAACGATTCTAATATACTAGAATTTTATGAAGGGATAGTGACCAGGTTCGGTGTGCGCCACCACTATCATATCAGACAATGCATTGGCATTTATAGGTTCCAAGATTACAGAATGGGCTGTCAAGAATGGAATCTATCTGAGCACCTCTTCCAATTATTACCCACAGGGTAATGGACAGGCAGAGTCCACGAACAAAAAATTGCTAAGAATCATCAGGAGGACTCTGGATGAACACCAAAGAACATGGCATACCAAGCTAAAATCAGCATTATGGGCTGACAGAATAACACCAAAGAGGTCTACAGGTAATTCCCCTTATAAGTTGGTCTATGGAAAAGAGGCAGTATTGCCTATATCATTAGAACTGCCTGCATTGGAGTTCATGAAGCAGTTGGAGTTGGCTGAGTTCGAACCAATGGAGGCTAGGTATGCAGAGTTGATGGAATTGGAAGAAATTAGAGAACATGCAGTTCAAACAATTGAGAAAGATCAGGCCTTGGTGAAAAGATGGTTTGATAAGAAAGCAAGAGCAAGGACCTTCTCAGAAGGAGACTTAGTTTTGAAATGGGATGCAGATCGGGCAAAACCGGAAAGCATTCCAAGTTTGATGCCATTTGGAGTGGCCCTTACATGGTCATGAAATGTAAGAATAGCAATGCCTTCCAATTGTCTACATTGGATGGAGAAGAACTCCCGATTCCGGTCAACGGAATCTATCTTAAACATTGCTACTGAAGAGAAAAGTTCTACCCTTGTAAATATTAGCCTAGATTTCAATTCCCTAAGTGCGTATGCACATTGTCTTGTTGTAGTTAGGTTTCAGTTTCCCTAAGTGCTTTGGCACAGGTTTTTTTGCTCCTGGGTTGGTTTTCTACAGTTCAGCGTGTTCTCAGAGAAGGAGTTGTGGTATCAGGTTGGTTTCAAGGTTACTTATGACTCCATGCCCAATGGATCGCTAAAAGGCCATTGATCTTCTACCTAGCAAGCAGGTAACCCCGTAAGTCGCCAAATTGTTGTATATATTTACCCCCCCGGATAAATATAGACACCCAAAGAAAATCGGGTCTCGGAGGTGGAGAAACATGGTGGAAAAACATAAAGAAAATATGTATTCGGGTCTCCAAAACCCGCCAACAAAGAAAATATGTCGTCGGGTCTCCAAAACCCGACGCAAAAAGGAATCGTGTTTCGGTGGCGCAGAACATGTTGGGGTCTCTAAAACTCGACATCAAAGAAATCGGGTCTTAGCGTCGGGGAAGCATGTCGAGAGAACATGGTAAAGAAGCATGTCGCGAGGGTTGGAAAACCCGACATCAAAGGCAAATCGGGTTTCGGTTTGGGAAACACGAAACATGAAACATGCAGATCGCAAAGGATGTCCCGATGCTCGAGGGTTCCGCAAACCCGCAACAAAGAACATGTCGCAAGGGTTGGAAAATCGACGAAGGCAAATTGGGTTTCGAGGTGGAGAAACACGGGGTGAAAACATGTCGAGCCATCCTCCAAACCCGATGCAGATGCAAAGGAGAAACCCGAACCCGACGCGTAAGACCACGACGCGGAAATATTCGAGATCGCCATACCTTTTCACAGGAGCTCGATTCACGCAGGTTGGACTTTTCGGAAAGCTCTCGCGTCCTCTACCCAACTACGACTGGATATCTTTAATTGGGTGGGAACAAGTTCTTAAAAATGTAAAATACACTTCGCCACCGTTGTTGGTTGTTAAGATTCTCACCTACCGCCACGATTTTTTGAAGTTAGGTGCAGTCTTGGAGGTAGTTGGAGGAGCTCCGAATTCTTCTCTTCTCCCTCATTTTTCTTGTATAAATGGCCAGGAGAGGCTCTAAAAAACTTGTTGGGCATTTCTGCTTTGCACCCTCCCTTCTCTCCTGCTTGCAAGAGAATTTGTGGAGTTTTCAAGCCTCCCATATGGATTGTAATGTTGTTTTTTGCCTCTTGGCCATTGCAATGTATTGAATCGATCCTTGAGCAATATATGTATGTCTGTGATTGATTTTAAACCCTCTCATATATTCATTGCTGTTATTTTGATCTCTCATTGCATTTTGGTTTCCTGTGCATGGTGTGGTATTACATCTATGTGGTCTGTGTTTAATCTTGCAAAACAGATGTCCATCATTCCTCGGTGCATCACCTTCGTAGTTTAGGTTTTATTTTTATGCATTCTCTACCCTGTCTCCTTGGCAAGTTAGATTAGGTTTTTGGTAAATCCTCTGCATTTATTCGTGCATCTGAACAGAGGAATAGGAGCCGGCCTTCATCCGGAGAGCTTTTCCGATTTCACAAGGTCCCACACTTGGGAAAAGCTCCATGTTGTGCAATCGCACTGAGATTCTCAACCCATCGTGTTGCAGAGTCCCAGGGGTGCTGCGTTTTGACACCAACACTAACCTTGTAATATTAGGTTATAGTTTAGGTTAAAACTAATAACCTTACTAATTCTAGTCTAGGTCCCCTAAATAGGACTAATCAGTAATAGAGTTCAAACAGAATAAAACATTCCCGATTCAATTTCTGATTTGCATTAAGTAATTAAGCTTTAGATAGAAAACTTACACATCTTACCTGGCTTAAGGTCTAGGTCCTTTCTGATGCTATGATGACCGAAACCAGATTCTGATTACAATGATCAGCCAGAGTTAACCTCTGGAATCCAACAAAACTATCCTCTACGGTCATACATATATATATATATATATATATATATATATATAGAGAGTTTTAAAAGAACTTGAACATTCAAAGTTCAGTCAGACTTAATAACTCACAAAATGTTATTACAAATTGTTCATCCTGAATAAAATTAAAACATTCCTTGGATCAATGCAACTGATCCAAGGTTGAGTCATAAAGGTGGATAAATCCACAATCTTCTAGAAATCAGATTGTACTCAAATGCGAAGGATGAAAGAAACAAAAGAGTCCAAGCATATTCCAGTTCAATCAAAGATCTTAAGAGCAGAAAAGACATAATCCAAATCAAGCATGACTTCCCAAAACCAAAGGAACATGTCCTTATATAGGAGAAATCATATATCAACACTTGAATGCTCAGGAGAAAGTAACAACAGTTCAGGGTGTTACATATTGTCCCCATTTCTATTCCTATGCCTACAACCCACTTTACCATCCTTATTATTTATGACACATGACACACAATTCATTTTCATGCACTCATGACCTCACCTCATTGTACCATGATTTGCAAACCCAAATTCACCAATTACAACAATCCTCTTCATCCTCCTCTCCATCTCTATATTCCTCACTCCTTCATAGCCCTTTTGCACCTGTCATCTCCTCTTATCTATTTCCTCCTAACTTCATCACACCTAAGTTTCCTATCTTCAATGGCCATGGAGACCCTCAAGAACACCTTCACTCCTTTCATGTTGCATGTCTTGACTATGTTGATGACCTTACACTATTAGCAAAATTGTTTCCTCGAATCTTACATGACTATGTTATGCAATGGTTATATGATCTACATGTCCATTCAATAACATATTTTACATCTTTAGCTAATGCATTCCTTGCTCATTTTTCTATGAATATCGAACTAAGATATCCTATGCACAACTAGCTAAAATCAAACAAGGATCTAATGAACATCTTACAAAATATGTCTTGCGGTATAAGAATAACCTTTCCAAAATGACCAATGTTCTAGTTGATTCAAAATTGCAAGATTTATTCATTCAAATCCTTTTGCCTCCACTCCAAGAGTGTTTCATTTTCGATACTTCTCCTTCTTTTGATCAATTGTGTCACACGCTCAAATTAGAAAAATGTTATCTATGGGAAAATTGAAGTATTATGATACTTCTTCCACTTCATCTTCCAACAAGTTTCAAGCCAAATCCACATTCAAACCATCCACTAAGCCTACCAACTCTAAAGTTACTATCAATGTTATTTCTACACCAACCAAACTTCAATTATAATCCATGAGGCACACTTTTACTAAGCTACCTTACACACCTCAGCTCCTATTACCGTAACTCATTGAAAGAAATCTAATTACTCTCCCTCCACCACTCAATCTAGATCCTTCTCGACCACGTGGACGTAATTACGATGAAAATGCACACTTTGTGATTATCACTAATGCAATGGGCATTCTACTAATCACTTTTTTAAGCTCAAACATCTCATTCAAGATATTATCGACAATAATGTGATCAATATTCTAGATCCATATTCTAAACTAATCAACAATAATCAAAATCTTAAAATATTCAATGACCCATTACCTAATCATGACAAGTCGGCTATTGATTCCTCTATTAATCACACATATCATGCGATGCCTCCTCCCTCATCAGACCACTTGATTTTCTTATTTCTACTACTAACATGCCACCACCAATTATTACATTCTCAAATCATGACTACCATGCTACATTTTCCTCTGATTCGTTGTATATTGATGCTTCTATTGGTGCTCATATAGTCAATAATACTATGGTCCATCCCTCGTGCCTTTCCAATGTATGCTCTCTGGTACTCTTACTAGCTATCAAATTTCCAATCTCTTAAATCACATTTCCAGTCCCCAATTCTTACAGACGTGTTTTCCTTCCCATTATTGTTGTATCCCTTACCATACCAACATTTTTCCTTATTACATCTAAAATAAAATATTGTGACATGGTCTTAGGTCTCCCTTGGCTTCGGGTTGCCCAAGTTATCCCTTCCATGCTCCACTTATGCCTTAAGTTCATTCATAACAAGAAAGTTTTCACCATTAAAGGTATTCCACTACACACACCATTACCTTAGCCCATTCTCCCTCTACTTCAGCCCCAATCATGACATCTAGGCCTCTGCCACCTCTCAAGTCTAAATTTATCTTTGCACCTAGCTCTCCCATCCGTACATGGCCTACATCACGATCTTGTCATCCTTTTCAATCCATTATTCCACCCCTTCACATCATTCCCCATATATGAAGCACATTCCTATAGGTGTTTTCCACCTCCTTTACCACATCAGTCTCCCTCACATACACATATTTACTCTCCTACACCACTAGTCCTAGACCATGGTCACATGCCTTCTCCTTCTTAGATACCAGATAAGGAGCCCTTGCTCTTCGTTATCATCAAATAGCTTTCCATCACTCACACACTTTGGGATAATCACACTTATCCCCTCCTCCATCACTATTGGATGTCTCTATTATTTACTCTTAGCTTATTTTTTATACTCCACACTCTATTCTTCACATTAAATCTTTCCTAGCATCTAATCTCAATCACATACAATACCATCACTACCCAATGACACACTCTTGTTATATGGTTCATACTTGACTATTGAGGGTGTAATTCCTAAATAAACCTTGTGTTACACACATCCAATGGGGGGAAATGTAGCTCCCCTCATCTACACATCTTGCATATCACATCACACCATCACTTTCACATAGCATCTACACATCTTGGTTGTATTTACTCTTGTTAGCTTATATTATTTACATGTTGCACTTTGTTTCCTATGCTAGTTGGATACTTAGTATGTCATTATCTTTTTCTATACACACATGTGCATTCACATGGTACCTTAAGGTGAATGTGGGAAATTTTTATAGCTTCTTACATTATGCATGATTCTTTACTTTGTTCTTTACCTATCCCACCAAGGCTCTTAGGGGCATCTACCTTTTCTACTCTCATACTCAACACTCATATGTCCTAGAGTTATAGTATGTACTAATTTTCATTATAGTCACTTACTTATCACTTATCTATACATGATTTGACATATTATTTATCTTTTTAACATGTTAATGGGTGCTTCATGTGTAGCATTTGTCTTGTAGAGTACTATACAACCATTTTTATCTCGTACTTATTTTTCTATATTGTTTACCACTTTTTTTGGGCTATGCCCTATGTCTTTTTGATTATTATTTACTTACGGCTAATTTTTCCCTGATTGTCTTATGACATTGTGATTGATTTCCCATGTACGCAACACATTTTTCATGGTAACTCTTGTCTTCATAGTTGTTTGTTACATTGTATTCTATTGCATCCTGGCTCTTTTACACTAACACTTGTTTACTAGTCTATCTTGTTTACATGTTCCTTGGTTTCTACCATGCACATCACTTACCCCCTACAGGTATCCTATCGATAATATGCATATTAGTTTTATGTCCTCTTGCTTTCTCTACCTCATCCTATATTTTTCACATGCATCCCAAACAAGGGGGAAACTATTGGGTGGAAAAATCACCCATACAAAAGCACAAAATTCTAGAATAGAACAACACAATAAAGAATTGGCAAAGGCACACATTTATATAGTGGTTCATAATCATAATTGGATAAAAACACATAGTAGACACTAGCACCTAGTAACAAATAGGAATAGTGGGCACTTGCATCCCACCTAGGCGCTTGTGTCTTGGGGAAAAAACAGATAGTTTCTCAATTCCACATAGTTTCTATCAGTTACTATATATATCTACAATATCAGAATTAACCTTTAGTTACAAAATTCATTCATTTGGTTACAAATCGGGACATGCCAATCTACAATGGCACTTATCATTTGAGAAGCGTCATGGAAGGAGAGAAAAATATACCTCTCTCCCCAACACTTCTCTTAGCATGAGATGGACCAAAAAACTCATCATTAGTGTGAGATTGCCCAAAAACACTCACTTTATGCATGAGATCATCCAAAAACCTCATCCTTGGTGGTAGGTCCCTAAAATTCTTGACTCACCGCTTCTAACAACATCTCCAAGCCAAACAAGACAACTTTCTATTAGATACTCTCTCATACATCAGGTGCACTCTTTCCTTAGCTACTACTTTTACAAACTTTGTACTTACTTATACATATGTTACTCTAATTTTTCATATACAAGACTTTGACTACTCTCTTTCTCTTATTTTGCATGTTTATCTTTACAAGCAACAAAAATGGCTCACATCAACAAACACAATCTCCAATAGCATGCTTCTATGCATACGATTCACTTCTAAGATCTTCCTCCTTTTCCTAGTTGTCATGCTTCACATTGCGATCACTTCACACTTCACATGGATACTTGTCCACTCGACACACTATCAGATACACTCCTCTCTAGATTACAAGGTACACATCTTATATCTACTTTAAGTTATCAAATATTCACTCAATGGCATAAAGTGGGGGAAAATGTAGATATAAAATCTATGCACTTTGGTACATTTGTAGGTCCTAAAGCATACTAATGTATACATGATTCCTAAGTAAGAAAACTAGTGGTTAACAACTCCTTTTGGCTTTTTGGTTGCTTTATCTCTAGCACTTTATTGACTTCACACATCTTACGCTTCTACTAGCACTTGATCGATTTACCTTTTAATTGCCTTGGACACTAGCACTTAGTTAATACATAAGTTCCCATATTCTCATGTTCCTCTTGGGTGTTCTTGTTCATCTCTTTCTTATTCTTACTCTTTTTGGTCCTTTTCACTTCTTGGTCACCTTTAACACTTTTGGTCAGCCTTTCAGTTGTCAATTATGAAATTCAAACAAGGGAATCATATATATAATTAGTTACTTCTTCTAAATAAAGGGCCAAGCAATATAAGCATTATCTATCACCACCTAAGCTTGCACAAAGGCACAAGAGCACTATAAAGTACATATCTAGCACATCCATACAAGGGTCAAGGGATGCATTGATCTACATACACTACATAGGAGGAGTTCATTCTATTCCATCACACACATTTTTCATACTCAATAAAAATCTAGATCTATTCCGCCGATATCATCGTGTAACTTACACAAGGGAAACCTAGGGCATGGGACATATACACATACACACATAGAACTACATGGAGTCTGAGATGTAGTGCAAGTGCTCAGCATAAGTTCACTCTTCGGGTGACCATCGAGTCATTCCAACTCCACATTCTAGCATATTTTTTATTATATTTGATGTGGTTTGTGGGAATGTGTAGGTAGTCATCTGTTTTATAGGTTACAAGTGTGGTTAATGATCTAACAAAAAAACTAAAGTGATAAAGAATGAGTAATAATGAATAATTTCTAACGTAGAAAAGACCAAATTCTCGAGCATCTAATTAGATAGGCGTCCAAGAGTAGTCACTAGTTCTGGGGAATTTCTATTCTTCTATGGGTGCTTCTATCCAAAGATAGTTACGATCACTCCCGGTTGTCACATATAATCAACTAAGTCACCATCTCTCTCTCTCATTTTCTTAGGGTTTTACATCTTTGAATGCTTATTTTTTGCACATTATTATACTTATTTACTTGAATATTATTTTTTACAACAACTTACTCTAAAATAAATTTTTAATTCAATTTAGATTAAATCAAGATAATATTTATTTTTTGAATAGATGTGTTTTGATTTAATATTCCCCAAGACCAGACATGAAATATATGGCCAAAAAGGTGGGCCCAATAAGTCAAGTGATAGGGGAACCAATGGGTTCTCAACTTATAGATGTATGATTTGTAGGAAGCGGAAGGAAAAGGTTCTCAAGAGACTACAAAATCTATGTTCTATTTTGGAGACATGATTGATATGAAATATATTGCCACAAAGGTGGGCTTACGCAACCGAGAAGTCAAGTGATAGGGGAACTAATGGGTTCTTGACCTATAGACATATGACTTGTAGGAAGTGTTAATGCAAAATTACTACACCCTCCGAATGCTAGTAAGTGAGTTATCCGGGTAATCGTGTAATTTACTAACATGGTATTGTCTCAAGGTATGGGACCCTTACAATTTGAGACAAACCTCTAGATAAGGTTAGTTCCTCTACTTATACCTAATACTAACACTACTCCTAGAAAGGGAAAATACAATTATTCTAACACTAACCTAAAATTCCAAGGGATCAAAGAAGAGAGAGAGGGTTAGAGAGGTGTAGAAAGGGAAATCCTAAGCTAAAAGGTGGTGAAAACACTAGAATAAGGGGATGGTTGAGCTCTCTCCATGAGGGAAAGGAAAGGAAGAACATGGGAGAGAGGGCGGAGAAATGTACCAAAGATCAAGAAACGCATTCTCCACTCACCCATGCATTGACAACATAGCAAATATGGAACCTACAAGAAAGAGATACACACAACATGCCAAGAATGAATTAAAAGGCAAGGTCAAATATAAAAAGCTATGGAAGACAAAATGTGGCACAAAATAGATTTTAAATGCTTAAATATGCAAAATTCTATTATATTCATGGCAGAAGGTGTGAGATTATATTGTAGAGGATAGATTTGAGGTCTAGGACTCATGGGAAGTTGACCACCATTTTGGCATGGTGCCGCTTCTGAACAAAAGAGACAACAACCACCCTTCAAATGGGAAAATTTTACATTTATATAACAAAGATCTCTCGACCTACTGGCATTAATTACCTAACATGTAGTTGAGCCACTTGAACTACCATAATTAATGCGCAGCCCGTAGCTAATACTCCTATTATGATCCATTGCATCTTATTCCCTACCTTAGTCAACTTGCATAATTCTCCTATCTATCAAGAGCATGATTGATTTTCTACTAGCTGGTATCATTTTGTTTCTCCTTCTTTCCTGTTGTTTGCCAGTAGCACAAAATATGTTGTTGGTCGGTAACATCCGTACAACTGCTACCGGTGCCTCTACTATAACCAAATGTTATTTATTGTTACCCTCGTATTACTAGTCGGTAGCACCCAAAATGTTACCATCCAGTAGCATTAAAAATGCTAATGACACCTGCTCCAACCGTGTGACCCACCACATGTCCATCGTTGTCCCACTACTATCCTAGTAGCTCTGAAATACTACCGGTTGGTAGCATCCGTACTAATACTAGCTGGTAGCACATGAAATGCTACTGACATCCTTTCTCTCGCCGATTCTTGTCTATCTTGCTCTGCGCAGCTCTTCCATCCCCTAGCTCATTCCCAACTCACCTTCCATGTTGGCTCGGTTCATCAGTGGCTCGTCAACTCGCCACGTGTGCTTATGTATTAGTTAACTAAGATAATATAATTGAAACTAACACCGAATTGTTCCAAATTAAAGCTAACTAAACATAAACCATCATGCTAAGAGCTTAAGGATACTAAACATCATCAACATGTATAAAACTTTCAATAAAATCAAACTAACCTACTAATCTTATTCTCTACTCTTTGAATTCTAAACTAGAAATGAACTTATGTAGATCCTTATAATTCAAAATGTGATTGTTTGTTTGATCTCAAGGGTTTGAGAATGGATTCTCATCAAGACATGGCTATAAGGCCATTTGGATTCTCTCCATATTACTCAAATCTTGGATGGATGAAATACAAGGTGAAGATATTAGCTCAAAAATACTAGAGGATGCTCCAAGATGAAAATGCCTATAGTATATCATATATCCATGCAAAGGTGTTAGAAAAAGGTACGAGGAGGGTTATTTATATAACCCTTTGGTTTGAGAGGGCTTTGCATCCTATTATATGTGGGATAATAGCAAAGAAAGGTTAGTAATGGATAAGCATACTTTAAGTTTTCTTTAGGAGAGTTTAATTTATTATTAGTGACTCATGGGAGTTGAGGGGGGTGTCTTAATTAATCAAGGGTGATTAATTAATAGGTAGGTGAAATATTATAGAATATTTTTAGAGGGAAGTGAATATGGTATGGGTTATGAGAGGATTTTAATCCAATAAATGACAATTTATTGATTTAATATAAGAGAGATTAATTAATTAATTTGAATAGAAAGGAATACTAATTAACGAAAGGTTGTTAATCGGTATCCTGAGAAATAGGAGGGTTAATAAATTAGCATAATATAAGTAATTAATAGTGATAGAAGAGAAAAGGTTTGTTATTGATGATATGTCATCAATTTGTGGGAAAGGGATAATTATCACAATTTAAGTATTTAAATTTCTTGATCTAAATTATGGGTGTCTACATTTTCCCCTCTTTGGGGTGGTGTAAGCAATGCCACTTCAAAGATAGTAGACAAGTAAAAACATGTGAATTTTGAAGAGATAGAAGAAAAATTAGTGGAGTGAAGGATGCCCCTTGAGTGTCGATGGGGTGATGAAAGAGGTCGATCAATGATTGAAAAGATGAAGGAAATGGATAGAAGAATGAGGAAGGTCCTGGATTCCCCAAGTAAAATGGAAGAATAGTGTTGATAGGAGAATGATATAGAAGAAAAATGAAGACGGAGAGAAAAGAACTAGCTTTCATCCAGTGTGTTTAAACAACTTTGGTGTCATCATATTGCCAATGATCTACATCATTGGTCCTTATTAAAAATGTAAGCATACGAAAAAATTATAGAATGACATGAAAAGACATAATACAAACAATTGTCCATTGCTAAAAACACCCACTCCATGCAACATACAAAATGCAATGCAATACGAGAAAGTAAACAAGTTGATCTAATAGGGAAACAAGTACAAACACACATACTCAAACCAACAACGTTTAAGACGGTTGCACAAATGTTTTGTTATCAAGATGGAGATCCCAAATGTTCTTGTGTAATAAAAAGGGTTAAAAGTGGTGCCCCAAGAAAATATATATACGAGGGGAGATATGGTGGACGCATGGGTCTAATGAAAAATCATTCATGCGCTACAAAATAGTACCAAGGAACTCATTGTGCAAGATAGTACGGACGGCTCAAAGCGAGACCAGCTTTGTGAATGGGAGGGTAGATCCAAATGATACATGAGTCATTACGAAACAAGTGATAATGTAAGTAAGATATAATTTGAATACAATGTGTTTGATATAGGCTTCAATTTTTTTGAAGGATCTTTTTACAATTTTTGCAGAATTTTTTTTTTTAATTTTTGGATTTTGAGGTTTTACCAATGTTTTTGGATTTTTATTTTTACCAATTTTTAGGATTTTTGAATGTTTTACCAATTTTTGGATTTTTTTTTTTTTGAATTTTTAGGGTTTTTGAAAGTTTTTCAAGCTATGTACAAGAAAAATGAAGATGCAAAGATGCCCCCAACGAGAGGTGAGAATGTACAAGGAAAATATTTGTGCATATATACAAGAAGAAGATATGTTGGATCAAGGCCAAGGAAGATAGGTTCAACATGATGATGAAATCAAACCAATGAAGTGCTAGGAAGGAGAAAGTGTGCCCCCAGTGTAAGTTAGCCAAGAAACATATGATAGAAAAGAAGGAGAAGAATATTTTATTAAAAGGGGACAAAGGTTCCCATAAACATGGTAAAAGGAAATCTTACACCCATGGATGTTCTGAATGAAGCAGAAGAACAGTGTGAATGCTATGGAAAATATGGAAAATGTAGCTAGAAGATTGGCGATGAAAACATGATTAGCCAAAGGCACAAAACCATGAGACAAAATACGGACTAAAGCAAGATTTTGAATAAGGTCCAAAAAAGACACTTGGTAACATACTAATCATGTTTTCTCATAGATATCCAGTGTGTGCACATGGAAATTAATTACTTCTTGAAGGGAATATTTGATAGACAACAAGTGAAGACATGTTATCCAATGTGTAGGAATGATTTATTTTGAAAGGTGATTTGTGAATGGAGGGTGGAAGAAGATTTGTACATTGTTTTGATGTCATCCAAGCGTCCATAACTCTGATGGAGATGTATTTGATTCTAGTCATAGCATTGCTCTACTATCGCCTGGGCATCTATCACCCCGATAAAGATACTAGAAATACCCCAAGAGAGGGTTATATATTTATTTTATTTTTTCTTTTGATTTTTATTGATTCTTTTCCTTTTTCAAAACTTATTTTAGCTCTCTTGATATTTTTAACAAGGGGTTAAGAATCATTGATGGATTAAGTTAAGGATATGGAAGTGATTGCGATGATGACATTGGCTAGTGTCAACAAATACGTCCAAAAGTTCTTCACAACAAGTTTATTAGATGTATGATAGTAATAGGATCTCTAAGAGGTCAATCGTTCTTTAATTTACCAAGGTGATGAAAGATCAAGGTCAAACGAATATCATATAGATAAATTCTACCAAATGTGTGTGAATATTAACCAAAATATCATCGAAGGGATGAAAATGGTGGATGAATTACAAAGGAATGGAAATACAAGGAAGAAATAACATCCATGTGTACACAATACCTGATTACAATGTTTTTGATCTTCATACCTTTGAATTTTTTTGTAATGTTTTAATGTTTTCTCATTTTTTTGTATTTTTGAATTGTTTCTATTTTTTGTTTTTTTGATGGTTTTGGGAAGTTAGAACCAACAATGTCACTTTTCGTGATAAGATCCAACAATGATGTTTGTAATTTATTTTATAAGGGAGACTAGGAGATTTATTTATCAAAAGTAATATTATCTCCAATCTTGATGACTATTGTGAGCTCATACTCAATAAGTGATAATGACTTATCTTACAACATGAATTTTGTATGTGGGATCTCAAATTCCTTATCTATAGGTTATGCACTTTGTGCCAACTTGATGGTTACATTGGTGTGTATTCTTGAATCACATTTGATTTTTAACTTTATGGTTATTTGACTTGTTGGGAGCTTTGGATCTCTTTTGATTTTTTATCTTATCTTGATAAAGAAACTATTTAGGTTTTGTACAAGCTAATGCATGATTTTCTTGATCCATAGAAGTAGGAGAAGAAATAGGATGTTTATGATTGAATAGAGGAATGTGAGGAATAATGGTGGGCTAGTCCCAGTCATTGATAGAAGGATAATATGATGGATGAAAATGATATGGTCCAAGAATTGAAGAGGATGGGTTACTAGGAGGTGTCCCATAGACTAAAGATGAAGGGCTACTAGGATGTGGCCCTAGGATGGAATAAAATGGGATACCGGGAGGTTTCCCATAGATGGAAGATGAAAGACTAGTAGGATGTGGCCCAAGTATAGAAGATTATGGGCTACTGTGGAGGTCTCCCATAGATGGAAGATGAGGGACTACTATGGTTCGGCCCAAATATAGAAGATGATGGGCTATCCAGAGGTGACCCACAAATAGAAGATGAAGGGCTACTAGAGGTGGCCCACATATAGAAGAAGATGATGGGATACCATGAGTTGACCCAATATGAGATTGTGATTGAGGAGTTGTGATATGTAAAGAATGAGGGGTGATGAGAATATAGGCCAAGGATCAATGCAAGACCTGGGCATTTCATCATGCAATGAAGAATGTGAAGATGGAAGAACAAGAGGAGGATCAAGTTCGATGATCCTAGGGTCTTCCTCTATTTTCTGACAAAAGTAATCAACTTCTCCCCCACAATACGATAACATGTTAAGGTAAAAATATAATCCTTTCTCATGGTCCTCGAGAGGGATGTCATTGTGCAGCCCCATGAATTCTCTTATTTCTTCTTCATTCTGAAATAAATCATTTGATATGGTATGTTTTTATTAAATCATGGTAGATTGATTAGAAGGAAATTTTCTAACTAGTGTGGAAGATGTAGAAGATGTTTGGTGATGATTGATAGAAGAAGATGACTCAAGAGATGAAGTATACTTGGATGGAGATGTCTCGTAAGTGGAAGTAGATGGGGATTTGGAAGAATTCATTATTGGTTTTCCTAGAAGATGGCATAGTGTAGGTAGACAAAGAGGGTCACATAGCTAATCAAGTAGATTATGATGTAGGAGTCAACTTGGATGATTGATTAGAGGAAATTTTATTCACATGGATTTTCAATGGAGGAAGTCGTTATTGAGGTGACTGGTCAAAGAGGTATTGTCAAGAAATGGAGGACCATGACATAGGATTCACATTAAATGAATGATAAAGAGGGTCCTGCAAGAAAAGGAGAACCGCGACTCAAGATTCAAATTAGAAGTATGATGGGGGTCCTGAAAGAAAGGGAGGACCATGACTCAAGATTCAAAGTAGATGAATGATGGGTAGAATTTTTTGTGGCACAAACCCTTAGAGGAGGAAAAATTTGTTTAGGATATTGGTTACTCCCTAGAAGAAATTTTATTGAATGAAGATCAAAGACTAAGAGGAATCGAAAGAAATTTTGGATTAGAATCCTAATAAGATTCAAAAGAGCCGGAGAATAGTTTGGATTGGAATCGAAGAATATTTGGAGGAACTTGAATAATAATTTGGATCAGAAGTGTCCAAACCATACCACCAACTATGAGATGAAGGTGGAGAATGGGGTACCCAAATGGGTTCTCTAGCTTGAAGAACCAAACATGGTTCAGTCATGATGGGCGTATTTTGATGTGAATCCTTAAATATTAATTCTTTATTTCCATATGTATAAGGAACCCTATAATAATCAATCATGGATGGTCTTCCTTAAGTCTAAATTCCTAGACCTAGATAGTGTGATTAAACTCCTTAAAATAGAAGGAAGTTCCATGTCAATTTGGGTAGCATACCGGAAAGCAACTAAACATTTTTCAAATAGGTAAGGGATGCTTGTGTGATTTTCCAAAGGGATTCTAAGGAAAACATACATCATGGTAACATAATTTCAACAATCCAACAAGGTTCGAAAAAAAAATTGCAAGTGCAAATTTCAAAGTGGTTGATCAAAAATATTGTCCTTGAAAACATAAGTCTATAAGATGAATAATCACAAGGAACAATCATGCAAGTTCAAAACATAAATCCAATCTACAAGGAAATACTCCCTATGCAAAAATGTGTCTCAATGATAGTTTGACGCAAGATGATCAACTCAATGTCAAAACTTACGTCAAGTTTAAAATAAATAAGGTGTAAGTATTAACAAAGGGTTGAAGTGATTTCTGATCAAGGTATACTATAACCCATCTAAATACAAACAAGGCCTAAATCTCAAAAAGTGGAAGTTACAAGTGCAAGCAACGCAATAATTCCACTTAGATACATTTAATCAAGATTTGTGGAAAAGCAAGATATTAGTATCGATATGATCTTGATATGATGTAAACAATTATAACAACACTTTTCAAGGTTGAGGAAATGTTTGGAAGGAGACAAATTCAAATTATACCAAGGATTTGCTAGTGTGCGAGAAACATAACGCTACAATCTCAAAACTTAAACCCAGTTTACGAGAAACAAGATATAAGGATCAAAATTGTATCAATGTGATGTTAGAAAAGTAACACCTCAAAGGAATATCGATGATGAGAAATCCTAGCTACAAATGAGACATCTTGACTTGGGTATCAAGACAAGGCTATCAAGATGTAAAGATGTACCAACACACTTTTAATGTTTACCATCCAATATCTCAAGCAAGGATGAATGTAAACAGTGTAAAATTGGTGGACATAATCAATCAATAAGCACACACATGTTGCTCCTATTTTGATCAAAAATATCAACAAGATAGCAAAGGAGTAGATCAAATGGGGGTGAAAAATACTTGCGTCACTTTGGCAGAGTTTCACCTTGTCTTATGGTGAGTGAAAAAACTAAGACAAAGTAACACTTCACAAATTTCATGATGAATGATGCTTGGCTTGAATTTTAATGGACTCTCCCCTTGTTTGACAAACAAGGTTTTGACTCCAAAAAAATTATTTCCTCATGAAATATCTTTGAAACATGATTAGCTTTGAGTCATTCAAGTTGGCTCCAAGATGAAATGGCTTCCTAATTGGTTCTCTCAACTAGGTGTCACAAATTATCTTTTCAAGTTCAGTTTTCCAAGAAAGTCACACTGACTAGTCTTGGAGTATCTCAACTTTACTTTACCCCTTCAAATATAATGAGCAATTAATGTGTTTAGTTGTATTCTCACTAGGGTCGCAATATGGATAACTTTGATGCTAAATCTCACAAGTGTAAACTAGTCAAGTAGGTGTGTAAATCACTTCCTTTTTGTCCACAAGGTTCTCTCTTGCGTGGACTACTTTGGGGTTCTAGAACATCCCCGTTGTTGTAACTTAAATATTATGCCAAGGGGATTTTATCCTAGTTAAGCATTCAAACCATATCTCTTAACCGAACCTGTAATTACAATGTTTTGAATGTGGTATTTTTTTATCTTTGAACTTAAAGAGGTTTATTCATACACCATTTGGCAACCTACATGAAATTGCATTAGTATTTTTTTTTGTTCTTGATTCTTTGCAAATCGTATTTAGGTCTTGCACGTATAGTTTTAGTAGTGCTCCACACAATCCAAAATATCATATAAAGAGGATAAAACGTTGTTTTTGATTCTCAAGATCATCCTAAGATGCAAGAGAAGAGAATATGCAATGAAAAATCCAACTATTAGAAAATAATGGAAAAAATTAACTCAAATACATGAATCATTCATTTTATCCCATTGAAGTTCATTCCCTTAATAAAAATTTTAATGAGATGTTTTCGAAATAATAGAAAAAGGTGTAGAATTGTTTCTGATTCCCAAGATCACCTAAAATGTGTGAGGGAAGAGCATATGTGATCCTAGCCTCATAAATGAAAATGCAACATTCATTAACTTTAATCAAGAAAAATTAGCACAAAGCATGAAAATATACCCTGCAAAATACAGATGTTAGTCTCAAATAACCCTGCAAGGTGTTAAAACATCAAGAAAACAAGCTTTTACAAATTTTTAAATAAGACTTAAATTTGTACTATTATGCCTACATGCCCCTTAGAACATATGTGTGCCCCTAGCATCACATGCATGCAACTAGTAGTGTGTACATGCCTCTGCTAAAATAACAAAGTGAGCTAAGCATGTGTACATGCTTAGAAGTGTATGTGCGGGTAAATTAATAGGTGCACGTGACTTTCAAATAGAGAGTGAAATAGAGGTATATAAAACACATGTGTGTACAGAGATGTACTTGTGCATGTGTTCAACTATATGTGTAGACTGAAAAACTACAAGGAAAACAAAGGTCTAAATTGCATGTGCACAAGTAGAGAAGCATTTGTGCACCCCCACAAGCGTATGTGCGGGCTTGACCAAAACTTACACAGGTACACTGATATCAAGACAATCACATGGATTTGAGTGTGCATGCTCGTCTATTTGGTCACATACACACGAGTTCTAACATATGTGTGCCCCCGTAAAAACACCTGTGTGTGTACCTATAGATGATGTCAAAATATAGAAATCTAACGTATGCACCCTAAAAAAGATCAATTTTTTCCTAATTTAGCTCAAATATAATGACAACCCATCACAATAAACCCCACAAGAGAGACTCAATGCATATAAAGTTAGTAAAATAACCTAAGGAATTTAACTTATTTCACATGTGCATAATTTGGGTTAGCAAAACTTGAGAAAAAATAGTAAAAATTTCCATTAAAATCAAAGAGACTATGAATCCATCCCACCGGGCGTGTCAAATGTGCTCATGTATTAGTTAACTAAGTTAGAGAATTGAAACTAACACCTAATAGTTCCAAAATAAATCTAACTAAACATAAACCATCATGCTAAGAGCTTAAGGAGACTAAACATCATCAACATGCATAGAAATTTGAATAAAATCAAACTAACATGCTAAGATTAATCTCTACTCTTTGAATGCTAAACTAGAAATGAACCTATGTAGATCCTTAGCAATCAAAATGTGATTGTTTTTTTGATCTCAAGGGTTTGAGAATGGAGTCTCATCAAGACATGGCTACAAGGCCATTTTGATTCTCTCCATATTACTCAAAAGCTTGGATGGATGAAATGCAAGATGAAGATATAGCTCAAAACTAATGGAGGATGCTCAAAGATGAAAATGCCTATAGTTTATGTTATATGCATGCAAAGGTGTAAGAAGAAAGGTAGGAGGAGGGTTCTTTATATAACCCTTTGGTTTGAGAGATATTTGCATCCTATTGTATGTGGGATAATAGAAAAGTTAGGTTAGTAATGGATAAGCATACTTTAAGTTTTCTTTAGGAGAGTTTAATTTATCATTAGTGACTCATGGGAGTTGAGGGGGTCTTAATTAATCAAGGGTGATTAATTAATAGGTAGGTCAAGCTTATAGAAGATTTTTAGAGGAAATTTAGTATGATATGGGTTATGAGAGGATTTTAATCCAATAAATGACGATTTATTGATTTAATAGAAGAGAGAGTAATTAATTTGAATAGAAACTAATACTAATTAATGGAAGGTTGTTAACTAGCATCCCGAGCGATAAGAGGGTTAATTAATTAGTGTAATGTAATTAATTAATGGTGATAGAAGATAAAAGGTGTGTTATTGGTGATATGTCATCAATTTATAGGAAAGGGGATAATTAGCAAAATTTAAGTATTTAAATTACTTAATCCAAATTATGGGTGTCTACACCGCACATGAAGATCAACTCAACTCGCCGTAAAGCCCATCCAAACTTGCCAAACACACTCAACTCACTAGCTAACTCATCCGAGCCAACACACGAGTTACTCTTTCCTTTCTAAAACCCGAGCTGAATTTGATGGTCTCCCACACGTCCTAGAATTTGAATGGCTAAGTCCATTTTGGTAAGTTGTTTAAATTTATCTCAAGGTAAATTTGGAACAACAATTTTACAACCTCTAGGGAACATCTACCTGCTAGATGAAGAGACCGGTACCCTTGAAGTATCCATTGGGCATGGAGTTAAGCCTAACCTTGAAGAAATTGATCTTTCTTTTGAAAACTTGTCTCCTAGACTCGTGTGAACTTAATATGGGCTAAAATTGCCTCGGTTGCTCTTGAAGCTTATTTTTGGGATATTTTGATTGAACTTGTAGCTTCCCTCAAAAATGAAATTTTTTTACCAAGGAAATGGCACGAGAAATTTTGGTCTTGTGACTAATTTGTTGGGGTTGAGATATCCACTTTTGAAAACTTCCCCAAAATCTGATTTGTCATGAACCCAAAACTTATTTACAAAAAATAAAATCATGCATGCCCAAAACGGAACATGCAAAGTGTGCTCAAACACTTCTTCTACTGAAAACAAACCTACACTACCCTACTCTAACCAGAGACAAAGGAAACTAAACAAAGCCCGCAAAAAGTAGGGAAAAATAGCTTCCCTTCTTTATAAAGTGCGGCCATGTAATTAATTTTGTAATGAACATGGCCTTAAATAAGAATAAAAAACCAACATGGAGTTGTGTAATGTCCCTTTTTCTGGGAAATTTAAGAAGACAAATAATTGAAGACCTTCAACCCATTTTCTCTCCCTATGGGTTCAAGGATGAAGCTAGGGGATTGTTTTGGAGATGTTTGTTGTCTATTATTTGCATTGTAACCCCTTGGCATGCCTAGCGCTACAAGTGGGAGTCTTATTTAGTCTTAAAAAGTGCACATAGGCATATAATTTCTTAATATTAAATTAAATAAAGTGCACATTAAGTGAGTCTTTTAAGTATTTTAATTAAGTTTTAAGTTTTACTTCCAAAAGGGGTAGGTAGGCCATAGTTATAGTGCACCCCTTTATCTTATGAAAAAGGAGGTTGTATGGCCTTAGTGGGTTATGTTGATTTGATCATTTATGCCTCTCCATCCTTAGAGAAATGGGATGTATGCCCTAGATTTTCATTTTCTCTCTCTCATTTGATTTGGAATTAAAGTAGATCTGATTGTGAAGACTCATTGAAGGATTTTTGTGCTTGATATTGGTCTATATTTCTTACTAACCCTAGCACTTGGTTTGGGAGTTGGTTGGTGGATATTATGAATGATTTAAACTTACATATTGTGGTGATTTGAATTAAAATGTCATTATATCCCTAGCGCATCATTTTGGGGTGTGTTCTTATTGATTTGGCTTCCTCTTGGAGTGTTTTCTTGCTGGTTTAATCTCACTTATATATGTTGTTTTATACCAGCCCTAGCGACTTGGAGAAAGGGTGGTTTATGCATGATTTGATGCCCCAAAAATATATTTATGTTGCAGATCTGATTTAACATAATTTTTGAGTATGTGTGACCAAATTTGGGGGTTTTGGGAGTGATGCAAGTGCCGAAATTAATTTATGTGCAAAACAACAATTTATTTTGCCCTAGGCGACTTGCTCTTTTGGTGTTTTGGGAGTTTGGTAACTATTGTTCTAATTTGGTTTGGATCATCTTGTTCCTTATATTTTTATGAGCCCATACATATCTCATTTTCCTAAATCAGAGTTACTTTAAGGAAGATATGAATTTTTTAAAATTGCAGCAATCTGGGGTTTGATTATTAATTGTTTTCAATTATATGTGATCATATTTATGTTATTTCCTAAATTGTCCAAAAAGGGGACATTACAGTGGTATCAGAGCAACTTTCCTCTACTCTTGTGGGTGTTGTTTGTAGATTATTTTTAATCATGGAACTAACAAGTGATGGGGAATTGAGGAGAAAGCTCTATAGACTTGAGAGATGGCTCAATTATCCTCCACATGTGAAGAGTGTGTTGCTCAACACTCTAGAAGAAGCGGAAAGTTGTTTGTCTATGATAGAACAATCAAATTATGGCTCCATGTTTTCAGCAATGGGCTCTTTGGTGACTCATTTGGCTAGATCTGAACTGTTGAGGCATGATGAGGTGGATGTGAGGCTCATGGTCATCACTTGCATTAGTGAAGTTACAAGGATAACAGCCCCGAGTTTTCCATATAGTGACACCACCATGGAAGAATTCTTTGAGCTCGTGATAGAGAGTTTTCAAAGGCTTTGGGACATCACAAACCCTTACTTTGGTAAGAGGGTTAAGATCTTGGAGAATATGGCAAAGGTGAGATCTTGTATACCAATGTTAGATCTTGATTGTGATGATCTTATTCTTCATATGTTTGAAGTATTCTTTTTTTTCATACATGATAATCATTCAAAAAATATAAGGGTTATAATGAAAAAAATCATGTCTTTGGTTTTGAATGAACATGAGGCCCCTCTTCAACATTTTTTATTTGTACTTGAGGAAGGTATGAGACAAGAAGCATCATGTATTTCTCATATGCTAGCCAAAGGTGTTCTAGATCAATGTTCAAACAAGTTGAAGGCATATATGGTAGCAAAGTCTCCTATGAAGGTAGAAGGATCAAAACTACAATGTATGAACATATTGGTACTTGATGATGCTTTTTGGCATCTAATGGTTACATGCATGATGAAGGGAAAATGATGGAAAATAAGCATGTGATAAAATACAAAGAGAGGATAGTTCTTCAAGAGGATTCCTATGAAGGAATCAATAAAACAAAAAAATAGATTTAAGGGAAGTTGTTCAACAACTTCATGAGCCATTTGAAGGGCAAGAAGAAAGCATGGACAAGGACATCACTAAAGAAGGGAAAAAATCAGAATTGAAGAGGGAACATGAGGATGGCATGGGTAGAAGTTATACTTGTGGAGAAGAGGCATTTCCAGGTACTTTAGACCATTCTTAGCTTGTTGTTCTCTATGTAATAATAGTCATTAGAGAGCAAATAAATGTCTTTATTCATCTAAAAATGAATTTTAATGAAGCCCCAATGAATTACAAATAAGGTTACATGTTTCCAAGGTAGAAGGTCATGTTTCGTTTGAAAATTCTAAGTATGAAGGTTTTCCATGGCACAAAGGTATGATGGGCAGCCTCAATCATGTTGTTTCAGATGTATTGCTTCCTTTCATAAGGGAAATCCATTGGCATAATGAATGGTAAGAGATTCCTTACATGATTTATATTTCTAATTTTCCCTTTTCTTATATGAATGATGGAATAGGAAAAATGGGGTATCATCACACACATGTTACCTCATTATATGAAGAAGTGAGCAAAAACTTTATTTGTGAATTCTTTGTATTGCTTATACTTCCATGTACTTGTGAGATGATCAAATTAAATATTCTATTGTTCTTATATCCCCAAGCCAATTCCATGTTCAAAAAGAGTTTCAGTTTTGGGTCATAAGGAAGGTTATTGGGATCATAAATGTTGAGGAATAGGGAAGACAATGGATCTACAAAGAGATATTTACAACCAAGAAGAGTTTAAATTATGGACAATGGATCATAAGTGGATAGGGAAAGGAAAGTAAAAATATTGTCTATTCATGTGTGAATTTGCAACCAAGAAGAGTATGTGTATGCCTAATATTTCCATTGATATTGATATGCACATTGTTGTTATACACATGTTCAGTTTTTGGGGACATGTTAGCACGCCCACAAAAGAATTCAATCACACAGTATGCTAATTTTCATTTTAGAGCATCATTAGTACATGATACCGATCATTTCTAGGTCATTTGACACTATTGTTACGTTGGGATCAGCAAAGAGGAAGGTATGGTATGAAATTTTCATGCTATGTTCTAGGAAATAAAGGAAAATATAATGAATATTCAGCTATGAAAGGAAGAGGTGCAAAGCTTGTCATGAAATTCACTTTGGATCAGCTTTACATCATGTGTGTGAATGTGTTTTAGAACTTGTTCTCATGGTAACAATGCATTGTGTCTTGTGAGAGTGAAGTGTTGGCCTTACCTAAGTTGATTTGGGATACCTTGAGGTAAAATATTTTTATTTGAATTGTTATAATTTATTTCAGTAGTCTTCTTGTGGCTTTTAGAGCCATAAGGCATGGGGATAATGGATATTTTTCCATTGATACACCCACACATGGATCGAAGGATGAATTAGGGCTCACACAAGGACAAATTTGGAGTTTTAAAGATGTTTATTATTTATCAGATTTTTATTTTATGATAGTATTTGGTTTTCTTGCACAACCTTGGGAATTCAAGGAAGTATGGGGCAGCCATAAAATGCATGGAATTAGTGAAGCTACAACAAGAAAGAATGGGGAGCCAACTCCCATAACTACAGGGCCCAAGAGAGTGTTGTCAAACACTCATGTTTTCTTTCATATGTTTGTTTCTTGTGTAGGTATAAACATAAAAACCATGAGCAACTGAGATTCATTTGGGATCCAGGCACTTGTGATTGCTTGAGGACAAGCAATCTTGGGAAGGATGACTATAATTTTCCCTTTTACTGACATTTAGGAAGATGGATAATTGAATACCTTTGACCCATTTTCTCTCCCCGTGGGTTAGCGGATGAATCTAGGAAATTTTTTTGGAGATGTTTGTTCTATGTTATTTGTATTGTAACCCCTTGGTATGCCTAATGATACAAGTGGGAGTCTTATTTAGTCTTAAAAAGTGCACATAGACATATAATTTCTTAATATTAAATTAAGAAATTAAATAAAGTGCACATTAAGTGAGTCTTTTAAGTATTTTAATTAAGTTTTATGTTTTCCCTCCAAAAAGGGATAGGTTGGCCATAGTTATAGTTGCACCCCTTTATCTTATAAAAAGGAGGTTGCATGGCCTTAGTGGGTTATGTTGATTTGATCATTTATGTCTCTCCATGCTTGGAGAAATGGGATGTATGCCCTAGCTTTTCATTGTGCTCTCTCTCTCATTCGATTTGGAATTGAAGTAGATCTGATTTTGAAGACTCATTGAAGGATTTTTGTGCTTGATGTTGGTCTATATTTCTTCCTAACCCTAGCGCTTGGTTTGGGAGTTGGTTGGTGAATATTATGCATGCTTGAAACTTCCATATTGTGGCAATTTGCATTGGAAGGTCATTCTAACCCTAACGCATCATTTTGGGGTGTGTTCTTGTTGATTTGGCTTCCTCTTGGAGTGTTTTATTACTAGTTTAATATCACTTATATCTGTTGTTTTATACCAGCCCTAGCAACTTGGAGAAAGGGTGGTTTATGCATGATTTGATGCCCCAAAAATATATTTATGTTGCAGATCTGATTTAACATAATTTTGTGAGTATGTGTGACTAGATTTGGGGTTTTGGGGAGTGATGCAAGTGCCGAAATTAATTTATGTGCAAAACAATGATTTATTTTACCCTAGGTGACTTTCTCTTTTGGCTATTTTGGGAGTTTTGCAAAAAAATTCTAATTTGGTTTGGATTATCTTGTTCCTTGTATTTTTCAATTTTAGGCATATCTCATTTGCCCAAATCGGAGTTATTTTGAGGAAGATATGAATTTTTGAAAATTGCAGCAGTCTGGGGTTTGATTATTAATTGTTTTGAGCTATGTGTGATCATATTTATGTTATTTCCTAACTTTTCCATAACAGGGACATTACAAGTTGGTTTCTCACCTCTCCCAAAGTATCAATGAACAAAACAATTAACTCCTTTAGTTTTTCTACATTTTCTTGGAGGTGTTGTTGTTGACCCTTGGTGCATTGAAACTCTTCCCCATGCTCGATATGACCATGACCAAAGGCAACTTTGTTTTTGGCTCCGAGCTAGCTAGCAAATACCTGATTGGGCATATGGCCTTAGGAACCAATTGGTTTTTATTTTAATCTTCCCATTTCTTTGAAACTCATCCCCATGGATGGGGACATCCTATGAGACTTTGTTGAAGAATGGAATTGGTTGCAAGATAATTTGTTGTTTGGTTTGCTTTTGCAAACAAATCAGCCAAATATTTTTCCTCCTCTATGATGATTGATTTGACATTGTTGTCATCATCTTCCTCCTCTTCCTCAAGCATGAAGCTTGAGAGATCAAACTCCTCCACAAAATCAGATTCCTACAAGGATGAAGTGGAAGAAGGATCTGAAATTTCACCATCAAAAGAAAGCAAGAAGCTTTCTATGATTTCTTCTTCATCCAGGATCGAGAATCTAATTTTTCCACCTCTATGGCATGAATCTCTTAATGAATGGTTGCAACATTTGAAGATGTTTCTAGTGGATCAATGCATTCTTCCAAAAGTTTAGAAAGCTCCAAACATGTAGAGAAATGAGGATCACTTCATTCAATTGGAATGTCTTGCCACTTGGAAGATTATCTTCCTTTTTTGACTCTTTTGGAGACAAAACAAGAGCCTCCATGAATATGGTGCCATCATGCACACTACATTCAAAATATAGAAACTAGTCATCATCTTCTTTTTACATTTTTTCTTCTATAAAGTTAGTTTCCATATTTTTTCTTGAACTCCAACCTCTTGTGAAGGCCTATTCATTAATGGAATTTTCTTGATATTGAACCTTGCAGCCCACTCTTTCAAGTTTCTTACAAGTTCCTCTTTTCTAGGCTCCTCAATTCTCTTCCCTTCTCAGCCTGATTTTCTATTTTTCTTCTTCCCAAAATGGATTTGGGAATGCAAGAGGAGGGGTGGGTTGGGATTCAACTAGTTCTTGCATTATTTGTTGAGGAGGGGATGGATTTTAGAAGGGAAAAGGGTAGAGAATTGAAGGTGGGGTGGAAGAGTAGAAGATGGAGAAATGGATTTTACAATGGGGGCGATGCAGGAATCTAGGAAATTGAAATTCATGTTGGGATGATGCAAATTGGGGAGGAGAAATATAAGTACTATAAGGTGGTGGTGTATGACTTACCCATTGACAAGGTTTCTTGACACTAAGTTCATAAGATTTTATCTCCTTAATCCATTTTGCAAGTTGGGGCAGTATTTCAACCATGAAATCAAGCTTCTGCTGAGGGATGAAATGTCTTAGAATAGGGCCAACCCACGGACAAGGGACCCTAAAACCAATTCTAAATGCCTTCAATTGAGATGTAGCCTTGTTCTACACCATGTTTACCTCCATTATCCGAACCTACATCTTCAAATCATCCTCTCTGGGTGTAATATTGCCACCAAAATCTACATATCCCTACCTTTGAATCACTCCATAGTTTAGAAAATGGCCAAACCGACTCGAATCCTTCTTATGTGAATATGCATATTGTTGATCTTGATTTTCATTATAAAGTTGATCCGGAGGTGCATTGAAACAACTCAAGAATAATTTTACAAGTTTAGAGGTGGGGTAAATTGGTTCTACTACAAGTGATAATTTCATGAAGGGAATGAAGTCATGATTGCACAACTTCATGAAAGAAGAAAATGGAAAATATATGAAAATGAAGGGAACTAATGAATGGAAATTAATGAGAGGAATGGGAAAGGTCTTCGGTGAGATGATGGGTTTTCTGTAACAATGGAGTTGCCATGTGTACTTAAAAATGCCTCCAAAGGCTTAAATATTCACTAGAGCACATCAAACTTGATGAAGTGAAGTGGTAAGGTGCTTCAAACCTATCCCACCAGGTATGCCAAAACTATTATTACAAAATTACAACACCCTTTGAATGCTTTGCAAGTGAGTTGTCCGGGAAATTAGTTCAATTTACTAACATGGGATTGTCTCAAGGTGTGGGAACCTTATAATTTGAGACAAATATCTAGATGAGGTTAGTTCCTCTACTTATCCCTAATGCTAACACTACTCCTAGAAAGGGAAATTTAATTATTCTAAAATTAACCTAGAATTCCAAGGGATCAAGGAAGAGAGAGAGGGTTAAAGAGGTACAAAAAGGGAAATCCTAAGCTAAAAGGTGGTGATAGTACCAAAAGAATGGGATGGTTGAGCTCTCTCCATGAGGGGAAAGAAAGGAAGAATATAGGAGAGAGGTCGGACAAATGTACCATAGATCAAGAACAACATTCTCCACTCACCCATGCATTGACAACACAGTAAATATGAAACCTGCAAGAAAGAGATACACACAACATGCCAAGAATGAATGGAAAGGAAATCCTACAAATAGAACTAGCTAGGGTAGATAAAATGTGCCACAAAATATATTTTAGATGCTTAAAATATGGACAATTCTATTATATTCATGGCAAAAGGTGTGAGATTGCATTACAGAGGCCAAATTTGACGTCTAGAACTCAAGGGAAGTCAACCACCATTTTGGCATGGTGTCGTTATTACAAAAAAGACAATAACCACCCTTCAAATGGGAAAATTTTACATATATATAGCAAAAGAGATCTCACCTACTAGGAATTAGTTACCCGATAAGTCGTTGAGCTACTTGAACTACCATCATTAATGCTTAGCTCATAGTGATACTCTTGTTAACAATTGGTTGCATCTTGTTCCCCGCCTTAGCTGGTTACATAATTCTCCTATCGGTAGGGAGCATGATTGATTTGCTACCGGCGGTAGCATCTTGTTTCTCCTTCTTTCATGTTGTTATCTCGGTATCATAAAATCCATTTTTAGTGGGGTAGCATATTTACACTTACTATTGGTTCCTCCGATGTCGATCGAATTTTATTTGTTATTACCTTCATGTTATCATTCGGTAGCAAGACCGAAATGTTACCAACACCCACTCTAACTCGTGACCTCACCGCATTTCCATTGTTTTCCCACTACCATCTAGTAGTTCCCGAAATACTATAGCTAGTAGCATCCATACATGCTACCGACTGGTAACATTTGAAATGCTATCGATCGATAGCATACGTACTATTATCGGTTGGTACCACATGAAATGCTATTGGAAAGTAGCATCCTTGATGCTACTAGCATATTTTCTCCACCGCTTCTTCTCAATCCCACTCAGTAACTTGGCCATCCCCTAGTTCAGCACCACTCACCTTCCACGTCAACTCGGTTCTCTATGGATTTCTAGCTCGTCATGCATGAAGATCAACTCGACTCACCAAATAACCCATCTAACTCACCAAACACATTTATCTTGTCATCCAACTCATCCGAACCAACCCACAAGCTACTCTTTCCTTTCTAAAACCTAGAGCTGAATTTGACGATTGCTAGAACGTCCTAGAATTTGAATGGCTAAGTCCATTATGGTAAGTTTTCTAAATTTATCTCGAGGGGTAAATTTGGATCAACAGAAGCAATGGAGAAAATTTCCCAAGAGGTCATGAAATCCATGGTGGATTGATAAACATAGTTTCATTCATGTGGGATATTTTTTTATTTTTAAAGGGTCTTGGGACCCAAAAAGGAAGCAAAAATTTAAAAGTGTATAATTTACAAGGAATCGATATCATTTTAAACAATCGGTACCGATTTTGTGTGAATCGACACCAATTTAAAATCGGTACCGATCAGTCGTCGAAGCCTAAATATAAGATTTGGATAATCACGAGAGGTCATTGTGCTCATTATGTTTGTTATGATAATTTGCTATAAATTTTTGAGTTTTGTTATTTTGAGAGATGGAGGATAGCGAGAGTGGACAAAGGAGATGAAGACCATCTCAGATATAGGTAGGTTCATTTTTGTATTTTTGAATGTGTGTGTGTATGTTTTTTGGATATAGGATCAATATCGATCACTAGGATTAGCACCAATTTAGATAAGATCGTCTTGATCTATAGGGATCATTATCGTATTATATGTTTTCAAAAAATTGATGGAGTTTCTATTTCAATGACTAATTATTTTTTTGTTGTTTTTGAGGATGCAGGTGAAAAGACATATGTTGATTGGGGACATATTTTCATCTTTATTGGGGTGGTTATGCAAGCATATGGGAATTAATGACTAGGATATTTTGGAGTGTGTTGGGGTTAGGTGGATTACGCCATTATAATCATGCCCATCATGATTCGAGATGATGAAGGCCTTTCTATAGTAGTGGGATGAAACCACCAGGATATTTTAGTTGTTTATAGGGAGATGAAAATCACTCTAGAGGATGTATACATGATCATACAGCTTCCTATTTAGGGTGATCCAATTATGTCGATTGATAAGAAAGGATGAGGGAAATGATGATGAGGTTGTATGGAGATGATTCCCTAGACATGATGTATGTTATTGGAGGTTTAGCATTGTATAATTTTTACGATGATGAGATAGTGGGGAGTACCTTGACCACAATGATTATGGTGGGGATTAGTTGTTATGTTCTACCGATTCTAGTGGAGGATGTTTTCCATCGAATTATCTCGAGGTGGTGGTCGACTTGATAGATTACCAAAAGTTTTTCTTGGAGACCAAATCTACTAGTGCGAGTGTATATACGAGTTGTGGGAGTGGTTGATGGTGCAGAGGTATGGAATGGATAAGACATACATTTTGTAGTATTGGGTATATAAGAACATTAGGGTGATCCAAATTGTGGATCTTCCTTTGGCTAGGTGGTATGATAGGGATTTTTGTGTCGGATTTTGAGATGGAGGAGTAATTTTTCCGGGATGCAATATCTTAGAGATTATAGTATTGTGTGGGATTGTTAGATGGATTGGGGGATGATGATGTAGTATGGAGGGCATATCTATAGGGAATGGTCCTGGAGAGGGGTATGAGTGTATATGATGCAAAAAAAAGATATGGATGTGGGGATGGAGGGTAGAGATGGTGGATTTATCACAATTTAGGTGGGTGTGGTGATAGTTCAACTTGGTAAAGAGTGTAAAGAGAAATCCTTTCTTCTATAGGAGAGTGGAGGGAGATATAGAGTTACCGACTACATAGATGCTAGATATTTAGGAGATAGTGAAGAAGGAGGTATTACTAATCAAGATAGATGATGTTTAGGTGATACCCAAGTGCACATTTTAGTGGCGAGGGGGATGTTAGTTTGAGGGAGAGTATTGCAAGGACACATTAGGAGCAAAGAGAGGAGGATGTGGAGATGGGGAAGTGGCCGAGGGGTAGGAAGGAGGGGGTTTGAAGGTGGAGTTGGAGAGACTAAGGTATTTTTGGTTGATATGAATGCTTGGCTGCCTTAGAGGTTGATGATGTGAGGCTAATGAGGGTGTTGGGATATTTACAATAGGATTGGGACCGATACCATTGGTAGCATGATTTATTCAGGAGTGGTTTGGTGTGACCAACATCGGTTCAATCAAATCGGGAGTGAGATTTCTGGTAGGGGAGGAGCATTTAAAGGATTTGGTAGAGCCAAATGTGGAGGTGAGATGGGGCCACTTTGGATGGTGAGTATTGCTTAGTAATAGGTCATACAAAAGGATATGAGATACTATGGGGGTGGTAGAGGAGAGGCTCTCACAGGTGCCTCGTTATGCACGATATGTGGCTGTAGCCAAAGGAAGATGTCTTAATGGAATCTTGAGGCTATCACAGGGGAGTATCGATGGGCCTATAAGGGAGCCCGAGGGTGGATTAGGGGGTATGGAATTATCGATGTACAATTTATGATGTGATTATTGTATGTTCCATGGAGCCCGATTCTTGGTGTACATCGATTGTGTGTGTGTGTGTGTGTGTGTGTGTGTGTGTGTGTGTGTGTGTGTGTGTGTGTGTGTGTGTGTGTTTGATTTTTGGATATGGATGTATAAAATGTGTTTTCATGATTTTGATGTGATGTTTTATATGAGTTTATAGATAGAATTTAGATACAATGATGGTTATGGTACACTGATGATGATTTTTTTGTTAACTATGATGGATTTTAGGTGTGATTATATTATGTGAATGCTGATTTCATTTATTGGTATATATAATGATGGTTGATATGTGTTTGATTCTTTATTTGATTGAGTATTTATATGTATGTGATTGTAATTTTGATGTTAGTGCACTTGCAACCCTAACTATTGGTAACATATAACTAACAATGGTTAGTCCATTTTAAGGTTATGTGATTGATTTAAGATGAAATGAGATACATTATCTAGTTTTTGGACATGTTCGAGAGGTGCACATATCTTATATAAGGAATATTTCTCTCCTTAGAGGTCCTAGGTTTTACCCTAGCTTTGTTTTGTTTAATATTGTGTGAGTTGGTCAATATGGGAAGCTTCATATTTAAGGGAAAGTTGATCAATTTGGGAAGCTTTCCTGGGAAGATAAAGGATTTTAACACGTTTAGAAAGTTTATAAATGCAAGAAGCTTTTAATTTGTTCCATATATGTGGATTTTTTTATATTTGGGTAGTCATCCTTTGAGGGAATGGTTTAGAGATTATTTTGATTTTGGTGATGATAACTATTTTTTTTTATATTTATCCTTTGAGGGAGTTGTCTATAAGATGTTTTTCATCCCATAGTATTTTTTATTCTTTTAGCTGAGGGTGGGCCTAAGAGACCATCTAAGGAGGGTGGGTTTGATATACAAGATAACATACATATCCTTAGCATGTCTTTTGTTGATGGATAAGTGAAGTAGGGGAGTAATTATTACGAGGTCCCTTACTTGTGAAGGGGACTTGTCCATGTGGAATATGTTATGAGAAGGGTCATGGTGCCCATATTTAAGGTCATATTAGGTATATTGATGGGAGACCACATAATTCCAAATCATTACTTAGGTAAGGGGTTTTAGTGTTTTTTTGAGAGTGGAGGATCTTAGTTGGACTAAGGTATTGTATGTAGATATGTTAATAGTATAAGGGTCATAAGTGTGAGGTGTTAAGAGGCTCTTTTTAGGTTTACCATCAAGAGAGGCTAAATGATATTACCCATATCCATATTTTTGAGTGATGATGCATGATGCAAGCCAATTTTGAGAAAACTTCCCACGTTTACTGATTTTCATATTCATGACATGTTGATTTTCATTAAGGACAAGATCACCGATATTTAATTAATGTTCTTTGAGATGTTTATCATATGCATGTTTGATTCATTCTTGATAGAAACTAATATGTTCTAGGATAGTTAGTTGGTGTTCATCTAACAATTCAAGTTGTGGTAGCGATTCGTGACAATATTATTCCTCGGGATGAAATATTTAAGGGAAACACATAGAGATGGGATTTTGAATTCGAGTGAGAGAACAACTTTGGAGCCATATATTAGGGATAAAGGAGTAGCACATGTAGGATTGCTAATGTTAGTTAGATATGACCATAGTGCAAAGGGAATTGAAGGTGCCAATTTTTTCCATCTTGATCAACAATTTTGGTAAGGATTTTGTTGAGGGTTTTATTAGATGCTTCATCTTGGCCATTGGATTATGGATAGTATGGTGTGGAAAATCTTAATTTTATATTGTAAGTGTCACAAAGTTTTTGAACTTTCTTATTTTTAAATGATTTACCATTATCTATGATGATTTTATGAGGGATGCCAAAGTGACAGATGATGTGATGATGGATGAAATCAATGATCTTATCTTATTTAGTGGATATAAGAGATATATATTCCTCCCATTTTGTGAAATATTCAACGGTTGTGATGATGGAATTATATCTTTGGGATGATCGAGGGTTAATGAGGTTGATGAGTTTGAGCCTTCATTATGAAAAGGGCCATAAATATTGAGTTGGTTGAAGGGAATGACTGGGGATGTGTGTAATATTAGAGTGTTGTTGACATTTGATGAACTTCTTGACATAGTCACAACAATCTTGATTAAGTGTAGGCCAATACTAACCCACCCACAAGATTCATTTAGCAAAATCTAAGCATTAAAGTGACCTTCGCATATTCCATCGTGGACTTCTTGAATAGATTGGTGAGCCTCTAGAGATTTAATACAACTAAGGAGAAGGTTTTCAAACCCTCTCTTATAAAGGATATCCCCTAATATCACATATCAAGATGAATGTTGTTAGAAGGACCTCTTACCATTTTTGGATAGATCCAAGGGTATTTTTCTTATGGAAAGATAGTTGTTTATTTGAGTGTATCAAATGTCAGATTGGTTATCTTCTATATGAGTGATGGTAGGAAGATTAGTGTTGTTATAAGATGGTTGATCAAGTTTGTGTACAATAATGAATATTTTGGAATCATATGGAGATAAAGGAATGAGGGATGTGAGAGATGTCGTAGTATATAAAAATTTATTAGATGGGCATAAAGTTTTTAGATTTCATAATTATCAAAGAGCTTCAGGAGATTATCGATGATGACTTTATATTTTTACAACATTTTGTTTTTTACATTAATACGTTCCTTTTACTTGATTGATGATAACTTGGGAATCATCATAGATTTCAAGGATTCCTAAGCCAAGAAATGTAGTGGTTTGAAGACCTGTGATGAGGGCTTTGCATTCTACCATGTTATTTGTGCACTTGAAGTTTAATTTTAAGGATAGCGAAATAAGAGTTCCCAAAGAGGTATTATGACTATTTTGGCACCCCTTGTCTACATTTAGACCCATTAAAGAATAAGGTCATTTTTAGAGGAGTTTTATCATGATGTATGGTGTTGATATACTCATCATGAAATTTTTCACAAGGAATTTGATTATTAGAAAGGGGGTTTACGAGCTTTTAGCAATAACCTTCCCCTTGATAGATTTTTTAGAAATGAATTCAATATCAAACTATTTCATAAGCATGATCCATCTAGTTATATGATCCTTAGAAATGGATTATAGTGCATGGATTTCAATGGATTAATGTTTATGACTACATAAGTTTTGTGATTAAGGAGGCAGTGATGAATTTTGGAAGTTATGAAGCATAAGGCACAACACAACTTTTCTGCATCCGAACAAAGTGGGTTTTGTAATCATGAAAGGTACAACTTATGTAACAAATTGTCTAATTTATACCTTTCTCATTTTTATGTGCTAGCATGGCTCCTAAAGCATGGTTAGTAGTAGAGATATATATATAAGGATCCCCCTCACGTGGAGGTCTAAGCACTAGTGGTGATAAGACGTACTATTTGAGCAAATCAAAATCCTATTGACAATTATCATCCCACTTAAATTAGATGTCCTTCTTAAGAATGTGGTGAAAGGGTTGACACCAATATGATAAGTGATAGATAAAGCAATGGATCAATTGAATATTCCTTTGAGGCTACGAGTTGTTTAATATTGGATAGAGGCATTTTGATTATGACTTTGACTTTGGTGGGTTCGACTTAAATTCCCGATCGATACTATAAATCCAAAGAGATTCCCTAGAATGACCCTAAACACACATTTAAGCAGGGGTTGGTTCAAGAAAAAATGTATTAGATGGGAAAATATTATTTCAAGGAAAATAAGATGATCCCTTCGTTGTTTATATTTACTTAAGAGATCATCTACATAGACTTATACGTTTTATGGATGAGTTCATGAAAGATATAAGTCATGACACATTGATAATTTTAATATGCACTATTCAAGCTAAAGGGCATTACTTTGTAATAGAAGGTTCCCCATAGGGTGATGAAGGATGTATTATGTTGATCTTCTGGTGTAATGAGGATTTTATAACTAGAGAAACCATCCATAAGAGATAATATTTCATGTCCAGTCATTAGATCAACAAGATTATCAATATTGGGTAGGGGAAATCGTCTTTGGGATAAGTGAGGTTTAGGTCTCAAAAGTCTATACACATACATTATTTCCTAGAGGTCTTGATTATTGGTAGATGTTAGAAACCCATTAGGAATAATTGATGGGTAGTGTGAAGTTGATCGAAAGAAGAAACTAAAATTCTTCTTTGAATGGTAGTGCAATGTGGGGATGTATTCCAAGAAGGTTTTTCTTTCTTGGATTAGCATTAGGCATAGTAAAAATATTGTGGATAACAATGTTAGGGTCGATACTGCACATATCACCGTAAGACCGTGTAAATTCCTATTTATGATTGGATAAGAATGTGGTGAACTCACAGAGTTCCTATGGGTTTAACGCTTGGCTGATTTCTACAATGTTTGGTTATTAGGGTGTGCCTATATTAACTTTGATGGTAGATTTCTTGAGAATAATATACATATCGAGGTGGGGACTATTGGAGACAATGATCTTTAGCACCCATATACGTTAAGATGGCATTATCTCATGAAAATGGAGAATGTTGATAGTGGGAGAATATTATTCTATCATTTCGTAATATTAATGGGAGGGACGTGATCTTTCTATTAGCATGGTAAGGCAATGGTCCTAGTGTGATTGCATTGATTAAAAAAAATTGGTAGGGATATATATGGTGTCATCAGTGTTGGAGGGTATGTCCGATTTATAATGAGGTGGAAGGTTCAAATCTTAGCGTTGGTAATGGTGAATTTGAGGAGGAGACTTTGAATTTGAGTCCATATTTGTCGCGAGGTTTCTTCTAGATCTTAACAAGGTAACTCATGTGGGTCTTGTTCATATCTACCTGACCAAAACCCTTCCATGCACAACATGAAGAAGGTAGGTTTGGGTAAATTGAGGCTTATCTAAAAATGATAAGTTTGAGGTGAATCGTTTAGTGCGTGGATGATTATCAATATGGAAAGAGGGGTAGTTGATGTCTCCATAAATGAGTCGTGTTCAAAGAAAATGAGGACCAAAGGAATAGTATTTCCAACATTAGTCTCATATAGGGATTACTTTTCGGATCTCCCATATGTTGTTAGTGTATAGAGTGTATTGAGAGATTGGAGTTAGTACTCCCCCATCGAGATACATTACATCATATATTCAAATTATTAATTATCTAGTAATTTGGATGCGGGAATGAAAGAACTTGTGGAATATTGATCTAAAAAGGGGTGCTTTGTAAGGGAATAAATATGTAATTTTGCATATAGGTCATATGACAGGATTTAAAAATATTAGGATCGATATGAACCATAAATTTTTTACCTTCATATCCATATTTCAAGCAACGGTGTAAGGTTGGAGGGACACAATGCATGGTGTGGATCTAAGGACATCATAATAGTATGTTATATTAAAATTCACATACAAGGCGAAGAGCTCATTAAGGACCTTCACACATATTTTAATAGGTAGGATTATTGTGCCCAAGGTAGGAGAAAAAGTATCATTGGAAGCACATAGGATAGTAGATGAGCGAGATGGTTTTAGGTAGTTGAAGTTATTTGAAAGTGTGGGATGAATTGTCTTGATGTTGGCGCCATCATCAATAATGACTTTTTTTAAAATAGTATCATTTATTTTGGAAATAATGAACAAAGGGAGATCATAGTCCTTAGGTTGTAATGATGGGATCTTAGACTCATCAAACATGATGGCTACAGATATTTTTTAAGACACCAACAAAGTTGGTAAATGGACGAGGTTCATCTGATGGTACTAAGATGGCTTGAAGGAATTTTATCATAGCTTGTCGATGTTGAGGGGAATTTAAGATGAGTTCATAGAGGGATATCTTGACAAGTGCTTGATGTAATTATTTTAGAACAATATTTTATATGGATGTTGTTGATTGAGTTTGTGTGGATGCAAGTATGGAGACCTTGGCTTTAGGAGATGGTGGATTCGATGACTTAGGGGGATCCGCAAAGACGGATATTTTAGGCCTATTTGGATTATGGGATTTTAATTCTTGGGTGAGATACCTTGTGGTTATGTGGGATATCAATTTAGAAAAATGGATACTTGTTAGAGGAGGTTATGCTTTCGCTAGGTAGGTCACTAGGTGATGTTTTTTCAATTCCAAGGGTCTTAAGGGTAGACTTGACTTGGAGTTTTGATTTTTTGTTTAAGAATTGATAGGTGGATTAGGATGATCTTTATTTTTCAGGATGATACCTTTATTATAAATTCTCTAGATTACATCTTGGAGGGATTTATAGTTATTAGTGTGGTGTCCTCACATTCTATGATAAGCATAAACTTCATCATATTTATACTAACTAGGTTTCCACCCACGAGGATTGGAAGGTTTGATTAGGGTAACTATATGACTGATGATTGAACAAGATTCTCAATAAATATGATATAGTATCATGGTGGATATTTTTGGATGGCATCGACGTTTTAGGATTTTGAGTGTCATCGAGATGTTTTGGGAGCATGAGACACAAGAGGGAGACCTTATGGAACACATTTATGTGTGGGTTTAAGAATGGATTTGGATTCTAAAATAGTGACAGGAAGTTTTGATGAAGGATTTCACCCTATGATGCAAGATAGTGGTGATGTATCATTAGGTATATTTATCTTGTGATTGTCTTGTGAGAGTTCTAACTTATTATGTGAGTGGTGGGACCCTATTATAGCTTCCAAATATTAAAGGCACGTAGGTGCGCATAGCCAAGAAGGAAGTGCGTGAGTAAAGGTGTGCAAGGCAGAATTCAAAAGGGGTTCTTGGAGAACCAAGGATGTGTGTTTGCAAAGCACAATTCGGGACTTAGCCATTTTTGGCCTTTTGATAGAACACATGAAGAACGTGTTCCATTTGGATAAGGTTCCAGCCTGGCGACAGGGTGTCCTGGAAGGAATATACCTTGCAATAGGAAGATCCAAAAATAATCATGACATGGAGAGGCATGCGCCTAGGGTGACCCACACCTTGACACTTGGGGCCAGATCTGAGGTTGCAGAGATTTTGTTAGAGCTCAAATGCCTATTTATATTCACGCCTTGCAAAGAACAGGGACATAAGTGAGGTAGCGAGTTCTACAAAATTACTTTGTGAGAATTATGGGATGAAAGGGGTAGATGATTGTAGGAATAATGTAATGAGGGAATGGGGAATTAAAATTTTATCTTTTGAGTATACATGTATGGATCTAGATATGGCACATGACTATGGTTTGCCTCTCTATGATGCATTGTAGTAAGACTATGAATGAATATGATAAGGTTACCACTATGTTTATATTAAGATATCCTTCTATATTATCTGCATGTTTCTACTCTACTTTTGACCTTGTATAATCATGGACCTTACTTGAATGATTGAGTATATTTGTGGATTTGCAATTCTTAGTTCTATTAATTTTGTTGCGCACTTTGTTTCTGTTATGACTGAAGGGGTGTAGAAGTCGTCCTGAGCTCTATAGCTTCTTCATGTCTGTTAAATCACTAAGTCAGAATCATGAATTATGCCTTCCATTGAACTCACATAAAAGAGAGACTCGGCTCCCTCTCGCATGCCTCGGTGAGTGCCCAACGCCTGCTTGGGTGATAGGCCGGCACGCATGAGGTTCCCTTGTTCTTGGTGGGGTGTAAAAATGACTACATCTTGGTTCTGTCATTGTCAAGACCTCTTTTCAAGTTGTAGTGGAACATGGCATACATCATGATCTGTGCAAAAAGTGATGGCAGAGTGCTTAACACTTGAAGGTGTTGAAGATTGGTTTAAAAGCACAGAGGATGAATTCACTCAGAGATTCAGTACTGGATCTGAGTTTGATACATGAAGATGGGTGGAAGACACTCTTTATCATGAGTTATATGAAACCTTCTTCTATTGTTTCCCAAAGAGAGTTATTTGAGTGGCTTTCGGCTTAGACATCTAGATCAGGGTGGTATTATAAGTCACACCCTTGGACCCAAGAAACATATCAGAACTTGCAAGATGCTGATCTAATGTGGACCCGTGCTATCGATCATTAGTGGAAGGGAGTATTGACTAGCTACACTCTGGAATACGCCATTTCCACATATTCCTATCCAGAAGTTGCTGAGTTTGAGTTTTTACGAGAGCCTAGAGGATCATTTCTATGTGTTATCCCCTAGAAATAAAAATATTAATGGTAACCATGGGTTTAGAGGCATTTCCTATGGCCGGCTAAACCACCCTGAGTGTTTGGCAAGGAAGCCAGGTTGGGGAAGGATGGCTGATCTGATGACTGAAAAGGAAAGGGAGGAGAGATGGCTCAAGTATAATGAAGCATGTGAAAAGGAGATTGATAGACAATGTGGGATTACAAGTGGGTTATGGAGCTAGACATGGTGGAAAGGAGTTGAGGTTCACGCGGAGGATGTGGAACCCGAATAGTCTGTGATACCCCATCTTGGTAAGCATGGGAGAGAAAACCTTGTGGCTTCTGATGAGAGTCATCACGTAGAGAGAGAAGAGTCATTGGCATGGATCTGACCCCACCTAGTGACAAAATCTTGGTGTTTGGTTTATTTGAATTAGGGAAAAGTACAGTTGATCTATTTGATATCGCAGTAGAAGCAACTAGTCGACACCCGGAGATACAATTTCTCCTTTGGGACTTCTATGGCTTCACACACTATTCCAAAGATTTGGTGGAATTTTTAGACAAGGCACATATACAACTAGTTTTGGAAGTTTGTTAGGAAGTGGTCAAGGAAATACGACTGGGAGTGGTACTAGTTCACAAACTATCAGTGTGTAATTTAGTGGGATGATGGGAGCATTTGACATGACAAACATAGGCCCTGTACCTAACACAAGAGGATCTAGAGGTGGAATTGGTGGAGCTAGTGGCTCAGGATCTAGTGGGTCCGGTGGAGGAGGAAACACCGGAAGTAACCAATGGACTGGATCGGGAGGATAAGAACCTCAACCACCTCCTCAAATCTTTTTGAGATGTCTCTACACTTACCGGTTACATGGGATGGATGACATCACAGAGCATGTGCATAAGTGTGAGTTGCTATGGCGTGCAAAGGGGATCAAGACCCAGGATCGAAAGGCCAGTCAATTTGTGATAACTTTACAAGGACGCACACATAGTTGGTATAGAAAGTATGACCCTCATCGACTATTATGGATTATACCGCTTTAGAGAAATGCATTCTTTATAGAATTCCACATACCTGAGTTTGAACAGAAGAGCATTAGCTCTCTCAAAGAAATCCAGAGGCATGGCAGAGAGTGTGAGGGAATATGATGCATGCTTTAAAACTCTATTGTCTAAACTATCTTATGATATCCACCCTTCACAACATGCTCAGTGGTTTTTCGGAGGGTTGATCACACCCTTTAGGAGGGCTTTGTCTCATAAAACATTCATGGACCCACGTAAAGCGTTAGAAGCCACTTTATGCGCTGAGGTAGTTGGTAGTGTTGACATTGGTATTAGCCCATTTTTGGAGGCTTAGATTATTGCCATGGCTAAGCAATTAGAGAAATTATCTTCCAACACAGTTCCAGAGATTCGCAGTGGGATGTGGTGCACATATTGTAACGTAGAAGGGCACACAAAGGATAATGGTGGGATATGTACTCGGAAGGTGGTGCGCGCTGTAGCGGTTAATTGTGAAATATTTCATGAGGACCATGATGCAAGTAGGTGCCCCTACTACAAAGACGTGATCCACAAAAACGTATCATGTTATTACAAGATATGTGCCTCAACCACACATGACACCAAGGATTATAGATTGATTGACCAGATTCATGAGGTAATTGATCTTTGTGTGCACCAGACTAGCATTGCCAGTAGTTCCAAAGGAGATGAACATCGGTATAAAGAGCACAGAGATGGAGATGCGCATGGAATAGGGTTTTACGGAGGATTTCAAGGTTGTGGTAACCACAAAGGAAGAAGTGAGTTTCCACGTGGGACGTGTTTTAATTGTGGAGCCACAGACCATTATAAGCGCGAATGTCCAGATCTACTACAATGCTCATGGTGTGGAAAAAAACATAATTACGAAGAGTGCCCAAAGTCATACAAACATATGAGTCAAGAAGCACCAAAGGATAAGAGCACTTTGCCATGGTGATTATTAAGAAGGCTGATGTGCAATGGCTCCCATGAGTAATACGTGAATCAGAACTAGAACCTGTTATGGTAACAACAAGGGTGGATTCCATGCACGCAAGGGAAGCACCTAGGCTAAGACCTTTGATTTTGAGGGAAGAAGTAGTGCATGGGAAGTATCCAGGACCCCACGCACTGCAGAAAGAAGTCTACTAGGAAACCATGGACATTATTCGAAGCTTATAAGGGGAGATCCAATGCTTGAAAGAACAAACTAGAAAAGATGAGCAAAGAAGACCAGTAGAAGCACCAAAAGATGACTTGGACAAGGTTAAGGAGGTGTGTAAACTACTGAGGTAGGAGAATGTTATTCCCCTTCTAAGAGCATGGTTGAGAGAAAAGGTACCACGTGTCGGGGAAGAGCACGAAAGGCAAATCCTACATGCAAACCTCCCACCTCACAACCTTGATTATGACAAAGAGATTACCTTGAACACAGTAGTGGATGGATGGTTACTTAGCAACATCCTCATTGACACAAGCGTGGAGGTTAATGTTCTCACTCTAGATGCCTGACATCAAATGGGAAGACCTGCATTATAGCCATCTTCAAATGTGCTATATATGGAAAATAAGACAAAGGCAATGCCCATAGGTGTCTTGAAGGATGCGACCATTACCATTTAGGGGACTAGGTTCACTAGGGATTTTGAAGTCTTGCGCTTGCCAAGGTAGATAATTTCCCAACTTTACTTGGGCGCCCGTGGTGTTATAAGAATAATGCAGATCTCTAGTTTAACAAGGGGTACATAAGCTTTGAAAACAAGGAAGAGAGGGTGATTATACTGCTTGTTGATGGGAATTCCACCCCCTATACTGAACCCCTTGGAGAGGAGGTCCTGGACAGAATATATGTGTGCTCCATAAGAGATCCAGAGACCATCCACCCTATAAGAGGAGTCATCCAGTTTGATGATGCTCAATTTATCAGTGATACTACCAATATAGCATGCAATAATTGGGTGCATGGGACTTATGAATTGATTGGGTGACATCTGAAAGGATCAGTGACCAAGGTAACAATGGCACGTATAGTTCGGCACCTGGGAGGAAAGGTAATAACCAAGTATTCTAGGGATGCATACCCTGAGGTCTTTTTAAGAGAAATGGAAGCTCACTGGAGGGAGGACGAGCGACTAAGTATGCTAGGTTATGTTTTGATAGGCACAACAGTGAGGTGGTGGGCCGTGTATAGTGAAAACTTGTTGGAATGGTGCGAAGTTAGGATTACGCTCATTGTCTAATTCTCGAAGAGTAACATACCCACCGTTATCAAGGATTACAATGGCAATGGACCCGCCTCTTCCCACATTCAGGCTTGTGAGAGGGTCTGGGGAGAATGCGCGAAGCTTTACCACCCTCCCTTTGGGTGCACAAGTTGTATTCAACACTAAAAGGATGTGCATGTTCCTAGGACATCCATTCGATAATCACCGCCATACGAGAAATTGGTAGGAATTAATGGTGACCTGGTTCACACATTCGAGTACCGAAGTACCAAGTAACTAGTTGATGAGGTGTTGCAAACTATCAAGCACCTCACTCTAGGGGATTGCACCATGGTAGAAGATAGATTAGTAAACTTACTTGGTGGACCTAGCTTGGAAGCACAGTTTAAAGAGGAGGAACCAAGACCTATAATTTGAGTGCACATGTGAAAAGGAGAAAGGAAAGATGGTATACGTTATTGATGGAGAGGAGATGGAAAGCCTGAATGTTGACTATTCGGTTTAAAGCACGCGAATTAGTTAATAGTGTAGATGCATGTACGCGTGTGTATCATGAACCACTCAAAACCAAGAAAGTTAACATCGACTCAGAGAAGGATCCCAAAGAAGCTATCATTGGGGACTACCGGGTCGATAAGGAAGTATCAAAGATCATCGATCTCTTGCATTAATTTGAGTATTTATTCCCATGCGGATACCATGAGTTAAAAGGTGTCCACCATTCATTGGGGAAATGAGGATAAAGTTGAAAGATGGTGCGCGCCCGGTCAGGAAGAGGCCTTACAGGATGAATCCCAACATGTGCGTAAGGGTTAAACAAGAGCTAGACAAAATGATAGCATCCGGTATCATTGAGGATGTGGAGGAATCAAAATGGATAAGTCCAATGGTGATTAGCATAAAGAAGGATGGGTGGATTAGGATATGCGTGGATTACAGGGAATTAAACGTTGTTTGTATCATAGATCATTTTCCCACCCCCTTCACTGAAGAGATTTTGGAGGGAGTTGTTGGGTGCGAGTTCTATTCCTGTACGGATGGATTCTCAGGATATCACCAAGTAAGGATTGCCAAGGAAGACCAAGAAAAGACAACTTTTGCCACCGAGTGGGGAAGCTTTGCATACACGGTCATGCCCTTTGGATTGAGGAATGCACCCGCTGTATTTTCACGTGCATAGTGGTACAAGCATTTAAGGACTTCATCCACAAGTTCCTTCAAGTGTATTTGGATGATTGGACAGTGTATGGATTGGTAAGGGACCATTGTGATAACTTGAGATTGATGTTTGAAAGATGTCGGTAGTTGAGGATTTCCCTCAACATCAAGAAATGTATCTTTACAACTCCTTTTGGAATGTTGTTGGGGCATATCATATGCAAAGAGGGCTTACTGGTGGATCCCGCAAAAGTTGCGGTTATTGTGGGGTTAGGGAGCCTACCAACCAAAGTGTCATGTGCGGATTTCTTGGACACACTGGGTACTACAGAAAGTTCATTAAGGGATACACCAAGATCACTATGCCTTTGGAAATATTGCTCAGACATAAGAGTGCCTTTTAGTGGGGAGAGGTGCAACAGAGGGCATTTTACACTCTAAAAGAAAGGCTTATCACCGCACCTATTCTACAATTCCCATCTTGGGATAAAAATTTCCATGTCCACATGGATGCCTTTGCTACAACAATGGGAGTCATTCTTGCTCAACCAGGACAGGGGATTTTTGATCATCCCTTGTGTTTTGCAAGTAGGAATTTGACACTAGCATAACAGAATTATACAATGACCGAGTGTGAGGCATTTTCAATTATCTACGCACTCCACAAATTTAGACAATATCTCGCTAATGACTCCTTCATATTCTACACCGCCATATGGCCTTGAAGTATCTAGTAAACAAATTAGTATTACAAGGGCGCATATGTTGTTGGGTACTTTTATTTTAGGAATTTTAATACAAAGTGGTGGTAAAACTAGGAAAGAACAATTGTGGGCCGGATCATTTATCCAGGATTGATTCGGGAGAGGACACGCAGAGTATCAAGGAAACCATGTCAGACACGCAACTATTTAGGTTATGGCGCGTGCCCTCAGAATTAGAAGACATTTTTTTTTCTCAAGGAAGGTGTGGCGCCCAAAGGGATGAATGCTCTAGAAAGGAAAAGGTTAGCCATACGCGCCATGCCCTTCATGTTGATCAATGGGGATTTGTATAAAATGGGCTGCGATGAAATTTTGCGTGGGTTTGTATTAGAACATGAGCACGTAGCTATAATAGAAGAAGCCCATGGTGGGATTGCTAGAGGACACTATGCACGCAGAATGCAACCGCATGCAAGATCCTAGTTTTCGACTATGGTGGGAGATGATCCACAAGGATTGCGTTGAGTTTTGTATGGCCTGTGACCACTACCAGTGCCTTGGAAAACCTGGAAGAAGGGATGAGATGCCCTTGTGCCCCATCACCAATGTGGAACCTTTTGAAAAATGGGCAATATATTTTATCGGACCAATCTCACCAGCTTATGCGAAGGACTAACTCGTGGTATATCATTACCTGTACTGATTATCTAACAAGGTGGGTAGAGGCCGCACCCACTAGGGATTGCACCGCAGCCATGGCTACTAGATTTTTGTGGGAAAACATTATCAACAGGTATGGGTGCCCATTAATTTTAACAAGTGATAGGGGCACTCACTTCTTAAATGAAACCGTCAGGATTCTATTGGCAAAATTCATGGTAGCCCATCATAAGACTACCCCTTATCACCCTCAGAAAATGGAACTGCAAAGGCATTTAACAAAATCCTTAGTCACACATTGACTAAGATATGTGATGTGGGTAGGTAGGATTGGGAAGACAAGGTATCAGCAATTCTTTTGGTATATAGAACAACGTATAAAAGGTTGAACAAGGCCACACCATTTCAACTGGTGTTTGGCATGGAAGTAGTTTTTCCAGTGGAATTCATGCTACCATCTCTACGTATAGCGCATGCAAGAGGGTTGGATGATGAGAAAGCACTGGAAGAAAGAATTGATGAATTGATAAAGTTGGATGAAAGGTGCTCACTAGCAAGATGGAGCTAAACAACTGAAAAAGCTAAGCAAAAGGCATGGCATGACCACCACATTAAGAACAAACAATTTGAGGTTGGCCAGATGGTATTGTTATATGATTCAAAATTTCTACACCATCCTTGAAAGTTGAAGGTGCATTGGTTGGGTCCTTATGTAATTTCATACATCCTTGATTCGGGCGCATGCCAGCTACAAGCACTGGATGGAACAAAATTACCTAGACACTTCAATGGGAGTAGGCTGAAGCCCTACTATAAATAACACTTCTTGGTGTTTGTAAATAAGACAGTTTTCCAGCTTAGTTTAGAATTTCCTTTATGCTTTTCTTTTCTTGTCTTTTCCCTTTCGCGGTGTTGTTTGGTTTTGGGCCTTAGATGCCGATAACCTTATTACTTTTTGACTTATGAATGTGCAGAGAAACATGCCTCGTTTTAGTGTGGGGTGAGGTGATAAAGAGAGGCATGAAGTTATTCTGCAGGAGGATTGGGTTAGTAGACCATTTGAATTGGCCCTGTTAAAAATATGTATTAGGAGAAAAGAAGGAAGATGGATGGTAAGATAAGGTTACATTGGAAATCCACGTACAAAGGAGAAAAAGCACAAAAACACGAGGTAGGAAAAAGAAAGAATCATGAGGATATAAGAGGTGCCTTTGGTGGTGGTAACATGCGTGCAAGAGTCTTCTATCAAGATGGATTATTTGCGCACTAGAAGGTTGGAAAAAATTTCGCGCAAGGATTGGGCATATGACAGTTTTCACGTAAGGATTGGGCACGGGTGGAAAAATTTTCACACAAGGATTTGGCACATAAGGAAAACGATGAAGTCAGGTTTGTTTGGAATCGTGCATTAAACATGGCCGTACGGTGGTGGTAGTAGCCTAGCCTTAAATGCATAAAAGAGGGAAAATCTATAAATACAAGAGTGTGCATTTCATTATTTTACTTTGCAAAAATAAGAAGAGTGATTTTATTTCAAGTGCTAAGGTTTCAAGACTCGACTCGTGTGAAGGAAAATCCAAAAAAATTAAGCGCAACCGTCTGTTAGATCTACAAACTAGTGCAGAAGTGATTCATGGGTGTGACGAACATTGTGAAGAAGCATTATGATCAAAGGAGAAATGTCTAAGATTAGGGTTTGTGTTTTAGGGCACGGGCGTGCGAGGAAAATGTTAAAACAAAATCACAATTTAACCCGGGAATGAAAGCAAGGGGCAAAATGACGGCCACAAAACCAATTGATAAACCTGTAGTACAATCCAAGAGGGGAAAAGGTAAGGGAAAAGGAAAGAAGAAAGAAGAAGAAATCCCCTCGATACCATCAAGAATGGTACTCGGAAATGCAATACCGGATGGGGTTTTGCTGGGGCAAGAGTGGGAGTCCCACATCGAGACAAATGCCTGTGATTGACTACAATCACTGATCAAGAACAATAGCGAAGGAAATGGCACTGGAGCTGGTATGCCCTATAAATAAATGAACACCTGATGGGATGCCAATCTAAAATGATGTAGTCAAGGTGAAAATAGAGAAGGTAGGGATTCTCCAGCTTTATGAGTTACCATATTTCAATAATCCTAAGCGCTTGTACCAAAGGGTGATGAAACGCGTGCACAAAGACTTCTTCGCTTCACAGGCACAAAATGCACATAACTCCCGATTAATTTTACACTTTACAAGCCTAAGCTATAAAGGGGACATGCTCATATGATGACCTCCTGGACGAGGAGGAAATTAAAGAAACCGTTGCATCCCAAGAGTATAAGAAGGGATCAAGATACTAGGATGTCACGTATATCAATGATCTAGTGATGAAGATGGTTGCGCACCTTGTTTCCAAGATGACTGGACAAAAGAGGTGGACCCAGTGAGCAAGCCCTAGCCGAATGTCTCAGTAGAAAGGTCACGGAAGGCACCATGTACAAAATCTCCCAGTACATAGCAGATGAGATCATAAGTAGCGCGAAGAAGGGAGGAAAGATATTATTTGGAAACATCCTATGCAACAATTGTGTTCTCGAAGTCGTGTGTCGGATGCATCCGACAAGTTCATATGGGAGTACCCTGATGAAGACCCTTCACCTGCGAAGAGGTTCCAGAATTATACATGTGAATCAATGGTAGAGGTGCACAAGGCACACTTGGATAAATGGTATACGCACCTCGAACACATTCGAGGATAAATGGAGGATCCTGAAACAACTCCCCAGAAACCGAAGGAGAAGCTAAGTTCATAGTATACCAAAGACTTCCGCATTGGCAAATTCATCTTGGTGGAAGGCAGTTGGAGTCCTCGGTGTAAACTCCCTTCTCATTTATGCCCAATTTTTCCAGGTGGGAGTGAACAGTACAAGGAGTCAAATAAATTAAACCTTAACTTATCCACCCTTGACAATGAACACAGGGAAATGAGAAAGAAGTTGTTATACCCGGGAAGCACGTACGTTGAAAGATACGTATCACAAGATGTGCACATTGTAAGGCCCATGACCTTACCTATTACTGAGAGCGATGCTGCCAGGATCTACCTACGCATAAGGCCAAATTTTGAAAAGGGTGTGTACATGGAGAATGAGATATCCATCCAAGATGACCCTATTAGCAAAAAGAAGCCCACACCAAAGCATAAGGAGAGAGAAGAGAAAGAGGAACAAAGGGTGGTGGGGAGAGGGATGTAGGTACCGCGAGCCAAGCACCTACATCCGGAAGAAGAAGAGGATGGTAGTTAGGGAGGTAAAGCCACCATCTCCTGAGGAGCCCTCGGATGAAGGGAAGATTGCATCTCCCGAGCGGAATCTTTAGTGGAAGAAGAAGAAGAGAAGGTAGAGAATACCGAAGGCACAAGTGCCTTTTTAGGCAAGAAGAATGTTAATGAAGGAGAAGAGCTAGAGGTGACCCAAGGGAGGATAAGTATAGATGACTCAGGGGAGGGAGGAGAGGAAGACATTGATGCATTCATCTTTGCATGGAGGAAGAGCACCCAGGGGGAGGAGGAGGACTCGCAGAGTGAAGAAAGGAGCAAAGGGGCAAGCACCAAGGAGTAAGAAATGCCCAAGCTCACCCAGGAGGAGATAGATGAAAAAGTGACAAGGGAGGTAGAAAAGATGATTGATGCCTTGGTCGATGAGGAGTTGGGGCATAGTGCGAGCTCGTGCTTGGAAAGTTTAAGAAAGAACAAAGGGAGAAGAGTGGAAGTAGCACAAAAGGCCCAACTCTTTCAGTGACTGTTCCAAAGGGTGTGTACATGGGAAGTAAATGTGTGGAGGAAGGAAGATCGGTGATGGGGTATGCTAATGACCCTAACAAAGTTTTTACACGTGCTTCCATGAGTACCATACCCACTAAGGAGCTCACCGCCATGGAGTCCTTCGATCCTGAGGGTGGATACCCGTGCATGAGGAAAATGCTATCATGGGCGTTCGACTCCCACATTGATGAGCCTGAATTCGAAGTTAACCAAGAGGAAATACTGGAGCTCTCTGAGACAAAGGGGGCCAACCCCCTCATAAACGCACAACACTTATCAGATGAGAAAGTGTGTAATGCACTCAACAAGGTCTCCATGGAGGTAGAGGCAAGGCTCTTCGTAGAAATGACAAGATTAAAGCCTTGGAGGACCTATTGGAAAAGAGGAAGGAAGAAGTAGTTAAGCTGACAAAGGAACTCAACCTTGAAAAGTTGATCGCGCTCAACTACAATGGGAGTTACATGAGGAGAAAGCTAAAGTGCGCGAAGTCTCCAAGAAGGTGGAGCTCATCTCCTAGGCTATTATCATGAAGCACCTAGACCTTAACCCTCCTGCGCAAAAGTATGGTTCCTCCTTGGAATGCCTTGAGGACTTGACTTGGATCCTCACCATGGAAAGGCAGCCTTTGGCCTTGGATTCGGTAGAGGATATAGCTACATGTTTGGAGAAGGAGGATAAGCTGAAGGTAATCACGCTCATAGCTGAATACAATAAGGTCCTGGCTGATGTAAGAGTAGCTGCACAAACCGTAAGGGTCGCCTACGACCACTGCACGGATCAGGACAAGGTGACAGGCATGCTACTTACAGATAATGAGGCTAAGCTAAAAGACTTCAAGGAGAAGAACAAAGGCAATAGAGTAGAATGAGAAAATATTTTAGCCAAGGTAGAAAGAAGATATGAAGCTATTGAGGCCCTTCAGGTCTCAATCAAAACATGGCTTAAAGAACTCTACAAGACCATTACAAGGAAGATGGATGCCTTGGAGGATCTTGCGAAGGAACTGAAATCGTGGTGGAGACCATCACCACAAAGGGGGAAGGGTTAACCTTTGATGAGGTGAGCACATTGGTTGGCAACCTTTGCAAAAGGGCATAGGATGAGGTTAGCATGTGGGATACACTGGAGGCTGACCTACGGCATAATTTTCCCCTTCTGCTTCTTTAGGCAATTTTTCCTTCTATTCTTTCTCTTCCTCTCCCCCATTCTTTATTCTTTCCCTCCATTCTTTTCCAAGGAAAGGCCTTACATTTTTGTATTGCATTCTTTGAAAAGGTTCCTGAGGGTGGAGAATAGGTGAAGTGTGGGGTAATGTTGGGACCCTATTATAGCTTCCAAATCTTAAAGGCATGTAGGCACGCACGGCTGGAGGAAGCGCGCGAGTAAAGGCATACAAGGTAGAATTCAAAAGGGGTTCTTGGAGAACCAAGGATGCGCACCGACGTGAAGCAAAATTCAAGACTTATCCATTTTCAGCCTTTTGGATAGAACACATGAAGAACATGTTTCGTTTGGATAAGGTTCCAGCCTGGCGATAGGGTGTCCTAGAAGGAATATACCTTGTGATAGGAAGATCCAAAAAGTTAATCATGACATGGAGAGGCATGCGCCCAGGGTGACCCACACCTTGACACTTGGGGCTAGATCTGAGGTTGCAGAGGAGTTTGTTAGAGCTCAAATGCCTATTTATATGCGCGCCCTTAGCAAAGAACAGGGACACAAGTGAGGTAGCGGAGCTCAGAGAATTATTGTGAGAACTATGGGATGAAAGGGGTAGATGATTGTAGGAAGAATGTAATGAGGGAATGGGGAATGAAAATTTTATCTTGTGAGTATACATGTATGGATCTAGATATGGCACATGACTATGGTCTGCCTCTCTGTGATGCTTTGTAGTAAGACTATGAATGAATATGATAAGGTTACCACTATGTTTATATTAAGATCTCCTTCTATATTATCTCGTATGTTTCTACTCTACTTTTGACCTTGTATAATCATGGACCTTACTTGAATGATTGAGTATATTTGTGGATTTGTAATTCTTAGTTCTATTAATTCTGTTGCGCACTTTGTTTCTGTTATGACTGAAGGGGTGTAGAAGCCGTCCTGAGCTCTATAGCTTCTTCATGTCTGTTAAATCACTAACAGAATCTTGAATTATGCCTTCCATTGAACTCACATAAAAGAGAGACTCTGCTCCCTCTCGCGCACCTTGTGTGAGCACCTAGCGCCCGCTGGGTGATAGGCCGGCATGCATGAGGTTCCCCTATTCTTGGTGGGGTGCAAAAATGACTATAGTGAGTGACTTACTAGTTTTTGTATAGGACTATCAAGTTTCTCAATTTGGTGTCAAGGGACCTTATCTTTGGGAGGAATGTTTATATTTTTTCAATGGTATTTTCCTCTTGCGAACCCCGAGAGATAAGATTATGGATACTTGTGAGAGTGTAAAGTGGGGATTTCGGATTGTGATATAGTTTCATTTTAGGTTTCACAAGAAGAAGATTAAAGGGGATGTTTGTTTAGCTAGTATTTCGAGACACAAATGTGCATCATGCAAGAGATGTAGTATTTTTGAAAGTGAGATTCGATTGACAAGTATTAATAATGTGAGTGGTAGGATTTTGGGAGCCTATGACAGTAATATGAGCGATGTTATTAGTTAGGGAATGGTTTGAAAAATATGTTTAAAAACATCTATGGCTTGATTAGGAGGTGCATTAGGATTTTCTAGTTATAGATCACCTTATTCAATGAGGTCTTAGAGGACATTTGTAAAGTAAGGACACCTATCAACATCATCGCCATGGACTTGGTGATATTTACAATAGTTGTCTTCCCCATGATGGCTTAAGATCAGATTCGTCAATATGTTGGATAGGAGGAAGTTTTACCAAATGAGTAGCCATGAGCTTGTAAAAGATAGAGCTATAGGACTCCGTGAGGAATGTTTATTTTCAAGGAGGTTGGGACCGTTTGGAGTGCGTACAAATCTTAGATGTAATTTTTAGGACAACCACATTCGTTGAGCCTTTGGTTTTTAAATTGTTAGAAAAAATCTTACAAGAATCAACTTTGGGATTTTTAGATGGTAGTTTAACTTTACCATCTTTGAGGGCTCAAAGTTCCAATTTCTTGGCCATGGAAAAGGCTTCAACTAATGTTTGAAATGATTGGATTTGGAGGGTGCATGATTTGTGCTTTGTGTAAGACTAAACAAATAACTTGATCAATTCATACTGGGGTAGGGAGAAGAATAATTAATTAATGATTCCACGTCATCTAGCGATGAAGTTAGCAATATATTTGTCCTCAAATTATTTAATAGAATATAGGTTGGTGATGGATATCTTACGTGTGATAATGATGGATAAATTTTCTAATAAAATTTTTGTTAATTGTGTGAATGAAAAGAGATAATGTTGAGGAATGTTGTTATACCAATCAAGATCGGGTCCCTCTAAGGACATTGGGAATGTCCTTAACATAAGGTATTTATCATTTTTATGAGGTAATAAGAGTGATGGAAGGCCCTAAGATGTTGTTGCAAATCTTCCTTGCTATAGAATTTGGTAAATTTGGTAATATCCATAGCTAAGATATTTTGATTGTTTATATTGTTGATGTAGTAAAAGAGGATTTTGAAAAGGGGAAGGCTTCATGGCACATTATATGTTTACTTTGGAAACTAACGGTTGTGTGGAAGAGTGGATATACTAGTAAGGTTGGGGGATACAAGCATTAAGAAGTCGATGCGAGAGTTGTGGATTTTATTGAGAGGGGGTGTATTCATACTACATGACACCAGTTGTAGATGTTGGTTGTGAAAGGGGAAAATAATTAGTGATAACACTCATGTTGATAGGTGGAAAGTATGTGGGAATACATGCAACTAAGTTTTAGATTGAGGATTTAGATTACTAAGAAACAATGGTTTGGTATGTAACTAGGAACCCACAAAATGAGGCATACCAAAAGAGATTTTTGAGAGAGGAGAGGAATTGGATGTTGTGTGGCTTCCTATAGGTGATGACGTAGTCATGTGAGATTGAGTACTATGAGGGCTAGATGAAAAATTAGATGGTAAGGGTCCTTTTTAGCTAACCATGTTTTGTGATGAGATAGTATTAAGTTCAAATTAGGCTACTAAGGAAGATGAAATAAGTGTGGATGTTTTCATATGACCAAAGCGGGATAAGGAGAAATTTGTTCGATAAATGGCTAATAGGAGGGGTCGATGAGTTGAGATTGATAATAGGTGACGTTAATAACGAGATGGTTGGGGTTACTGTATTATAATGAGGAATGTGAAGAGCCTAGGAAGTGATATAATTACTAAGGGTGACATGGTTGGTTTCCAGTTGCCTAAATGTTGGGTCACCACTAGTGAAGTACTGTGGGACCTGTAAGGGGTACTAGAGTTTTTTATGTGTCTAATCGAATGTTTGGAGAGCGTGTGGGATTTTGGGTCATTTCAATGGATTGTTGAAGTGGGTTTGACATGTCTATGATATTCTAGATATGAGACTATTGTCTAGTTAAAACCATGAAACAATAAGCAAACAATAAAAGGAATACAATTGTTTAAATGTAAATGACACAATCAGCAAGAGGATTTTGATTATCTTGATTGATTAAAAATATGTGAAAAGAAAAGATGGTTTGTAGAAGGTATTAAGAATTAAGATCTCTGGGGTTGGTTTCAAGTATGTTTAGGTTGAATTCCTTAATATACCTAAGGGTACAAGAGGTCTAAATCTATGTTGTCATCAGTATGAGGCTTGATATTGGGGCTTACCCCCTCACTTCACAATCCTACAATGATAAGGGTGTTGGGTTCTTAGCCGATATACCACCCACCAATTATTTATACTCGATAAGAACACCGAGTTAGCTTCCCCCTTAGTGATGAAATCCAAGAAGGTAGACTTGGAAGGGAGTATTTAGAATGTAAGTGTGATTATATGTGACTTTTCATGTGTGAGGGGAAGCAATGAATGCACAATTTAACCCCTACTTAAACTAGATGATCGGAAAGGATGAAAACGTGGGTTATTTTTAAGATCCCAAAAGGAAAGTTTATTTTTATGAGGACATCACATATAATACAATTCTAAAAAGAAACTGAAAGGAGAGAGGAAATGATAAAAGAGAGAAATACCTCTATTTTCTAAATACTCCTTTTTATTTTACACTTTCTAGGAAGCCACTAAAGGACTCCAAACTAAAAAAGTTAGTTGATATTATAAGAAACAAACAAGAAATGGATTCTTCTATGGAAATTTAGAATTTTAATCAAAAGGGACACGTGTCCCACTGGTAATGCCATAATGTTTTAGTAGATTTTAGGATTTGATTTATCTATATGAAAAAAACTTCTAAAACTTAGAAATGACAGAGTTTAAAGATACCTTTGTGGATGATAACGGAGGATGGTGGATCTGAATGCATGCACAAAGTTTCTTTTCTAAAGAGATGAGAAGTTGCACACACACAAACAACTTTAACAAGAAATATATTAGATAATAATTAGGTGATTTTCTTAGCAAAGGAAAATCCTAGGAACCAAAGGGATTACTTTGATGGGTGTCAAATCACTTTTAGACAAGTAAACTGGAAATAATGATAAAAATACATATGATATCATATAATACGGATAACAAACTATAGATGTGTGTTTCCTAGATACAAGGAATCATTCAAAGATCCTCGATGATAGGCTTTAGAGGGTTGAAATGTTGTACCAATAGAGGTTGGCCTTGTCACTCTATTCAAGGATAATTTCCAACTATCGGTGATGTCATTTTGTTAGGTGTGAGGGTGATGACATAGAGGCTTAACTCATATTCAATGTCAAATTTATCCCACACAAATGGTTGATGCACAATCGACAAGTCAAAAATGGTGTCTGGTTCATAAGCTACTCCTAAAAGGGTATTCTAACATAAACATGAGATTATAAGAAATAGATGATTAGTCATGATTTATTAGATATTAGGAAAATAAATCAACAATTAAAAATAAGGGAAGTTTAACAGGATCAATTTCGATCCGTTAGATCGATGTCGATCCGGGTGATTAATACCAATTGTTGTCAAAACCGAATTGATAAAAATATGATTTTTATGCCTATGATTATGGATGACGGACTCATTATTTTTAGACACAAATAATTATATTATAATGAAAAAATATAAGAGTACTAAAATTTCATAGACTCAAATAAAATGACATAAATTTGAAACAAATGAAATTGAGATGATTGGATATGAATAAGGATTGCTCCAAAGGGATTATAAGGTAGCAGGAGGTTCGATTTCTTCTTACTTGCTTGACGTATGAAGTTAGAGATCTTCGGCCTGTAACCTATAGGATTGGAGGTTGGATGTTAGAATTGATTTTAAAATCCTTAGGCAAAGGCTTGAATTAGTTTTTATATGATTGATGCCATTTTAACAGATTGTCATCGATCCAAACCGATTGGTACCGATTACGGGATCTACACCATTTTTGTCTAATTCGAGGAGAATGGTTGAATTTGGTTTCAACCATTTCCTTTTACGGGTTTTTGGTTTTTAAATATTTTAAGGTGTATTTAATCTTGTGGTAGGGTTTTTTAGGAGGTTAGGTTATTTAGTTTATTTTTATTTTTATTTATTTTAGTTTTTTGGTGGTTACTGAGATGATTATGAGTGGTAAAATGGTAAAATGTATATTGGTATAAGAGTAAAATGACCATATGGTATTATGAAGGGGTGTTCTAGAGTGTGTACACACTTATGGGAATTAGGGTGCTCTAATTCTAGTGTCTACATGGAGTTCTATCCTAGAGGTAGAAATATGTACATTACATAATCAATAGATTTTCAATGACACTTGTTTTCCAATTTCCAGAAGCACATACTCAATTAAAAGTTTGGCATGGCCCAGGATGTTCCCCCAAATCCATAGGTATGGTTGAGAACTATGAGAGTGGCAAGATGACTAGGGGTGAGGTCTGGCCCAATAAGAGAAAAACCAGTGCATCTTGGTCCAGATGAGGCAGATGTGGCTATAGAGCCTATACATGTTTATGATGTTGGGTATACTCATGCCTATAGTGAGTGGTGGGTGACACATTGATGGGTTTTTCTATTTCCAATAACGTTGGATGCATTAGTTGTAGACATAAAATCATGCACTTGGGTACATTTCTAGGTCCTAAATACATACTAGCATTCATATGATTCCTAAGAAATAAAACTAGTAATTGACTATTATCTCCGACTTCTTGTCTTTGTTTCTTATTTTTATTTGGTCTTGCATACCTCACACCCCACTTGGTATTTTATTTATTTATCTTTTATGGCTCCATACCCCAACGCCTTGACTAGGATAGGAATGCCTAGGAGCCCATGTCCCCTCTGGGCACCCCCCGACCCTAATTCACCTTACTCACTTCTTTTGGGTCTATTTAATATTTTGGGCACCTTTTTCACTAATGGTTCTACCTTCCAGCTTTTCAATTATGAAATTCAAACAAGGGAATCATATAAATACATAGTTATATGTTCAAAATCAAAGACCGTGCTCTAAGAATTATTACTATCACCTAAGTTTGCACTCAAAGGAACCTAAAGCACTTCAAAGCATCCATTTGGAATTCAATCAAGGGACAAGGGAGTGCATTTTTGTATATATGACATAGGAAGGGTAAGTTTCTTTATTCCATCCATATATTTATCTACATTGTTACATCTAGCTATAACACGTTATCAAGTGCACTTGCATGAGGGCATATTAGCACACAATTCTTTCACACACTCACTCAAACTACATGGATTCTGAGATGTAGTGAAGTGCTCGGTTATAAGATCACTCTGTCGAGTGACCGTCAAGGTCGATCGACTCCCCATCTTAATTTTTTTGGATTTGATGTGGTATTGTGGGTTTTGCGGTTGAATCTTTGTCTTGTAGGTTACAAGTACATCAATGTTCATATTGCAACACATAGGCGATCAAAAAAGAGTAATAGTGACACTCGTGTGAAATCTGTCAAAATCATATTATGACCGTCAACACACACAGAACCCAACACCCAAGAGCCCCTATCTAGCCATAGGCACCTATGTTCATCATATTCTTGCACCGGTCTATAATTTATCATGAGCATTTATGACACTCTTCACTTCTTGTTTAGCAGTTTTCCTAGCTTAGACCAGTCCTAGACAATGTGTAAATCAACTAAGGTTGTTCCTCTCTCTCTTGCACTTAAGGTTTCATATTTTATTATCTTATTGTTTGTGTTAAGTCCGTATTTTAACATTTATTATCATATGTGACTTTGCAATCGTGGTTTAATAAATCTATTTTTATTAAATCACTAGTGGAGCAAAGAGTTGGAGGAGTAAAGGGAAAGCACCTTCCCCAATATAGATTGTATAGTAGGAGCATGAGCTAAGCTTGAGTATTGTGTATCATTAGTTATTAGTTTTTGTTTATTTATTATATTTTTACGAAGGTGTGTAGTGACTAATGGTGGTTTGTTTGAATGTAGGTGATGCATAATTATCATTGATTGTAGATTCGCCGATACACATGTTAACATGGAATGTGCTTCCATATGTTCTCATGGGAGGTGGTATGCTAGAGAGAGTTGATGTTATTACAGGAGAGCATGCCCATTTGTTTGATTCGGTGGCTATAGCATCAGCCACGTGTACTATGTTATTGAGAGAGCAGGATCGTGCTCGTTTAGAGACTAAGTGAACTAAGTAGGTCGTAGGAGGAGGAGCCCTAGATCAAGATGTGTTTTCTAAATATGTGGAGCTACAAGGCTGATTTGCAGAAAGCGGTGACCAAGATTGGGATATTACACGTTTAATTGGAGAGATATAGAGGCCAAGATTAGTAGCATAGATTGAGTGGCAAAGCTTCTAGTTCTAGAGCTCCCGCTATTGTATATAGTGATAGCGATGATGATGTATGATGTATTGTATATGTTGTAGTGATGCATGGGGCTTGCCCCAATGATTGTATTTTGCAACTTATGATTTTTGACGAGATATATATATATATATATATATATATATATATATATATATATATATATATATATATATGATATATATATATCTATATATATGATGTGCGATATCATATATATGATGTATATGATGTGATGAGTGTGATGTGTACATGGTATTAATTGTGTAATATAATAGATTGTATGTGCATTTTTGAAATGGTTATTTTGATTTGAAATGCATGATGATGTGGAAAGAAATAGATAAGTAATGATTAGAATAGGATTTTTATTTGAATGAGAATGAAGAGCATAGTATGTGATGAATAGAAATATATGTATGTGATGTAATATAATAGATAATGTGAAAGAGTAATAGAATAATGATGCGTTGGTATTGGTATGATGAGAGAATGTAAAACAATGGTTGTAATAAGTAGAAATGTATGGATGTGATGTAATGTGGTAGATAAATAGAAGTAGCAAGAAGGATGTGTTGATAATTAAATAATGATGAAATGTAGAATAATGGTCGTAATTGCGTGTGATGGGAATGAAGGGGGAAGAAGAGTGATTTCCCCTAGTGTGAGAATGAGGTTCATTTATAAATGCCCCTCAACAGTCAAGAATGAACCATATAACAAGAGTGTGTCATCAAGAAATGGGTTTCTCACATAGAAGGAGATGCTAGAAAAAGATATGACATGAAGCATAATGCATGAGTAGTGAAAGGAAAGGTTCATTGATGTAGTATTCCCTTAATAGTAAAGTGTGAACCATAGCACAAGAGTGCATCATAGGGTAATGAAATGGAAAGTGGATGTCATCTACTAGAGATTAAGTGACCTGTAAGGCATAGATGGAGCATGTGAAGCAATAACAATGTGAGAATAAGTGCCAAATTGTATGCTAGATGGAATGGGACCAAGAATAGAATATGTGGTAGGAGGAAGTGCGGAAGCAAGAGGCTTAGGATGCCAATGAGGTAGTGTAGCAATTTGTGAAGAATGATATGAAACTATAGGTGGATCGGACGGTGGACATGGATGGATAATGAACTTAGGAGGTGGATGGATGACAACTTTAGATAGAGGTGAAGGAGATAAGTGAATAGTGATGGAAGCACGCTTATACAGAATAGGAGAAAGAGAGTGCTCATGAGAGGGTGAGTGGAAAGAAATGACACCTTTGTCTTCTAATTTTTACAAGCGATCATAGTATTCATTGCCACGATGGCCATTGATGCAGTGGAAATTACAGAAAGGGTGGTCATGTTGGCATTGTAAGTGGTGAGGTGGATGATTCTCAGTAGAAGGTAAGAAAATTAAGCATTTGTCAAGTAAATCATGCAATACATCATGAGGTTTTGCATTATGTGATCATTTCAAAGGTTTACAAGTAGGAGGTGGAGAATACTTAGGTGTATGTTGATGCGGTGGAGGAGAAGAATGACGCTTACGCAGAGGAGGAGATGGTGACTGTGGAGGAAGCTTAATGGATGGAAGAGGAGAATAAATAGTAGAAGAAATGGAAGGGGGTGTTATAATATGTGCAACAATTAAATATTTTTCTAAATCAATAAATTTGTAGCATATGAGAGTAAAATATTCACATGTATCATATAAGAGTTTTTCTTTCAATGTAGGAATCAAGCCATGACAAAAGATAAATTGCTTTTCTAAATCAATGGGCTGAAATAATAACTAATGCATACAAGAATTAAAGCGTAAAATGTAATCTACAACTAGTTCTTTCTTTCCTTGATGCAATGAAGGCAAGCGTTCATATGTAACCTTAGGACCATTGTTAGAAATAAATTTTCTAAGAAAAACATCCTCCATATCATAATAAGTACTAATGGATCCATAAGGCAAATGAGTGTACCATTGGAGAGCATGATCAACAAGACTATGATGAAATGCTTTGAGTAATAAGCGATCATTAGAATAAGTAGACATGGTTGATCAATAATGCTTAAGATGTAAATAAGGATTTTCAAAGTGCCATCAAAACATGAGAAATTAGGCATGATGAAGTCCTTTGGGAAAGCGAGAATTGTGAATCTTTTTAGGAATAGGATTTCCATGCAAATAATTATTGTCAATGGAAGCATAGTAGGCTTTACTTTCAAGAGTGAGTGTATGAACTTGAGATTGCAAGGTGCCAACAACATGCATGAGAGATAGAATATCATGTGAAGGAATGGTAGGTGAAGTAAGAGGCATATTGAGAGGTTGGATCTTGCCATTGTGAGTGATCATGGGAATGTGAGAAGAAGAGCGGATGTGGAAGGATGAGAAGGAGGTGGAAGAGGAGGAGAATAACATGGAGGATCTATGGGAATTTTATATGTAGACTCGGAATATTTGATCGAGGGTGTACTAGTGGGAGGACTAAAATCATAATGACCAATAATTTTAGAAGTAGAAGAAAGAGGTGGAAGAAGAGGAGAGGAACATGGAAGATCTATGGGAATACTAGATGTAGATGAGGACATCAAAATTGGGTCACACTCCCCTTAGCCCCCGATCGATAACTAAGTTAAACATGGGCACCTAACCATGGCCCCTTTCACTTTACATTAATTAATTTAATTATTTTAATTAAATTAAATTGCCATCCTCACAATATCCATTATTTTATTACCTTAATAGACCTAATTTCTACCTCACCTAGACACCTCATCCAGCCACCTCACCCTAGACCTATTCTTGGCATGTTTCCATAACTAACAATAACTAAGTCTTACTTGCCTTAATGAGATAAGATTTGGTCTAACCCTAAAATCAATGCCTAAGATTTCTCTAACCACATTCCCGCTCATTAGAAGGGAAGCTTCCATTTTGATCCATGACAATAAACAAACTTGGCCCAAGAAATTAGAAAGATCTTCCCATTTTAGTAAACCTAGGGAATCCCACCTTAATCGATGCCAGTCAGACCTAAATCGATGCCGGTCAAGATGGAACCATTGTCAATTACCATTGATTCACCTTAGAAACCTTGTTTGAGAGGTTGGCACATTGGGAGATCAAGGAAGAGAAAGAGGAGCTGCATGTAGGAAGAACCAAGGTCTTTTCATGCATCCAGGCATCCAGAACCATTATCTAGACAGATCTAGAAGCATTGCACCCACGGTAGCATTTTGGGAAGAACTGCCATGGCACCAAACACCATTCCTCCGATCAACCGTCACCTCCATCCAACCATCAAACCTACATCATAGTAAGTATCTTGTTAACCAACATTCTCCTATTTTCATTCTAGTAGGCTCTGTTACCTCTATTATTAGTTTCTACCTAAACTCTCACTTCCCCACCATTTATCTCTATACAAGTTTGATCATTCCTTCACCCACACCATAAAATCTCCCATACCTGATAGTTAGACACCTCTAAGTATTTCCAACACCTCCCCAGACTTACACCCACTCCTCACCATCCCCAAGTCAGTCTCAGACAAATCCCTAAATCATGAAATATTGAGTTATTAAAAATCTACATGAACCCAAGTCATCGTTTATTACTAAACCGTCAAATCAGTCATACAAGACCAACACTAGTCTCTATGTTTATACCCTTCCCAAGAATAGAGCCAAACAACCTCCTACCAATTGACCTAAATAACTTAGAATCAGACCCTGACCAGTCCTAGTACCTTGACATTACCTCATCCTTTAGATCCAACTATAGCCTAGCCTATTGTGATTGGATTTGCTTATTGTACTTGAATGAGATACCTAAATCATATCAACTACAGTAGGAATTTACTTATTTCTCACATTAATTTGTTTTAAACAGTGGATTGACATCCATCTAGGAAGTATCACACTTCCCGAGAACTAGCATACGCTAGGCAATCCACTGTCATATATCATTTAACTTCTCTTTTGTGGTCTTGTTTTCTATTAACAGTAGTTCCTCCTAGCCAAAAGGAATCTCTCACAATCAGCACTAGATCGAGAAGTCAAAATGCACACAACAACCATCAACCAACCCATTTAACAGGTATTCCTCCTAGCCCATAACCCTATCTATTTCTTCATTCAAAAATGTAAAGAAAATGGTGAAACATTTTGGCACACCCAGTGGGACCCATCAACGGTTCTATTGCATTTTCTTCATTTATAGGTAAAATTTGTGTGTTTTTTCCTTTAAAAGGATTACACAAGTAATTTTCTTCCCTAGTAATCCTCTCTTCTTTCTAATTGCTCTAAAATAAACATTTCTCTTGGTGCATTTAAAAGGAATCATTCTTCTTTCTTGCTTTTCATTTAGTGAAAGAGCATACCCTCTCCTATTCATCCTTTACTTCATCGAATGTAATCTTTTTATTTGGGCTTAAAATTGGTTGCATTACATTCTAATTTGTTGTATTTAGCTCACATTAAAATGAGGGCAACCTATATGCTAGAAGTCATGCCCAGCTGATGGTTGACACAAAGAATCGTAGAAAGCACATTCTCTCTCTCTCTCTTTTGTGTCTTACCAAAATGCAAAAATTGAAATATACACATCTTTCTTAAACAACATCTTACCTAGAACACATTTCCGCGATCACATGATCATATTGGTAGTACTCCCACTCTGTTACCTTTGTCGATTCATTATCTCATAGAGGACGGCCCGCCCCTGCCATAACATACTTGAAACCTCTCCTTTTAGATATCCTTCTTCATAAGAAGCCTTCCTCACCAAAAAATCTATTCTAAATTCATGAGTCAGTCTTCTAAATAGCATAAGCTCAACACATTAAAAATCACTTGTTAGGTACGTGTTTTTAGTGTTTGATTGATGTGTGTTTTGAGGTGTGAGGATACGCTTCTCCATTTTTCCATTATGTTGCCTTACACACTCCACAATCACAGTTGGAGTATTCTAACTTCTTTTGAGTGTGTCAGGACTTCATTGCATCATCTCCAGACCTCTGGGTTGATTACTTATCTCATTAAAATTCACAACAATTCATTTTTCTACATTTTTCAATTTTCACAAGATATGCATCAATTACCCCTAACCGGCATCGATTTTTCTTAACCGACATCGAATTTTATATTCTTTTGGGTTAAATTGCCTAAAGAACCCTTATTTCATTTTCTTTGTTGATAGATTTCTTGTGAGTCTCTGTACTCTCTCTTCTTTGATAAACAATCATCATACAACTTGTTCATCTAACTATCACCAGTCTTTACCTCATTTGGTAAAATTGTTCCTATCTCACAATGAATCGACCTCTCGTTACCCCTAAACCGGCATCGATCATTCTTAACCGGTGCATCGATTACCTATATTGAACATTAACTGATATATTACCCAAATATACATATAGACACCTATTTTCTTCATTCTCACTGCTCCTTGTGTCATCTGTAGGATACAACATCACCTGATATACATTCATTCACATGGTGTTGACTCATAATCAAGCTAATGCTCTTATATTTCACGTTAGTCATCAACCACTCCCTCCTAGTCCTTCACCACCCTGTTCCTATCACCCATGGATCCAACCCTACCTACCACCATTGTTGCAGGTGATGAAGAATTTTCACAACTCCTTGATTAGAATCTTATGGCCTTACAGTTCTACCTTTCCCATTCTTCCACCTAGGACTCCTCAGGTCAGTTGATATATGGCATGCTTGTATCCATCTCTCCTACCCTTATTCTTGCTTCTGCATCAGCCCCTAATAATGCGGCATTACCTTCACCTACTTCACCCCCATTTGGTTTCACAACTAGGACCCATACCCACCATGACCGTTGCATCATCTGCATCAGATTCACTCGCACACTATAGTAGTATATGTTGTCCCCTCATCGACCACCCAGACCATAACCCTATCTGCACCCATTGTCTCACAAATACCCATTACAGTAACATAACTACCCATGGTATCAATGACCCCTACTCCATTCTAGAATTTTGTCCTCTCCATCCCAAAAATACTACCCCCAATCACTACTAGAGTCACTACGACCATCCCACCTACATACACATACTATCAACAACCCCTATCTCATATGTCACCCATTCTGGATACATACCCTTTATATCGGTCCCCTATTCTCAACCTCCCTATTCGGCATCACCATATAATGGAATGTCACCCACGTCACAAGTTCAATACTAGCCCCCTTATGCCATAGGAGGAACCCTTCCACCACAACCTACCAATGACCTCATCAAATCAATGATGGAAAGGATGCGACACCTAGAAGCATCAATTTCGGCTCACGTAATTCTCTCACCTATGATGAAATCTGTAATGAGCCCATTCATCTATCCATCCCTATTTTCCCATACCTTGTACATTGGGAAATGCCAAAATTCAACCATTTCAATAGTAAAGAAGACCCACAACAACATTTGCGGTCTTTCAAACATGGGTGTTACCTGATCGCCCATGATGACACTTTACTCCTATGGACCTTCTTGATGTCCCTGATAGGACTTGCATTAGACTGGTATAGTGGGATACCAAGACACTCCATCTACTCATTTAATCAAGTAGCCCAAGCCTTCTTAGATCACTTCTCCATCAACATTGTTAAGAAGGTTACCATGACTAATCTTTATTCCACATGATAGTATGACGATGAGTCTATCACTAACTTTGTTCACTCATTGGCACATAGCTAATTAACTAGCTCACATTTCAATTACCTCAAACTGAACTCATAGAGTTGTTTACTCAGGCTTGCATAAGACACATCTCACCAACTCTGCAAGTGCAGACCTTTCACACTTTTGATGAGGCATTCACCATGGCACGAAATTGGAAATTCATGCTATCAAAGAGAAGAAAATTCAACTTCATAACAAGAACATCACATTCAAATCAAATGATGCTTCTTCATCTTCAAAACCCCAAAACAAATTTTCAAAACCCAAAGGATCTTCCAACATCATAGTTCTCAAGGCTGGCCCCCTCATCAATCAAACCCAACCAAACCTCCTTCTAATCTCTCTCCCATCCAAGCTTTCTAGTTCAGATGAGAACAAAAAAGTACACTTCGATAGGAGAATCTTATTCTTCTATTTTGGAAAATCTTGTTAAGGTTGGTGCCATTACCCTTCCACCTATAAAACCACATACTAGTTTTGACCTGAGCGCCCCATGCCCACGTGGTATAAGGAACATGACTTTTGTAACTATCATCGTGTCAAAGGTCATAGTGATAATAACTACATCACCTTCAAGAATATCATCCAAGAAATGTTAGACAACGGAGATCTAGTCTTGGATAGCCCGAATGCACCCACTAACCAAAACCTACATATCTTCAAGAAACCATTTCCTAATCATGCCCATCTTCCAACCAAGCTGGTGACACTTCAAACAATGATAGCAATGTCCACGAGGTCCACGCTATTTTTAATGACATACTAGTTGCTTCCCAATTGCCTCATGTTCCTTCCATAGATGAAATCTTAGCCTAAGCTCCACTACCTACACAAGAACTGATTTCATCTACTCCTCCACCCATAGAGGAACCCCCTTCATTTTCTCCATCACCCATGGAAGAGCCTATAATTAGCACGCCACCTTTGACCCCTCAAATTTCTGAGCAGTTGTCAGTGACACCTATCCTACTCATAGGAGAGGCATGTCCACCACCTACACCATCACAAGGAGAGTCCACCTCATCTAGCCCATCCTCTCCTCTACCCATGGAGGATCCTATAGAAGTACCACTACCTTTAGATGACCATTCACCATCGGACCTTCAAGATCCTATTGATCTGCTTTCGTCTCTCTTACCCATAGAGTCCGAGGCTAGCCATTTCCCTATGTCTCAAACACATTTTACGGGAATTATAACTCAATCCACATCAGCCCCACTTACAACAACACCATTTTCATGCTTGGCCGATCACTGGACTATGTCGATAGAGCCTTACTTTGGGGATGCCTTCTACTTCCTATTTCAACACAAATACAAGTTGTCCTCGCTGACACCTCCACTATCTATCCAAAAGTGTTTTGAGTGACCAAACCAAACACAACCATGACTATTACAACACCTTCCACATCACCACCCATGGCCCAACTCACACCTCTGCCCATAACCCAACATACATCTACACCCAAACACCTACCCTCGCCTATATCATCTCCCTTACCTAAACCTATCACTACCTTGGGGGTCATACCATGACAACTAGCCTTACTCACCCACCCATCAAATTAGATTTATCCACATCTTCCAAAACTAACGCTAAACTTACCCCGGCCCCTAAAAATAAGATCCAATCTCCTAGGCCTCATACACCAACCTCACCTACCACACCATTATCACCTTCACCCCTTCCATCCATCCTAGGACCTCACCCCTCGACCCTAGCCAAGCAACCCCCATCCACCGGTAAACCAAGAACCCAACAACCCATTTCCTCATCACAGCCTCTAATATACCCAAGTGAACCCACACAACTTCCACACTCACCCGTAACCTTCTTACCACCCATACCTCCACTATCATCCATAACTTCTTCACTACCCATGACACTTTCTTCTCTTTCACTCACGCCTCCTACCCAACCTACACCACCCACCTCCATAACACCTTAGTTACCCCATGGGTAACCCATCCTCTTCCACCATCTAATTTTCCCTCCACATCTTATACACCTGTGTCATCATTACCCAAAAAGATGCAACCTAAAGCTAAAAATCTGCTACCCTCCAATAAGGTAGTTAAACTAACCAAACCTTCCACCTTTTTCTATCTCTTCTACCATGCCCATACCCAAGATGCATGCACAACCTAAGACTTCTCCACACCAAACTAGTAAAACCAACCCACCCCCTCTGTAAAGCCTCTTCCTCCACAATCAGGTTGTACTGCACCCAAACCCACATTCACCTCCCATTTTTATCCACTAGCAAGATCCTACGCCAAAATCTTAACCAATCTCCTCGAAAATTTGGTCATCACATTACCACCTCTTAGACCTTACACCACTCAAACCCAAACCAAAGGGTTTGACAAACAAAAATTTGCACCTACCATCATGTGTTAGGACACAATGTAGAGAACTATAAGGCCTTGAAAACTACCCTTGTCCAATTATGTCCTCCCGAAGAAAATTTTGATGATGATGATCTTCTTGATGAGGACCCCATTTTTCCTCCACCAATTTCCTTGGATCTCCTTCCATTACCTACTCAATGAACCAAAATCTCCACCCCCACAACTCTTTGATCCACCCCCAAGATTTGAGATTAACATGGTCCATATAAGAGAGTTGGCCAAACCACCACCAAAATGCCAATGCGCCCTACTCATTTCACAAGGATCGTATCCCCCACTAGGGTTTTGTCCCTCATGCCACTATACCTTTCATGACACACCCTCTTCATCCACCTCCCCTCAGATTAACATGATCAACATTGCCACACCCGTGCTCAGAAAGAAAAGGGCAAGGAAAAAGCAACTAGCCCATCAACCAACCCTATACCCAACATACCATCCACCCATACCCAAAGTCACCATTCAAGGTCCTGCATATCCTATTTCCGATGGGGTCATGCATCGCACAATGCTAAAAAACTACACCAATCCCCCTCAAAATTTATTTATATGACCTCATCCAAACCTCGAGTCACATCATCAAGCCCTCATGGAGGTCCTTTAATCTATTGAAGTCTTACCAAATGACCCCACACCGTAGCCTCCATTATTACCCCTCACCATGTAGCCTCTCTCATAGTTCATTTTCTTCCTCTACACCTCCACCTACTTGCCAAGTGGCGCCCTCAAATTTTCGGATGAAGAGATCACTCCCTTCCGTCAGATGACCCCACCCCACTCTTTTCATCTCTGTCTTTATCGATAATATACACATATGATGTGTTATGATCAATGGTGGTGCTAGCATTAACATCATCTCCTCCCATGCATATGACCAAATGCGAATACCTACCAATTACATGCATGGTAACCCGGTTATGCTACACTCCTTCAATGATGCCATGACCTCTACCCTAGGTACCATTGTTCTCCATGTCCGCATGGGTCCCCCGCACTATCCCGGAACTTTTCTATGTCCTAGAAGGGGAGTTCCAATATAACTTGTTGCTCGGCCAACCTTGATCCATGTCATGGGTTGTGTCCCTTTGACTTTACATCACTGCCTCAAATTTGAACACAAGGGACATAATTACACCATCCCTGCTGACCCATCACCTTTCAAGACCTATAACATGCTATATCATCCCAATGATGTGCTTGTACCGGTCAAGGCATCTACCACTATCACTACTTCACCTTCACCTACAAGCCCATCCACCAAAACTACCACTACCTCTATTACATCTAACCTTGTTATCCCCACTATAGCTTGTAGCCTCTACCACTGATGCACTTATTTCCCCATCATCTAGCGAGCCATCTATCCCCTACCCACATACCAACTATTGATCCCTTAGAAGGTTTTTTTAATGCCTCACTCTGGGAATACCGCCTATACAATATCGACACCTTCCTCACCCACAAGAGTATGGGAATCTGCGTCAACACCCCAGCTACGACATCCACATCGGTGATGTTTTTCCTTATGGCCCTCCCCACCTTCGCACCAATATAACATATGGGGGACTTGATATTACCACCTATAAACCCAAACCTCCATCCCAATCCCAACCATTTTTGTCTGACCTACACTCCCTCACTAACCACTACTTCACTCACACTTTCCTCCACCGATGCACATGGAAAGGATTTGGCTTCATCTTTTACGAACAAGGCCACCATACTATCATTTCTTGTACCTCTCATAAACACAATGACCATAGTGGCATTGGTTTTGATGCTCCACCCTCCAAGAAGGTTCATGCTCGACCTCATCCAGGATGGGAAATCTTCCCCATCTCATTCACCCACATTACCATCTTCACCCACTGGAGTCCATAGATCCCGAATCTATTCCTCCTAAATTTTTTTCGTAAACACCATTTCCTTGGGACCACTGACCTATCAACGTGATGGTGAAGCTCCCTCTTCTCTCCCATTCCTATATCCTGACATGATCGATGATGATATGCCTTCTATTAACATTGTTCAATGTCAAGATGATGAGTCCATCCTCACCTACCTTGGTGTGGAAGACTCTTATATTCATCTTCGTTACCCTCTTGAGATGTAAACCATGTTGAATGAATCGACCATCGAAATCAACATTAACACTCAGGATGACCCGCACATTCTAAAGATCGGCCAATCCTTAGATGCTACTAAATAGGAATCCTTCACCTCTTTCCTTTGGGACCATAACAACATGTTTTTTGGTCCTATGCCGATATGCTTGATATTGACCCAAAAATCATGGTCCATAATATCATAACCATTCTTGATGCCAAACCCATCAAACAAAATCTGTAGAAAATACATCCTCGCATTGCTCTTCTGGTCAAAGAAGAGCTTTAGTGCCTTCTCTCGGTTTCCTTCATTCTACCCATTGATTATCCCAATGGATTTCTAACATCGTTCTGTCATCACAAAGGGACATAGGGGACTCCACATTTGCATAGACTTTCATGACCTCAACCTCACCTATCCCAAAGATGATTTCCCCCTACCCAAAGGCATCGACCAACTAGTTGATCTCACCACTGGCCATGAAATGCTATCACTCATGGATGGTTTCTCGGGCTATCAAATATTACTAGCTCCAGAAGATCAACACAAAACTACCTTCATCACCCCTTGGGGACTTTCTACTATCGAGTCATGCCTTTTGGCCTAAAAATGTTGGTGCTACATATCAGTGAGCCATGACTTACATCTTCCATGACATCATGCATCGCATACTGGAAGATTACATAGATGATCTTCTGGACAAATCTAAACATTGAATTGAACACCTTCCATCCTTAAAGTCATCTTTGACCATCTCATCAAGTATTGTGTGCGTCTTCAACCAAAGAAGTGTGTCTTTGCGGTACTTTCTAGAAAACTCCTAGGTTTCATCATTTCTTTGCATGGCATAGAAGTCGATCCTACTAAATTCAAGGCTATTCTGGAAATGCCTCCACCCACTAATCTCCATCAAATTTGAAGCCTATAAGGAAAGTTGCAATCCATTCGTCATTTTATCTCACAACTTTCTGACCACATCAACCATTTCATCATCTTCTCAAGAAATATGTTTCATTCAAATGGGATGATGAATGCCATAAAGCCTTTGAGGCCTTAAAACAATACCTTCTTCAACCACCAGTGCTCATTCCTCCTAAAGATGACCAGCCCTTTTACTTATATATTTCTCACCATTGACCATTCTTTGGGTGCCATGCTCACTCATCGTGATGAGCAAGCAATAGAGAGAAAGTGGTTTATTACATAATTCATACCCTTCTGGACTACAAAACTAGATATACCCATGCCAAAAAAACTCTGCTTAGCCTTAGTTTTCATCACCACCAAACTCCGCCATTACCTACTCAATCATAAAACCTTCATCATTACTAATACTTACCCATTACACTATATGTATGCCAAACCCTATCAAAATCAACATGTCACATGTTGGCTTATGCTTCTTGCCAACCTCAACCTTGAATTCATTCATCAAAAGTCCATTAAGGGCCAGAAATTGCTGAATTATTGGCGATGCACCTATTTCTAGGGATCAACCATCTAACTTCAACTTCCCAGATGAGTCTATAACTACCCTTTCCTTAGAACAACCCACTTACCAAATGACACTCTTCTTCGATGGCTCCAAGTGTCAGGGTGGGGGTGGGGCTGGTGTTATCCTCATTCCTCTTGATGGTGAACCTATGCCTTTTTCTTTCAAACTTGATTTTGATTGTACAAACAATATTTCTGAATACGAAGCACTCATATTGGGTCTCCAGCTGCTTATGCCTTAGATGTTAAGAAATCAATATCTTTGGTGATTCTCGGTTAGTCATTAACCAATTCAATGGTATATACCAATGTCCTAATGAGATACTTCAAAAGTATAAACATCACGTAGACATACTTTTGACCACCTTTGACCATTACGCCCTTCAAACCACCCCACGTTCTACCAATAAGTTTATAGATACCATGGCCTACTTGGCTTCTCAAATACCTTCACTTCACTTGACTCTAAAATATTTGTCACCATATAAAGGATACAATCACCCTCTTATTTACCTCATGAAGTTTACTCCATCGGAACCGTTGCCCCTAACCCATGTGACCTTTGGTATAAGCAATATGTAGACTATCTTTCCCTTTCCATTTTACCCATTGATCTCACTCGTAATGGACAATGAGCCTTTCTTAAAAGTGTCTCCCATTATGTCATCATGGGTGGTCTTCTTTACAAGTGGGCTTCGACAAAATTCTCTTATGATGCCTTATGAGTTTTGAAATTCCCTACACCATTAAGGAAGTCCACGATGGAATTTGTGGAGGTCACTTTAGTGGTTTAGCCATCACAAAACATCCTTCACCTAGGCTATTATTGGCCAAACCTAAACCGTGATTGTTGTGATTACGTCAAACGTTGCATGAAATGCCAACAACATGCTAATCTCCACCACACACCTAGTCATGCCTTATAGGTCACACGAGACCTTTGGCCTTTCTCTCAATGGGGTTTGGATCTTGTCGGTGAGATCAACCCCATTCTTCACAATGCCACCAATGGATCATAACCACTACCAAATATTACACTAAATGGGTAGAGGCCATTCCCCTCATTTCTACAAAATCTGAAAAAATGTGAATTCATCAACCATCACATCATTTTTCGTTTTGGTGTTCCTCACCGCCTCATCACTGATAATGGAAAATAATTCAAAAAAAAAACCCTACACAAACTATGTGACGCTTTTGGCATCCAACTCAGTTTCTCATCACCTTATTACCCGTAAACCAATGGTCAAGCCAAATCAACCAATAAAACCTTGAACAAAATTCTTATGAAGGTAGTCAACGATATTGGGAAAGATTGGCATATGCACATTCCTTTCGCCTTGTGGGCTTATCATGTACTAGTATTCGCACTTGACTATTGCCACCCCCTTTCTCTAGTTTACGGTATCGAGGTTGTCTTACCTCTCGAAGTCCAGATTCCATCTCTCTGCATCTCACTACAAGACATGCTCAACAACGATGAATTTTGCTAAGATCATTTGGCACAACTTGAGTTATTAGATGAACATTGTCTTAATGCTCTTGACCATCTCCAAATTTACCAAAAACGTATCAAACATGCATATGAAAAGCGCATGTTTCATGAATGAACCTTCTAGGTCAATGACCTCGTCCCCGAAAGAGAATCAACATGTAACTAAAGAGGAGAAAATAAACGGGAAAATTTTCTCTAATTGGCTTGGACCCTATATCGTTACCCATGCCTATGGATCGGGTGCTTATCATTTGTCTTCACTCAAGGTAAACCCGAACTCGAACCCCTTAATGCCTTGCATCTTTGACCATTTTATTGTTGATATCAGTCCTATATCACTTTTTGTCGCTTGATTGTTTGTCATCCCTTGAGCATTTTTCACCTTCCATATTACCCATTTTGAAGATCCACGACTAAACAAGAATCATGTGATTACCCATCACCATTTTAGCCTTGTCTTCAATATGAGTACCATGGCTCTACTCATAGCATGATTCTCATGGATACTTTTTGTCTTCTCCCGATGGAATCCCATGGTCGTTCATCACTCAAAACCACCCCTTTCATAATTAACTCCTGTGTACTATGGTTTTGTCGTCCGAACAAAAGCCTACCCTTCCTCTATAGTCTTTTCCATGACTTAAATGTCCAAAAACAAAAAGGGATACAACTCCTTGAGTCAAACTTCCAAAGAAAAGATGACTCCCTCAAAAGGGACATCTCTTCACTCTAATTCCACCACTATAAATAGACTGATCCCTTGAAGGATAGCTATATCATAGTTATTCCACAAATTCAATAAAAATATCCAAAAGCTTCCCATGCATCAATCAGCTTCACAAAGACCTCAAGGAGATAATATACTCATCCCATATAGACTTCCCACATCGATCAATCTATTAAAAACAAACAAATGAAGAAAAAGATGAAATTTTTGTCATGGACTTGCCTATTCTTGATCCTAGGGTTTCTTGTTCCAAAGACACGTTGTCATACACTAAGTTACGCTCAATCACCCATTCTCACCTCCTTTCCTTTTTGACCTAATTTCCTCTTTACTCAAGGGACTTGCCACAAACGTGACATTTCATGATTATGTGACTTTCTTCACCCTTAGAATGGTCCATTATGCAATGCCTTTAGGGTCTTATGTTCATGAGCCCCTCTTAGGTATGGTTGACTCATTAGGGTTCTTATCAATTAAGCTGGCTCTTTTACCACCTCTTACCATTCACCTACCTCATTACTTATTGATTATCCTATATAGGACCAAATCATCGACACTTATATTTAAAAAAAAAACACTCAACCATGCCTATGACCTAAACTCAATCATGCCTATGACCTACATTCACCCATGCCTAAACACCTATCAATCCATTTCTTTACTTCATCACAATCTTCCCTAGCTTATGGGAGAACTACATCGGCCTGAGGTCCCTTTTCACCGGGACTATGTAGGTAGCACTCTGAGGGCATGGGGCCCTTGGAGGTTAGCTTAGCCACTCTTTACCCTAACCAATTCCCCCTTTCCCTTTCCTATTCACATTCTACCCTAGTTAGTTTCTATTTTATATCAATAGCTGGAAATTAAACCTAATAAGCATCAACTCATACACATTTTATTACATCATCAAATTATCCATTTATCATTTTCACATTTCCATTATGGCACAAATTTGGAAATTAAAAACCATACCTAGTATATACATCAACATTTGTCTCTCATGTTACCAAAAACTTGGACATTAAATCAACCTAACTCAACCATGCCTAAATCAACCAACCTAAACTCAACCTAACCATCATGCCTAACTCGACCTAACTCATCCATGCCTACATCAACCCTCACCTAATCCACCATGCCTAAACATACCCCGACTCCACTCACCATGCCTAAACCGACTCCACCATGCCTACTCTTGACTCCACCATGCCTACACGACCTTGACTCTATCAGGCCTAATCCACTTGATTTCCACCTATATATATATAGTGAAAATTAAAAGTACACCATCCATACTATAAATACCATCATCTATAAATCGGAAAGTTTGTGTAAAAATACATGTGAGCATAGATACAAATAATAATCACAATCTCTCAAAAGCTCTCATATACATCCTCATCATCTTTGGCATATAGGCTAGTATACATATCAAAAATATGTCAAAAACATGGATACACTGATCATCAATGATGACTAATCATCACCCCACCTGATATCCATCCTTTCTCATCGCATCCTCTATCTCCCCTCTAGTGGGGTGCCCTACCAACCTCTCTCCACCTTACCCCGATATGTCCTCTGATGGTCCCTCACTGAGGAGCCTCCCTCCGTGCACTAGTAGTCTCACCTTGACCCTGTCCCGGGCTCACCGGCCCCCTGTACTCTCTACATTGTGGGTACACGAGCTGGTCCTCTCACTCAAGGCTTGTTGTGCTCTATACTCTTCATAGGATAGAAAATCTATCCTACGCGGCCATCGCCTTGATCCCGATAATACCGACCTTGCACCTAAGGCATCCCTCAACCTACCTATAGGTATTGTCTATGGTGGTGCCATCGGCCTCGGCCCTATACCTATCTCTCGGGACCCTGTCCCACTAGTACCTATAAAGAGGGACCCTATCCCTATGCCTGTGCCTATCCTGAGGGACCCTATCCCCGTGCTCCAGTGCTTTATCTCTTGTAAGACCTTGTCCCGCCCCGCCTATATCTAGGCCAAGGTCCGCAACATGTGCTCCTGTAGTGGCCAACTGGCCCTATAAACCTGTAATCTACGCCTATAGGCGGCCACCTGTACCCCATCCCCATCTCCACCTGTGTGGGTACTTGTCCTTGTGCTACTTGGGCCTGTAGAGTGGCCACCTATGCCTATAAAATAGCAACATGTGCCTCTGAGCCTATCAAGTTGCCCCTGCACTATCCCCAATTGTGTAATATGGGAAGCCACTTTCCTCTGTAGGGTATCCTCTTTACACTTGTGATGGTGGCTAAATCTAGTTGCCCCGGCCTCGTGGTGTACTACTCGTAAAAATGTACCCACCACTTGTATTTATCTATCGGTCCACCCCGACATCATCAATCCATCGGTCTATCACCTGCTCCTCCTGCCTTGTCGGCACTGTCGGCTATGGTAGAGGTAGAGGCCTCTCCACGTCATCCCTCCTATACTAGTGGGAAGGGTGGAGGTATATCCTGAAGCATCTTGAACTACCATCTAACCCTCTCTACGGGTATCATCTCGTGCTCTCCTACACGTCACCCCTCTATCCATCGAGTAGTTATAGCTCTTGTAGCTCCTCTGTCATCCACCCATATGATGGAAAACCCACATAGGGCCTCCAAATGATGTCCATGTTAGACAACCCCTCTAGAATCACCTGTAATAGGCTACATCGTGTGTAGCTCTAGCAGCTCGATGCTCCCAATCGTAGGCACCCATCACTTTGAATTCCACCCAAATAAAACTTGGCTCAAATGCATCATCCCAGGGCATACCAACTAGACGCACACACACAATGTGCTCATATGCCCAACAATGAAGTAGGAAAGTACAACACAGGCTAAACCTCCGTAGCTTCCCATAAGCCCATAGCTCTCTTGTATAATAACTATACTGTAGAATGTGGGCACCCATGTAAAATGGGTCTTGTCCTCCACCATGTCATGTGTAGAACCCCATCAATGATCGTGGGAATCTCCCACCCTCTACATCTGGTAGTGCAAAGTAGCAGACTACCTCCATCAACAACACTACTAGCCTCATCTCCTTCTGGATGGGCCTAGTACATATCCCCGTAGCTCATACTGGCGCTATGGAACCTCAACTCTGCCAACCCCTCACCAAACATGGTCAACATCAACTCCTCAGATGCCTCTAAGGAGATAGAATACACCTACATCCCCACTATCGGTAGCCGTAGGATCCTGTACACATCCTCTAGGGTGATTGTGATCTCACCCGTCGGTAGATGGAAGGTATTGGTCATTGAGTCCCATCTGTCGATGAGAGCGACCATCAAACTTGGCTCCTAGACTATGTGTTGGTAGCGTCTGACCCCAATCAGGCCAACCTCTATAACATGGCACCAATCATCGGTTGTTGCACTCCTTATACCTCCACAAGCAAGGGAGGTACCCTATCCTACATCCGTAGTTGGTCCCTGGCCTACATTCAACCAATCACACACATTATTAAAACTTTATTTTACCCAACATTGACCTTTAACCCCTCCCTTCTTCCCGACCCCTCACCTACTATCTATTTTACACTCTTTACCCTAACCACTTTCCCCTTACCCTTCCTAGACCTCTATCCCTTTCACCCTAACTGGCACCGGTTACTCCTACCCATCACCAGTCCATTCTAACCAAAGCATAGTTCCTTATACCCGACCGATGTCGGTGTACAAAGACCGACGTCGCCATACCTTGCCTTAAGATCGTGGCCAAACTGTTACACGCCCAAACCTAAAACCCCAATTTCCTTTACCTAATTTCTTTCCCATTTTCCCTATGAACCTACCCACACCTCACCTAAGTCCCTCCCCAACCCTCTTCCCCCTACCTCTGACCTTTCCCACCCCCTCTTTCATTCATTTAACCACAAATTTCAATTATTTTAACCTCCCTACCTCTACCCCTCTACATTTCCTTCTTCCTATATCAAATAACAACGAAAGGATTAGATCTTACCTCATCTCAATGTCACCTCCATGGTGGCACGTCTAGCCACTGTGTTGGTGGTCCACCCGAACCTTCTCCTACCTCCACCATGTCAAATCTCTACCTCACTCCTCTCTACCAATCACCTCCCTCTGCCTGATCTCATGGACCCATCTACCTGGCTCTCCTCTCCAACCGGATCTCTCCACCTCATCTCAGGTACAACCCCATGTACTTTCCTCTCGATAAGGCAAAAAAGTCTCATGCTCTCATCATTTTCACAAAAGCCAAAATGTACAAATGAATTTATATTATATAGATTTTTCCTTTTTATATACCCACATCGACTTGACCGGCATTGGTTATACCTAGATCGACATCGGTCCTGTGCCCTAGCACACCATGGTTGGTTGTACCTAAACCGACATCAGTCATGTGCCCTAGTAAACTGTGGTCAGTTTACCTAGACCATCACCGGTTTAGTATGACCAGCATTGGTTACTGTCATACTCCTGTCAATACCCTTTCCCATTTCTCGACCAAAATTTACCCTTCCCCGCCACCGTTTGACCTTACCCACCCTTATCACAACCTACCTCCAAGCCTACATTACCTATCTTTGTCCTTAATTACATTTAGGGACTTGTTATTTTACCCATACCTCGGCCCTACCCATGCCATGACCTAGCTACCCAGACCTGAAACATTGTTAGTGACTTGTGAACTCATGTGCTCACAATACCTTATGACATTGTTACCCATGTTGTTTGACCTAATGACCTTACCTTTCCTATTTTCGTGTTGTTTATCTTAACCCAACCTTTGGTGTACCAGAACATACCTACATGTTCCTACACCTGACCTGCAATGTGCTTCCACACCATATCCTATACCTTAGATACCGGAATCACTTCAACCTTGTTTGGATAAACCTATCGACCTTGATGATGTAGATTTTGCATGTTCTTCAACCTGGTATTGTGCCACAATTTATACGTGTGTGTACATTCAACTGTCACTACCTTTGACCCTAGCCCATTTCCCTTTTTCCTACTTTGACCTTTACCCATTTCCCCATTTTTACCTCCACCTACCCAACCCACACCTACCTACCTCACCATTGATTAAGTGGATATTCCCATGTCTTCACCCGTTACATCTTATGATGATGGTACCTATTTTGCTCAGCCTAATAGCCTTACCTTGCCTATGGTCGTGACCCTTATCCAAACAAACCTTGACCTTTTGACCTTTTGGATGTACCAGAACCACACCTAAATGTTCCTACATCTTACCTCGTTGAGTGCCTAGACCGTATCCTTTACCCTAGATACTGGACCTCAACAACCCTTGTTTGGATGACCTTTACGACCCTAGCTAACGTACATTTGTTATGTTGAAGCAACCCTAGTATCTCATGGCATTTCACAACATGTGTGTACATCTGAATGCTCTACCTAATCACCCACCATACCTCTTACAATCACCATACCCTCAACCATCACCTCCTTCACACCTCACACTATTCTCAAACCACTCACCGCTCCTTTTTCACCTCATCGATTCCTAGTTTGAGGGAGGGGTTACCTCCACCCACACTTAGGGTAATGTTACCTCCACCACACTTAGGGAAACATTACCTTCACCCACACATGTGGAAACCACATCTTATTTTTGTCACTGTGTCTCTTACCAATACAAGCTACGCAACAAAAAGGGGCAAAATGTAGACACCAAAATTAGGTCACACTCCCTTAGCCCCGATCGGATAGCCAACTTAAACATGGGGCACCTAACCATGGTCCCTTTCACCCCACATTAATAATTATTTTAATTAAATTAAATAGCCATCATCATAATATCCATTATTTTATTACCTTAATAGACCTAATTTCTACCTCACCTAGACACCTCATCTAGCCACCTCACCCTAGACCTATTCTTGGCATGTTTCCATAACTAACAATAATTAAGTCTTACTTTCCTTAATGAGCTAACATTTGTTCTAACCCTAAAATTAATGCCTAATATTTCTCTAACCACATTCCCACTCATTAGCAAGGAAGCTTTCATTCTGATCTACGACAACAAATAGACTTGGCCCAAGAAATTAGACAAATCTACCCATTTTAGTAAACCTAGGGAATCCCACCTTAACTGACACCGTTCATACCTAAACTGATTCCAGTCAAGATGGAACCATGGTCATCTACCATTGATTCACCTTAGCAACCTTGTTTGAGAGGTTGGTACATTGAAAGACCAAGGAAGAGAAATAGGAGCTGCATGTAGGTAGAACCAAGGTCTTTTCATGCATCCAGTCATCCAAAACCATTATCCAGACAGATCGAGAAGCATTGCACCCACGTAGCATTTTGGGAAGTACTTCCACGACACCAAACACCATTCCTCCGATCAACTATCACCTCCATCCAGCCATCAAACCTACATCACAAGTAAGTATCTTGTTAACCATCATTCTCCTATTTTCATTCTAATAGGCTTTGTTACCTCTACTATTAGTTTCTACCTGAACTCTGCACTTCCCCACCATTTATCTCCATACAATTTTGATCATTCCTTCACCCACACCATAAAATTGTCCATACCTGACGGCTGTTAGACACCTTTGAGTATTTCCAACACCTCCCGACTTACACCCACTCCTCACCATCCCCGAGTCGGCCTCTAAAAATCCCTAAACCATGAAATATTGATTTATTGAAAATCCACAAGAACCATCATTAGTTATTACTAAACCATCAATAAACATACAAGACTAACACTAGTCTCTATGTTTTATACCCTTCCCAAGAATAGAACCAAAAAACCTCCTACCCATTGACCTCAACAACCCATAATCAAACCCCGATCGGTCCCAGACCTTGACAATTACCTCATCCTTTAGATCCAACTATATCCTAGCCTGTTATGATTGGTTTTGCTTATTGTACTTGAATGAGATACCCAAATCATATCAATTACGTAGGACTTTACTTATTTCTCACATTAATTTATTTTAAACAATAGATTGACAACCATCTAAGAAGTATCACACTTCCTGGAACTAGCATACGTTAGGCAGTCCAGTGTCATATATCATTTAACTTCTCTTTTTTGGTCTTGTTTTCTATTAATAGGTAGTTCCTCCTAGCCAAAAGGAAGCTCTCACAATCGGAACTAGATCAAGAATTCAAAATGCACGTAACAACCATCAACCAACCCATTTAATAGGTATTCCCCGTAGCCCATAACCCTATCTGCTTTCGTCATTTGAAAACGTAAAGAAAATGGTGAAATAGTAGACTCATAAAATATAATAAGAGGTGTACTAGTGGTAGGAGTAGAATCATCATGAATAAAAACTTCGAAAGAGAAGAAAGAGGAGTATTAAATTCACATTCAGCAGTCTTAAGAGAAGTAACATCACTAACATGTTCATGATCGAAAGCATAATCTACATCACTATCGCATATTTTCACAAGTAAGTATTTCATCAAAACTATTATTGCATAAAAAGAAGTGGTAGGAGTACTAATATCATATTTATCATTGCATTCATTAGAAGCATTTTCAAAAGTAGGAAGAGTAGGAGATACAACTTTGCATTCATCTTGACTACTAGTAGAAATAACATCATGCACATGTACATTTTCAACATTAGAAATAGAAGTATTAACATCCATATTATCACAACCAAGAACATGATCAAGAAAATAATATCCAATAATACTATCATTTTCTATAAGAGGATTGGAAGAGGGTGCAGCGACATGGGTGACTACATGAGAGAAAGGAAAACATGAAGTAAAGTTTTGGTCAAGAGATACTATGCAAATGCAAGAGTTGTGAAAGTTAGCAGGATGGGTGTTTTGGAAAGAAAGAATTTTTAGAGGAAGGAAGAATCACATTGAGGGTTTTAGTAGAGGTCAAGAAATTCATCTTGCATAGTATCATTATTAAAGACACTTCAATCATGTATCGGCCATATGGTGCTTAGGAGATGAGGACCTCTTCTTAGCCATGAGGGTTTTGGGGATCCTAGGGAAAGAAGTTCAAAGAAAAGTGGGTTCACCAAATGATTTAATAAAAATAGAATTAAATCTAATTGCAAAGTAACATATATGATAAAATACAATAGATATACAAATGCTAAGCACTCAAACAATGCAACACTATAAGTAAATGGGAGAGAGAGATGACTTAGTTGAATCTTGTGCAATCTAGAACTAATTTGGGTAGTGTAAATTGTTGAACATGACTAGAACTCGTGTCATAACCGCTTCTCTCTGAAATATCGATTCTGAGAATAATACCTAACATAGGCATCTAGTGCTGACGAGGGTGCCCGGAATTGGTGATTGTTCCTAGGTGTTGGTGACTACATAGAAGGTCAGAATCTACTTTCTTTTGTGTCACTATGATTTCACTATCACTTCCTATTGATCACCCATTATTCACTCTTTGATTGCCGAGGGTACCTATAACCTGTAACACAAACCCTAACTACATGTAAAATCTCATAAACACATAAAATTGGAATGAAAATGCAATATGTGAAGTCAAAATGACCCCAACGGTCACCCGATGAGTGAACTTATGACCGAACATTGTACTACATTCTAGACTCCATGTAGTTCTTTATGTTTGTGTGTGTAATAGTGTCCTTAGGTTTCCCTCACACCAATGACGCCAAGATAGTGGGTTATGGATAGATAAGATGCAAATGTGTGATATAGAATTGAGCACTTCCCCTTCCTATGCAGTGTATGCAGCCCAAAAATGTAGTCCCTTATAATGGTAGTGATAGTATGTAGATGAGATTGCCCCTTAGAATTGTCAACTAGAATAATAGAGTGTATATTGTGTATATATATGGATCTCTTATTTGAATTTTGACACTAGTGACACAAAAGGCCAACTATGAGCTTGGGATAAGGATTAGAAAACTAGAAAGGTTGACCACAAATGTCAAAAAGTGTAAAAATAATAAAGAGGACAAGACCGCCCATAATGGACAAGAGCACCTAAGTGCTAGTGTCCTAAGATAAATGACAACAGATGTGAAAAGACAGACATGACAAAGATCCATGTAACTCCGACCAAAACCGGTATAGAAATTATAGATGTGAGAGAGTGATACCATAGAAATAATAAAAACAAGTGGATGGACAAAGGTTTGTGTCAATAGTGAAATATTTTCTTACTTAACATCCATGCATATAAACAACATATTGATGACATAATAAAATACTAATATGTGCGTGATTTTGTGTCTACAGTGACAACATGCTTAGATCCTCAATTTAGCGAAAGGATTCTTCAATCCTTAGTTTAGTGACAGACACTTAAATCCCCATTTTAATGACATGACACTTAAATCCTCGCTTTAGCAATAGTATATCCTCAATTTGATGACAATATCTAAATCTTCATAATTATTCCAACCATCTCCAAGGAAAAAAAAATACAAGAACAATTCTATCTCTTCTCTTATGACATACATGTGTATTTTATCCTTGATTTACTTATCTTTAATTACATATTTCTATTTTCACATTTACTAATTTAAAGTTCAATTTCATTTATCATGAGCATTGACTACACTTATCTTCTTTTGCAGCCCCAACCTTACTCCAAGAAAAGGGTCGACACAAATGGAACATGGAATTATATTAAGCACAAAATGCTCCAATAAAGGAAATATCCAAAGAACAAACATAAGCATAATTTCTATTATGCATGCAAGGTCACCCCTAGGATCCTTATCCTCTTCTAGATTCCATGATGCACATTCTACAATCTCCATTTGGCACGATATCAAATAAAATCCTTATTTTGTACGATATCGGTTTAACTCCCTTTAACTCTCCACAAGGTACACTCTTCTTATCTACTTTATGTTATTGAATATTCATTCACAAACATAAAGTGGGGAAAATGTAGCCATGAAATCTTACACATTCTATTTACATTACGCCTATAAGTATGTCATAATATACTTGATTCCTAAGTAAGAAAACTAGACATTAACAACACTTGTTTTACTTTTACATTGCTTTATCCTTTCTACACTCTTATTATGTGATTTTCTTGAATGGTCACTTTACTTTTAGACATTGGACAACATATGACCCAACTCTATATTTTTTTATATCTTCTGGAGCATCCCGATAGTACCGCCGATCGTGGGACTAGAGCGCCACCGGCACCGCTATCCCCTTTGGGCACTTTATCCTCATCCCTCCTTTTCTCAAATTTGAAATGTCACACTACTTGTTATATTTTCTAAAACCTTTCTTATCACTTTGGGTCATCCTTGTTAATTACTAATGACAAAATTAAAACAAGGGAATCATATATATACATGACTTACTCACTATTATTAGGGGTTGGACAACTTGGGCTATTACTTACTATCTACTACTTGGGAAAAGAGAAACATTCAAGGACTAAATTTGGGATGCATTATTCACCACATAGGAGGGGCTATTTCTGAATTCCATTTCACACATTCATCTTGGGGGAAGTATTTGTACCTTGCTATCTTGGTGCTACTCTTGACATAAGGACAACTTAACTTTAAGGTACACAATTAAATCACACACACACATGCATGCACACACGCACACACGCGCGCCCCACACACACACCCACTAAATAGATTCTGAAATGTAGTGCAATGCTTAGTGACAATCACATTAGGGTGACCACCAAGTTCAGTTTGACTCAAGCATATATATTATTTATTGTATCTAATTTTTCTTGACCTTTATGCAGTAACTGTGGTTTATTTTATAAGTTCAAGTGCGAAAATGAAACATGTTAACTTTCCAAGTTCCCTAGCCAAGTTTTACCTTATGTTTGAATTTTTTTCTTGCAAAATTCCCCTTGTATCAAGTTTTGTTTTTCACAAAATTATTCGATAAAATTTCCTTTGAACTGAAGTTTCCTTATATATTTCATATTTTGGGAGTCAAGTTGCAGTTTGCATGCAAACTGCTTCCCAAAATCTGAAACTCAAAATACATAGGAAATTAGTGTAAATCAGAAGTTGGAACTTAAATTGTATTTTGCATGCAAATTGTAAGATGAGTCCTGAATCCAATCTCCTGAGTGCATTTCAGGTTTTAGAACCTGAATTACAGTTTGCATGCAAATAAAAAGCTCATTTCTGAAACCCAATTTCCAACTATTCAAGTGCATTTCAAGTTCAAAACTTGAATTGTAGTTTGCACATAAATTCAAGATGACTTCTGACTCTCAAAATACAAAGGACTTGGACCATTTCAAGTTTCGGATCCAAAATTGTAATTTTCATACAATGTGCATGATGCCTTCAAATCCAAAACCCAATGTCAGGTTAGTGCATTTAATGCCACCTACCCACACGTGTTACCTATACGGTAATTAATTTTCCCTTTATTTAAGGGTGAATTTTTACTTGTCTTTTCACCGACACTTTGTACACTAACCTCGCTGACACTTCACCTACCTCTAACTGTACTCCTTGCATGGATTTTGAGCAATTTTCACATTTTATCTTCGACCCACTTGATATTTAGGTAATTTTTAAATGTTTTAATCATTTTTGCAAGATTTTTAGGATTTCTTATTGGTTTTTCTTGTCCATTTTTCACTTGGCATTATGGGTGCCCTTAGTATTTTTATTTTTTGCCATTTTTAGGGGTTTCCTTCTTTTGTATTTAGGTTAATGTTTCCATGTCTTTCCCTCCTTCATTGGTTGTGTTATTAATGAAGCTTAGGCTTCAAGGTATTGTTTTCTTGAAAATTGAAGAAGGATTTATTATTAAAACATCGTTTTGGAAGTTTAAGATGTAAAAAGGGTCCCCACTTCCTCCATAGACCAAATCAAGGTTTTAGGATTACAAAATAAGTTTCAACTTCCTCCATCGAAGTCAAGAGTTGAAAATCACCTTGCAAGCTCCACAAGTATAATTTTGGGAGTTGAAACATACACAAAAAGGGTTAACTTCTGATGATATTTCATATTGGAACTACATGGTTGCAAAATAATGGTCAATTTATGCTTTGATACATTTTATGGATTCCTTACTACATTTCAAAGGCTAACTTACACCCTCAAGTCTCAATGAGTTTTGTAAGCATATCATAGTTTCTTTGAGGGGAAAATGTTTGAATCGTCATCTAAGGGGAAAGAGAAAATGAAGTACAGTTTCCAAGGGGTGGCTCCCCCTTCAGTATCACATCAAACTTCGATAATATCGGGATATTGATCTCTAACACATTGAATTTCCAAAATTTTGGAGTGGAATTAGAGCTCTATCTAAGAATGCTTGACGAAGAGTATATACAATAGAGGACTTTCCCTAGCTGTTGTTTTTCCACCATAAATGCAATGTACAGAATTTATGCTCGCAATTGTAGCACATTATGATAGATATTCTCAAATGCTTAGAGACGATGATGAAATAGTTATAATTAGATTGGACACTTGATTATTTTGAGGATTTGTTAAAGCTTCTTGATGTCTAAGGGTATGCCTCAATTTCTCCTAAGTCTACTCTGTTGAACATTGGGAAGCAAGTTCAAAAGCTTGTGCCAACATCCTTAACAAGAGCTACCTAAAAAAAAACTAATCCTTCAGCGTCTAGAGTTCTAAAGACCATTCCACACTCAAACTTCAATCAAGAACTCGAACGATATTATCATATTATTGAGAAGAGTTACAAGGCTCCCATCTTCTAAATATTTCCAAGAATGCATGTACTTATACATTGACACTATCTCGTAAAAATTATGATCTTATTCAATGGGAAGAACACATCAGCAATGTCATACACATTCAAATGTTGAATGTCCTAACTTTAGGCAATTTTTGTATGACTTCCTATCTTGTGTATGCAGCTGCAAGAATGAAAACTATCTAGGTTTGTCACCCGAGGGAGAAAGAAATTCATCACAAATTTATGAATTTTACCCTCAACTCACAATGAAGGAAGGATCAAGTCACTTTAGGAGGGTTAGTGATATTTCTTTGCAGCCATTCTATGTGTGTTTAACAAGGAGCTATATAACCAAAGGATATCAAATACTTCTTAGAACGTGGTCAAGACTTGGGGAGGAATTTTCTTATAATTCCCAACATTCACATATCTCATAGTGGGAGGGTTTTTGGGTGCTTCTTATAAACTTCCGATGTGTCCCACATATAAGTGGGTTTTGATGGAATTAGTTTGACAATTACTACACCTCCACAAAATCCAACATGATAGGCATAAGACATGGGTTTGATTCCCAGTGGTTTTTGGTTGATACACATGTGCATCCTCTTACAAAGCAAATAATGTCAAGGGTGAAATGGGCTAGGTGACTTTGAATACCTATCACCCATGGGCGACCTTTGATTATTGGGGTGTGGTTAGTAGAATCACCAACTGGTGTTCACATACCTCAGTTGGACGACATATGGATAAATTTTAGAGATGAAATTTTCGTGTGGGAAAGAGATTATCAAAGGTTATCTCTAGAGGAAGTGGCTAAGTATGGAATTACAGAGATTCTTGAGGGACTTCAAGATGATGGAGATGTCTTAGACCTCATTTATGATCAAACTAATGTGAAATACCATCCATTTTCATGGATCAATTGGTCACTCTAAAAGTGCAGCAACTCGAAGGAGTGTGCAAATTTTATTCTTAACTAGACCCACCGATGGCTGATATCTTTGAGGGTCATAACAAAAGCTTCAAATCATATTCCTATTATAGCAACACATGTATAACCAATGGTGTGCCACCCCAACTCTTCAAAAGGAAGGAATTCCACTGCCAAGCCCGCTCCCAAGCCTCACAAAATTACCATTATCTATATAGGTTTTGGGTATTCCTCCAAGGTTCCCTACATAGAAGCTACTCCTTCCAAAGTTCCTTCTATAAAGGTTGTTGATCTTAGTACCTCACCACCACACAAAACTCAAGTTTTACGGTCACCTTCTTCGCCTCCTCTCCCCTCCTCCCCATTTTTAGCTCCTCCACCTCTCACTATCTCTTTTCCCACATATTCCATTTCTCCTAATCCCATCACCTCATTACCTACCATGGCCCAGGTCTTTTATTATGTTCCCTCTCTCTCATCTGGGGATGTTTTGGCTCTTAGTTCCCCATAGGAACTCCCCTTCCTCGACACTTTCTCCTAACTTCCTCTCTCATCGTTATTCCCATTTCATCCACACCCATAACTGAGCTCTCCACTCCATCCCCACTTGTCACCACTTCATTGCCACTCATTTTTACTACAACCATTTCCCTTATATCACCTAGCTAGTTTAATATTATGATGACATTTCCCACATCATCCTCTAAACAATTGTCTTCTTCTTCTACTCCTGCATGGTTGAATAGGAAAACTCCTAGAAGAAGAATAAAATTCCTATTGAGATGATGTGGATCTTAAGATCTTGGATCCGACTCCTCAGTGACAAGGTAAAGGGTTATTTCTCACCTTTCCATCAATTAGACAAGATAAATATTCGTTGAGATAGCAACTTTGGATGTTCATAAGTCAAAACATAATATCACTGTCATATTTCAAAAATTTCTCTAGGTAAGACCACCCTTGAAGGTGTAAAACAAGATGTCTAGGTTTCCCTTGGGAAACCTTCTGGACAAAGTCAATAAGGACAAGATCACTAAGGATAAGCTAAAAGGTAAGGTAGAACAATCTAAAACTATCCTCCATAAGATCATGTAACCTACTCATATAGTTGTTCTTGTCATATCTACAAGCTTTAATAAGACTTCTTTCTCCATAGTTTAGAAAATCGACAACGAGGTCAATTAGTTGGGGCTTGATTGGAATCCAAATTCAAGAAGGGGAACAAGTGATAGAATATTTTTTCACTTTGTACAATCAGCTCAAATCAGAAAAAGATACAATTAATAAAATGTATGGTATTCTCAGAGAAGAATGTGATAATTTAGAGCTCACACAAGAATCTTGGAAGGAGGTTTGGAGCATCAAATTTTATGTACTCTTAGGAGAAGGGATCATTGATGACTCCTCAAATTTGTTTGAATATAATGAAGCCATGGAGTTTTGTACCTAGTCATGTTGCAGGGGAGGTAATGACCAAGTTGAATGAGGGAAGAATCAAGGTAATTGATGGCCTCAATGATATTACATATGAGTACAACATCACTAAATGCATGTTCCTTAATGAAGACATTGATGTGCTTCTAGTAGATCAAATTACTACCAATTTCAAGAGTTTAGTTAATGAATATATTGAGGTAACAAATTCATTTGGTCTTGATTCCATTCATAAGTTGGTATCATACCATAATTTCTTGAGCCAACTCAAGAAAACCATAAATTAGACTAAGAAGTTACCTAGAAACTTGAATATAATAACTTAATCTGCCAAGGTCATAAACCATTATGCATGTGGACTTGATGATAAAGATGTTTAATAAATCATCAAACGATTTCTTAACTATAGGCACAAGTTATCTAAAGAAGAAGAAGAATAAACTAACACAAATCAGGAAAAGGGTGATGTAATCCCTAACTCGAGCTTGGTTGCTATTTTTGCACAGTCTCCAAATCACAATCACCATTCAAGTTATGGGTATGACCCACTCAAACTTGCACAACCACTTGGCTATTTTTTGGGATATTGTTTCTCGAATGTAAATGCATCCTATTTTTAGTATGTAATAATTAAGAAGAGTGGTTATAATTTCTCAACCTTCTTAATCTATAAATAGGAGGATACATTAGGCAAAAAAACTTTTTGATCATTTGTGTAAGGAGGCTCTACCATTTTTGAGTACTCATATATAGGCTTTAGCCTCAATACTATATACAAAACTAATATTTTTCCTTCATCTACTTTAATGTGTTGTGTATTTCAATAGTTCATTTTATACTTGTGAATGTTTCTTTCCTAGTATGTGGTGATCTATCTTACCTTCACATTAAACTATATTTTCTATAAAAAAATTACAAGTTGTGAGTAGTGAAACTTATTTGTTACAGTTGTGGAATAAATAAATCCCTTATGTTATTATTAAGTTTTATCTTCATAAAAATTTCTTTGTTAGAGTAAAATAATAGAAAGTTATGCATATCATTATTTTTTCTTAAAGTATTATGTGCTTGTGGAAGTTGATCTTCTTGTTCTTTAAACTATTGGTGCATCACCATTTTCCAAGTATTTTTAGTTATTACTCTCCCTTTTTCTCCAATGAATTAGATACTATAGTTTGTTTTCCATCACTGTAGATTCTACAATCTAATCTTATATTAGATGCACATAGTTTAGAAGGAAGTTAGCCATATCCGGAGGTTCATCCCAATGAGCCAACATCCCACACCTTGGGGATGTTCCCATGTTGCATTGGATCATTTGAAAATTCCACAGCACGTGATCCAATTAAAAAAAACTACATCAAAATGGATGTGGCAAAGATCCAAAAGAAACATACATCTTTAGACCCTGAAAAGATCAAATCCAAAGATGTTTTCAGACACTGGAGCTCAACTCGGACACTAATACTCATGCGGTCTTGTCCATATGTGGGTAGGCTTGTATGAAGAAATTTCAAATTATAGTTCTCTAAATGAATCTTGCTCTGTCCAAATCTAGCATGTCCTAGTCAGTTTCTATCCCAGAATCAACCCAAATCTCTAGATACTAGCTAAGGCATTCTTATCTCACTATTTCTCACACTTGTTTGTTTCTTACGAGATAGATCTTATTTGTTAAGATGTTATATTCATTTTATCTCATTCTTTTGATAAATATTTACATTTCTTTAAATCAAAGAGTTATGAAGCGACTATTTCTATCCATTCATGTTGTTCTTTTATAATGGATTTAAAATGTTGTAACTTGTGAAAAATGTTATGATTCAAAAATGTAGCATTTAATAGTAACTCGGGATTAGTCATTAAATTGCAATTGTATTTTCATCTAAGTACAGCTTTTCATACTTTGAATCAATTAGCATGTACACTTCTATAACACATTTTTACAATAGTGATGCCTGACAACCATAAACAAGCCCATAACCTAATATGTAATCCACCCTATGCGTAATAGAAACACACGATTGAGTTACAAACTTTAGGTCGAGTAGAAGAAAACTTAGTAACAACCTTTATTCCTTCAATGATAACATGCTTAGCCATATCTCGTAAAAAGTGTGAACTTGGTATCCTTGTCATTTTCTCAAATATGTCAATCATGAAACCTTCCATGATATCCATTGCAACACCGGACATGCCCAAGGAGGGATACACCTACTTTTAGCAATATTTCTAGTGTTTGGAACCATGCCTACAACATCACAAATCGAGCTAGAAGGTTAAAGATGAAGAATAATGTTTAGCCCCTCAAATGACCAAGTACCCAAGGCACGAAAGGTTATGGTGTGCAAGAACAGGGTGCGAGGAATGTGCAGATGTAAATTTTGGTGATGTGTGAAGGCTCACACCCGTGAAGGAAAGGTTTGGGACTCGAGACACTTTTTATCCTTGACCAAATTCATGTTTGGAGAGCACATGGAAAGGTGAAAAGATTCAGTTTAGATAAGGTTAAGCTATGAAGCCTTGCACTCAAGAAATGAATATTCCATGACATCATTATGGTTATCATGAAAGGATCGGGGCTAAAAGGCAGAGTTAGTTACGTATAACTCGCACCTATATGTTGAGGATACTTGATTTAGGAAAGGCAAGATGACAGGTTGGCATGTTCATGAGTAATGATGTTTAAGCGATTATGGAGAATTCCTACGATCCCTTCCCTTGTAATGACGAATTGGAAAAGGCATAAGGTGTGTGCGTAGTAGAGTAGAAAGAGATAGAGGATGGGTTCGAATGAGGGAGAGATGAGTGGAGAGTGTATGAGGTGATTGTAAGCCCTGTAATGAAGTTACTATAGAGAGCATGCTAAGAATTTGTTGTTGTATTATCTCCATCCATGGAATCTTAAATGTATATTTGACTACTATAATGAGTTGAATTAATACAATGGAGAGGTTTTGAGCATCCGTGGTATAGATCTTGATGTATGTGTTTTATTTCTTATTTATGAATTTGAATCCTTGTGTTTTTATATTGTTTAGGTTCATCTATGATATTGTTGTAATCGATCATATTTACTTCCATATGTGGTGTGCATGAACCTATATCTAGTTCTTGATCTGAATTGTAAGAATGAATGTAACTAATTTTTGTCTATGTAAACACCTTTTCATTAATGGAGAACATTCTCATGAAGCTCATATAAAGGAGGTGCTTGGCACCTATGGGCACCTAGGGTGAGCTCCCAAATGTCCAGTGCTAGGTGATATGCCGACGTGCTTAGGGTTTGAAGAGAAGTTAGGGGTAAACAAAGACTACATTTTGGTTTCGTTGCATGGGACCTCTTTTGAAGCTGTTGTGAGAATGATGTGTGATGACAGAGCATCTGACCTTGGACAACATCAAGACCTGGCTTAAAATCACAGAGGATGAGTTTTCTTAGAGGTTCAATATTGGATTTAAGTTTGATGCACGAAAATGGGTGGAGGAGAACTTGTATCATGAACTCTATGAGACATTCTTCTGATTGTTTCCTAGTAGAGTTGTATGAATGGCTCTTAGCATATGCATCAAGGACAAGTTGGTACTATAGACCTCATGTTTGGACCTAGGAGGAATATCAGTGGTTGTAGGATGTTGATCTAACCTGGACTCGTGTTGTTGATCACTGGTGGAGAGGTGTGTTGACTAGTTACACATTAGAGTACGCAATCTCAACTTATTCTTGTTTGGAGGTTGTTGAGTTCAAGTTCTTGCAAGAACCCAAAGGATATTTCTTGCATGCTTTTCTATTAGCCATCAAGATCCTGATCATTACTTTGAGTTTGGAAGCCTTCCCCATGGCTAGCTAAACTCTTGCTAGGTGCGGGGCATGGAAGCTGGCATGGTAGAGGATGGTGGACCTTACGGTAGAAATGGAGAGAGAGGAGAGGTGGCTTAAGTATAATGAATCTTGGGAAGGAGAGGGTTGGCGAAGTTCCACATACCTCGGTTTGAATGGAAAATTATCAGCACGTTGAATCGATTTAGTAAGGAATGGTGAAGATTGTGTGAGAGTATGATGCACATTTCAATATTCTCATATCCAAGTTGTCTTATGACATTCACCCTTCGCAACATGCTCAAGTGGTTTATCGGAGGACTGGTCACACCGCTTAGGAGGGAACTTTCACAAAATACTTTCACATATCCACATGAGGCCTTGAGGTTGCCTTGTGTGTTGAGGTAGTAGAAAGCATTTATACATGAGTTAGTTTGTTACGAGAAGCCCAGATTGTTGTAATGGCAAAATAACTGGAGAAATTGTTTGCAAACTTGGATCATGAGACTTACAATGGGTTATGGTGTACGAATTATGAAGTAGAGGGTCATACAAAGGATAGTTTCCCACAAATATTGGTTTGCACCATATCATTGGACCGTGAGATTTACCACAAATATCATGATGGAAGTAGGTGTCCGTTCTTCCGCAACACGTGATCCGAAAGAATGTATCTTGTTATTGCAATATTTGCACCTCTCATAATCATGACATGAAGGATTGTAGATATATTTACCAGATACATGATGTTATTAACACCGGGGGGTGCATCAAAGCTAACATTTCCAATAGTTCCAAGGATAAGGGTTGTTATTATGAAGGGCGCATGGATAGAGGAGGTTGAGGTAGAAGCTTTTGAGGAGGATTTAGAGGTCATGGCAATCGTGGGGGTGGAAGGAGTGAATTTCCTTGTAGAACATGTTATAATTGTAGATCTATATAAAATTACAAGCACGAGTGTCCTAATTTGTTGCAATGCTCATGGTGTGGAAAGAAGCACAAGTATGAAGAGTTATCAAATTTATATGAACACATGAGCCGCTTTCGAAGAAGGATAGGGGCACAAGGATGGTGAGTGTAAAATGTGCTGATCCACAGTAGATGCCATGAGTGATGCATGAATTTGAGTTAGAGCTTGTATTGGCAATGACGTGAGTTGAGGTTGCGCACACCAAGGAGATACTAAAGCAGAGACCACTTGTTACAAGGGAAGGAGTGATACATGGGAAATATCTTGATCCTACCCACTAGAAAGAGGTCTATCAAGAGACCATGGAGGTGATTAGGAGTCTTCAAGGGGAGATTCAGTGCTTAAAGGAGAAATCATGGAAGTTGGAGCAGAAGAAAAGCATTTAATTCCCTTAGGTAGATATAGATGAAGTCAAGGAAGTATGTAAGATGTTACACCAAGAGAATATCATCCCTCTGTTAGGAGAATGGTTGAGAGGAAAAGTACCAAGCACTAGAGGAGAGCACGAGAGGCAAGTTTTGCATGCTAATCTACCTCCTCATAGTCATCACTATGATAAGGAGATCACCTTGAATGTAGTTGTTGATGGATGGCTCCTAAGTAATATTATGATTGACATGGGCAAGGAAAATAATGGTCTCACCTTGGATGCATGGAATCAAATGGGAACGCCCCTATTACATCCATCTTCAAATGTGTTGTATATGGCTAACAAGACAAAGGAAATGCCCATTGGTGTTTTAAAGGATGTTGTTATAACTATCCAAGGGGTGAAATTCACTGGAGACTTCGAAGTCTTGGTGCTTTCTAAGGCGGACAACTTTCCAACGATTACTTGGGTGCCCCTGGTGCTATAAGAACAATGTTGACTTACGTTTCAATAAGGGATATATAATTTTGAGAACAATGAGGAATGTGTTATTATTCCTCTGATGGATGGAAATTCAGTGCCCTATACTAAGCCCTTAGGAGAAGAAGACCTGGACAAATCTATGTGCACACTATCAGAGACCCTGAGGTTGTTTATCCAACAAGAGTAGGGGTTATTTAGTGGGAAGACACTCAATCTATAAGCGATACAACTAGTGTGGCATGTGACAATTGGGTGCACATGACAAATGAGTTAGTTGGAATGCAGTTAAAAGGCTTTGTGATGAGAGTAACAAAGGTGCGCTGAATTAGGCGCTGGGAGGAAAATAGTTTTTGAGTTACACTAGGGAAGGAAACCCTGATGTTTTCCTACAAGCAATGGATACCCAATGGAGATGTGAGATTAAAAGGATAAGTATGCTTATCTATACTTTTATGTGACCATAGCACATTGGTGGGCGACCCATCGATAACCTTCTATAGTGGCATAAAGTGAGGATCATATTCTCTATTAGGTTTCTCCAAATAAATGTACCTACTATTATACAAGACTATCATGGGAAGGAACCCACCTCATTTTATGTCCATGCATGTGAGAAGGCCTAGATGGAAGATGCAGAATCCTTTCCTCCATCACTATGGGTGCATAAGCTTTACTCCACCTTACAAGGTTGTATGCGCACATGGTACATTCATTCGAGTTACACCATCGGACATGAAACTAGCAAGATTTTACGGTTGATCTTATTCAAAATTTTAAATATCAAAGTACTAATCCATCATTTGAATGAGATGATGTAGGTTGTTAAGTGCTTGACTATGGGAGATAGTGTCATGGTGGAGGATAGAGTGCTGGAATTGTTGGGTGAACCTAGTTTGGAGGTGTGCTTTAATGAGGGAAAATCAAAGAAGGTACAAATTGAGTGTTCCTACATGGAAAAGGAGAAAGGAAGGTTGGTCTATGTGATAGATGGTGAAGAGGTAGAAAACTTGTATGTTAACCATACAAAGGGTATGCGTGAGGTTATGGATAGTACTTATCGAAATCATGTGCTTACCATGAACCCCTAAAAACTAAGAAGGTTAACATTGGCTAAAAGGTGGAACCCAAGGAAGCTACTTTTATAGATTACTTGTCAGAAAGGGAGGTTTCAAATATTATTGATCTGTTTCATGAATTCCATGATTTATTCCCACATAGCTACCATGAACTCAAGGGAGTTCACCACTCTTTAGGAGAGATGTGGATCAAAATAAAGGAAGGTGTGTACCCAATTCGGAAGATACCTTATCAAATGAATCTGATTTTGTGCGTCAAAGTTAAGGAGGATATTGACAAGATGATTGCATCAGGAATCATTAAGGTTGTTAAGGAATCAAAGTGGATAAGTCCAATGGTCATCATCATTAAGAAAAATGAGAGGATAAGGATTTTCATTGACTACAGGGATTTGAATGTGGTGTGTGTCATCGATCCCTTCTTGACCCCATTCGTGGAAGAAATTATGGAAGGTGTCACAGGCCAAGAGATTTATTCCTTCATGGATGGGTTCTCAGGATATCATCAGGTTAGAATTGCTGAGGATCAGGAGAAAACTAATTTTGTGACAGAGTGGGGAGGTTTTTCTTATGTTGTTACACCCTTTAGACTGAAGAACGCGCCTACTATTTTTTCGTGCATTGTGGTTCAGATGTTTCAGGACTTCATCCACAATTTTTTGCAAGTCTACCTAGATGATTGGACTTTGTATGTATTAGTAAAGGACCATTGTGATAATATGAGGTCGATGTTTGAAAGATGTAGGAAGTTAATTGTTGGGCCCCTAGAATATTGACTAAGTACAAAAGGTGTGTAAGTGCGCAAGGTCCCAGTTAAAGAAAGGCGCGCAGACAAATCATGCAAGGCAGGGTTTTAGAAAAGGGTTTAAGGAAGCCCATGGCGCACGTGATGCGCATGGACGTAATGAAGGGTTTGGAACTTAGACAAATTGGACGCTCGTGGCTGAACACATGAAAAGCATGACCTGATTGTACATGGATAAGATGCCAACCTAGCGACAGGTTGGCCCAGGAAGGAGCATGCCTGCAGTAGAATATTCTAGAAGCACATCATGGGATAAAGTGGGAAGCTCAGGCCTGGAGGAGCATGCTCACATGGAGGACCACATTCAGACACTTGGCATCAGATCTAAGGGCACTGGAGGATGAGTTGGTAGTCTAGAAAAGCTATAAATACAAGCGCCTATAGAGTAAACAGAGAGACTGAGAGTGTGGGTGGAGCTCTGCAGAAATACTACAAGAACTCTATTAATGGATAATTGCATTCGGGAAAGGATGTATTAGGCATGGGGATTGTAATTTTTCTTTTTGGTAGCTTAGTTACATAAGTCTAGTTGCAATGCATGACTACAGTTTGCTTCTCTGTGACACTCTGTAATGGCTCCATGGATGTAATGAGGTTACCTATTATATATACATGAATATCAATGATTCTGATGCATACTTCTCTCTCATGAGTTCTCTTTCCTTTTATGCTAAATATGGATGCTTGTATGTTTCTTTCTGATATGATACAAATTATAGATTTTGTTAAGTACTCTATCTGAAATGACTGCAAGGATCTAGAGTTCGTCTGAGCTCTATGGTTCTTGTATGTCCTAAACCCATTTGAAATTATTTTAAACACAAATCATAGATGATGTTTCCCACTTAACTCATATAAAAGAGAGATTCAACACCCACACATGCCTCAAGTGAGCACCCATCTTTCATTGGGTGATAGGCCAGTGCGTGCATGGGGTTCCTTTCTTTTGTGCTAAGGGTAAAAATGACTACATCTTGGTTCCGTTGCTTGGGACCTCTTTTCAAAGTTGTAGTGGGAGTTAGCATTCATCATGGTCTGTGTAGTGAGTAATGACAGAGTGGTTAACTTTGGAAAGTGTTGAATCATGGTTTAAGAGCATGAAGGATGAATTTTCTCAGAGATTCAACACTAGACCTGAGTTTAATGCATGTAGATGGGTAGAAGAGAACCTCTACCATGATCTGTATGAGACTTTTTTCTTTGCTTCCCAGTGGAACTGTATGAATGGCTCACAGCCTATGCATCTAGATCAAGTTGGCGTTATGGATCGCATGTGTGGACCCAAGAACAATACCGGGGCTATAAGATGCATATCGACATGGACCTATGTTGTGGATCATTGCTGGATAGGGGTATTGGCTAGCTACACTCTGGAGTATGCCATTTCCACATATTCTTGTCCAGAGGTTGCTGAGTTTGAGTTTCTGTGGGAGCCCATCTTGATGGTTACCATGAGTTTGGAGGCATTCCCAATGGCTGGCCAAACCATTCTAAGCGCTAGGTGAGGAAACTAGGGTGGAGGAAGATGGCAGATGTTGCAACAGAGAAGGATAGGGAGGAAAGACGACTCAAGTATGGTGAAGCGCGTGAAAGGGAGATTGTTAGACAACGCGAGGTTGCAGGTGTGATGGATGTATGGTGGTAGATGTTGTGGGAAGGATTTGAGGCTCACGTAGAGCACGTGGAACTTGAGCAGTCTGTGTGACCCCGTCTTGGCAAGCGTGTAAGAGAGACCCCTTCGGCTTCTAATGAGAGTTCATCATGCAGAGAAAGAAGAACCGTTAGCATGCATCTGAGCCCACCTAGTGACTAGACCATGGCGCTTGGTTTTCCAGATCAGGGGAAAATATTATTGGTCCAATTGGTTACATTGAAAGTGATCGGTCTACACCCATGAGGTATAATTTCTCATTTGGGCCTTCTATGGCTATAAACACCAACCCAATGTTAGGACTTTTTGGGCAAGGTATAGACACACAAGCTTTTGGTCTCGTGTCTAGGAGTGGCGCGAGGTATACTATTGGTAATGGGGCATTGTCATATACCATAGGCACGCACCTCAGTGGAACTGTGTGGACCTTTAGCATGACCACTTTAGGACTTGGTGGGTCTGGTGGATCTGGTGGTTCAGGACCTAGTGGGTCTGGTGGTTCAGGAGGAATAGGAGCTGGTGGTTCTGTAGATATGTTGGTTCATGACCTAGTGGGCCTCTTGGATCTAGAGGTTTAGGACCTGGTGGACTTGGTGGATCAGGCGGTGAAGGAAACACATGTGGAAACCAAGGCTCTGGCTCTAGAGGATTTGGGCCCTAACCACCCCCACAAGTTTTCTTTGAAATGTCTCTACATTTTCCTAATTACATAGGTATTGAGGATGTTGTGGAACATGTTCAAAAGTGTGAACTAGTATGGTGCACAAAGGGTATCACAACCCTAGAATGGAATACTAGTCAATTTATAGCCACATTGCAGGGGGCGCGTGCATAGATGGTATAGGAAGTATGACCCTCATCAAATGATGGTGGACTATACTACTTTAAAGAATGCATTCTTGGTAGAATTCCACATTCCTGAGTTTGAGTAGAAGAGCATTAGTGCTTTGAAGGAGATTTAACAAGGAATGGCAGAGAGTGTGTGGGAGTATGATGCGCACTTTAAAACTCTCTTGTCTAAATTATCATATGATATTCACCCTTCATAACATGCTCAATGGTTTTTGGAGGGTTAATCACTCCTTTTAGAAGGGCCTTATCTCATAAAACTTTTACAAACCCGTGCGAGGCATTGGAAGCTGCTCTACACGCTGAGGTTATTGGTAGTGTTGATACTAGCATTAGCCCATTCCTGGAGGCTTAGATTGCTGCTATGGCCAAGCAGTTGGAAAATTTGTCTGCGAACTCAGCCCATGAGACTCATAGTGGTTTGTGGTGCACAAATTGTGAAGTAGAGGGGCACGTTAAGGATAATTGCCCCAGAGGATAGTATGTGTCATGGCAGTAGATTGTGAAATTTGTCATGGGGACCATGATGCGAGTAGGTGCCCCTTACTGTAGCACGTAATCCGGAAGAATGTATCTTGTTACTACAAGATTTACACCTCTACAACCCATGATACTAAGGACTATAGGCTCATTGATCAAATCCATGAGGCCATTGATCATGGGGTGTGCTAGACCAGCATTGTTAGTAGTTCCAAGGGTGATGATCACCATTATGAGGAGCATGCAGATGGAGGCGCACGTGGAAGAGGTTTTCGAGGAGGATTCCATGGTCGTGGTAACCATGGAGGAGGAAGGACTGAGTTCTTGCGTGGAACTTGTTTCAACTATGGATCTACAGATCATTACAAATGTGAATGCCTGGACTTGTTGCAATGCTCGTGGTGCGGAAAGAAGCATAAGTATGAGGAGTGCCAGAATTGTTTAAGCACATGAATCAGCAACACCGGAAAGACAAGGGCACTGCAATGGTCAGAATTAAGAAGGTAGACACCCAATGGATGCCTCGGGTAACACAGGATGCAAGTTTGGAGCTTGTCTTGGTAACAACAAGGGTAGAAGCCACACGCGCAAGAGAGATACCAAGGTAGAAGAACTTGGTTTCAAGGGAGGAAGTAGTTCATGGAAAGTATCTAGACCCTGCGCATCAGAAGGAGGTATATCAAGACACTATGGATGTCATTCGGAGCTTACAAGGGGAAATCTAGTGTCTAAAGGAGTAATCCAGAGGGAGGAACAAGGAAGGAGAGTCGAGGCACCAAAGGATGACCTGGATGAGGTCAAGGAGGTGTGTAAAATGCTAAGGAAAGAGAATATCATTCCCTTGCTAGGATCATGGTTGAGAGAGAAGGTACCACGTGTCGGAGGAGAGCATGAGAGGCAGGTCTTGCACACAAACCTTCCCCCTCATAGCCTTGACTATGACAAGGAGATCACATTGAATGTAGTTGTAGATGGATGGCTCCTTAGTAATATCCTCATTAACACTGGCACAGAGGTTAATGTTCTAACTTTGGATGTGTGGCATCAGATGGGAAGACCTACATTACAACCATCTTCAAATGTGTTGTATATGGCAAACAAGACTAAGGTGATGCCCATCGGTGTCTTAAAGGATGTAATTATTACTATCTAAGGAGCTAAGTTTATTGGGGACTTTGAAGTCTTGGTGCTCACCGAGGTAGACAATTTTCTAGCACTACTTGGGTGCCCTTAGTGTTACAAGAATAATGTGAACCTTCGGTTCAACAAAGGGTACATCAACTTTGAAAACAAGGAGTGGGTTATTATACCCCTAGCTGATGGGAAGACAACACCCTATATCGAACCTTTAGGAGAAGAATTTCTAGACAGAATATACGTGCGCTTAATCATGGACCCAGAGATAATACATCCTACTAACGGAGTTATCCAGTTTGAGGATGCTTAGTCAGTAAGTGATACCACCAGTCTAGCATGTGACAATTGGGCATAGGGGACTTATGAATTGATGGGATGGTAGTTGAGAGGGTTGGTGACCAAGGTAACAAAGGCATGCACAGAGTCCGGCACCTAGGAGGAAAAGAGCTTCCCAAGTATTCAGGAGGAGCCTTCCCTGAGATATTTTTGTAGGAGGTGGAAGCTCAGTGGAAGGATGAGAAGGAACAGAGAGGGATGCTAAGTTATGTCCTACTCGGCATAGTGGCACGATGGTGGGCTACACATCAGGAGAGCCTCTTAGAATGGCACGAGGTAAGAATTTCTCTCTCTGTTAGATTCTCTAAGAGCAACATGCCCACCACCATCAAGGACTACCATGGGAAGGAGCCCGCCTCTTTCCATATCCAAGAGTGTGAACGGGTCTAGAGAGAAGGTGTGGAAGATTTTCCACCATCCCTATGGGTGTAAAATTTGTATTCTACACTACGGTTAGTTGTGCACGCACATGGTACATGCATTCAAAGACACACCTTCGGACATGGAATTGGCAAGAGCTTGTAGCTGACCTTATTCAAACCTTTGAGTATCGGAGTACCAAGCCATCAGTTGATAAATCCTCGTAGGGTATCAAGTGCCTTACCATGTGGGATAGTGCCATGGCAGAGGATAAAAAATTGGAATTACTAGGTGAACCAGGATTGGAGGCACGATTTGAAGAAGAAGTAGAGGAAACATAAGATTTAAAACTTGAGCATGTGTGTTTGGAAAAGGAGAAAGGAAATTTGGTGTATGTGATTAATGGAGAGGAATCGAAAGCTTGGATGTTAGCAATTTTTAGGGAAGCGTGAGGTAGTGGACAGTGTTGATACTCGCATGCGCACCTACCATGAGCCCTTAAAGACAAAGAAGGTTAACATCGGTTTAGGAGAAGAACCTAAGGAAGCTATTATTGGAGATTACTGGTCAGAGAAGGAAGTCTCTAAGATCATTGATCTATTGCATGAATTTGAGGATTTATTCCCGCGTAGGTACCATGAGCTCAAAGGTGTTCACCATTTCTTGGGGAGATGAAGATAAAGTGAAGGACGGTGTGCACAGTGTCAGAAGAGGCCCTACCGTGATGAATCCCAATTTACATGTGAAGGTTAAGGAGGAGATAGATAAAATGATAGCTTCTGGGATCATTAAAGCAGTGGAGGAATCGGAGTGCATAAGTCGATGCTAATTAGCACAAGAAGGATGGGTGGATTAGGATCTACATGGATTATAGGGAACCGAACGTAGTTTTGTCATTGATCCCTTTCTCCCCCTTCCCCTTCATTGAAGAAATTTTGGAAGGAGTCATGGGCGTGAAATCTATTCCTTTACGGATGGATTTTCGGGGTACCACCAAGTCCAGATTGCAAAGGAGGACCAGGAGAAGACAACTTTCACCACTAAGTGGGGAAGTTTTGCATACACGGTCATGCCCTTTGGGTTGAAGAATGTGCCTACTATTTTTTCACGCATAGTGGTGCAAGCATTCCAGACTTCATCCATAAGTTTCTTCAAGTCTATTTGGATGATTGGATAGTGTATGGTCTAGTTAAAGACCATTGTGACAATTTAAGGTTAATGTTTGAGAGGTGTAGGCAGTTGAGGATATCCCTCAACATTAAGAAGTGTGTGTTTTCTACACCCTTTGGGACTTTATTGGGGCATATCATATGTAAGGAGGGCTTGCTGGTAGATCCTACTAAAGTTACAATTATTGTTGGGTTAGGGGAGCCTACTAGCCGTAGTGCAGTATGTGGATTTCTTTGGAATATGGGTTATTATAGGAAATTCATCAAGGGGTATGCCAAGATTACCACACCTTTAGAGGAACTAATCAGACATAAAAGTGCCTTCCATTGGGGAGAGGCATAGTAGAGGGTGTTTGATACACTAAAAGATAGGATTGTCACCATTCCTATATTACGTTTTCCCTCTTGGGACAAGCCCTTTCATGTCCATGTAGATGCCTCAAGGACCGCTATTGGAGCAGTGAGTACATAGCCAGGTGAAGGAATTGTTGATCATCCTCTGTGTTTTGCAAGCAGGAAGCTAACACCAATAGAGTAGAACTACACCACAACTGAGCATGAGGCATTGTCAATGATCTACGCACTTTTCAAGTTTAGACAGGATCTCTGCTAGCAACACCCTTTGTGTTTTACACCGACCACATGGCATTAAAGTATTTGGTGAACAAGCTGTTCTAAAAGGGCGCATATGTCGATGGGTGTTGTTGTTTCAAGATTTTGAATTCACCATTGTAGTGAAGCTTGGGAAAAGTAATTATGGACCTGATCATCTATCAAGAATTGATTCAGGGGGACGACAGAGTATTGAGGAGATAATGTCGATGCACAACTATTTAGGTTGTTGCACGCGCCCTCAGATTTGGAAGAGATTGTAGTGTTTTTAAAGGAAGGTGTGGCATCAGAAGGAATGAAGGCATTAGAGAAAATTAGTTAGCCATACGCATCACACCCTACATGTTAATCAGTGGAGACTTATACAATTTGGGACATGATGAAGTTTTGCGTAGGTGTGTATTAGAGCATGAGCGCCTGGCCATCATGGAGGAAGCACATGGAGGAAGTTTGAGTGGGAATTATACAGGTGATGCCACCACACGTAAGATATTAATGGAAATTTTGTGGTGGGAAACCTTGTACAAGGATTGTAAAGACTATTGTAAAGTGTGTGACCATTGTCAGTGCATTGACAAACCAGAAGGAGAGATGAAATGCCTTTGCACCCTATCCCTAGCACGGAGCCTTTTGAAAAGTGGGCAATAGAATTTGTAGGCCCTATTACACCAGCAGCACGTAGGACTAGGTCATGCTATGTCATCACTTACACGGATTATTTGACCAGGTGGGTAGAGGCAGCCCTAACTAAAGATTGCACAGCAGCCACTGTGGTAAGGTTCTTATGGGAGAACATTATCACGAGGTATGGATGTCCATTGAGTTTGACCAGTGTCAGGGGTACGCATTTCTTGAATGAGACCGTGAGGATCCTATTAGAAGAATTCATGGTGGCTCATCAAAATACTATGCCCTATCACCCACAAGCAAATGGAACCGCAGAAGCATTCAACAAAATACTGAGTCATACCTATTATCCAAAATGAGCCCCTGCTTATTTTGGCTAACTTTCCTTCATTATTTCCTTCCTTGTGCTTCAAATTCAATTTTCACACATTTCAAGCACTCAAAAGATTCTAGAAATGGCTTCATAAGATAGGATTTTTCTTTCCCTTTCCAGAGAAGGTAAAGAAGTCCTCCTAACTCCTTGTATTTTTTGAGTTATGGCTCGATGGAGTTTGGAGGGGAAATTTTCCCGAGGTGGGTTCGCAGAGCTTGGGAGATTTTTTTTCCAAAGAGACTTGGGCTGGTGGAGTGGAGAAGAAATTGAGAAATTAGCACTTTTTGTGCTAAAAGTATAAAAGTCATTTGTGCTCATGTGAGCCCGCAAAGGAAACAAAATTGCTTAAGGCCCGCAGCCAATGAAATGATGCCACGTGTTAAGGCGGAGCAGCAGGCATCGAGAGGATTTCTAGTTTTTGGCATTTGGTCAAAATGTGTCAAAGGAAAAAATGGAAGTGCATCCCTACTCGACCAATCAAAAGGTGCCACATGTCCATTCATCGGTGGGGATCGGGGCGTTAGGAGGATTTTGGAATTGTTGCCAAAGTGGTGAAAAGCGCAAAGGCAAAAATGGAACCGCATCCCCACAACCAATTAGAAAGTGCCATGTGTCTCGGAGCGGCGGGGCCGTGGAGGATTTTGGAAAATTTTCCAATTTCACGAAAAGGGGAAAAAGGTCAAGTTTTGGCCCACCGACCCGATTTTTGCCCTAATTTTGCCACTGTTTTTTGCCCTAAATCTTCAAAGGCCATATCTTTCGATCTAGAGCTCGATTTTCATGATTTTGGTATCAATGGAAAGCTGTTGAAATCCTCTACACGATGGACACTTTAATTTTAAATTTTTATGGATTTTTGTGGGAGAAAATGGGAAAACATCTCTGGCATGGAAAAATTGTAGAAAACGACCCCAACCACCAAAATTAATGAAGTATGGGCCTCTTTCTTGCTCTACAAAGCAATGTACGATGAAGTATGGGATTTTTCATGGAAACCCATCATTTTTTAGGCTAATTAAATGGATCTTGTCAGTGGTTGGAGTTTTAAAATTGATTTTCCCGCATTTTCTCATTTCCTTCATTCTGTTTGAGCGATAAAAACTAGTTTTGGCTCATTTTGAAAAAGGTTGTTCATCCTTCTTCTCTACCTCTCCCTTCTTTTCTTCCCTAGGGTCAAAATGGAGTTTGAACCTCCTCCCCTACTCTGTAATGGCATTTTTTTCTCTTACCCATGAAATGATGCACTATGTAAATTTTGAGCAATATAAAAATGTGTTTTTTGATGCATTTTTCCATCCTTGGCTCGTTTTCTTTGTTGTTTTCCTTACCTCTCTTCATTACATGGTATTTGTGCATGTTTGGATGTTCATTACAGGTTTTAGAGTTGTGTTCATGGAGTTTTGGAACATTTTCTGTGTGAAATCCATCTTTGGTCTGTGATGCACTTGTCCATCCTTTCCATTGCTCACCTCTTCTTGTTCCATGGCAGTTTTGATAGATAATCAACACTTTCCTTCTTTGGTGTATCACCATTTTAGTGTAGGCTTTATTTTTCCTTGTTTTCTTCCTCTCCTTGTCTCCTTGGAAGTTAGATTAGGTTATATTAGCTTTCCTACACTGGAATAGCTTGTGGTAGGTAGTTTAGGAAGAGGAACCAACCTTCTCTAGAGAGCTTTCCCCATTTGCAAAGGTCCCACACTTTGGGAAAGCTCAATGTTGTGCAATCACACCAAATGACTTTGCCTTAGAAAATTAGATCCATAACTCATTTTGGGGTGCTATGAATTTTCACTAACAGTTTTGGCATGCCTGAAGTGGGACCAAGAGGTCTCCCATTTCATTTTTGTAGGTTGGTGTGTTCCTGTGAAGATTTCAGCCTTTGGAGGCAATTGCAAACACATCTGGCGACTCCATATGGTCAACAACCCATCTCTAAAGTTGCAGACCTTATTTTTCATTCCATTTTCCATTCCTTTTTCATTCATTCTTCTTTCCATCCCTTTCACTCTTTTCCATTCCATGAAGTTGTGCAATCATGACTTCATTTCCATCATGGAATTCACATTTACAATGGCAATATATTCCACCTCCAACATGTTTTACAACTCCTCCAAATCAGCATTTTGAACAAATTCAAAATCAGCATGCCTACCCATATGAGAAATACCAAAATTAGTTTGGTTATGAAACATATCAAGAGCAAGGGTATGCCAACAATGAAGACAATCAAAAGCAAGATGTTGGTCTGATTGGAGAAGATCCAAAAAATGGAGATTGGCATGGTGCAATCAAGAGCAACAACTCAAATGAAGGTTTTTAGAATTGGTTACATGGCACCTTATCCATGGGTTGGCTCTTTTCCAAGACACTACAGCCCTCAAGAGAAGCTTGACTTCATGGTTAAAATGATGCCCCAACTTGCACAATGGATTAAGGAGATAGAAGCATATGAGCAAATTCTGAATCAACCTTGTCAATGGGTAAGTCATTCAACAACTCCTTGTCTTTCTTTTTCACCCTCTCAAGCTTTACCATTTCAGCATGATCAAGAGTCAAGCCCCTCAGTTGCTGCCCCAAGTGTTAGTTTCATCCCTCCATCCCCTAGTCTTCCATCCCATCTCAATTTTTCTTCCCTTTTCTCTACCAAATCCAAATTCCCTCCACAAGAGCCAAAAGAAATGTCATCCCCTCTAAAGAAACAAGAAGTTCTACCTTCTCCACCACCACAAATAATTGTAAAACTAGTTGAGTCACAACCCACCCCTCCTCTTGCATTCCCAAATCCATGTTGGGAAGATACTCAAGAATACAATCAAGGACAGCAAGAAGAGGAGCCCAATAGAAAATAAATACCAAACAATCTAATGAGTTGGGCTTCTAAATTTGGGTTTACAAAGATCCCCCTGCTGGTTAAGCCTACAAAGGAGGTAAAGTTTAAAGAACAAGTGGTGGCCAAGGCTGATTTTATAGCAGCAGAGAAGCAAGAAGATCAGTCATCAATTTTCTCAGAGTGTAGTGTCCATGTTGGCACTCTACTTGAAGAAAATTTTGGTACAATTCAAGTTACAAAATTAGCCATGGAAAAAGAAGGAAAATCAGCTCAAAGTCCCATTGGAAAGGAGCAAATGGGTGAGACCAAATCGGAGTTTATAGCAGTAGAGAAGAAAAAGGCATCATTGATAATTTCTTGCTTTCATTTGAAGGGCCTGTTTTGGTTAATGAACCCATGATGGAGGAGGACCATACAGTTTTCAGAGGCTCCAAGTGAGGAGCAGGCTATAGAATAACCTTCAGTTCTTCCTTCCACTTCATCTCTCTCAAGCTCTAACATTGGAGAAGAGTTTGATCTTTCAAACTTCATGTTAGAGGATGAAAGAAACCATGGTAAACAAGTTTTTGATCAAGAGAACACCATGGAGGAAGTTGAGCATTTGTAGTAGGACAACAAGGAGGTAGTTTATCTGTCAGATTTGGAGGACTATTTTGATGGAGAGGAACCAGTTGAAATCACATTGTTTTCTCCTTCATCATCCATCTTCCAAACACAAGAACCTAGCTACCATGAAGGAGAGCATTCATTTGTAGTAGCCTACATTTTATAGCAGCTCTTTGGAATCAAGGTTGGAAGATATTAATCTTCCATGTTCTTCACTAGAAGAGGAAGGAAAAGAGCAGAAAAGTTCCACCATTCCTTCCACACCATTCACCCAAGAAGGTCTACAAGAAGACTCCATTTTTGGAGGAGAATTTTAGAGCTATGGGCATATCAAATGGATCAGACCTTTCCTAATAAGGTATTTGGCTTCATTAGAGCCAAAAAGGGAGTTTCCACCAGTCATGCTTGCTTCTAGGCATGAGGATGATATGCAAGGTACCAAGGATCAACTGCAATACCTCTACAATCCAAATGCAGAGAAACTAAAAGAGGTATTCAATTTGTTTTCAGTTGACACCTTGATGATTTGGGTGGAGGACCAGATTCTTCTTAGTTTTCCACTCATACTAATAGCCATGATCAGCTCCAAATCATTTGCATGGCTGCCAATTTTGAAGAAAGGAAGCTATTTTGCACAACCAATTGTAGGGTTTGTTTAGCTTACATTTACTTCCAGCTTAACGTAGAGTAAGTAGGTTCACTTTCAAAGAAAAGAAATGCTTGTGCACACTCTGCATATCCCACTTGGGGTATGTATGATTTCCAATTTTGTACATAGTTGTTTGGTGTTGTTTTGGTTGCTCTTGCATAGTGCATTCAGTGGCTTTTGGTGAAGATCAACTCCAAGTTTCAGTGGGTTTCCAAGTGGCTCAAAGGTCAGATTTTCATAGTTCAAATCAGAGTTGGTTATCAAGCTTGACTCCATGCCCAATGGATGCTTCAAAAGGCCACTAATCATTCATCTAGCAGGCAGATGACCCCTCTGAGTCACCAAAATTGTTATCCAAAATGAGCCCCTACTTATTTTGGCTAACTTGCCTTCATTCTTTCCTTCCTTGTGCTTCAAATTCAATTTGCACACATTTCAAGCACTCAAAATATTCTAGAAATGGCTTCATAAGATAGGATTTTTCTTCCCCTTTCCAGAAAGGTAAAGAAGTCCTCCTAACTCCTTGTATTTTTTGAGTTATGGCTCAGTGGAGTTTGGAGGGGAAATTTTCCTAAGGCAGGCCCACGGAGCTTGGGAGAGTTTTGTGCCAAAGAGGCTCAGGCCGGTGGAGCAGAGGAAGAAATTGAGAACTTAGCACTTTTTGGGCTAAAAGCACAAAATTCATTTGTGCTCCCGTGAGCCCGCAAAGGAAACAAAATTGCTTAAGGCCCGCAGCCAATGAAATGATGCCATGTGTCAAGGTGGAGCGGCGGGCGTCGGAGGGATTTCTAGTTTTTGGCATTTGGTCAAAATGTGTCAAAGGAAAAATGGAAGTGCATCCCCACCGACCAATCAAAAGGTGCCATGTGTCCATTCATCGCAGGGATCGGGCGTCGGGAGGATTTTGGAATTGTTGCCAAAGTGGTGAAAAGCGCAAAGGCAAAAATGGAACCGCATCCCCATGAACCAATTAGAAAGTGCCACGTGTCTCGGAGCGGAGGGGCATGCAGAGGATTTTTGAAAATTTTCCAATTTTGTGAAAAGGGGAAAAAGGTGAAGTTTTGGTTTGCACCCAACCCGATTTTTGCCCCAAATCTTCAGAAGGTCATATCTTTCGATCTAGAGCTCATATTTTCATGATTTTGGTATCAATGGAAAGTTGTTGAAATCCTCTACATGATGGACACTTTAATTTTAAATTTTGATGGAGTTTTGTAGGAGAAAAATGGGAAAATGTCTCTGGCATGGAAAAATTGTAGAAAACGACCCCAACCACCAATTTTAATGTAGTATGGGCCTCTTTCTTGCTCTGTGAAGCAATATACGATGAAGTATGGGATTTTTCATGGAAACCCTTCATTTTTCAGGCTAATTAAATGGATCTTGTTGGTGGTTCAAGTTTTAAAATCAATTTGCCCATGTTTTCTCATTTCCTTCATTCTGTTTGAGCAATAAAAGCTAGTTTTGGCTCATTTTGAAAAAGGTTGTTCATCCTTCTTCTCTGCCTCTCCCTTATTTTCTTCCCGTGGTTGAAATGGAGTTTGAACCTTCTCCCCCCGCTTTCGTAATGGCATTTTTTTCCTCTTACCTATGAAATGATGCACTATGTAAATTATGAGCAATATAAAAACGTGTTTTGTGATGTATTTGTCCATCCTTTGCTCATTTTCTTTGTTGTTTTCCTTACCTCTCTTCATTACAGGTATTTGTGCATGTTTGGATGTTCATTTTAGGTTTTGGAGCTATGTTCATGGAGTTTTGGAACATTTTCTATGTGAAATCCATCTTTGGTCTGTGATGCACTTGTCCATCCTTTCCATTGCTCACCTCTTCTTGTTCCATGGCAGTTTTGATAGATAATCAACACTTTCCTTCTCTGGTGTATATCATTTTTAGTGTAGGCTTTGTTTTTCCTTGTTTTCTTCCTCTCCTTGTCTCCTTAGAAGTTAGATTAGGTTAGATTAGCTTTCATGCACTAGAATAGCTTGTGGCGGTCGAGTTTAGGAAGAGGATCCACCCTTCTCTAAAGAGCTTTCCCCATTTGCAAAGGTCCCACACTTTAGGAAAGCTCAATGTTGTGCAATCACACTAAATGACGTTGCCTTAGAAAATCATATCCATAACTCATTTAGGGGTGCTATGAATTTGCACTAACAATACCCGACAAAAATTTGTGATGTCGAAAGACAAGATTGGGATAACAAAGTACCAAAGCAGATTATGGGCTTACAGGACAATGTATAAAAGGCTGAACAAAGCCACACCATTTGAGTTAGTGTTTGGAATGGAAGTTGTTATACTAGTTGAATTCATGTTACCTTCTCTGTGAATAGCACACACAAGAGGTTTGGTCGATGAGAAAGTGCTTGGAAGAAAGAATTGAGGAGTTAATGAAATTGGATGAGAGATAATCACTCGTCGGTGGAGCCAAACAATAGAGAAAGCAAAGCAGAAAGCTTGGCATGATCGCCACATTAGAAACAAGAAGTTTGAGGTTAGGTAGGTGGTTTTACTATATGATTCTAAGTTTTTACGCCATCCTGGGAAGTTAAAAGTCCATTGGTTTGGTCCTTACACAATCTCGTACATCCTTGATTCGAGCGCGTGCCGCTTGTAAGTGCTAGATGGGACAAAATTTCTGACACTTCAATAGGAGTAGGTTGAAGCCCTAGTATAAATAAGTCTTCTTGGTGTTTGTAAAATAAGTAGTTTTTCCAGTTAGTTTAGAATTTTCCTCTATGCATTTCTTTTCTTGTGTTTTCCTTTCGCTTTGTTGTTATGTTTTACGCCTTGGGCGTCAGTAACCTTATTGCTACTTTTTGAGAATTTGTGAGTGTGCAGAGGACCACACATTGTTTTAAGTGTGGGGTGGAGTAATGTGAAAGAGCGCATGGTTAAAGTGCCAAGGAAGTTTGTGTTAAAAATCCCAGTTGAATGGCTCAGTTGAAAGAGGTGTATGGAGAGAAAATATAGAAAAAGGATGATTGGTGCCAAGATAAAGCTACTTATAAATCCCACATACAAAGGAGGAGAAAGCGCATTAAGCAACATGAGGTAGGCAAGAGCAAAAATTAGGACAAAAGAAGTGCCTTCAACGCTGGTTTTGTGCACGTAAGAGTCTCCTGTCAAGTTGGATTGGTTGTGTGCCAAAAGGTTAGAGGATTTTCCACATAGGTTGGGTGCATGAGGGAAAGCGCTTAAGTCAGGCTTTGTTTGAAAAATCCACATTAAATGAAGAAAGTATGGTGGTAGGTGAAGTAGCACTTAATGCTCAAAAAGGGAAAAACTATAAATAAGGGGGTCGGGACACTTCATTTTTCACTTTGTGTATAAGAGAACGAAGCACTTTTTGCACCTTTGCAAACTAGGGCTTCCAAAAAAATGATCCGTGTGAAGAAAAATTTGGAGAAATTGAAGCGTGAGTAGCTAGTTCAGATTTGTGAACTAGGAGGAAGGGATTTCATGGGCATGGGAGAAAGTGTGAGAAGACATCGTCTTGTGAAGGGAGTATCCCAGTTAGGGTTTGAAGAACTAGGGCATGGGGTTAAGTAATTTTCTTCACAAGTTCAAGATCTAGGGTTGGAGAGAGTGGAAGAATGAAGTAACAGAAGTGATTGAAGTGGGTAGAAGACCTAGAAAATGGCACCCAAGAAACTAGCTAGTACACCCAAGAAGGGAAAAGGAAAGGGAAAGGGAAAGCAACAAGAAATTGAAGCAAGCACAAATGAGGAATGGTATGCAGAAATGCAGTACCCAGATGGAGTGTTGTTGGGGAAGGAGTGGGAGTCCCATCTTAGGGATATGTCTGTAAATGATTATAATCATCGAGACAAGCACAATTGAAAAGGAGTTGGCATTGGAGTTAGTGTGCCCAACAAACAAGAGGACACCAGAAGGTTTGCCCATATATAATGATGACGTGAAGGTCAAATTGGAGAAGGCAGGGTTACTACAACTCTTTGAGTTGCCCTACTTTGGGAAACCTGAGCGACTGTATCAATGGCTGATGTCGTGACGTGCACGAGGACTATTTCCACTTTGCAGGTGCAAGATGTGCATAACTCACTCATTTCACATTTCACAGGCCTCATCTATGAAGGAGATGGGTTAGAAGATGATTTGACAGACAAGGAAGTGATTAAGGAAACTATCGCCACTCTTGCTTGCAAAAAGGGGTCAAGGTACTATGATGTCACAGACATCAAGGATCCAGTAATGAAGATGGCTGCGCACCTGTGTCAAAGCTAAATGGCCAGGAGAGATGGACTCAAGTCAGTAAGCCATGGTTAAACATTTGTAGAAAGATTTTAGAGGGCACCATCTATAATTTTTCCACATTCATCGTGGATGAAATTATCAACTACGCGAAGGAAGGTGACAAGATCCTTTTTGGAAATGTGCTACTGACCATTGTGTTTTCAGAGATCGGGGTACCGGATGCATCAGATAAGTTTGTATGGGAGTACCCTGATGAAGACCCTCGCCCACCAAAAGATTTGAGAAGTACGCTTGTGACACTATGACAACAGTGCACAAGGCGCACTTGGAGAAGTGGTACATGCACCTAAGGAACGCGTTCGGGGCAGAATGGAGAATTCCTGAACAACTGCTAGTGGCCACTAGGGGAGAGGTAGAATTTGTTATGTACCAACATTACTACCTAGGTAGATTCAAGTTGATAGATGACTCATGGAGCCCATGGTGCAAGCTCCCCTTTGCCTTCACAGCCAAGTACTTCTAAGTGGGAGTAAATAGATTCAAGGAGTCCAAAAGTTTAAGTTGGACCTTGGTAGTTTGGAAAAATACCACAGGGAATTGCACAAAGGGTTGGTCTACCCTGGAAAGTGTGTGTACATAGAGCAGTACATGTCTCATGAAGTACAAATGACAAGGCCCATGACTCTGCCCATTGCAGGAGGATCCACGGCACATGTTTACATTTGCATAAGGACCCAAGTCAGAGAAGGGAACATACCTAGAGAACGAGGTATCTATACCTCAGGATCCAACTGGGAGGAAAAGACCCACACCAAATGGGAGGAAAAAGAACCAGAAAAGAAAATCCCAAGTGTGGTGGAGACACAGGAAATAGGTTCCCCAGACAAGCACCAAAACCAGCACGTACGCACATAAGAAAAAGGTTGTAATCAGAGAAAAGACTCCAAAACTAGAAGAACCATTAGATAAGGAGTCATCAAAAGAAGAAACAGAGTCACCTACACCGGAATCTCCGAGTTAGGAAAAAGTAGAGGGTAGAAGAGGAGACCACCTCGGAAGAAGCTGGAAGTATGGGCAAGTACATAGGAGAGAAGGATGGTAGTGAGGAAGAAGTAAGTGGGGAAGAGGACCCCGAGAAAGATCAAGGGCCACCTATTTTCAATATTCATGATTCAGAAGAGGAAGGCAGAGAAGAAGAACAAGGGTTCCTTTTTGTGTGGCATAAGGATAGCCAGCAGGAGGAAGCGCCCAAGACATGGGAAAATATGAAGAGGCTAGCATGTAGAAATAAGAGGTTCTAAGCTCGGCACAAGAGCAAACGGCCAAGGTGGCAAAAGAAGAGGAGATAAGAGACATTGAGAACCTGGTGGAGGACAAGGTGGAGTGTAGCATTGAGCCAGTGTTGAACAAGGAGAAGGAGAGTGCAGAAGAGGAACGCAGTAGCACTAGAGGCCTAGTTTTAACTGTAAGTATACCCAAGGGTACGTGCATGGGAGGAAGGAACGTAGAGGGGGAGGCCAGAGATGGGTTATATTAATGACCCCAAGAAGGTGTTTTACACGTGGTTCTAAAGTACACTTCCGGTAGAGGAGCTTGTATGCATGTCATATTTCGACAAGGAGGTTGCCTACCCGCAGATAAGGAAGATGATCTCTTGGGCAATTGAGTCCCACCTTGATGAACTAGAGTTTGAGGTAAGCCAAGGGGAAATAGTAACATTGCCAGGACTAGGAGAAGATAACCCAGTGGTGGATACCTAGTAGCTCTTGGATGAACAACTAAGCAACGCACTTAACAAAGTCTCTGTTGAGATAGAAGCTAGACTCTTCGGGTGAAATGATAGGATTAGGGATCTGGAAGGGGAGCTGAAGGAGAAAGAGGAAGAGCTAGCTACATTAACCAAGGAGTTGAGCCAGGAAAAGTTAATCAGCACCTAGTGGCAGCGGGAATTGAAGGATGAAAAGGCCAAGGTGAGCGCTGTGTATAAGAAGGTAGAATCCATCAACGGGGCCATACTATTAAAGCATCTAGACCTGGCATCACCCGCACAGAAGTATGGATCTACTTTGGGATGCCTAGAGGATTTAACAAGGGTCCTCACCATGGAAAGACAATCACTAGCCTTGGAGTCTATAGAGGAAGTGGTAGCACGCTTAGAGAAGGAAGATAAGTTGAAAATCGTAGCACTCGTCACAAAGTACACCAAAGTGATTGCTGATGTAAGGGCCACTTCCTGACCGGATTGAGGCTATGTACATGACACAATTACACGATAAAGAAAAAGTGGCGTAACCTTTGTTACCACTCATGAGGCATAACTCGAGGAGTTCCAGGAGAAAAACAAGGGGAATAGGGTGGAAAGAGACAAAATCCTTTTCGAGAAGAAATCAGAGGCCATTGAAACCTTAAGGGTTTCAATTAAAAACTAGTTAAAGAAGCTATATCCACGTATCACACGAAGAATGGATGTGTTGGAGGATATATGCAAGGAGTTGGAGAAAATCATGGATATTATGAGCGTGTAAGGAGATGGAATAAATTTTGGGGAGGTAAACACCCTGGTCGGTGACCTCTATCAAAGAGCACAGATGAAGTCGATGCCTGGAATAAATTGGAGGCTAACTTGCAAAAGGATTTTCCCAGTCTATTGCAGTGATTCTTTCACTCTCCCATTCTTTCTTCTTTCCCATTATTTCATCCTCTTATTATTTTTCCTAGGCGTAAGCCTATTTGTATTCTTTCTCTCACTAAGGGAAGTGTTCCCACGAGACAGGAGAATAGGCGTAGTGTGGGGTGATGTTGGGCCCCTAGAATATTGACTAAGTACAAAAGGCGCGTAGGTGCGCAAGGTCCTAGTTAAAGAAAGGCATGCAGACAAAGTGCGTAAGGCAAGGTTTTAGAAAAGGGTTTAAGGAAGCCGTGACATACGCACAACGCACATGGATAAAACCAAGGGTTTGGGACTTAGACAAATTGGATGTTCGGGGCTGAACACGTGAAAAGCATGACCCGATTGCACGTGGATAAGATGCCAGCCTGGCGACAGGTTGGCCCAGGAAGGAGCATGCCTGTGGTAGAATCTTCTAGAAGCACATCATGGGATAAAGTGGGAAGCTCATGCCTGGAGGAGCATGCTCACATGGAGGACCACATTCAGACACTTGGCATCGGATCTGAGGGTGCTAGAGGATGAGTTGGTAGTCCAGAAAAGCTATAAATACAAGTGCTTGCAGAGTAAACAGAGAGACTGAGAGTGTGGGCGAAGATCTGCAAAATACTGCAAGAAATCATTAATGGATAATTGCATTCGGAAAGGATGTATTGGGCATGGGGATTGTAATTTTTATTTTTGGTAGCTTAGTTACATAAGTCCAGTTGTAATGCATGACTGCAGTCTACTTCTCTGTGACACTCTGTAATGGCTCCATGGATGTAATGAGGTTACCTATTATATATACATGAATATCAATGATTCTGATGCATACTTCTCTCTCATGAGTTCTCTTTCCTTTTATGCTAAGTATGGATGCTTGTATGTTTCTTTCTGATATGATACATTATATATTTTGTTAAGTACTCTATCTGAAATGACTGCAAGGATCTAGAGGTTGTTCTGAGCTCTATGGTTCTTGTATGTCCTAAACCCATTTGAAAGTATTTTAAACACAAATCATAGATGATGTTTCCCACTTAAATCACATAAAGAGAGAGTCGGCACCATGCCTGCCTCGTGAGTGCCCATCTTTACGGGTGATAGGCCAATGCATGGGGTTCCTTTCTTTTGTGTTAAGGGTAAAAATGACTACATTAATTATATCCCTTAATATTAAGAAATGTGTCTTTGCTTACTTTGTTTGTCACCCTATTGGGACATATCATATGTAAAGAAGGTTTTTTGGTGGATTCTATAAAAGTTGTCGTTATTGTGGGATTGGGGAAACCTACCAGCCAGAGCACAGTGCATGGATTCCTTGGACATACAGGGTATTAAAAGAAGTTCATCAAGGTTTATACCAAGATTTCCACATCGTTGGAGGAGTTGCTAAAACACAAGAGTATGTTCTATTGGGGAGAGGCACAAGATGGATTTGGACACACTGAAGAATAGACTCATTACCGCACCCATATTATGCTTCCCTCTTGGTATAAACCTTTTCACATGCATGTTGATGCATCTGGGATGGCAATTGGAACAGTCTTAGCACAACCTAGAGAGGGAACTATTGACCATCCCTTGGGCTTTGTTAGTAGGAAGTTAACCCCGACATAATAGAATTATACTATTACAGAGCACAAGGCATTATCGGTGATCTACGCATTGCTCAAATTTAGGCAAGTATTTTCTAGTGACTCCTTTTATCTCTTATACGAACCACATGACATTAAAGGACTTGGTGAACAAGCCCATCTTATAATGGCACATATGTAGATGGGTCCTATTGTTTCAGGAGTTTGAGTTTACAATTATTATAAAATTGGGTAAGAGTAATTTGGGGTCTGACCATTTATCAAGGATTGACTCAAGAGAGGACGTGCAGAGCATTGAGGATATAATGCCTGATACATAACTGATTAGATTGCATCGCACACCCTCTAATTTGGAAGATATTGTTGTGTTCTTAAGAACAGTGTGGCACCGAGGGGATGAAGGCCTCAAAGAGTAAATAAGATTAGTTGCACGCATCGTGCCTACATGTTAATCATTGGAGACCTGTATGCTTAGGTCGATGAGGTCTTGTGTCGGTGTGTACTGGAACATGAGCACACTGCAATCATGGAGGAAGCACATGGTGGAATTGTAGGAGGGCACTATGCAAGAAATGCCACTACGTGGAAGATTTTATTGGTAGGTATTTGGTGGGAAACCCTTTACTAGGATTGTATTGAGTATTACAAGGCTTGTGATCATTGTCAGTGCCTTGGTAAGCTAGGAAAAAGGGATGAAATGCCATTGAGACCAATATCTAGTGTTGAACCATTCAAGAAATGGGCAATTGACTTTGTAGGCCATATTTCACCTACCACATGAAGGATGAGTTTATGGTACATCATTACTTACACTAATTATCTTACATCAGGCGTATAAAGCGTTTACTAAGGATTGCATGCAAAGAATGACAACAAATACTAGATTTTTATGGGAAAACATCATTAACATATATGGTTACCTAGTGATTTTAATGATTGATAGGGGTACGCATTTCCTAAATGAAACTATCAGATCTTGTTGGCAAAATTCATGGTGGCCCATCACAAGACTACCCTTACCACCCACAAGTTAATGGGAAAGATGAAGCCTTTAACAAAATTTTGAATCACACATTGACTAATATTTTTGATGTTGGGAGACAGGACTAGGATGAAAATGTCTCGGTTATGCTATGGGAATATAGAATAACTTATAAAATATTGAACAAAGCCACGCCATTTCAATTGGTTTTTAGTGCGTGAAGTTGTTTTGTTGATAGAGTTCATGATACCCTCTCTATGTATTGTGCATGCAAGAGGATTGATCGATGAATAGTCATTGTAAGAGTGTATTGATAAGTTAATGCGAGATGGATGAAAGAAAATCACTTACTAGATGGAGTCGGAGGACTAAGAAGGCATGGCAAGATCGTCACATTAAGAATAAAAATTTTGAGGTTGGGTAGATAGTTTTACTATATTATTCTAAGTTTTTGCGCCATCCTGGGAAGCTCAAAGTCCATTGGTTGGGGCCGTATATTATATCCTTCATACTAGATTTAGGTGTGTGCCAGTTACAAGTGTTGGATGGGACATGATTGCCAGGTTATTTCAATGGGAGTAGGTTGAAGCCTTACTATAAATAAGGCTTCTTTGTGTTTGTAAGTAAGGTAATTTTTTTAGTTCGATTAGGTTTCCCTTAATGGATTTCCCTTTTGTGTGTTCCTTTTTCATCATTTTCTTTGTCTTCTCTATTCAGTGTTGTGTTGCACATTGGTGTGCCAAGTAGCTAATTACATTATAAGTGATTCCATGTGTAGAGGACCATGCATACATTTAGTGTGGGGTGGATTGGCAGATATGTTTGGATATGGTTGAAATTTTTTTGAAAAGATGGATAGTTGGCGTAAAGGAAGAAGAATGAGTGGTATAGTGTATAAGGTGTTCAAATTCATATGGTTATAAAGGTGTGTTGAGAAAATTTTAAAGACCATGAAGAAGAGAAAAAAAACATTTGTGTAGTATAACAAGAGGAAGGCGGCACCATGGGGAATTACTTGGTGAAGAACGTACAGGTTATGTAATTTCACATGGTGATGTGCACAAAGGAGATCTGTGGTAGTGAAGTAGTATTGGAGCACCAGAAGGTTATAACTATGACACATGAAGGGGAGTCATGAAATTTTATTTAAGTGAAATAAAGTGCTTTATTAAAAATATATGTTAAGACATGTGGTCAGAGAAACTTTAAGGTGTTGAAAAAGTATAAATAGAGGGTAAAGGTAGTCATTTCGACTACTTTTCCTTAGCAAATTTTTGTGCTCCCAACTTGAAGTGTGACGAGGGTTTTGCAAAGAAGAGCAAGGTACTTTTCATGAACTAGTAAAATTGTGTGAGTTATGGCGTGATCTTGTAGTATAGCAAGTAGGGAAGAAGACAACAAAGTAGGAGGGGGTTGCGTGAGAGAGAAGTGTGGAGGTTATCAAGTTAGGGCAGATGAAGGAAAATTTGGAAGCACCTAGGGCATAGAAGAATGATAGAAAAAGGAGATGGCACCCAAGAAAGCTTGTACAAAGAGACCAATGGTGGAAAAGGAAGAACCCATGGAAGTCTATTTGGAAATGTAGTATCCCCTAGGGGTTATTAAGGTAGAGAAGTGGAGCTCAAAGTTGTACAGATGAAAAATCAGTGAATTCAACCACAGAACCACCGACTATGACAAGTTAATGTGGGTGGATCTCTACAAGGAGCTACCAGGGTTGGATGAACAAGGAAACCCTAGGGTAGATGATTCAGTGAAGAGGGAGTTACAAAAACTGGGTCTTGCAGCTTTAGGAGTTGTCATTTTTGCTAAACCCGCACCGTTGTTTAGATGGTTGATGTCACGAGTGCATGAAGACTTTTTATACTTTGCAGGGAGAAGGATGAGACTCATGAGGAAATTTAATCCATAAGGTAACGGGCATGCAAAACAAAGGTGAATACATGGCCCTCGATTTAAGTGTCACTACGAAGGTAGAAGAGCTAGCCAAGAAATTAAACTATGAGAAGGGGGGAAGGGCACAAGTTATTGCGGATCTACCGGACCCAACATTGAGATTTGCTTCCCGACTCATTAGTTACAAGTTGGGCACATCTGAGAGGTAGACGGACATAAACAAGAGGTTCTTGTACATTGCATACAAGGTGTCCAAGCGAGCACATTACAATTTTGCATAGTTTATCATGGATAGTATCATCAAGGAGGCGTGACTAAAGAACAACCCAAGAGCAAAGATAACTTGCGGGTCCATTCTATTAATATTTGTATTCTGGGAACTTAGTGTGTAGACACCAAATTTGGGTCACACTCTCTTTGGTCCCCTTTCAATTAATTAACGTAATGCATTTAACTAACCATGACCCCTTTACCCCATATTAATATTCACCCTCACATTATTAATTAGTTTAATTATTTTAATTAAATTAATTTCACCCTCACACCTCCACCTCACCCAGACCCATTCTAGGGGCATTTAACTCACAGTGACTGAGTCATCACCTTCAACACTGAGTCATTACTCTCAATGTTGAGTCACTAACTTGACCTAACTAACTAAGACTTCTTCCTAAACCTAACTAGACCTCTCCTAAGTTCTTCCTACCTTCTCTCACATGAACTCCACTTTCCTAAGTGGACTCAATGAGGAAAGCATGCCAAATCTAGGAAGATCTACCTATTTTTGGTAAATAAGACTATTTCACCCTAACCGACGTTAGTTTTTCCTCGGCCAACGTCGGTTACCTAAAATGCCATCAGTTCCTTTATATACAACTTTACAACCTTTTACCTAGGTTGGTCATTTTGAGTTTTGAGAGTGTTATTACAATCAAATGAAGATCTCAGAGTCATTGCTTCATCCAAACAATATCTACACACCACCAAAGAGCAAAGCATAGGCCAAGGATTCCCTTCCAGATCATTGGAGCATTCACAGAACACATAGGTCATATTGTCGTGGCACTTGAACCTGCTACCACCTCACCAATCAATCACCAGCCTCCATCCAACCACAAGATCTTCATAGCAGCAAGTAAGTAACATGATCTTAATCATTTGTGCTTCCTTTATTGTAGATCTATTTCCTCCTTCATTATTTTCAATTTCTACTATTATCTAGATATCTCCATCTTCTCACCAATCCACCAACCCAACCAGTTTAAGCCCTTTCACCCTTTGTGACCTCTCCCTCTGTATTCCTGAGTCTTCTCAATTATATTACGAACCTAACCACACCCTCATCACTCTTTGTGTAATCATAGAGAAACCCAAAACCATTTTTATTAAGTTATTGCCAATTTCCCCTACTAACATTGGTTTACCCTACCACCATCGGTTTCATCCCTGAACCAACATCGGTCACCTGACCGATATCATTATCTGTGTCATTTTATATTCTCGGACCAAATGCAAGCTTCCTACTCACCCAAAACCAACCTGCACCTTAACCAATCAGCCCTGCACCTTTGATAGACTGTCTCGACTGAACAAACCCTCGTTCTAATTAGATTTAGTGTTATTTTGATATCTATCATAAAATATAGTGTATTGTGTGTATGAGAAACCTAAATCATTGCATTGCAATAGGACCTATTTATTTCAGTTTCTTATTCATATTTAATTGTTATTAAACAGTGGATTGCCAGCCTCTCTAGGAAACACCACACTTCCTGGATCTAGCATATGCTAGGCAGTCCACTGTCAGATGTTATTTAATGCTCTTTTGTGGTATTGTTTTGCATCTACATGTAATCCTTCCTAGACAAAAAAGGAGTTATCTATGATCGGCTTAGATAACGTCAACAACGTGTGCATTCTGCCTTCCACTTTCACCTCACATGTATTCATCCTTAATCATTTATCTTCTATCTGCTTCTTCCTAGAAAGCATAAAACTTATTGGTGAAACATTTTGGCACACCCAATGGGACCCATTTGGGGTTCTTTGCATTATTCATTCTTAGGGAATCATTGTGTGTTTATTTGTTTTTCAAAGAAAGTTCACATTAAAATCTTCTCCCTTGAAAACATTCTTCTTCTCCTACTAATCTTAGTGAAACTTTTATTTTGGATTAAATAGAACACTTCTTTTTATTTTGTATTGTATCATTGAAAGACATACTCTTGCCTATTCATTATTGCTCTCATCGAATTTCATTGTGGATTTGGGTTTAAAATCTTTACATCTCATTTTTGTATGTTGCATTCTAGCTCATCTAAATTATGGGCAACCTATATGTTGGAAGTCATGCCCAACTGATGGTTGACAAACTGAACTGTAGTTCACATTTTACACACTCTTTATACCAAATCACTGAAAAACAAACTACACATTTCTTAAACAACATCTTTCCTAGAAGAAGTTTTCAATGATCGAGGATTGACAGTGGGCTCCAACTAGTTTTCTAGCCAGTTATCATATCAGAGAAGGATCCCCCACGCCAAAACTTACTTGAAACCAGCCATAGTTGTTAGTTTTTGTAGCGCACCTTCAGTAACCAAAAACTCTACTTTATTCACAAGTCAGTCCTAAATGGCATAAGCCATAACATAAAAATCTACATCATAGGATTTCATGTTTTGCTAGCTTTTGCTTGATTTTTGTTTTGAGGTGTGAGTTTGTTCTCTTCATTTTTCTCTCCCTACACACTCCACCATCATAGTTGGTGTATTCTGACTATTTCTAAGTGTGTTAGGGCTGATCATTTCCATACTCAATGCTCGAGTTGGTCTTGTTATTTGACCTAAATCACCAAAAATCACTTTTTCCATCTTTCACAGATTTCACATGCTTAATGGTGTCGGTCAAAAGAACCACCATCGGTTTCATCATCTTACCACCATCAGCTTCACTAACCGTCGCCAATTTACTAACCGTCCGTCCGCTTTTAGGTCAAGCTTTTGGTCATTTTTTCAAAGTAGCATCAAATCTTCATTTCTTTTCTTTCTTTGACTTCCTTGTCATCATACTAATCTCTGAGTCTTTGATATTACCTTCAAAGTCCAGTTATATCTCATTTTCACCATTTATTGTCATAGTTACCAATTTAACATTTTCCCACGAGTCCACCGCCATAGGTCTATCCGACCGAGGGGTAGTTACCCCCTCATATCGGAGGTAGTTACCCCCTCATACCTACATCGCTTACCCCAACCGACATCGCATTTGTGTTCGATTCTTTAATCAAAAAAACAATCAAATCACACATTTTAGACCCATTTTCTCTATTCCTTTTGTGTTTCTACATTATCAACAAAGCTCAGAATACTTTTTCTATTGTCAACACATGGTTTTGACTCATAGACAAGCCAACGCTCTCATGTTTCACACTAGCCACCACCGCTCCTCCCACCTAGCCCATTGTCCCCTCCATCTTATCACCTATAGACCCCAATCAAGATCTTTCCATACCCACTAGTGATGAGGAGTTTACAAGACTCCTTGATCACAACCCCGCCACTTTGCAGTATTATCTCACTCATTCATCTAACCACGATTCATCATAAAGAACTTGTATATGGCATGTCTATCTCCATTCCTCCTACCCTCACACCCACTTTTACATTAGCTACTACTAGCTTGGCCCTACCCTCTTCCACCTTACCACCTTTGGTTTCCCAGCTTGACCCTACATCATCGATATCTTTTACACCTATTGCATATATCGTGCCTTTAATGTCTATTGCTCCTAGGATGTCAACCATGCCTTTATCAACCACCTTGAGTGTAGGTTTATCTCGCACCCACTACCTCTCCTATACCTATTACATCTCAACCACCATTGGTGTTAAGAAACCCACACTCCCTTCTAAAACATCATCCTCTCCATCCCGAGCTCTCTTCCTTTTATTACTATGAGATTCTTTACGTCCACTCCACCTACCTACACCTATCACCAACAACCCCCTATTTCATCGACCACTTATTCAAGGTACTTTCCCTCTACATCTATTCTGGCCTATGTTCCTTCATCACAATTTTTGTACTCGGCACCACCACATACTGGGATTCCACCCACATCATACCCACCTTATCTACCCCCTTATACTGCATGGGGTGCCCCGTCATCATAACCTACCAATGATCTTATCAAAATGATGATGGACAAGCCTCGGACATTAGAAATATTTGTCTCTAGCTCACGTAACTATCTCGACATGCGATGAGATTTGCAACGAGCCCATTCACTGTCTATTTTGATTCATCCATACCCTCCCCATTCACAAATACCTAAATTCAACCGATTCAATAGCAAAGAAGACCTGGAACAACACTTGCAGTCTTTTAAACATGTGTGTTATCTGATTGCTCATGATAACGCTTTGCTCTTGTGGACATTCCCAATATCCTTAATAGGGCTAACTTTATATTGGTATAGTTCTCTACCCAAGCATTCCATCTTTTAATTTAATCAGGTAGATCAAGCTTTTCTAGACCACTTTTCTATCAAAATTGTCAAGAATTTCACCATGACTGACTTATATGTGACACGCCAATATGAAGATGAATCTATCACAGATTTTATCACTTGTTGGCGGAGCCTAATCAACCAACTCACATTTCAACTGCCTCAAACCGAGTTAATAGATTTGTTCACCAAAGCTTATACTAGACACATCTCACCAACTCTCCAAGTTCAAACCTTCGCACGTTTGACGAGGCATTCACCATGGCCTGGAAAATTGAAATTCATGTCATTGAAGAGAAGAAGATATAATTGCGTAAAAAGAATGTTGCGTTTAAATCAAATGATACCTCTTCTTCTTCCAAACTGTAAAATAATTATTCTAAAGCAAAGGATCTAGCCAACACAATAGTTTTGAAAGCTGGCCCATCTCATCCATCCAACCAATCAAATCCTTCTTCTAATCTTTCTCCTATTTAGGATTTTCAGTTCAAGCGGGAGCAACGAAAAATATACTCCCATAGGAGAACCCTACTCTTCAATTTTAGAAAAAATTCTAAAATCCAGAGCAGTCACTCTTCCACCCGTCAAACCACATACTATTTTTGACCCTCTCGTCCCCGTGTCTATATGGTACAAATAAAATTATTACTATAACTATCATCGCATTAGAGGTCATAACGACGGTAATTGTATAACTTTCAAAAACATCGTCCAATAAATGTTAGATAATGGAGATCTCATCTTGGATAACCCTAACACACCGGCTAATCGAACCTTCACATCTTCAAGAATTCATTCCCAAATCACACCCCGTCATCTAATAAAACCACAGTGAAACCTTGACCAATGACAATAACATTCATGAGGTTCATGTCATTTTCGACATCATACCGATCTTCCTACTCAATTTCCTCCCACTCCATCTATCGAGGAGATTCTTGCATGAGCTCCTTCATCCACAAAGGGACCTATTTCATCTGCTCCTTTACCCATAGAGGAGTCTCCCTTATCTTCTCCTTCACCCATGGAGGATTCCACCATATCTACTCGATGCAGTTTCCCCACTCACCTCTCAACCTGATGAACAACCCGCAAAGTACTTACTCTTCTACCCACGGAGAGTCATGCTTACCTTCTTCTTCACCAAAATATGAACTTACCTCATCCAACTTGTCATCTCCCTTACCCATAGGGGATCCATTAGTAGCATCCCTTCCTATTGGTGACAATTATCCATTGGCTTTCAAGGATGTTTTTTATCTCGCTCTCATATCTTCTACCCACGAGTCCGAAGCCGCCATTTCCCTCTCTCACAGACATTATTTACATGGATTACTACCAAATCAACATCATCCCCCTACATCAGTTTCATTCTCACGTTTGACGACCGCTTGGATTATGTTGACAATTCCATGCTTTGGGGATGCCTTCGACTGCCTATCTCAACTCAAATACAGATGTTGTCTCTGCTAACTCTTCCACAATCTATCCAAAGGTGTTTCAGACAACCAAACCCACCATGCCCATGCTAGTTGTAGTGACCCCTTCTTCATCACCCTCACCCACACCTAAACCTTTACCATCAAATGAACTTTTTCCTATGCCTAAAACCTTACCTACATCTATATCTTCCTCTGCATCCAGACCCATTACCACATTACGAGTCATTTCGACATCAATCCTTGTCCATATCGGGCCTTATGTTTCTTCCATGGATCTTAGCAGTCTTTATATGGAGATTTCTTCCCCATTTGTTTGAGGGTTCTTTACAAACTAGCTTGGTCTCTTTCTAGGTGACATGATCAAGGGATTCCTCATCTTTGAATGGGAAAAATAAAATTTCTTCATCAAGGATAAACACATAAGCCGGGTTTTTTGTTTGAAAATTATCAAGAACCATTTCCTCTTCTTCATGGTTTACATCATCCAGAAATTCGAAGCTGCCCTATTCTAACTCGAATCTCCTCAATGCTTCTTCAAAGTCCAAATCTCTCTGGGAAGGCAAGTCTAAACCTATCAAGATGGGAATATCCTCTTCATCCTTAGTTTTCACCAAGTGATTCATCTATCTGCCATCTTCATACAAGATGTTAGCTTCTCAAGCTTCCAAAATTTCATACTTGTGTACCTCATCTTATTTTCAGAAGCAATTTCTCTATGTCTCCCTTCACTATTATGGTTACAAAAGACCAATTAATCTTAATTTTACCTCCCAAGTCTCATCAAAAATTTCTATTCAGTAACATTCCAAATGAGGCTGGGACATCTACTACCAAAATCATCGTTGAAACTTTCTTATCTGGAAATCTGGTGAGAGCCACCTGTGCATCTTTGACCTTCCCTACAAGTGATACCTTTTTTGATTCCAAAGAGTAACAAGAACCACTAGGTGAAGTCATGGTAAATTTCAGATCCTTGGAAACCTTCAAAGGCATCACGTTGTCTGAGGAACTAGAATCTATTATGAAATTGTTCAATACATATTCCCAACAAGAAGGGAGATGTAAAAAAGTTCAACTTTCTCATTATTTGATGAACTCAAAGAGAAGCATGTTCTATGAGGGAGGTGTAGGTGAGTTTGGTAACATGTCTTTTGAACTAGATGTTATAGCATTGGGTGTTATACTACCACTCTGATATATCGAACAAACCTCTCAAATTGTTTAGGATGAGTCCGCAAATACTCAACCTTGGTAATTTGCACTTTGGCTTTTTTGTATATTCTACGAAGTCAAAAGGAGCATATGTGGAAAAGGGGGTGAAGGGACTGATTTCAAAGTTTAGATAGGCTTGGGAGTAAGGTTTGAAGTTTGAGGGATGGACAAGATTTTGAACGGCTCACTAGGAGCTTTCAAGGTATTAGATTTTGTAGAAGCATATTTAGATTTAGAGTTGCAAGAGACATCACAAGACTTACTTGGGATTTTGGGCATCTTCTTACTTACTATGGGATCGGGCTCCAATAATGTAGACTTCATGGTAGATGGAAGTGGAGATCCTCGACTAATTATTTTGTTTTGTAGTCTCCACAGGAGGATCATCAACCTTATTTTATTTTGTAGTAGTTGAGGGAGATGCTAATTTATGGACTAAGAACGAGTGAATATCACACATGAGAAACTGGGTGCATCCTCTTCATCTTCTTCATCACATCCAGAATACTCACATAATCTGATTTGTGTATTGTTTTCAAACTCATCACTTTCTATGAAATTACCACAGTCACTTTCTTGCTCAAGCTCTTCTTCACTTTCTTGAAATCTGTAATTTACGTTCACGAGTGGGGCCTCCAAGGCGATCCTTGGGGTGCTCCTGCAATCTGATTTATGTTGCTTCTTTGAGAAGATACTCATTCAAATAATTCCCTCTTCAAAGATGCCATCTCATTCACCAAATTTTGCAGTGATGGATTGGTTCTCTCGTCTCCAAGATGTTGGGTCTTTCCCTTTGATGGGTTCTTGATCTTTCCAAAGAGGATGAGATCATCATCAAGTTTAATGGCCATCCTTTTTTCTTCTACAATATCCCTTAGTTAAACTCTTCGTAGGATAAATCCTACCTCTAACAATTGAGCATTGATGAAGAATCTCTTGACATTATTTTGAGATGTGAATCCTCTTTAGGTATCCAAAGAAAGCAACCTGTTCAAAACAAGTCATGAAGTCTCTCATGGTTTCATTTTATCCTTTCTTTATTTGATCCAACTACACCGTAATAACAATCTTCATTTTATTTAAACCTCTCTTCAAAGGCATCCTTGATGTCATTGGAACCCATGATGGACCAGGAATGTAGGAGGTACAACCATTTTCATGCTCTTTCTTTGAGGGACTCCACGAACAGTCTCACCGCAATGTCTTCATGTTGGACACCAAGAATTCCACATGATGTCATGAAGGAAGTGATGTATTCTTCCGAATGTTGTGTTTTTTCACCTTTGAACTTTGGAAAGTTCTTGTGGGAACTTATTGGTAGATCATGGAGAGGTGGTTCAAGAGCAAGCATGCCCGTATTCCTTCCCCATAAAACAATGGGTTGAGGTATTTCTTCTTTCTCTTCCATTGTCATTTCTACTTCGCTTCACTCTTACTTTGGCAAACCCTTTTTCAAATTCCTACACTAAAAACTTTGCAATGGGAAAGACAATGTGGAATGTGAAAAGGCATGTGCGTAAATCAGCAGCAGGTGTCTCTTTTAGCAATGGGTTTTCATGAACTCTCTTTTTTTTTTTTTCAATATTTCATTTTTTTTTTTGTATTTTGGGACCTTGCGGTCATAATTAGGTGTAGATGCTACTAAATCTACCCCACTTTGTGGGTCCCAAAAACTATCATTGCGAAAATTTTTCGGGTGGACAAACTTGTGGATTGCTTGCCAAATGCTCGGGAATCTAAGTCCCTCTACTTAACTCGTAGTAGTGTCGTATATGCATGTGCATGAAAAGGTGGATTTTGTGGTGGCCTTTCGACCGAGGATCCAACAGGACACTCCACTCACCCTACATAAAATCTAGCAATCTCTTTCTAGGGAAGACTTTGTCTCGAAAAGCAAGAAAGGGGAGTGATAAATGAGATAGGGGAACTAATGTTACAGTAGGAAATCATATTCCTACACACACTAGTTAGAAAATTCAACACAAATTGGCTCACGAATCACTCTCCAAGTTGAGTGAAATGTTCCACTAATGATCACAATTGTGGTACCATTGTCAGATTGGATGGTTCATGTCTTAGGATCGTAGTGGAAAGAGCAGGCTAGGACTAGCTCAAGACTTTGCACAACATTGGGTGTCCTACAATGAGTGAACAAACCACTTGTGAATATTTGGTCTTCGATCCTCCTTCGGTCCTTGGAGGCCATGTGAGTCTTAAGGTCATTCGGTCCATGTACGAGACATCATTATCTTCCACATCATACTCATAGGTGAAGGGTTGTGTTGGCTTCTGACCCGTCCATTTCGGCTTCATGTCTCCCTTAGAAAAATCAACTTACTATTTTTAGTAAGTGTGAAAATCAAGTCCCTGCTCTTCAACTGGATGTTGTGGCTCAGCTTTTCCTCTTTCTCCCTGCATTCCTCGTTCCTTCTAGATCAAATTTCTATTTTTAGTAGGTGCTCGAGGGCCCACTTACTATTTTTAGTAAGTTCCAAAAATTTCCATTCTGGTGAATTCTCAGTTGTAGTGCATCTCTAATGACTTTGTCTCCTTCACAGGTTCTTTTGTCGATGACTTTCCTGAAATAGTTGTTCATATGTAATAGACTTTCTTTAGAAATTTGGCTTCTAGGAGTTAGATTGACATGGAATGAAGTTTTTTTGATATGGGTTTTTTCCCAATATCACCCTCTCGAAATTTTGGGCCTGCCCATTTAATAGTCTAAGATATTTTAAAGTTTTAATTTTCAGACACAGCGGGGCTTTTGGATGCGGTAGCCATTAATGGAACTCAAAATTGTAGGTCTAGTTTTCTCCTCTATATACGAAAAAATAAATTTCATTGTGATATGTTTTTTTATTTTGATGCTTCACGTGTAATTCTACTTCATTTCACCCAACAGTTTGATGGGAAATTGGATTTTTTCTTCGTTGAGCCAGAAGTGGGATTTCTTCATTATGGATGCTTTGTAGCATGAGGGGAGAGTTTGAAGGTGTATTATTGATGGACTTGGGTAGAGGAATGACCAAAAAATATATCTTGTTGTTTCATGCATCCATTTGGAATATTTCTTCAACTTTTCGTTTCATAACCATGGAGTTTTCTCTGTGATTCTCCTTATTTGTTCGGTGCTTCTCCTTCGTGTTTTTCAAATTTTCCTTCAGACTCGCATGAATTTTTGTGGTTGAAGAGGAGTACCTATGTGTCGGTATGGTATGAGCTTCAGAAATGGAGTAATGGAGGTGAAAATTTACAGAGGAAGAATGGAGGAAAACTGTGCACGAGAGTGGAAGCAGCTGGAAGCACTAGAAGCAATCGAAGCTTGACGCTAGATTTTTTGAATTTTTGACATTATGAGAGGAGAATTTTGGGCACATTTTTCCATGCTTGATGTCCCTAACCTTATGGATGTGAGTTACATCAAATTCCATGGTGGTCAAGATGACGACACGTGGCAGTGATTCGACGGCAGGGAATGAAGGTGAGAAAAGTAGCTTTAAAGCACTGGGAGCTGAAAACAGGTCACATGCATGTCCAAAAGTCTCCCCATAGGGGTTGGGTGAATTTTTCCATGTCTGATGTCCCACACCTTAGGTGCATTAGGGATATCGGTTTCCATGGTGGTCAAAGAGTTGACACGTGGTGCTTGATCGGCGACGAGGGAATGGATGCTCCAAAATGCACCTAGGGGTTGAATCACAAGTTTTGAGGTCATATGGATGTCCAAAAGGCTCCCATAGGGGCTAGGTACATTTTTCCATATCTGATGTCCCTCACCTTAGGGAAATAAGGGAAATCAATTTCCACGGTAGTCTTGGTGCCGACACCAAGCGCTGATCTCGACTTGCTAGAGGAATGAATACTCCAAAAATGCACCTGGGGGCTGAAATTCGGTCACATAGATGTCTAAAAGGCTCCCCATAGGTGGTGGGCACATTTTTAAGGTCTGATGTCCCTCGCCTCGGGGACATAAGGGACATCGGTTTCACGGTGGTCCCTGAAGTGACCGACACATGACGCTGATCTCGATGGCGGGAAATGATGCTCCAAAAATGCACCCTGGTGGCCGAACTGTCAAGTCTCGAGGTCACATGAGGATCTAAGAGGTCACATGGGGGATAGGAACATTTTTCAATGGTTGGTGTACCGACCTCGGGTACATTGGGGACATGAAATCTGTTAGGCTCCCGATGCCGACAGTGTCCTCCCAAAAATGACTAAGTCTTGAACTACCTTTGAGAGGGTAACTTAGAATGATGATAACTTGAGCTCCCAGTGGAATTTATTGGTAAAAATTTATATGATCATAACTAAAAATGGAATTTTGGATCCAATGGTGGGGGTCTTATGTATTTATTCAACCATATGATCCCTTAAAAGTGGATTTTTTTATTTGAGACTCTTATTATGCTTGATAAAAACTGCCTTAAAATCCTATGCGCCAAGGTGTTGTGAAAAAATTATTCCACCATCATGTAGGTCTTGGAATCCTATTTCTAGAAAAAAAAATTTACTTCTAACTCCATCCAGAGCTCTCGGAATCTTCTTCTAAACCCCAACAGTTGTTTTAGGCTTATGAACTACCTAGGCTTATGAACCCTATTTTCACTCAGACTACTCCAAGTCTTTCAAAACTTCCCCAAACCTTCCAAAATCATTTCCATGATGTTATAAGGTCTTCAATTCACCTCCATGTTGAATTTTTCCCTTTCGTTCTACTCTAGGGGTTGATCTAGTCCTAGGAAGGCCAATGATAGCCCTTCCCAATACTACCAAAAGATAGCATCTTTTTAGAACTCCCTAAAATCACCTAGGGGAATGAATAGACTTTCCTAAATCACCTAGGGACCAATTTGACATCAAATAGGGGTGACCAGACTAATGGATTTGACTTGGGGTTCCTGGGAATGATAAAACATGAAAATTTCGACACAGGGGTATAGTTTTCATGCTCAGAAATTGTCAATTTCCCTGTTGCACATTTGCACGACAACATTTGGCTCTAGCTTGGGGACATGGCATGGATTGAGCATAGTGAAGACATGACATGGGAATCCAAAATCTTAATTTTAGACCATATAATGTGTTAACCAGTGCCTTATCCATTGGGCCCTGCAGAGTCATGTACAACCTATAACAAGAGAGAAAGAGAATGAATAAGGATACACACACACACAAAAAAAAATGGAAAGGAAACACAAAACACAAAACAGGAATGGAAAATACGCACCAAAAATTGAAACACACCTAATAATAACCTATTATATAGGGCGGGGGACAACCTGCTTTTATTGATTCAAATAATTCCCTCTCTAAATATGCCATCTCATTTGCCAACTTTTGCAACAATGGATTGGTTCTCTCTTCTCCGAGGATGTTGGGTCTTTCCCTTTGATGGGTTTTTGATCTTTCCGAGAGAGGATGAGATTTTCATCAAGTTCAATGGTCATCCTTTGTGCTTCCGCAATATCCCTTTGTTGAACTCTTCATAGGATAAATCCTACCTCTAGTGATTGAGCATTGATGAAGAATCTCATGACATTATTTTGAGATGGTAATCCTCTTCAGGTATCTCGCAAAGCAACCATTCGAAACAGGCCACAAAGTATCTCATGGTTTTGTTTTCTCCTTTCTTTATTTGAGCCAACCGCACTAGAAGGTCCCGATCTTCAGTTTATTTAAACCTCTCTTCAAAGGCATCCTTGATGTCATTCCAACCCATGATGGACCGGGTAGGTAAGAGGTAAAACCATTATGCTACTCTTTCTTTGAGGGACTCCATGAATAGTCTCACCGTAACGTATTCATGTTGGACACTAGAAATTCCACATGATGTTGTGAAGGTAGTGATGTGTTCTTCTAGATGTTGTGTTTTGTCACCTTTGAACTTTGGAAAGTTCTTGTGGAAACTTGTTGGTAGATCATGGAGAGGTGGTTCAAGTGCAAGTGGGCATGTATTCCTTCCCCATGGAACAATGGATTGACATAATTCTTCTTCATCTTCCATTGGAGCTGGATATGGGTTTTTTCCCAATATCACCCCTCTGAAATTTCGGGCCTACCCACTTAATAGTCTAAGAGATTTTAAAGTTTTAATTTTTGAACCCGTAGGGCTTCTGGATCTAGCAATGACCATTAATGGACCTCAAAATTATAGGTCTGGTTTTCTCCTCCATTTGTGATGAAATAAATTTCATTGTGATAGGTTTCTTATTTTGATGCTTCACATGCAATTCTACTTCATTTCGCCCAACGGTTTGACAGGAAATTGGATTTTTCTTCGTTGAGCCAGAAGTGGGATTTCTTCATTGTGGATGCTTTGAAGCACGAAGGAGAGTTTGAAGGTGTCTTCTTTATGGCCTTGGGTAGAGGAATGAAAAGAAAAATATAGCTTGTTGTTTCATGCATCCATTTGGGATATTTCTTCAACTTTTCGTTTCATGGCCATGGAGTTTTCTCTGTGCTTCTCCTTCTTTGTTTTGTGCTTCTCCTTCTGTGTTTGCTCCAATTTTCCTTTAGGACCTACATGAATTTTTGGGGTGGAAGAGGATTACCTCTATGTCAAGTCTGGTATGAGCTTCAACAATGGAGTAATGGAGGTGAGAAGTTATAAAGGAAGAATGGAGGAAAATTGTGCACGAGAGTGGAAGCAACTGGAAGCACTAAAGCGACAGTTAGATTTTTTGAATTTTTGAAATTATGAGAGGAGAATTTTTGGCACATTTTTCCATGATTTATGTCTTTTACCTGAGTTATTTTAGGGACATCAAATTCCATGGTGGTCAAGAGGACGACACGTGGCGGCGATCCGACAGTAGGGAATGAAGGTGAGAAAAGTTGCTTTAAAGCACTAGGAGTTGAAAGCAGGTCACATGGATGTCCAAAAGGCTCCCCATAGGGGATGGGTGAATTTTTACATGTCTTATGTCCCTCACCTTAGGTACATAAGGGACATTAGTTTCCACTATGGTCCTGGATCTTACACGCGGCGCTTGATCCGACGGCAGGGAATGGATGCTCCAAAAATGCACCTAGGGGTTGAATTGTCAAGTTTGGAGGTCACATGGATGTCCAAACGGCTCCCCATAGGGGTGGGCACATTTTTCCATGTCTAATGTCCCTCACCTTAGGGACATAAGGGACATCATTTTCCACGGTGGTCCTAGGGCTGACACGTGGCGCTTGATTCGACGGCAGGGAATGAATACTCCAAAAATGCACCTAGAGACTCGAAAGTCGGTCATCGAAAAGGCTCTCCTTAGGGGGTAGCTGCATTTTTCAAGGTCTGATGTCCCTCACCAAAGGGACATAAATGAAATTAGTTTCCATATTTTTCTTGGAGCTAACACATGGTGCTTGATCGACGATATCAGGAGTGGATGCTCCAAAAATACACCTGGGGGCTGAACTGTTAAGTCTCGAGGTCACATGAGGGTCCAAGAGGTCACATGGGGGCTGGGTGAATTTTCCAATGGTTTTTTTACCTGACCTTAGGGACTTCGGGGACATGAAATCTTTCCAAGCTCCTGGTGCTGACACGTGTCCTTCCGAAAAATGACTAAGTCTTGAATTGCCTTTGAGAGGGTAACATGGAACGATGATAACTTGAGCTCCCAGTGGAATTTATTGTTAAAATTTTATAGGATCATGACTTGAAATGGAATTTTGGATCCTATGGTGGGGGTATAATTTCTTTATTTAGCTATCTCATCCCTAAAAATGTGGATTTTTTATTTAAGACTCTAATTATGCATGATAAAAACTTCCTAAAAGTCCTATTCTCGAAGGTGTTGTGAAAAAAATTATCTCACCATAATGTAGGTCTTGGAATTCCTTTCCATAAATATATTTTTTACTTCTAACTACATCCAAAGCTCCTAGAATCTTCTTCTTTCTCAAGCCCAATAGTTGTTTTAGGCATGTGAACTTAGGCTTGTGAACCTGTTTTCACTCGATTGCTCCAAGTCTTTCAAAACTTCCCCAAACTTTCCAATATCATTTCTATGATGTTCTAACTTCTTCAATTCACCTCCATGTTGAATTTTTCCTTATTTTCTTCTCCAGGGTGTTGATCTAGTCCTGGGAAGGCTAGGTATAGCCCTTCTCAATACTTTTCCAATCGAACTCCCTAAATTCACCTAGGGGAATGAATAGACTTTCCTAAATCACCTAGGGGACCAATTTGACATCAAATAGGGGTGACCAAACTGATGATTTGACTTGGGGTTCTTGGGAATGATAAAACATGAAAATTTCAGCACAAGGGTATAGTTGTCATGCTCGGGAAATTGTTAATTTTGTTGTTGCACATTTACACGACAACAAATGGCTCTAGCTTGGGGACATGGCATAGACCGAGCACAACAAAGACATGACATGACAATCCAAAATATCTATTTTAGACCATATAATTTGTTGACCAGTGCCTTATCCATTGGGCCCTACGGAGTCATGTACAACCTATAACAAGAGAGAAAGAGAGTGAAGAAGGATACACACACACACATAGAAAATGGAAAGGAAACACACAACACACAACATGAATGGAAACACATGCAATAGAAAGGAAACACACCTAATAATCACCTATGGTACATGGCGGGGGACAACCCACTTTCACTGAAGCACTTTTCATTTCTCAAAAGTTACCTATGAGTGGGCAACACTGAGTGATGATGTTCTGCAAAGCCGTTGACGGGTTCCAGAAAGTACCCTCCCCTCCTCAATTGTTTATGGAAGCTAGGTGCTTCCATGATTGTCCTTTTACTTTGTAGGAGTGATTCCATGTGAGCTTCTTGATGCTCAAGTCCTTGCTTGGAAATTCCACTGCCTTCATGTTCTTTGAAGTCGGTTTCATAGTGCCAGTTGCCTTCCATGTTTATTGATATAGTTGATTCTCCATCGAGCATCTCATCGCTGCCCCAAAGCTGATTTTCATTCCAATTCCTTGAATCTTCTGAGTTACTTTCTTTCCTGTTCTATGTTCATTGACATCTTTTCCATGAGAAACCTCATACTTATCCTTTTCCTTCACTCCACTACGAGGCGATTGAGTACGACGGGAGAATTGGATGCGACCTCATACTTGTCTTATATGTCCATGACTTGAGTGAAGAGATCAAGTATTATCTTGGGATCTTCCGCAACTTCTATCATCTAAGATATCTTGCACAAAGTTATGCTTCGTCATTTCATGCAGCTCCTCTTTGTGTGCCTTTGAAGAATCTTTATTTTATAGTTCAAGGAAACTATCTGAGGGATTACCTCATCATCTTGGGAATCGTTGCACTCTACCGATCCTTCATCAAAAATAGATTCATCTTCAAAGGCCTCAAAACTTCTTGCTTCCATTTCTTCATCATGGAAATAATCTTCTTCTGCAAATGGGAAAGAAAATATCTCCATTTCGTTGTTGTATCCATTAACCATTGGTTCGAGAAGGACATCATATTTCACATCTTGCTTTGTTTCAACATAGTCAACCTTCATGTTGGTTGAGGCTTCCAAGTCAGCTTCATGTTTGTCATGCACATTCATGGCTTGCATAAGGAGTTCGAGACTTATCTCAGGGTCTTCTATTTCTTCCGCAGCTCTTAGCGCCTTGTATGAAGATTTCTTCCCCACTGTTTGAGGGTTCATTACAGACTAGTTTGGTCTCTTCCTAGGTGACATGATCAAGGGATTCCTCATCTTCGAATGGGAAAAATAAAATTTCTTCATCATGGATAAACACATAAGCTGGTTTTTCTATTTGAAAATCATCAAGAACCATTTCCTCTTCTTCATGGTTTATGTCATCCAGAAATTTGGAGCTGCCCTCTTCTAACTTGAATCTCCTCAATGCTTCTTCAAAGTCCAAATTTATCTCGGGAAGGCAAGTCTGGACCTATCAAGATGGGAATATCCTCTTCATCCTCATTTTCCACCAAGTGATTCATCTATCTGCCATCTTGATACAAGATGTTAGCTTCCGGGCTTCCAAAATTTTGTACCGTGTACCTCATCTTATTTTCGAGAAGTAATTTCTCCATGTCTCCCTTCACTGTTATGGTTAAAAAAACCAATTCATCTGAATTTTACCTCCCAAGTCTCGGCATAAATTTCTACTTGGCAACATTCTGAATGAGGTTGGGACATCTACTACCAAAATCATCATTGAAACTTTTTTGTCATGAAATCTGGAGAGAGCCACATGTGCATCTTTGACCTTCCCTAAAAGTGATACCTTTTTTTATTCCAAAGAGTAACAAGAGCCACTAGGTGGAGTCATGGTAAGTTTGAGAGCCTTGGTAACCTTCAAAGGCATCACGTTGTCTAAGGCACCAGAATCTATTATGCAATTGTTCAATACATATTCTCCAACAAGAAGGAGATGTAAAAGGTTCAAATTTCTCGATTTGATGAACTCGGAGAAAGCATGTTCTATGAGGGAGGTGTAGGTGAGTTTGGTAGCATGCCTTTCGAACTAGATGTTACAAAGATTGGGTGTTATACTACCACGCCCGATGATATATTGAATGAACCTCTCAAATTTTTTAGGATGACTCCGCAAATATTCAACCTCGCCATTTGCACTTTGGCTTTGTTTGTATATTCTATGAATTCAAAAGGAGCATATGTGGACAAGGGGTGAAGGGACTGATTTTGGAGTTTGGATAGGCTTGGGAGCAAGGTTTGAAGTTTGAGGGATGGACAATATTTTGAACAACTCACTTGGAGCTTTCAAGGTATTAGATTTTGTAGGAGCATATTTAAATTTAGACTTGGAAAAGACATCACAAGACTTACTTGGGATTGCATGGGCATCTTCTTACTTGCTACATGGTCGCTCCAATAATGCGAGACTTAATGGAAGATGGAAGTGGGGATCCTTGACTAATTATTTTGTTTTGTAGAGTCTCCATAGGAGGATCATCAACCTTATTTTCTTTTGTAGCAGTTGAGGGAGATGCTAATTTATCGGACTAAGAATGAGTGAATACCACACATGAGAAACTGGGCACATCCTCTTCATCTTCTTCATCACATCTAGAATACTCACAGAATCTAATTTGTGTATCGTTTTTAAACTCATCACTTTCTAGGAAATTACCACCTTCACTTTCTTGTTCAATCTCTTCTTCACTTTCTTGAAATCTACAATTTATGTTCATGGGTGGGGCCTCCAAGGCAAGCCTTTTGGGTGCTCATGCAATATGGTTTATGTTGGGTCTTTCCTTTTGATGGGTTCTTGATATTTCCAGAGAAGATGAGATTGTCATTAAGTTCAATAGCCATCCTTTGTGCTTCTGCAATATCCCTTGGTTGAACTCTTCGTAGGAGAAATCCTACCTCTGGTGATTGAGAATTGATGAAGAATATCTTGACATTATTTTGAGATGGTGAATCCTTTTCAGGTATCCTATGAAGTAACCATTTGAAACGAGCCATGAAGTCTCTCATGGTTTTGTTTTCTCCTTTCTTTATTTGAGCCAACTGCATTAGAAGGTCCTGATAGTCTTGGCTGATTTAAACGCTCTTTGAAGGCATCCTTGATGTCATTCCAACCCATGATGGATCGGGCAGGTAGGAGGTAAAATCATTCTGCTACTCTTTCTTGGAGGGACTCCACAAACAGTCTCACCGTAACATCTTCATGTTGGACACCAAGAATTCCACATGATGTCGTGAAGGTAGCGATGTGTTCTTCTAGATGTTGTGTTTTGTCACCTTTGAACTTTGGAAAGTTCTTGCAGGAGCTTGTTGGTAGATCGTGGAGAGGTTATTCAAGAGCAAGTGGGCCCGTATTCCTACCCCATGGAACAATGGGTTGAGGTGTTTCTTCTTCGCCTTCTATTATCGTTTTATTACTGCTTCACTCTTACTTTGGCAAATCCTTTTTCGAATTACGCACTAAAAAAATTTGTAATGGGAAAACATAATGTGGAATGTGAAAAGACACATGCAGAAATCAATAGTGTGTCTTTTAGCAATGGATTTTCATGAACTCTTTTTTTAATTTTTTCAATATTTCAATTTTTTGTATTTTGGGACCTTACGGTCGTATTCGGTGTAGATGTTGCTAAATCTCCTTTACAAGGGTGCCAAAATCACTGTTGGCCGAAAAAAATTTTGGGTGGAAAAACTTGTGGATTTCTTTCCAACACTCTGGGAATCTAAGTCCCTCTACTTAACCGGTGTAGTAATCATGTATATGCATGCGCGCATGAAAAGGTGGATTTTTGTGGTGGCCTTTCGATCGGGATCCAACAGGACACTCCAATGACCCCGTGGCAAAGCTAGCAATCTCTTGATAGGGAAGTCTTTGTCTAATAAGTGAAAAAGGGGAGTGAGAAGATAGGGGATCTAATGTTATAGGTAGGAAAACATATTCCACACACACTCGCTAGAAACTTCGAAAAAAATTGGCTCATGAATCACTCTCCAAGTTGAGTGAAATGTTCCATTGATGATCACAATTATGGTACCATTTTCAGATTGGATGGTTCATGTCTCGGGCTTGTAGTGGAAAGAGCAAGCTAGGACTAGCTCGAGACTCAAAGATAGACATTGGGTGCCCCGCGGCAAACAAGCCACTTGTGAATATTTGGTCTTCGATACTCCTTCAGTCCTTGGAGGCCATGTGATTCTTAAGGTCATTCAGGTCCATGTATAAGACATCGTTATCTTCCACATCATACTCATAGGCGAAGGGTTGTGTCGGCTTCTAACCCATCCATTTTGGCTTCATGTCTCCCTCAGAAAAATCAACTTACTATTTTTAGTAAGTTTGAAAAATCAAGTCCCCGCTCTTCAATTGGATGTTGCGGCTCAGTTTTCGTTTTTCTCCCTACATTCCTCGTTCATTCGGATCAACTTTCTATTTTTAGCGGTGCTCAAGGGCCCACTTACTATTTTTAGTACGTGCCAAAAATTTCCATTCGGTGAATTCTCGGTTGTAGTGCACCTCTAATGAGTTTGTCTCCTTCGCAAGTTTTTTTGCCGATGACTTTCCCAAATTAGCGGTTCCTATGTAGTAGACCTTCTATTTTTAGAAAGTTGGCTTTTGGGAGTCGGATTAACGTGGAACAAAAAAAAATTGATATGGGTTTTTCCTAATATCACCCTCCGAAATTTCGGTCTCCTTTGCTTAATAGTCTAAGAGATTTTAAGGTTTTAATTTTCGAGACTTGGCAAGTGCTTCTCGGATGTGGGCAACGATTAATGGACCTAAAAATTCCAAGTCTGGTTTTCTCCTCCATCTGTGACAAAATAAATTTCATTGTGATATGTTTCTTCTTCTGATGCTTCACGTGTAATTCTACTTCATTTCGCCCAACGGTTTGATGGGAAATTGGATTTTTTCTTCGTTGAGCCAGAAGTGGGATTTCTTCACTAGTGGATGCTCTGTAGCATGAGGGGAGAGTTTTAAGGTGTATTCTTGATGGCCTTGGGTAGAGGAATGAACTAAAAATATATCTTGTTGTTTCATGCATCCATTTTGGAGATTTCTTCAACTTTTTCGTTTATGGCCATGGAGTTTTCTCTGTGCTTCTCCTTCTTTGTTTTGTGCTTCTCCTTCTGTGTTTGCTCCAATTTTCCTTTAGGACCTGCGTGAATTTTTGGGGTGGAAGAGGATTACCTCTATGGAAGGTCTGGTATGAGCTTCAGCAATGGAGTAATGGAGGTGAGAAGTTACAGAGGAAGAATGGAGGAAAACTATGCACAGGAGTGGAAGTAGTTGGAAGCACTAGAAGCACTGAAGCGACAATTAGATTTTTTGAATTTTTGAAATTATGAGAGGAGAATATTGGGGAAAAAATTCCATGCTTGATTTCCCTACCCTCAAGGATGTGTGGGACATCAAATTCCATGGTGGTCAAGAGGATGACACGTGGCAGCGATTTGACGACAGGGATTGAAGGTGAGAAAAATTTCTTTAAAGCATTGGGAGTTGAAAGCAGGTCACATGGATGTCCAAAAGGCTCCCCCTATGGGGTTGGGCACATTTTTTCATGCCTAATTTCCCTCACCTTAGGGACATAGGAACATCAGTTTCCATGCTGGTCTTGGAGCTAACACATGGTGCTTGATCTAACGGCAGGGAATAGATGCTCCAAAAATGCACCTAGGAGCTGAATTGTCAAGTCTGGAGGTCACATGGATGTCCAAAAGGATCCCCATAGGGGATGGGAACATTTTCCATGTCTGATGTCCCTCACCTCAAGGACATAAGGGATGTTAGTTTCCACGGTGGTCCTAGGCGACACGCGGACCTTGATCCGACTGGCAGGAATGAATGCTCCAAAAATGCACCTGGGGGCTGAAAGTTGGTCACATGGATGTCCAAAAGGCTCCCCATAGGGGATGGGTGAATTTTTCAAGGTCTGATGTCCCTCACCTTAGGGACATAAGGGACATCAGTTTCCACAGTGGTCTTAGAGCTAACACGTGGTGCTTGATCTCGACGGCAAGGAATGGATGCTCCAAAAATGCACCCGGGGGCTAAACTGTCAAGTCTGGAGGTCACATGAGGGTCTAAGAGGTCACATGGGGGATGGGAAAATTTTCAATGGTTTTTGTACCTGACCTTAGGGACTTTGGGGACATGAAATCCTGCCAAGCTCCTAGTCTTTGACACATGTCCTCCCGAAAAATGACTAAGTCCTGAACTGCCTTTGAGAGGGTAACTTGGAACGATGATAACTTGAGCTCCCGTGGAATTTATTGGTAAAATTTTATATGATCTTGACTTGAAATGGCATTTTAGATCTGATGGTTGGTTTTTAATGTATTTATTCAGCCATCTAATCTCTATAAAGTGGATTTTGGATTTGAGACTTTAATTATGCCTGATAAAAACTACCTGAAAATCCTATGCGCCAAGGTGTTGTGAAAAAAATTATTTCACTATCATGTAGGTCTTGGAATCCTATTTCCAATGAAGTTTTGTTTTACTTATAACTCCATCCAAATCTCCCAAAATCTTCTTTTGAATCCCAATAGTTGTTTTAGGCCTGTGAAGTGCCTAAGCTTGTGAACCCTATTTTCACTCAGACTGCTCCAAGTCTTTCCAAACTTCCCTAAACCTTCCAAAATCATTTTTGTGATGTTATAAGGTCTTCAATTCACCTCTATGTTGAATTTTTCCATTATGTTCTTCTCCAGGGGTTGATCCAGTCCTTAGAAGGCCAGGTATAGCCCTTCCCAATACTGCCAAAAGATAGCATCTTTTAAGAACTCCCTAAAATCACCTAGGGGGAATGAATAGACTTTTCTAAATCACTTAGGGGGGATGAATAGACTTTCCTAAATCACATAGGGGACCAATTTGACATCAAATAGGGGTGACCAGACTAGCAGATTTGACATGGGTAGCCTAAGAATGATAAAACATGAAAAATTTGGCAAATGGGTATAGTTGTCGTGCTCAGAAATTGTCAAGTTCCCTGTTGCATATTTGCACGAAAAAAATATTATACACATTTGACGCATTATGATTGATGGAGGTGCTAATATCAACATCATTTTCTCCCATGCGTACAACCAAATTTGTATCCCTTCACTTTACATGCATAATAACCCAGTTATGTTGTGTTCATTTAACAATGCCATGACTTCCACCCTTAGACCATCATTCTCCACATTCACGTGGGCCCCCGTACCATTCCTGAATTATTCTATTTCTTATAGGGGAAATTCTAGTATAACTTGTTGATTGGTCGACCTTGGATTCACGTCATGGGTTATGTTCCTTCAACCTTACACCATTGTTTAAAATTTGAACATGAAGGGCACAAATATACCATTCCAACTGACCCTTCACCATTCAAGACCTGTAACATGTTGTATCGACCTAATGATGTCCTTATACCAGTTAAGGCATCTACCACCGCTACTACTTCTTCTTTACTCATTGCCTCATCCACCACTTCTACTACTAGAACTTTCACAACTAACTCCTCTATTCCCAATGATACATCATCTTCTGTAGTTGACCCATCAACCAACCCATCTACTTCTCAAACATCCAATGCTTCTTCTTCCCAGTTGTCCAGTGATTCATCCATTCCCACTACCCACATACCAACTACTAATCCCTTAGAAGGTGTTTTTCAATGCCTCACTCTGGGGGAGTACCGCCTTTATAACATTGACACATTCCTTACTCCTCAAGAGTATGGTAACCTTCACCAACATCCCCGCTATGATCACCGTGTAGGTGAAGTTTTCCCCTATGGTCCTCACCACCTTTGCACCAACTTAATGCATGGGGATTTGATTCTTCTACTTACTCACCTGAGCCACCTTCCAAAACTTGACCATTTTCCTCTAACCTTCAATCTCTCACCAATCGCCCCTTTAACCACATCTTCTTCCATCATTGTGCTTGGAAGGGTTTTGGCTTTGGTTTCTATAAACAAGGCCACCATATTTTCATTCCTTGCACCACTCATAAGCATAAAGACCACATTGGTATTTGATTTTCCAAACCACCTGAACTAAGAAGGCCCGAGTCAAACTCATTGAGAACGATAGACATTCCCCACCCCATTCACCTACCTCGCCACCTTCACCAACAAATTCTATGGATCTGGATTCTATTCCTCCTAAAAAAATCATGAACGCCATTTCCTATGACCTCTAACTTATCAATGTGATGGTGAGGCTCCCTCTTCTCTTTCCTTCCTATATCCTGACATGATAGATGAAGATACACCTTTTATTAACGTCATTCAATGTCAGGACAATGAGTCTATTATCACCTACCTTGATGTGGAAGATTCTTATATTCACCAGTCGTTACCTTCTGAGATGCAAATGATGTTGAATGAATCAACATTCGCACTCAAGATGACCCACATATTCTAAAAATAGGCCAATCTTTAGATGTTACTGAACAAGGATCTTTCACTTCTTTCCTATGGGATCATAACAATGCTTTTTCTTGGTCCTACGTTTATATGCTTGGTATTGACCCAAACATTGTGGTCCACAATATCGTAACCATTCCTAATGCAAAACCCGTGAAACAAAAACTGTGAAAAATGTATCCTCGCATTGCTCTTTTTGTCAAAGAATAACTCCAGTGCCTCCTTTAGATTTCCTTCATTCTACCCATTGATTATCCCCAATGGATCTCTAACATTGTTCCTATCACAAAAGTAACAAGGGGACTCTGCATTTACACAAATTTCTATGAATTTAACTTCTCTTTCCCCAAAGATGACTTTCCTCTACCTAATATTGACCAACTAGTTGATCTCACCACCGGCCATGAGATGTTATCACTCATGGATGGTTTCTCGTTATAACCAAATATTACTTACCCCGAAAGATCAACACAAAACCACATTCATCACTCCTTGGGGACTATTTGCTATCATGCCATGCCCTTTGGCCTTAAAAACATTGGTGCTACATATCACGGGATATGACTTATATCTTTCATGACATCATGCAAAGCATATTGGAAGATTACGTTGATGATCTTCTTTCCAAATCTAAACATTGGGTCAAACACCTTGTAGTCCTTAGGGTTGTCATTGACTATCTCATCAAATAATGCGTTCACCTTCGACCTAAGAAGTGTGTCTTCACTGTTCTCTCGTAAGCGCCTTGATTTTATCATTTCTTTGCATGGCATTGAAGTTGATCCCGCTAAAATCAAGGTAATTATCAAGATGTCTCCACTTATTAACCTTTGTCAACTTCGTAGTTTGCAAGGCAAGTTACAATTTATTCATCGCTTTATTTCTCAACTTTCTCGGCTGATGTCATCCATTTCATCATCTTCTTAAAATGGTCTCTGTAGACACCAAAATTGGGTCACACTCCCCTTGGTCCCCTTTCAAATAACTAACTTAAACATACTCACCTAACATTAGGCCCCCTTTCACCCCATATTAACATTAATTTAATTATCCACAATTAAATCAATACTCACCCTCACTCCATTTATTAATTTAATTACTTTAATTAAATGGATGCACACCTCACCTAGCCACCTCACCTAGACACCTCACCATAGACCTATTCATAGCATGTTTCCATAACTAACTAAGACTTAGCCCTACTTACCTTAATGAACTAAGACTTAGTATAACCCTAAAAGCACATGCATATTCTTCCTCTAACCATATTCCTGCGTATCTAAGTGCAACATTCCATTTAGACCCAAAACCAACTAGCAAAGCTGGAAAAAGATAGCCAAGATCTACTATTTTAGGAAACCTAGGATATCCCACCTTAACGATGTCGGTCAACTCAAACTCGACGCGGTCACCCTAAACCGCCGATTTACCATATAACCATTTTGGTAACCTTATTTGAGGGGTTGGCCACATTCTCAATTTTTGGAACAAAAGAGATCTGCATGCAAGCAAGAACTAGAGCCCTTTCACATGTCCATACAAATAACCATAACCAGCACTCAAGACTCGATCATGATGTATTTTGCATTTATGGTAGCATTCCAGGAGCATTGTTGTATCACCGAGCACCATTCCATAGATTGACTATCACCAGCATCTCCAACCACCTCTCCACCACTATAGGCATTCGTAACCCTTCCGACTCAAGTAAGTTGGTTTCTCCTCTCGTCACTTACAAAACAGTATTCTTTATTTTCCTTCACCTATTCACCATTCTTACTTAGATCTATCCCCCATCTTTTCCCCTGTAAACCACCTCCTCACATCCCACTTAAACTTCACAAAAACCCATCCCAAAACCACCTCCCTCATGTGGACCATATAAATACCCTCAAAACTCTTTGTGTAATCATAGAGAGGACCCAAAACTCGCCTACAAAGATTTTCTAGTTCCTCGCAGCCTACCAACATCGGTTAACCCTAATTGTGATTGGTCCATCCTATACCGACATCGGTCTCCTTAATCAATATTGGTCACTATGACTATCAACTCAACCTAACAACTCAACCCTTAGCCTACCCCAAACCTCACTTAAAACCTTACCACACCTATTTTAGACTTGTCACCTCACCCTCCCCCATAGAGACCTTTCCAACTCTCTATTCCAAGATAGAAGAGAGCCCAAACACCCTCCATCTGACTCCCTGCCACTTTCCACAGTTACAAATATTGGTCACACTAAACCCGTATCGGTCCTACCTAAACCGACATCGGTCACCCTAACTGGTTTCGGTCTCTGTGTCTGATAATATTGTTCTAGACCAGCAACATAAGTATCACACCCAAAACAACCCAAAATCTCACCCAACCTTACTAAGACCATGTCTGTGACCTATAGACCACCTGCACTACCTACAACCTAATCCAAAACCTTTCACCGGAATAGTATTTCAATATTTAATCAGATCGACGCTAATAGTAATCTGAGGCACCTAAATTAGAATGCTAGCACTAGACTCTTTTATTTACATGTTCAAGTTATTTTATATTGATTTATAAACAGTGGATTGATAGCCTTTTAGAAGTAACATACTTCCCAAATCTAGCATATGCTAGGCACCACTCGTCATATACTATTTAACTTTCTTTTTGTGATCTTGTTTTGTATTTCGTAGTTCCTCCTAGCCAAAAGGAAGTAGCCACAATCGCATTGGATCAAGAAGTTAGAATGCGCGCAACGACCTTCAAACCGACCATCGCAATGTATTCCTCCTCGCCCACACCCTTATCTCTGCTTGCCTAAATGCTTAAAGAACACAAGAAAATCCCTCCTTCAAATGGGATGATGAATGCCACAAAGCCTTCGATGCCTTAAAACAATACCTCCTCCAACCACCTATGCTCATTCCACCTAAGGATGACCAACCATTTTACCTTTATATTTCTACCACTGATCATTCCTTGGGTGCCATGCTCGCTCATCGCAATGAGAAACACAAGGAGAAAGTGGTTTATTATATAAGTCGTACGCTTTTAGACTACAAGACTAGATATACACCGAAAAAATTTGCCTAGCCTTAGTCTTTATCGCCACTAAACTTTGTCATTACCTACTCAACCACAAAACCTTCATTGTCACCAATACTGACCCCTTACATTACATGTACGCTAAGCCTTACCAACATCAATGTGTTGCACATTGGCTCATGCTTCTTGTAGACCTAGATCTTGAATTCATCCATCAAAAATCACAAAGGACAAACCATTGCTGACCAACTCACAGACGCACCTCTCTCTAGAAACCAACCTTCTAACTTCGACTTCCCTAACAAATCCATTACTACCCTCTCCTGGATGATATCGTTTACCAAATGACCTTATTCTTCAATGGTTCCAAATGTCAATGTGGGGTGGTGCAGAATTATCCTCATTCCTCTTGACGATGAGCCTATGCCATTATCTTTCAAACTAGATTTTGATTGTACTAACAATATCGCCGAATATGAAGCACTCATGTTAGGTCTTCAAACTGTCATAGCCTTAGATGTTAAATCAATTAATATCTTTGGTGACTCTCAACTAGTTGTGAACCAAGTTAATGGTATATACTAGTGTCATAACGAGATACTTCAAAAGTATAAACATCATGTTGACATGCTTTTGACTACCTTTGACCATTATGAACTTCAAACCACCCCACGTTCCACTAATAAATTTGTGAACACCATGGTCTATCTTGCTTCTCAAATACCCACTTTGCCCTCCAACTTGAAAATATTTGTCATAATACAAAGATTGCAATCCCCCTCTTACCTATTCCAAGACGTTAACTTTGTAGGACACATTAAAACTAACCCACGTGACCTTTGGTATAAGCAGTTTATTGACTACCTTTCCCTTTCAATTCTTCCTTAAGATCTTACTCATGAATGGACAATGAGCGAGCTATCCTCAAAATTTTCTCTCGCTATGTCATCATGGGTGGTCTTCTCTATAAGCGTGAATTTAACAATATCCTCTTATGATGCCTTACAAGTTCTAAAATCCCATACACCATCAAGGAATTTCATGATGGGATTTATGGGGGTCACTTCAGCAGCTTTATGTGTCATTAAGCACATCCTTCACCTTGGCTATTACAGTGACCCTAAAGCATGATTTTTTTGACCACGCTGCATTGTGGTAAAGTGTCAACAACATGTTAATCTTCACCACACCCCTGGTCACACCTTACAGTCACATGAGACCTTTTGCCTTTCTCTCAATTAGGTTTGGATCTAGTTGAGAAATTAACCTCATTCTTCCCAACATAATCAATGGATTATGACCGTTATTGAATATTACACTAAATGGGTGGAAGTCATACATATTATTTCTACAAAAGCTGAGAAAATATATGAATTCATTAACCATCACATCATTTGTTGCTTTGGTGTTCATCGCCTCCTCATCACCGATAACAAAAATAATTCAAAAACAAAATCCTACGAAAAATCATGACGCTTTTGGCATTCAACTCAGTTTTTATTCACCTTATTATCCTCAAACAAATGGCCAAGTTAAATCGACTAACAAAACCCTAAAAAAATTCTTATGAAAGTGGTTGATGATACTGGTAAGGATTGACACACGCACATTCCTTTTACCTTATGGGCTTATCACACTAGTATTCACACCTCAACTGATACCACACCTTTCTCTTTGGTCTACAATATAGAGGTTGTCTTGCCTCTCGAAGTCCGATTCCATCTCTTTATATCTCACTCAAAGATATGCTCAACAATGATGATTTTTGCTAAGACCATTTGGCACAACTTGAGTTATTAGATGAATTCCATCTAAATGCTCTTGATCACCTTCAAATCTACAAAAAATGTATCAAACATGCCTACGATAAACGTGTCCAAGAACAAACCTTCAAGGTCGATGATCTTGTCCTGAAGGAAAATCAACATGTAACCAAAGATGAGAAAAGTAAACAGGAAATTTCACTCCTAATTGGCTTGGACCCTACATCGTTACTCATGCCTATGGATCGTGTGCTTATCATTTATCTTCACTTGAAGGTAAACCCACTTGAGCCCTTAATGCCTTGCATCTTCGATCATTCTATTATTGAATCAAGTCCTATATCACCTTTTGTCTATTAAATGCTCATCCCTTGAGAAACATTCACCTTCCATCTACCTCTTTTAAGAACCAATGACTACACCATAATTGTGTGATTATACGTCACCTTTTAGCCTTATCTTAAATATGAGTACCACAACTCTACTCGTGGCATGATTCTCATGGATACTTTTCATCCTTTTCAGGATGGAATCCCATGGTCGTTCATCACTTAAAACCTCTTTTTCATAACTACCCTTTGTGTGCTATGGTTTTGTCTTCATAAAAGAATCCTATACTCCTTTATAGTCTTGTCCATGACCTAAAAGTCCAAAAATTCAAAAGTAATTTACTGGGATTTTCAAATTCAAACTCCTTGAGTCAAACTTCTTGTAAATAAATGACTCCCTCCAAAAGGACATCTATCTTTCCATCTTGATGTTATAAATAGATTGCTCCCTTGAAGGACAACTATAAAAATCTAGCCCTATTGTACATAGTCTATCAAAAAATAAGACTATTTCTGCAAAATAAAATAAAAATATTTTGAAGATTCCCACATCAACCAGCTTCAGATGACCTCAAGGAGATATTATATTCATCCCACATAGACTTCCCACATCGATTAGTCTATAAAACAAAAGAAAAAAGAAAAAGATAACTTTTTCATCATGGACTTGCCTATTTTGGTCTTGGGTATCTTGCAGAAGAGGCATGTTGTCTCACACCAAGGTTATGCTAAAACAACCTATTTCACCTCATCGTATTTCCTTTCTAATATTCTACCTACTCAAGGGATGTGTCGTAAATGTGAAATTTTGTGATCATGTGACTTTCTTCACCCTTAGAACAGTCAATCATGTAACACCTTTAGGGTCTTACGTTCATAAGCCAATCTTTGGTATGATAGACTCATAATGGTTCTTACCAATTAGGTGACTTTTGTCTCCTCTTACCGTTCACCTCTTTTCTTACTTATTGATTCTCGCTACACAAGACCAGACCTTTGACACCTACATTTTGGGAATTCCTCTCCCACCAAAACCAACCATGCCTAAATGACCTAAAATCAACCATGCCTAAATGACCTAAACTAAACCATGCCTAAATGACCTAGACTCAATCATGCCTAAAACCTACTAACCCATTCATCTACCTTATCATATTCTTCCCTAGCTTATGGGAGAACTACATCAACCTGAGGCCCCTTTTCGTTGGGGCTATGTAGGCAGCACTCCAAGGGCATGGGGCCCTTGGAGGTTAGCTCAACCACTTTTACCCCTAACCATTTTTCCCCTTTACATTCACATTCTAACCTAGTTAGTTTCCATTTACACAATAACTTGGAGATTAATCTATCACAAAAACATACATCGTTTCATCATACCTACCATTTTATAACATCAACCATATCATACATCAATCATTTAGCATTTCCATGATATCAATTACTTGGAAATTTAAACACAACATACATACAACACATCATTTCCATAAAATCAATAACTTGGAAATTTTTAACTCCATCATGCCTACACCTAGACTCAATCATGCCCACACCTAGACTCAACCATGCCTATATTCAATCCATCATGCCTACACCTAGACTTAACCATGGTTATACCTAACTCCACCATACCTATACTCCGACCAAACCATACCTATACCTAACCAAACCATACCTCGTACTGACAAAACCATGCCTATACCTAACCAAACCATACCTATACCTAATAAATTCATGCCTATACCTGACTCCATCATGCCTATACCGACTCCATCATGCCTACAAGACCTCGACTCAATCATGCCTAACTCACCTAGTTCCCATGATACACAATAAAAATGGAAATTAAAAAGAGTACATCATCCATCCAATAATAATCATCAACTATATAAGGGGGAATGTTTGTGTATCAATACATATGTACACAGGGATACAAGTGTCTCAAAAACTCTCATATACAATCTCGCAAAATCTTTGGCACACAGGCCGGTATATATATCAAAATCAAAATGATAATACAATATCACATATCACGACCAATCAACCCCACCTGAGGCCCTCCTCTCAACTCTCACCTATCTCCTCCTCTCTCCCTATCAATCACCCTGTCAACATCTCTCCACCCTCGCTAGTCCATGCCTCGACCCCCATCTCCTCCTCCTTGCCTCTCTGCCCGAGCCCGGGCTCGAGAGCTGGTAACCTCACCATAACCTTATCTCTCGGGGCTGATAACCCCTGTGTTACTCCGAGCTATGAGTCCTCGATCTAGTCCACTCGCCGGTTTCCTTATAGGCCCCGTGCTCAACATAAGAGAGAACATCAATACCTGCGGGCTAAATGGTCTTAGTAATAGCGGGCCTCATTCAAGGCATCCCTGAACCTCACTATAAATATGGTTAGGGACGGTGTCATCATCCGAACTGCTATCTGTGAACTCTACCCTACCAATGGAGGACCTCTGCTTTGCATGTTTCGGTGTGCGTGCACTACTACAAGACCACTGTCTCGATGCTCGTGTTGTACCATGTAGCTACATGGGCCTGTAAGGCTGCAACTTGTGCTTGTGCGGTTGCCAACTAGCCCTATAAACCAGTGACCTGTGCCTATAGTGCGGCTACATGTACACCATCCCCTACAAGAGCCTATCTCGATTTGTGCCTATGCCTATGCAGGTAGTAGTCACCACTGTAAATGTAGTCACTTGGCCTATCAAAGTAACTACATGTGCATGTGTCATTGTCATTAATCGAACTCCCAAAGATGGTCATTTGTCCATGCAGGGCATCCTCTGAACCATCAATGTGGCTAAGTCTAGCTGACTTGGTAGTGGTGGTGTTGCTCAAATCCATTTCCCACTATTGTCTGTATGCCATAGTGGTCCTTGCATCATCCAATCTCATATCCACTGGTACCTCCTCCTATCCTATGGGGTTTGTGGGCCGAGGTGGAGACAAAGGTCTCTCCACATCATCCATGTGGTATTGTGGGAAGGGTGGTGGCACATCCTGCTATAATCCAAACTCGGCATCGACTCGCCGACCGAGATCATCTCATGCTCACTGACATGCCCGCCCGTATCCACCGTAATAACTATAACTTTTGTAGCTCCTGAGCCATCCCTCTAAAATTTGGAAAACCAACATAGGGCCACTAGACTATGTCCATCACATACAAGCCCTCCAACTCCCACCTGTAGTATACTACATCATGAGTTGCCTCCTCTACTCAAGGATGACCACCTACGGCCACCCACCTCCTGTAACCTACCCTCTATCCCCCATGGTTCCAATCTAGTATCGGTAGTCCTCGTGGCCACACCACCATAATATGCTCATACGTCCAGCAGTGCAGTAGGAACGTATAATAGATGTTATAGCATTGCATCCTCTAGTAATCCCACAAATCCCTGTATAGTTGCACTAAATATGTAGGTACCCATGCAAAGAAAACCTGATCCTCGATCATATCTCACAACACTCCCATCAATCCTCTGGGAAACCAGCCACCCTCTAGAATCTAGAAGTGCATAGCACCCCACCGCTACCATCATCGTATTGTTAACCACGTCTCCTGGGTGTGCAGCATACAAAGCCCCATAAACAAGACTGACGTTGTGCTCAGTCAAGTCACTCGCCATCTCCCTAAATACTACAATCATCGCCTCGAAAGATCCAGCTGCTAATATTGAATACAATGGCTTCCCAACAATAGGTAACCATATAATCCTATAAACATACTCCAACATGATCATAATATTTTCGGTGGGTAGATGGAAGGTGTTGGTCACTGTATCCCATCTATCGATGAGAGCGACCATGATACTATGATCCTCGGATCCGTATGTATCACCTAATACCTACCAATCCGACATCTCACATGTGCATCCACTCATCCTCAGTAACACTAAGACGCATCTACCCTAATAACAGTGGGACCTTGTCCCGCATTGTCAATTGATATCGTGTATGCATCCATACAACTTAACAATGTCAAGTACTAAACTACTTTTCTTATTTCTTCAAACCTAATTACCCACCCCCACCGACACCCCATACCTACATTGATCTTGCCTAAATATCTAGTCCCTAACTATTTTACCTCATCTATCATCCATTTTATCTTCACCCATACCCATACCCACCTTTTCCTAGGTATATCTCACCTAAATCCACTTATACCTACATCTTATATGTCTAGCATTTAACTACCTCCTAGTTTTCTAGCACCCATTTTCCCCTACTTTACCCCTTTTTTTTGAAGTAGGTCACTTTTAATAGTGACCAACATCGGTTACATTCAACTAACATCGGTCACCACTAACCGCTACTTGCAAATACATTTCTAGCCACCGACACCAATATACCCAACCGACATCGATCGATGCCAAACCGGTGTCGGTCTCTGTTTAGCCCTAGGGCAAAACCCCATGTCCCGAATTTCAAAAAATTTAATAAAACACCCTAAATTCTACCCCAATCCCACCTAGAACCCACCCCAATTCATTTACCCACCTATTTAACCTACATTTCACCCTCCCCATACCCAATTTCATTCATTTTTACCCAAATTTCAAATTTATAAATTTCCCACCCCATTTTTTATTTTTATCAAATTTCACTCAAAAATAACAAATGGAGATTGATTCCTACCTCAACTCGGCACCACCTCCTCGGTGGAACCTCTGGTCTCTACATGGGTGGTCCTCTAGCACCCTCTCCTACCTCAGCCATGCCTAAATCACCCTCTCATTCCTCCGCCCAATCAAATCACTTGTAGTGATCTCATGGACCCGTCTACCTCACTCCTCCAGCCACTCAGCTACCTCCAACTCAGCCTAGAAAATAACCTTGTCCTTTTCTCCCTCGAAAAGAGATGAAATTTGTCTCCACTGTCATTTTCTATAAATAAAAAGATTATAATGAATCCGTAAAATGTGGATTTTTGCTTTTTTAACCAACCCCGACTCGACCAACATCGGATTGTGCCCTATTGCACCATGCTCGCTTCCGACTAACATCACCGGCCATAACCGATGTTGGTTAGCATTTTTTACCCCTATTGCACCACAACTACTTACATGAAACCTTTTCCGCTAACCCAAAATTGACCCTGACCTTACACCTCACCCTCATGACCTTATTACCTATCACCCAACCTCACCATCAGTTGGGGCATGTTTGTGCCCCTCACATGGCCTTACCTACGGCCTTACCTAAATCACCCAACCGACACTCACCTTTTGTGACACTTGAATTTGTGTACTCGTTATACCTTGCGATGTGATACTCATGTTGTTCAACCTAATGACCTTACCTTGCCTAATGTTGTGTTGTTTATCTTGACCATACCTTTGGTGCCCTGAACAAAACCTATTTCTCATTCCTACACCTAGCCTAGTGGTGTTTCAGACCATATCCTATACCTTGGATACCTGAACCACTTCAACCTTGTTTGGATAAACCTATCGACCTTTGACGACGTAGAGTTTGTAAGCTCTTCAACCTTGGTACCTTATCGTAATCTATATGTGTGCGTGTGTTAGACTGTCATTACCTATTACCCGACCCGACATTACCCTTACCTATAACCCACCTACTCTTGCTTTCATCATTTACCTATTTATCAAACCACTCACCGACTTCGTTTCACACCTCCTCAGTTCCTGGTTTGAGGGGGATCACCTCCATCCATACTTGGGGCACCGAATTCCTATTTTTGTCAGTAGTTGCTTACCAATACAAGCTATGCGACAAAAAGGGGCAAATGTAGACACCAAATTTGGGTCACACTCTCTTTGTCCCCTTTCAATTAATTAACGTAATGCATTTAACTAACCATGACCCCTTTACCCCATATTAATATTCACCCTCACATTATTAATTAGTTTAATTATTTTAATTAAATTAATTTCACCCTCACACCTCCACCTCACCCTGGACCCATTCCAGGGGCATTTAACTCACAGTGACTGAGTCATCACCTTCAACACTGAGTCATTACTCCTAGTGTTGAGTCACTAACTTGACCTAACTAACTAAGACTTCTTCCTAAACCTAACTAGACCTCTCCTAATTTCTTCCTACCTTCTCTCACATGAACTCCACTTTCCTAAACGGACTTAATGAGGAAAGCATGCCAAATCTGGGAAGATTTGCCTATTTTTGGTAAATAGGACTATTTCTCCCTAATCAACGCCAGTTTTTCCTCGCCAACATCGCTTAGCTAAATCGCATTGTTCCTTTAAATACAACTTTACAACCTTTTACCCGGGTTGTTCATTTTGAGTTTGGAGAGTGTTATTGCAATCAATCAAAGATCTCATCATCATTGCTTCATCCAAACAATGTCTACACACCACCCGAGAGTAGCACAGGCCAAGGATTCCCCTCTAGATCATTGGAGTATTCACAGGAACACACAAGTTATATTGTCACACTTGAACCTACTACCACCTCACCAATCAATCACCAATCAATCACCACCTCCATCCACCATAAGATCTTCATAGCAGCAAGTAAGTAACATGATCTTAATCATTTGTGCTTCCTTTATTGCATATCTCTTTCCTCCTCATTATTTTCAGTTTCTACTGTTATTTAGATATCTCCATCTTCTAACCAATCCACCAACCCAACCAATTCAAGCCCTTTCACCCTTTGTGACCTCTCCTCTCGTATTCCTAAGTCTTCTCAGTTATATTACGAACCTAACCACACCCTCCTCATTCTCTATGTAATCACATAAAACCCAAAATCATTTTTATTAAGTTATTACCAATTTCCCCTACCGACGTCGGTTTACCCTACCGCCATTGGTTTCATCCCTGAACCGACATCGGTCACCTAACCGATATCGGTCTCTATGTCATTTTATATTTTCGACACAGCAAGCTTCCCACTCACCCAAAACCAACCCATACCTCAACCAATCATCCCTAGACCCTTACCAGACCTTTGAAAAACTTATATGACCTGAACAAACCCCGATTCTAATTAGATTTAGTGTTATTTTGATATCTAGCATAAAATCTAGTGTATTATGTGTATGAGAAACCTAAATCATTACATTTGCAATATGACCTATTTATTTCAGTTTCTTATTCACATTGAATTGTTATTAAATAATGGATTGACAACCTCTCTAGGAAGCACCACGCTTCCTGGATCTAGCATACGCTAGGTAGTCCATTGTCATATGTTATTTAATACTCTTTTGTGGTCTTGCTTTGCATCTACAAGTAGTCCTTCCCAGAAAAAATGAGTTCTCTATGATCAACTTAGATAACGTCAACAACATGTGCATTCTACCTTCCACCTTTGCCTCATAGGTATTCCTCCTTAACCATTTACCTTCTATCTGTTTCATCCTAGAAAGCGTAAAACTTATTGGTGAAACATGGTATCTCATATGGACCAGATGCTAACATGTGTGTTTACACATCAAGCGCACTCTGCCTCCCGCAATACAAAAAAATTCACTTATGATAAGAGTATATCTAATGCATGTAAGGTGTGGATGAACAAATGGTACGAGATACTACACACAACTTTTGAAAATGAATGGCACATCCTGCATGAGCTTCCAAAGATCATTGGGGACCAAGTTCAGTTTGCAGTCATGCAACATTTTAGTCTAGACATGGTTTGTGATGGCCAAAGGAGAGAAAGGGACGTGGTGAAAACTCCCATTTTCATTCACCGCTAAGTACTTGAAGTGTGTCATCAATCGTTAAAGGATGCATAGGTGTTGACCTTTGATATAGATAAGGTGGATGTGAATGTTCACACCCTGCATGTAACCTATAGATACAACTCGAGACCAACATATGTGGAGACCCTAGAGCCTGAATTCTTAGATATGCACTTGTAAATCAATGTTACCATCAAGGGATACATCAATATGGTGTTTGTATAGGTGCTCCCCAAGACCCAGGTAGGAGTTGAGATGAACGGTAGAGACACCCCCTTCCCCAAGCCATGAGAAGTGTCGGTCCCACCTATGAAAGTGGTTCAGGAAGACAAGGAGGTAGTAGTGGGAGAAGAAGAAAGTGAGGAGAAGTTGGACACCTCCTGGAAGCAAAAATACCATATGCACGAAGGTAGCAGTGGGGGCACAAGTTCTTCAAAACTGGGTAACACTGAGGACACTAAAGTAGGATGCGAGGAAGAGAGTTACCCGAAGGACTGGAGGCAAAACAGAAGTGTCGGCGAGAAAATTTTTCATGGGAAAAATTGGTGGCTATCTTACCAATGCTCTAGGATGCTAAGTCCCTCTACTTAACCGGTGCAGCTTTATCGTATGTGCATATACAAGGAAAAAGTGAGTTTTATCCTAGTGGCCTTTCAGCTAGGGATCCAATAGGGGCACTCCACTGACCCTGCGAAAAAGTTTGTAGATATCTATAAGGGAGGAATTTTCTAGGAAAGCAAGAAAGGGAGTGAGAAAGTTAGAAAAGAGAAACTAATGTTGCAAGTAGAAAATCAGAGACTTGCATACACCAACCAAAAATTTCATTACATGCACTTGAATTTAGAAGAAAACAAATCTGCATAACAACAACAAGACCAAATAGCATTTAATGAGCACAAAGTACCACTAAACTCCTTAGTCAAAAAGGCTAAAATTCCTTCTTCCTTTATTGAAGCTCAAGCGAAATTGTACATAGCATAGAAATGGAAGACATTTTAGAGTAGGGAAAATGGAAGACATTTTAGAGTAGGGAAAATGGAAGAAATTTTTTATCTCTTTGTTCTCTTCACAAGGATATCTCTCTCATGAATTCAAAAAAAAACATCTCCAAAATCTAAGAAGTCATCTAAGAAGAAGCTCAAATGAGGAGCTTGTTACAATTTATAGAAGAGAAAGCAACTCTTCATCTTCCTGGTGACTTTTCAAATACTTTAATCTGACTTTAGACTGTTCATATTCCACTTGAATATTTAAGTCCCTTTTATTAAAGCAAGATGACTTAAATTTTACATTATGTTTCTAAACTCACTTAAAGTTATACTAAAAAGTGCAAACCTCAACGCAAAAATATAACAGTGATGAGAGAGAGCGTTGGGTGAGAGGAGAAGAAAGAAATAAATAAGAGGAAGAAGAAGAGAGAGAGAGAGAGAGAGGAAGAATTATGCGTGAAGAATGAGCCACCGCATGGGATTTGATCTCACTTCCCGACCGGGTTTCCACCTCATACTTCGAGAAGGCCTATGTCCCTCCAAGCTCCTTATTAAAATGAGTTATTACAGGTTCCACTTTGTCTGCATTAGGAATGCGAATGTAGCTTAAGGTATCTGTCCATCCATCAACCACATTGTTGATGTCTTTGTACTTCCCGAACCATGATGAATGTTTCTCTACAATAAGTGTAATAGAGGCCCAAATATCTGAGAGGAAGTCGAGGGTACCCTTAGTGAAGGACAATGGATTGCCTACCTCTTTCTTGACATGTTCTTCAAATGGACCAATCAAATCATCAAAGAATTGTGTCCTCACCCATTGTAGGTACTCCAAGTTTCTAATTTTTCTGATTTATACTATCCTGCAACTTGTATGTTTGTTCCTCTTTTTCCTCCAACTCTGTGATGGCCTAATTGATTGCCTCAAACCTTATTGCCAAGGCCCTTGCCCATACATAAGAAAAGTCTTTTGAAGGAGTTTTAAAATCTTCTTGTCGATCAACTCCTGCGATGAGTGTTGCTCATTTCATCTACTACTGGACCCAAAGGTTCCCAATAGTCCCTTTCTTTCTCCAAGTCCTCCCTGAGTGCCCATGTCCTATTTGTTGTCGCACACATGTAAGCAAAGAGTTTGACCGATTCTTAGAGCACTGACTTCCCTTTTTCATAAATTGAGTCGATCCATTCATTATTCGCTCGCCCCTACATTGTGAACTCATGCGTCCTCCTGATGGACTCTGGATTGAAGCTACTGATGGGCACAAATTCCTCCATGGGGATTTTCATGGCATTGGGATCAACTAGATGTTACACATAGAATGACAGAGTTCATACCTGTTCCTTTAGTTCATCAATCTTCTTCTTATACTCCTTATTCCTCACCACCATGCAAGCGGAAGATTACTGATACATGTGCAAATCCCCTTCATGAGTTGTTGGTCCTAGTTAGATCGTGCTCATCTCATAGTGGCCACGGTGTCATCTCATCCATTGGCTTGATTACCTTTGGCCGAGCTACTTCAATGTATTGATTACCCATTTCCCCACTGTAGAACCATGAGGCCGTATGTGCGAGCTTTCTTGATATTTTTCTTTATCCAATGAGACAATCGTTGATAGATCAGGGGCTACCACTTGTTGTATACTATGGGTATTAGGGACAATCATTTCCTACATCCAAGGAAACATCTCATTGGATTTGGGATCAATGATAGGTGCACTAATTGTTCCCTATTCTGGAGGAGGAGGAAAATCCTAAATGAGAGAGGTATGGGTGTTAACAAGAGGCGAGACCTCTTGTGGTGACTCGAAGACTGGATCTTGAACCATGTTTTCTTTATCCACTTGTGTTTCGCCACCATATTTTCTTCCTACATTTCTACAATCAAGTCTTCCTCTCACCGTGACGTAAATGAGTCTTCTTCTACCCTGGCTTTCTTTGGCGTCTTCTTGTGAGGAGAAGCTTCCAACTCTGTGGTCTTCCTTTTGAAGTTGCTCCAGAGTGTTTAGAACTAGAAGTCACCTCTATGAATTTTGAAGATGACTCATGGGGGCTTTCTTCTAACTTGGAGGAATTCCTCGTGACTGGATGATCATGGTTCTCTTCTTCTTAAACTAATTTCCCATTCTCCTTAAACTAATTTCCCATTCTCCTTATAACTTTCTTAGTATGCTTCTTTATATCCCCTGATTCATGAACATACCAGTTGACTAAAGGCAAGGGGGACATCTTGAATGCCACATAATCAAGATCATACATCTTTGTCTCATCATCATGTAAAAGATCTTCATACCAAGAGAACTTGAATTTCTTCATCTCACTTATTGTCATCCTCATATGGTCATTTTCACGTACTTCAAATTCATCAAAGACAATTGGCCCAATAGTCCTCGACGTGTGGCTCATATTGTAATTTTGGGTCAGAAAGAATCGGATCATCTCGTATGTCAAAATTATGCCTGCAATGTAGGAATGTAAAGTCAAATGAGTGAAAGGAGTGTCTAGATGAGATGCAATATTTGAGCTCTTACATGTGAATACCCTAAGAGAGATAGGAAATGAAGTAAACTTATTCCTCTTGCTCTTAAGCCTATTGTTCACTTGAATGATTTGCCCGTAGAGCTTAAATAATATAATTTGGTCACTAAGGTACTTAGGAAGCCTTAGCGAGGCTTGGTTGAAGCCAACAACTCGCAGGTAGGAGAAGGTCGAGAATTGTATGAAATAAGAGCCATATTTCTTAATCAAGGACACCGCTTTGTGGCAACATCCTAGCTTCTATATCCCCTTCTAAGCTTCAAACCACATACATTGTGAATGCATCATTCACATGAGAAAAATGTCTATGGCTTTCCTCCATTACCAATTGTGGAAGCTTCTTGAACGCAGTACCTTGGTAGCGATATTCTCGCATGAGGGCCAATCCTTAGAAATATCTCAAGCTAGCAAGGAGATAGACCAAGTAAGAAGTCATGTGGAACTTCTTTGTCATGGGTACTGGAGTAGTTGCAGATGGAGATTATCACTGATGATTTTCCCCCAGTCAATTCTTTGTTTTCCTTCTGTCAATGTCAAGATGAAAAGGCCCATCTAGTCTTGGAAGTCTCTTGTGCTTACTTCACCCATAACTCTGTTGAGGAGAGTGATGGCATCTAAATATCCTTCTTGAAACTCACACCTTGGAAGGTTCTTAGGCATCCTTGAGGGCTTTCTCCTGTTTTCAACCACAAACCAAGTGTAACCCCTTGCACGTAGGCATCCATCGTTTCCCAATCATGTAAGGCTTTGTCCTTTGAGATGACGACCATGTTGGTGATGTAGGTATCTATAGAGAAAGTGAGATGGTTCTAGGGATAATTACCACCATCATTGTTCCATTTTCAGCTTGCGATGGTTCATGTTTCAGCTCATAGTGGTGAGAGCAGGCTAGGACCAACTCAAGACTTTACACAGACATTAGGTGTCTTGCAGCAAGAGAGACAAGCCACTTGTGAATATATGATCTTCAATCTTCTTTCGGTCTTTGGCTGCCATGCGAGTTCTAAGGTCATTTAGGTCCATGTACAAGACATCATTGTCTTATATCTCATACTCGTAGGCGAAGGGATGTGCCATTTTTTGTCATAATCACTTATGCTTTATGTTTTCCTTAGAAGAGCAACTTACTATTTTTAGTAAGTATGAAAAAGGAACTCCCTCGAACCTCAACTGGTAGTTGCGACTCTGATTTCCTCTTCTCCCTACATTCCTCTCACCTTCTGGATCAACTTTCTATTTTTGGTAGGTGCTCATGGGACCACTTAATATTTTTAGTAAGTTCCAAAATTGGACCAAAATGCCCGTTCTGGTGAATTCTCAGTTGTAGTGCATCTTCAATGTCTTTGTCTCCTTCGCAAGTTCTTATGTTGATGACTTTCCCAAAATAGTAGTCCCCTATGTAGAGGACCTGCTATTTTTATAAATTGGGCTTCTAGAGGTCGATTGATGTGGAATGAATTTTTCGATATGATTTTTACCCAATATCACCCCTCTAAAATTTTAGACCTACCCGCTCAATAGTTTAGGAGATTTTAAACTTTTAATTTTTGACCTAACAATGCTTCTAGACACGGCAGCCATTAATGGACCTCAAAATTGCAAGTCTAGTTTTCTCCTTTGTTCATGATGAAATTTATATTTTTGATATGGGTTTTTTCCTCTTGTGCTTCCGGTGAAATCTTGTTTCGATCCGATCCCGGTTTGACGGGAAATCCAGCTTCTTTCTCTATTGGGTTGGAAAGAAGATTTCTTCACTGTGAATGTTTTATGGCATGAGAGGAGGGTCTAAAGGTATGTTTCGATGGTTTTGGATAGAGGAACGAAAAAAAAATGGTTCGTCAATCCATGCATCTGTTTGCAATATTTCTTCAAATTTTGATTTCATGGCAATGGGGATTTCTATTGTTCTTCTTTGTTCTTCGTTTATTCTCCTTAGCTTGATGAAGGAGTTTGTCAATATGGTTGTGCGTGAATGTTAGAAGCGAGGGAAGGAGGGGGATTTTTAAATTTTGAAATAAAGCTAAAAAGGGATGAGGCACATTTTCATGTCCCCGACGCCCTCACCTCAAAGGTATATGAGGGACATCAAATTCCATGGCAAAGCAAGGCAACGACATGTGGCGAGATCCGATGACGAGGGAATGAAGGTAAAAATAAGCTTTAAAGCACTAAGGGGTTGGAAGCTAGTCTTATGGGTGACCAAAAGTCTTCTTAGGGGATGGGTGAATTTTTCCATGTTTTATGTCCCCGACCTCAAAGGGACGTCAGGGGACATCAAATTCCACGTCACTCTGTGTGATGACACATGGCAACGATCTGACGGTTGAGGCTTTGAGCTCCATGCAAGCACTGGGGATGAACTAGTGATCATAGAGGTCATTGTTATCTTTGAATCACATCGCCCTATGGTTTTCACAAGTGTATACCCTGAGATCATAGTGTGATTAGAAAACACGAATACTATCTCCAAGTTATGGGACTTACCGCTTGAGATAGACCTCCGTAGAGAAAGTTGGTTCTTGCTCCTAAACTACCTGCCACAATCTACTCCAATGCACGAAAAACTATCTAATCCTAATCTAACTTTCTAAGAGACCATAGAGAGAGAGAGTGCATGAAAACAAAGCCTACACTAAAGCAGTGATACACTAGAAAAGGAGAGTGTGAGAATAGTCTTCCAATGTGTGAAAAGTAGAAGCAAAATGCATACTAGGAGGGGTGATAACAGTTCTCCACAATCTAGCAATTGCATTCACAACAATATTTCATGCACACACAATGATAATGAATCCTTGCAAGAATGTAAAATAGACACAATATATTTGTAAAGAGATTGAAGGGGCAAGAGGAATGCAAACAAACACAACATGGGAAGATACATCCACAAACTCGTATTTATTGCTTCATGATATGCACAGTTCAATCTGTTACAAAACAAGGGCCTGGATCACCATGCAAGGAGTCCAATATAAGGGGCTGTAGCACATTGTATTTATAAAACAAATTTGATATATTTTTGCTACTTAAAACTATCTCCCCTTACAATGAGCCCAACACTCCAATTTATAGATTTCTAAGAGGAGAGAGAGAGAGGGAAAATGAAAATCTTGAAATCTGTCCTTCAACCACTTGAAAGATGTAGTAAATGAAGTGAAATTATGTTATGTTGCTTACAAAAAGGCTCCCCATACTGTCCCATAACTTGCAGTAGTGAAATATGTCAGCCCATGCTTCATTAATGCATCTCAGCTACCAAATAAAACATTATTCTGAACTTGGCCACATTTTCCACAAAATCATCATCTATTTCTCTTCATGTTCTTAATTTCTTGATTTAATTGTGTCAGGCTTGGAAACACAATTCCAATGGTACCAATTTTGTGCGTTTTCGTTGAGAAATGCAAAAGTTATGGCCTTTTGAGTGCGGGTAGCTATTTTGGGTCTGCTAGACATTTCTGTCATTTAACAGGAATGAACATTTAATTGACTGGAGCTGAAGATGTTTCCTTTATTTTCATAAAGCCACCCTCATCAAAATTTCCCTAGCCAAATTTCTCCGCTCCACCCGCAATGAACATGTCCTCCCAAATTTGACTAACTCCCGAACTCGCTCCAAGAGGGCAACTTGAAACTGCAATAACTTGAGCTCCCAATGGACTTTTTGATGAAATTTTATATGATCTTGACTAGAAATATCGTTCTAAATCCAATGGTTTGATATGTATGTCTTTTTTATTCCATTTAATCCCTAAAAAAAGTAGATTTTTAATCTGGTGCTCCACTTGTGCATGAGAAAAACTACTTTCAAACCCATTTCTCCAAAGTGTTGAGAAAACAATAATTTCACTATCTTGGAATTCCCTTTCGGAGATATATTGTTTTTCTCCTAACTCCATCTGGAGGTCTCGAATCATCTTTGAAAGCTCGACAACTATTTTGGCTCGTTGTACCGCCTAGGCTCATGAACCCTAATTTTGGTGAAACTGCCCCAAACTCTCCAAATATTTCCTAAATCTTATTGAATCACTTCCATAATGTCCCAATTCCTTTAACTCACCTTCATGCCCGGTTTGTATTTTTGTTCCGCTCCATGGGGTTTCTCCAGTCCTAGGAAGGCCAGTGATAGCCCTTCCCACAGCTACCTAAAGCTTGCAATTTTTAATGAATTCTAAAATCACCTAGGGGGATTGATTTGACTTTCCTAAATCACCTAGGGGAATGCATTAACACCAATTGGGAGGTTATTGAATGACTGGTAGACCCGAGGTCCCTGAGAATGATAAAACCTGAAAATTTTGGTACAGGGTATAGTTGTCGTGCTCAGAATTGTCAATTTCAATGTTGTACATTTGCAAGACAACAAGAAGAAACACAAGGAGCACGAGGTTTCCAATTTGGAAATGGAAACAGGCTTAGAGGAGGATAGCATGACTTTCAAGGAGGAACTCGAGGCTGAGCTCAAAGTAGAAGAGAAGAGAAGAGCTGAGGTAAACACCAAGGCTACAATTGATGTGCGCACCAAGGAGAAGGCTCATTCTGTGGAAGAAACTGAGAAGAGCCCAACGTAAGATTCTTCTCCTACACAGCCCACTAATCCAAAGGAAGAAAGTAAGGGAGAATCCTTTTTCATAAAGGAGGATAAGGGGTTCACCTGGATCAAAGAAGCAACGTTCAAAGTGCAAGGTGACAAGGAAAAAGTGGACACCCATGTCCCCCATATGGACTTTGTGGATTAACCCAAAAAGGTATCAAGCACGTGAGGTTTCAATCCATCCTTCCCCGGAGAAACTACATGCATGGGATATCTTGGATCAAGAAGGGGGCATGCCCAGAATGAGGAAGATGATAAGTTGGAACCTACACTGCCACGTAGAAGAGCCAAAATTTGAGGTCAACAATCACGCGATCAAGACCATTCACCTAAAGAAGAAGGGAGGAGAGACATACCAAGTGGTGGATCCTAGCCACCTCATAGATGAGCAAGCTTGCAACGCTCTACAAAAGATGTCCTCGGAGGTGGTGTGATGTAGCTTGGATGCAAGGGGCCACTATTCGAACCTTAGTCGTGGCAAAGAAGGAAAAATAAAAGGAGATAGAGAGATTATGCCAAGGATAAAGGGTGAGAAGGCACGAACCAAGGAGGCTCGTGATAAAGCCGGCACCCTCGTCAAAGGCATTTTGGGAAAATTCATGACACTTTGGTGAGCTAGGCTAGGATAGATTATGGCGATGAAATGGAATATTTAGAAGACCTGGTGGGGATGTTGCTAACCAACATCAAGGATGACACAGGGCCGATAGTCACAGACCTCGCCAAGGAGAAGGAGAATAACAAAACTCGTAGTTGAGGCTAGGGTTTCAAAGTTGGAGGATCTACTCAACTAGCTTGAGGAGGTAAACATCTTGGCAAACAAGGGTTTCGATAGGCTGTAGGAAGTGCAAGCCCATAATCGATGCGCGGGTAGCTGAGGAAGAGGCCGCTCTCAAGGAATTACAGGAGAAAATACCTACCAACAAGTTCGAGTGCACGTAGTTAATTTTTACACTAATGCACAGGAGGGCAAAATTAAAACAAAGTGCAAGAAAATGGATTTTAGGATTGGCGAACTCCAAGACTCCATCACTGAGTGGATGGATGAGTTCAAAGGTATCTACGCGGAGTTATTGGTAGCCATAAATGAGCTAAAGAGGAAAGTGGAGGAACTCACTCTAGACCAAGTGCCCATCATTATAGGAGAGGAGCCATGAAAGGATTTAAAAGCGAGAATTCCTAAGTTGATTTAGTTGGTCTTAAAGTGGCCTAGATGTCCCTTTTGGCCTTAGCAGATTCTTCCAAAATTTTGGTTGTTAAAGTTTTATTTGAAGCAACACAAAGGATTTTTATGGGCGGAATTCACATTAGTGTGGGGTGATGTTGAGCCCCTAAAATGACTAGTTACCTAAGGCGTGAAGGGTTATGGCATGCGCAGGAACCGGGCGCGAGGGCACGCACGAGAGGTAACTTTTGGTGATGTACAAAGGCTCGTGCCTAGGTAGGAAAGGTTCAGGACTTAGTCACTTTTGAGCCTTGATCAAAGTCACATTTGAAGAGCACATGGAAAGGTGACCAGATTCAATTAGATAATGTTAAGGTATGAAGCCTTGTAACTCAAGGAATGAATATTCTTGGGTATCATTACGATTATCATGAAAGGATCAGGGGATAAAAGGTGGAGTTAGTTATAAATAGCTGGCACCTACATGCTAAGGATACTCGATTGGGAAAAGGCAAGATGACAATTGGCATGTTCGTGAGTAATGATGTTTAGGCAGTTATGGAGGATTCATACAGGCCCTTCCCTTGTAATGATGAATTGGAAAAGGCATAAGGTGTGTGTCAGTAGAGTAGAAAGAGATAGAGGATGGGTTTGAATGAGGGAGAGATGAGTGGAGAGTGTAGGAGGTGATTGTAAGCCTTGTAATGAGGTTATTGTAGAGAGAGCATGCTAAGAATTTATTGTTGTATTATCTCCATCCATGGAATCTTAAATGTATATTTGGCTACTATAATGTGATGAATTAATACAATGGAGTGGTTCGAACATCTGTGTTATGGATCTTGATGTATGTGTTTTCTTTATTGTCTATGAATTCGAACCCTTGTGTTCTTGATATTGTTTAGGGTTTATCTATGATATTGTTGTAATGTGATCATGTTTACTTCCATATGTGGTATGCCCGAACCTAGATCTAGTTCTTGATCTGAATTGTAAGAATGAATGTAACTAATTTCTATCTGTGCAAACACCTTTTCATTAATGGAGAACATTCTCATGAAGCTCATATAAAGGAGGGGCTCGAAGCACCTACACGCACCTCGAGTGAGCTCCCGGTCAAGCTAGGTGATTTGTCGACGTGTTTAGGGTTTGAGGAGAAGTTAGGGGTAAATATAGACTACAAATAATAGCTCATTAAGGTAAATACAACCCACATATGAAAAAAGAAAAACTATAAAATAAAAGTAGAAGATATTGTTGAACAATTATTTTAAAAAATAACTAGTTGGTATAAAAAATACTATTAGTATCTACAAATGAAATAAGAGAAAATTAAATGTGAAATCGAAATGTACCTTATGAGGGAGATGATGATGGATCAGTATGTATGATGTCTCTCAAAATGAAAAAGAGTGGTTCATTGGAAAAGAATATTCATAGCTATAAAGTGAGGAAGTTTTAAGAACTTTAAATTGGTGTAATGTAATTTTCATTTAAGACATGGAGTTTTAATTGTAGATAAATTACAAATATGAAGTTGTAATCTTCTTATAAATAGAAGCAAAATAAATGTGAACTAATGTACAAGTTACATATTGCCAAAATTTTTTGTTAAAAATGAGATTATAAGAATATTATCCCGACAAAGCTATATATGTAATAGTTAGATATAATACCTTTCATGTTAGAGGGAAAGTTTTGACTTAATTATCATGACCCATGAATTGTCACACCATATATATCAAAATATATAAAATAAAAACAATCAACATTTCTTGATATTTACTAAATTGCTCTAGTTTTGTGTTTGTGAAATTTGTAACATTAGGCAAACATTTCATTTGGTAAAAGTGCTTTTAATCTAAATCACGTGAAAACTCGTTATTCATTAATAATTTGTAATAAAGGTGTTGTAGAAATATCAATGCATAAAGATAAGACATAATTGCTTTCAAATATCCCATTGCTTGTACGAAAGTTAGAATAAGTTTTAGACATGCACCCAAAGATTTGATACAAACTAGATTTATAAGAACCAACTTGGTTTTCAAAAAGTACAATTAATAATAAATAGAGCATACTCTATTTTTTTGCATTAAGTGGAAGGGTGAAGGTACTAACCTTCGTGTAATCCATCCATCTACTAAGGTCGTAGTTGTTATCCACAAAACTACTTGCTCACAAGATCTACTTTATTTTTTTGGAGTTGTTGACACCGGGTTTGCATTTGAATTCATAGCAAATAAAGTATTCATTTTCAAGGAAATAAATTAAAACCTAACTTGAAACTACTCTGTAAAAGAAAATAAGTTTTTTACATAGGGTTGTAAGTTTTTAAGGAATACAATCATGCAAGAGAAAACAAATTGCATGAAACTATTCAATAGTTCTAAAGAAAGCTAAAATGAATTGGATATGGCTTCTTACAACTCTTGAAAATTATAGACAAGCCATTCATATTCAAAATGTCTTGGGCTTAACTTTCTTTGATCCCATTTTGTCCACGCTGGCACCGTTTCCATACGCAACACAAGTTTTGAAGTTCTATTATGATTAAACCCTTTTAAATCACACGCACCTCGAGGCATTGTTGATATAACTTAAAAATCAAAATGGACAATAGAGAAATCCATATAAGTAACAAGTAAAATGGACAATCAAGTTAATCTTTAGATATAATATGACTATAAAAATGGAACTAGAACTATAAGCTTAATTTATAGAACAAACATGAATGCAACTTCATTCTTGGTAAAAATCAACCATCATACATTTGGCACGTTGCACAAAATCCAATAAACATGTAGAGAGATCTAATACTTCAATAGGAAACATTTTTAATAATTTAGGATGTTTTTGTCAAGATGAACCTTGTTAAATATATGGCCCACTTGTTCCATTATAGGTAAAGAAAAAATGCAATCCCTAAATCAAATATTAAGGCCTTGGTTTGAAAATGGTTTATTCAAAACCGGTATACCTGAATGGGTTCACAGGTTTAATTGCCTTTGTTACTAATAAAAACCTAAAAACAAAATGGTATTTGAATATTGGGCGCTAATACAAGCAATACTATGGGGTTTCTCTAGTGTGGCATTAATTTCAAATATCTTGAATACCCACCAAAGAAAATGAGACCACGATTGTGTGTGTGTGTGTGTGCGTGTGTGTGTGTGGTGTGACGTGTGTGTGCGCACACACACACACATATTAGTAGCTACTTCTTAAATCCTAACATCAATAATAGACTAGCTAATACATATTGATATATTATCAAATTGAATACTAATAAAAATTTGACCATGGTATACAAACTTTGAATTCATACAAATTCATGCAATGCAATTCAAGTAAAGGCTAGTATGAAAAGAAGAAGTTGCTAACTCATAATTTAATATATACTGGAGTTCAATATCCACAAAAGTATTTTCTAAATATAGCACATACTTGAATTATATGGATTCAAAACATTTAGAAAAATTAAATGGCTTTTGAGACCTCTATATTTTTAGGGTCATATGAAAAGGATTCCAATGCTATGTGAAGCACTTTCAAGTTTCAACCATGAATTCATTATCCTAAACTTGTTTAGTTGCAACATATTTTGACCTTATTAAAATAAATTATGATTACACCGTGTCTACATCATGGAAAACTCACTTCTCGTCTAGAGGACCTTATTGAGAAAGTCAAGGATGAGCTTATTAACTTCCTCAGAAATTGCTAAAATGACTTCAATCTAGTATAAAAATGATGTCAAGATTGGGCCAATTCAATAGAATATCTAAAACTTCCATGGCTTTGCCTCATGTGAGTAGGGTCATTGCCCTTACTAAGGGAACACCCTAGGTCAAGCCCTATGTCGAAGAATATCAACTTTGATGACCATTTCTTATACCCAAAATAATATATGTCTCAAAATGATTGGTGAAGCCACAAGAAATTCATCCACTCAATTTGATTTTGGTGCAAGGCATGTGCATCCCGAGAGAGCTATGGATCCAAGTCTTGTCTATGATTGGGGTTAAGACACCGATTGTATAGATATATTAATCGATCTAAGCATAAAAGCAATCAATATAGAAATAAACAAGAGGAAACAATACACAAGATTTAATGTGGCTCATCCAATGTGGGCTACGCCACCAAGAAACAACCAATTTATCATCACAAAGGAAATACAATGAAGATTTGCAATCTTCCACACCTTCTTGGATGTCCTATGCTTTCTTCTCTACAAATTTCTTTTTTCTCTCAAAAGGAAACTTCTATCTATTCTCAATTGAATTCACTTCTCTAAACCCTAGCTTTATGCTTATATATGCATCTACAATCTTAGGTCACTTTATCTATGCAATTACAACCATTAGATTCAATTTACAACTAAAGATAGATCTAATTCCCGCAACTTAATTATAATAGTCATGCACAAGAAACTCGATGTCGGTTAGCCTTAATTGATGTCGGTTAGCCCTAATTGATGTCGGTTCCTCCTTTCCTAACCGATACCGGTCCATGGGTGACCGACGACGGTTCGTCAATCGACATTGATTATCGTGTTTTCCAAAGCAAGATTGCAAAAAGCATGTCAGTGAAGCGATTAAGCTCCACAACTCAACAATCTCCCACTTGGAGATAAATTGTTGTATTGTGATCGCATTTACTCCATCCTCTCGATCCTTTCCTTTGCCTGCTTTCTCCTCTTCAAGTCTTAAACTCAAGACCAATAAAGAGTGTAGCTCTAACTTCTCCTTTGCCAATGACTTCGTTAACATATCCGCATGGTTCTCCTTTATATGAATTTTCTCTAACTTCAGCTGCCCATCCTCCAATACATGTTGTATGAAGTGATATCTCAACTGAATGTGTTTCGTTCTAGAATGAAACACTGAGTTCTTTTCCAGATGAATTACACTTTGACTATCATTGTACAATATGTAATCCTCTTGCTCTTTTCCCAACTCTTCCATGAACCTACTCATCCATATCATCTCCTTGTTAGCTTCTATAGCTACAACATACTCAACCTCTAGTAGTAGATAGGGCCATAACCTTATGCAATCTAGAAATCCAACTAATTGTTGTGCCACCTACTATGAAAACATATCTAGTGGTGCTCCTCCTACCATCCAAATCACCAGCCATGTCTGAATCCACATAGCCACATAAAGAAGTATTTGACCCTCCATAACATAACTGCATGTTGGATGTCCCTCTCAAATACCTGAGAATCCATTGGACTACTTTCCAATGCTCTTTACCTAGATTAGCCATAAATCTACTCACAACTCCCATTGCTTATGCAATGTCTGGTCTGGTACAAACCATAACATACATCAAGCTCCCAATCGTCAAAGCATACCGAACTCATTTCATGTACTCAACCTCCTCGTGTGATGTAGGACATTGATCTTTGCTCAATTTGAAGTGTCCATCCATAGGTGTACTTACAGGTTTTGAATTTTGCAAATTAAACCTTTCCAATACCTTATTGATATAATGCCCCGAGACAAATACAACTTCCCCGTATTTCTTGTCTCTATGAATTTACATGCCAAGAATTCTCTTTACAGCTCTCAAATCCTTCATTGCAAATGTGTGAGCTAAATTTTCTTTAGGTTCACTAATATCTTGCATACTAGATCCTAAAATAAGCATATCATCCACATACAATAAAAAATCATATAACTCTCATTTCCAAGCATCTTGAAATAAACACAACGGTCAAATTCACATCTCAAATAACCATGCTCTTGCATGAAACTATCAAACCTCATATACCATTGCCTTGGAGCTTGCTTGAGCCCATATAGGCTCTTTTTCAATTTGCACACAAGTTTCTCCTTACCCTTGACTTCATACCCAAGTGACTGATTCATATAAATCTCTTCCTCTAAATCACCATGAAGAAATGTCGTCTTGACATCAAGTTTCTCTAAATGCAAATCCTCTACTACAACTAAACTCAATACAATACGAATATAAGTCATCTTAACAACAGGAGAAAAGATTTCACCAAAGTCAATACCTACTTTCTGTGTAAATCCCTTTACTACAAGCCTTGCCTTATATCTCTTCTGTCCACCCTCTTCTTCCTTGATCCTATAAACCCACTTGTTTTGTAATACTCTTTTACATGCTAACAACTTAACCAAATTCCATGTCTGGTTTTGCTCTAAGGATTCCATCTCCTCATTCATGTCATGCTCCCACTACTTGTGGGCTTTATCTTGCATTGCTTCTTCAAAGCTTTCTAGTTCACCACTATCAGTCAATAATAAATAAGACAAGGAAGGTGAAAATATTTATGGAGGTTTACTTACCCTTTGTGACCTTCTCACTGAGATTTGGGGTGTCAGAGGCTCGATTTGCTCATTCTCAGAGATTTGTATCTACTTTTAACAAAGTGACCGATGCGGTCACCTTCTACGGACATCAGTTTCGGCTAATCGACGTTGGTCTATCTCTTTATAATCAATGCCAGGTATAGGGACCGATGTCACCAAGGGTAAATCGATACTGCTTCTTCGTGTAAACTCAGTAGGTGCTGATTTTGAATCCAAGAGTTCATTTTCATCCACAAACTTCTCCATCGGTTCACCTTTGGGTACCAAAACTTGATCCATGTACATTCTCTTTTCATTCCAATCAATGTCACTACTTCTAATTGTCTTAGAACCTTCTAATTCCCAAAACCAGAATCTGAAATCACCAAAGCCATAGCCAATGAAAGTACATCTTTTTGGATCTAGCATCAAATTTCTTTCTATTTTCCTTATCAATATGTATAAAAGCTTCTAAGCCAAATAATCTAAGAAAAGAAAGATCTACCTCTTTTCCAGTCCAAGCTTCTTCTGGTATTCCACCATTCAGTGCACTTGAAGGTCCATGGTTAATCAAATTAATCACTGTGTCTACTGCTTCCACCGAAAATTGTAAGGGCAATCCAACATGTATCCTCATGCTTCTAACATGTTCCATGATTATCCTGTTCATTCTCTTTGCAACACCATTCTCATGTGGTGTTCTAGAACCGCCTTTCTCTCGTTTATTCCATTTATCTTGAACAATAATCATTGAAAGCCTTGTTGCAATACTCACCACCATTGTCAAATCTAAGACACTTTAACTTTGAATTTGATTCATTTTCAACAAGGGCTTTCCATCTTTTAAAAGTTTCAAAAACATCATATTTATGATTAATACAATAAACCCATACCTTTCTTGTGGCATCATCAATGAAAGTAACATAGTATTAGGATCCTCCATGAGAAGCTACCTGGGCTGGTCCCCACACATCTAAGTTTACAAGCTCCAATTTATGCTTCTTCTTTGTTACCTGCCCAGACTTTGAGAAATCTCACTCTCTTTTGGTTTCCAAAAATACAATGCTCACAGAAATCAAGATCTACGCGTTTTAGATATGATAACTTACCCTTTGCCTATAAGATCTGCATTCCCTTTTCACTCATATGGCCTAGCTGATTGTGCCACATGTTTGTATCTGAATCCGAAGTAGATAGAACATGTAAAAGAATCACTAATACAAGTAGACAAATACAATGATCCTACCTTATTTTTTCTTGCTACAACAAAAGATCCCTTGGTAACTTTCAAAATTTGGTCATGAGTGTAACCATGCAACTGGCAGCCACACAATCATTGTCATGTAGAAATTAGATTTCTTTTAAGACTTGGAACATGCCTCACATCTTTCAATATCCATGTATTTTCATCCCGCAATTTAAGATGAAATTTACCTCTACCAATGATATCGCATGGTTCATCATCTCCAAAATAAACATGCCCAAAATTATCCTCGGACATAATTTATGAAATAACCCTTATTAGGGATTATATGGAAAGAAACTCTTGAATCTAAAACCCATGACTCAATTTTATTATCCAAGGAGAGAATTAGGGCATCTTGTATTACCTCTTTTACGCAACAACATTTACCTCTTTACCTTTCTCTAGTACATTCTCTTTGTTTTCCTTAAACCAACAATCCTTCTTTACACGACCTTTCTTTCCACAATTCCAACAGATTATACCTCTACCTCTAGATTTAGATATACCATTCTTAGACTTTGATTTCCCATTATTCTTGCTCTTGGATCTCTCCTTCTACCTTCCCCTGCTTTCTACATTCAAAGCATTCCCAGATGATGATTCTCTTGTACTTTTCCTACGTATTTCTTCATTCAGGATTATACTAACCACATCATCAAACTTTAAAACATTAGTAGCAGACGTTGTATTACTAACAACCATTACCAAGTTATCCCAACTATCTGGCAAATAGCATAATAATAAAAGTGATTTCACTTCATCCTCAAACAAAATACTAACTGATTTTAATTGATTTACAATAGACTAGAAATCATTCAAATGACTTGATGCAGATCCACCTTCTTGCATCTTTAAATTAAACAATTTTTTCATCAAATAAACTTTATTTGAAGCACTAGGTTTTTCATATAGATTTGCTAAAGATTTTATCAACTCTACCGTAGATCCTACTTCAGTAATATTCAAAGCCACGATGCTACTGTGCTCAATCTTATAGATCCTGTGAGCCCTTCTATCAAGAATTTTCCATTCTTCATCACCATCTTCTGCAAGTCTTTCCTTCTCATCCAACGACAAGTATAAATCTTTCTCGATACATATAATTCTCCACCACCGCATCTTTCATAATAGATAGTCACGACCATAAAATTTATCTACTATGAATTTGCCTTCTTCTCTTATTGCTTTGCTCCCACTAATGTAAATCCTCGTGAGTAAATCATCAACACACACAACCCTCAAACAAAGATGCTCGGATACTACTGTTGTTGGGGTTAACACATCGGTTGTACATATATATTAGTCGATCTAAGCATACAAGCAATCAATACAAAAATAAACAAGAAGAAACAATACACAAGATTTAACGTGGTTCACCCAATGTGGGCTACGTCCACCAAGAAACAACCAATTTATTATCACAGAGGAAATACAATGAAGATTTGCAATCTTCCACACCTTCTTGATGTCATGTACTTTCTTCTCTACAAATTTATCTTTTTCTCTCAAAAGGAAACTTCTCTCTATTCTCAATTGAATTCACTTCTCTAAACCCTAGCTTTATGCTTATATATGCATCTATAATCTTAGGGCACTTTAGCTATGTAATTACAACCATTAGATTCACTTTACAACTAAAGATAGATCTAATTCCCGCAACTTAATTATAATAGTCACACACAGCAACCGATGTCGGTTAGCCTTAACCGATGCCGACTAGCCCTAACCAATGCCGTTCCTCCTTGCTTGACCGATACCGATCCATGGGTGACCTACGACGGTTAATCGACGCTAATTACTTGTGTTTTCTAAAGCAAGACTGAAAAATGCATGCCAAGCGATTAAGCTCCACACCTCAACAAAGCCCTATGTCGAATATCAACTTTGATAACCATCACAGATACCCAAAATAAGACACGTCTCAAAATGATTGGTGAAGCCATAAGAAATGCATCCACTCCATTTGATTTTGGTGCGCAGGCATGTGCACCCCCGAGAGAGCTATGGATCCATGTCTTGTCTATGAGTGGGCAATAGAAGCATGTTGTGTAGAGCACAATAAATCTAGCTAGGCAAGTTCCCTACTCTTAGACTTGTTCTAGTCTCAATCTCGTATTCAAAGAGTTCGATTTTTTTGTGATAAATGTGGTGGAACTAGAAGGAGGTGGAAGCACTTAGAAAAAACCTTAAAAATCTATGTGAAAGATACATAATTAATAATTATGCAAATAATTAATAGATACACCAAATCGTATATAAAAAACAAGGCATCTGTCTTGTTATTATTATTATTTTTTCATTTTAAAATAAAGCTTCAATTTAATCACATCAAATTAACCAAAAATGTATTTGACAAATCAGTAAATCGTAAAAAAAAAAAAAAAAAGGTCCATAAATGTTTTTCACTTTCAAAGTTGTTGAAAAAAAGAAAATAAACCGCATTCATTGGTTGGTTACATGAAATTTATTTGTGGAGCCTAAAACAACTAATAATTCACCTAGAGGCGTTTACTTTGAAGAAGGCATTGCTGGAAAGTGTCAAAGTCCAAAGGGGCTTAACTTTATAGGTCACTTGATTTTAGATTTTTCGCAAGTCATAGATATTTACTATTCTTTGACTCCACATCCTTTAAATGACATTTTAGACTTGGCAATAACCATTCTTTGGTGCCCTTGCTTTTGGGAGTGGCCGGCCTAAGAACATCATGAGTGACCGCAGTGTTAACTCATGGCTCTGTTTTTTATTTTACTTTACTGGCAGCCATAGCGTAATGATTTGGCCGACAGAAAAACCGACTCTCTACACCTTTTCCTTCTTTATCTTTACACTAGAATTGTTCTTTGAGTAAAATTATACACATAAAATTGAAGCCCTCTCCGACGTAACTTGCAACTCATTTGCAATTGCTAGTAATAATAATAATAATAATAAAAGGAAGGAATATACGCCATTAGAAGAAGAGAAATTAAAGAGCATGATATTTTCCATTACCCAAATCCGCCAAGCGTATACCTAGAGCAAAGAAGCGTTGGTTAAATAGAAATAATTTTTCCTTACCTAGGAATGTATGACAAAGTAGAATTAATTTCGGACTTGAAATACCGAACAAAGCAGATTTGATGGGGGTTTGAAATCCTTTGTTAAGAGAGTGTTTTCCTTAAATCCTTTGTTAATAGAAGTGGAAAAGAAGCGTCGGGCATGTAAGTATTAGATATATCTGTGGAAGCGCAGGGTTTCATCTTCACCTTAAGGATCCAACCTGTTGCCTTCGCCGCCGTTGTTTTCTCTTTCTTTCTTTCATTCAGGTACGTACCTATGCCTCTTTCTTTCATTCCAATTTAAACAATCAAGCGTAAGGGTTAGGGTTAGGGCAGGGGATCTGTTGCCCTACTTGTTTAACCCTTTTGATTCCTCTGGATCTTGAAGCCCTGTTTTATTTTGTGTTGGGGTTAGTAGGTTGTTATTATCCTCCCGGAAATGGGAGGGGGAGAGGGAGAAGGAGAAGGGGAGAGGCGAAGCCAAGTTCACATTCGGTGCTCGAATGGATCTAAGTTTACAGTCGAGGCGGACATTGCGGCGACTGTTGGGGCATTTAAGCTGCTCTTGGCCCAAAGGTGTGATATTCCTGCAGACCAACAGCGATTAATTTACAAGGGGCGAATACTCAAAGATGACAATTCGCTTCAAAGTTATGGTGGGTTTTTTCATTGCCTTTTCTCTTCTTCATACGGATTTTATTTGTTTGTTTTTATTTCTCTTATGAATTGGATAATTGTTCATTTGACATTCTAGTGTTTGTTTTGCTAATTGGCTTGCCCCAATTGGGATTTCGTTCTTGATTAAGGACGGCATGTTTTCCAGTCAATAGCATTTAGGGTATTTATTAAATTTTCGAATTTTCTGTTGTGTGCGCATGTTTTTGACAAGCTGTGAGCAGCCTTAAAACCGGCTTTTTTGTACTGCTTAATTTCTGAAGGGATCCCTAAGTTTTTCAGTTATAGTTGGACCTATCTTGTTTGAGTTTTCCAAGCGAGGAGTAGTTTTTTGTATATGTATGTTGTCACTGGTTACTTCAATAATTTTATGCTTGGTATTATTATAATTTTTTCATACCATCTTTGATCGAGATCAGATCCTATGCATGTAATGCCCGCAGTGGACCAGGCTTTTATGTTGTTGCTACTCCAACCTTTATAAACTGGAGGACATTCCATAGTTGACCGTCTCCTGTGCCCCACCAACACCCGCCCCCCCCCTCGCACATCCTTAGTCCTCTTTTGGTAGCTGAAACTCATTTCCTTGCACATGAAATGGAAACTAAATTTGCATTTTTGCATTTACCATGGACTAAAATACTTATAACATTTCGTCTTACCTTCGGAACTTTATTTCTGCGTTCATGTAAGGTATCTTTGTTTCGATCAGAATGGCAAAGACTCTGGGTGGTTGACTATTTTGCAAGTTGTTTCTACTGGTAGCCTTCACTCTGCAAGACTTTTCTAATTGCAGTTGCGATGCCATGCAGGTTTACAAAGTGATCATACTGTTCATTTGGTACGAGGATCACCACCTGCTGCATCTACAGCTACAGATAATACTGCAACCACTAACGCTACAGAGGTACCCCCTGTACAGGGAGTTCCTTCAACTAACAATGGAGGGTTAGGTGGGCCTGGTCTTGGAAGTTTACTCTTTCCAGGATTGGGGGAAATGGGATGAATGGAAATGGGTTGACAGGTGCATTTGGTGCAGGAATTCCCAATTTCAACAGGTTCAGCAACAACTGACACAGAATCCGAATATGATAAGAGAGATGATGAACATGCCTGCCATTCAGAATCTCATGAACAATCCTGATTTGATGCGAAACTTGATTATGAGTAATCCACAGATGCGGGAAATTATTGATCGGAACCCAGACCTTGCTCATATACTTAATGATCCCGCCACACTAAGACAAACATTAGATGCAGCAAGGAACCCTGAGCTCATGCGAGAGATGATGAGGAACACTGACAGGGCCATGAGCAACATTGAATCATCTCCAGAAGGCTTTAACATGCTGCGCCGCATGTACGAAACAGTTCAAGAGCCTTTCTTGAATGCAACAACAATGGGAGGTGAAAGTGGGAACGACCTAGGTCAAATCCGTTTGCTGCACTATTAGGAACACAAGCAGTGGGCCAGAACCCTGCCCCTGCTACAAATCCATTGACAACTAATTCTGATGCAACTGGCTCTCCTGCTCCAAATACAAACCCCTTGCCGAATCCATGGAATCCTACCGGTGAGTGGGTATACTGGTGTAATGTTAACAATTGGTATTGTGATTGGGCTTTTGATAGTTTTATTAGTCCCTTTATAACTTGTTTTGGATCCAGAAAGGGATGATTGGAATATGTTGTCAGCAAATGTTCCAGGCACTCCTGCAGGTGGTCAGACTAATACGGGTCAAGGACTGCTCCTACTGGAGGTTTAAGGCAGCCAGGTACTGAGAGATTACCGCTTCTTGGTTTGCCAGAGCTTGGAGGGTTGGGTGGAGGTGCTGGACTATTTGATCCTTCTACACTGCAACAGATGCTACAAAATCCAGCAGTCATGCAGATGATGCAAGGATTACTTTCAAATCCCCAATACATGAATCAGGTAGGTCACCGCAAAGAGTACTTTTTTAACATTTCAACCTATTTCACTGTGTTATGATGGCGCACATAATCTATTATTTATGGTCAAGTTGCATCTCATGCCTATGCTTCATTTACATGTACTTTGTGAGATATTTATACTTTTTCTATCCACAGTTTCGCCATTGTTAGATAACAATTCTCAATTGAGGGAAATGATGCAAAGTCCAGAGTTTCTTCGTCAGTTGGCAAGCCCTTGAGTATGCAGGTCGTTTAAATTCTTATTCTGTTGTTTCTGTTTTGTTTATTCATTTTTGCATACACTTATTATAACTTTTCATCTGCAGCAACTTCTATCATTAAATCAAGCTGTCATGTCTCAGCTAACTCGACAGCAGGCTGGCCAGTAAGTAGTTGTCTGTACTTCATTTACTTGAACATTGTTAAGTTTTCTAATGGTATTTTATAGTGTAAATGCCTGGCTGCTTGTTATTGTGTTAAGTGCTTGGCTGCTGGTTATCATGTTAAATGTCTGGTTGTTTTTTTGTTTTATATTGTTTAAATAACCATTTCAAACTTTTCCACTCACCCTCAGTTCTGTATTCGTGTCAGCATGAATTTATTTTCACCTGTGGATTAATTTACATCTATCATATTTCATGAACTTGTTTGATTCAATATCCTCCACACCGTATATGAAGGATTACATTATTCTCCATTATTCTCCAACTGTGAGTAATAGGTATTCTTAAGAACTGTTGAATGTATGCCCTTAGTCTGAACAATATGACTCTTCTTTGTCAGGTGCATTGTGCTTTAACTATTTGTTTCTTATTTTGTTTTAGCTTCATTTGTTTAACATATGCTGTTGTTAATGCTTTCCCATGTGTAGGATTTGTATTTATTGAATGTTATGCTTTTTTAATAACAATTAAAAACTGTATAATTGCTGCTTAGTTCACTGATATGTATGCTGTCAACATGTGTAGATTATGATATATATGAACAATCTGTATATAGAGAGAATGAGAGTGGATCAATAATGCAACCATATTACCAGTGCTTACCTGTGATGTGATTGGAATTTTACTTGGTTCATCACAATGTTTTGCAGAACTTTGTGCGTGTGACACATGGTCATATGGGCAATGTTATCATTTGTAATTGTGTATACAAAAACATGCATGCCGGCCCTATGCTAGTCATTTACTCTAATATTTTGTAAATTCCAAGGCCGATGACAAATTTCTGTTATCCTTGTGACATGAATCTCACTAAATAATACTCATTTATAAACCTGGCGCATTAATTGTTCAATTGTTTTGAAATATTTAAAGAATTGGACAAATATGTGTTGTTGGCAGACTCAGTTCCTTTCTTCTTTATGATCTGCTTTACTTTCTTTCTGGATGAGCTCTTCCTTGTGATTTAAGGTCTACTCAATGTCATTTTTTTAGTATGCTGCTTAATTGTATGATAGGTTTTGGAAGGTGCTAAACTATTGAGCTATTTTTTTTTCCTTTGTAGGGCACAGGGTCAGACTGGGGTTGCGGGAGCCAACAACCTGGGATTGGAAACACTGTTAGGAATGTTTGGTGGTCTGGGCAGTGGAAACACCCAAAACACATCTAATGGTATTTTATTCTTTTTCATGTCTCTCCATAAATAGCTAAACACATGAAAATTTTGTGGTTGTTCCCTTACCTTTTTCCTCTTCTGAATGCAGTTCCACCAGAACAACTTTATGCAACAGAGTTAGCACAACTACAAGAAATGGGTTTCTATGACACACAGGAGAATATTCGTGCGCTAAGTGCCACTGGTGGAAATGTCCATGCAGCTGTTGAACGCCTTCTTGGCAATATCGGCTAGAAGCCTTTTCAGCAATGTATTTTTTCAAAATTCCCAATTATTTTGTGTTCTAGTTTTATTTTTTAAGTCCGGGCTTATGTTTCTTTCTTTTATAGGAAGCTAAATTGAAGCACTGCATTTGGAATCTAGATTTGAATAATAAGACTAGTTTTGGCAGGTGCAAACAGTTTCAATTAGGCACTGCAAGTGTTTGACTCCTGGGGAGCTTACATGTCTCTTCGCTAGTGCTCAAGGCCATTATATTTGTATAGCTTTTATTGAAACATGTCTAGTTTGTCGGCAGTGACTGCCTGGAACATATAATAAGAAGTTAGGCTTATAGATAATTGCAAACTTCGTTAATTTTTCCAATCACGAGGTCAGAAGATTCTGAATCAGATATATGTAAATTATAAATCTGTGGATGAGGAAATGAATATTGTTGATTTTGGATGATTCTTTAAATTGAAGATAGTAGGCTATTATGTATCAGTCACGATCATATTTTGATACTTGCAACATGGAATAATATGGCTAGGCTGGAAATCTGGGTTTTCGTGGGCCTGGGGGTATACTTATTTCTGATTGTATGGGGCAACTACATTTGAACCTGTGCCTTGGGTTTACTTGAAAATTATTGCATGGGAGTTGAAATGACCATTGGCTTATTCTGTTTGCTTTTCCTTGTTATACCTGTTAGTTGATTCCAGGGAATGATTTTTGTCACTAGATCAAAATTCTATTTTCCTTTCGGCATCCTTGAGGCATATTGTGTAGTGGAAGGATTATGTATAAGATGATCAATTTTAGCTGTGGTAGTTGATGCATGGTATTCATTTTTGATTCAGGGTATCATAAAAAATAAGAAATGCTATCTGTTAGGCTAGTATTGAATTGTCTTTGTTTTTAAAGCATAAGATATTTGTTTTCTTTTAATTAGCATGGTTTCTGATTTTGACATTTCTGAACATAGCCCCTTGAGTATAGACTCTTGCATGGTGGGTATTTCCTGTAGAGGGACATGAGTTTTTGGTTGCGAGAGTCGCGAGACTTCTGAAAAGTACCAAAATAATTTGTTGTTCTGGCTTTAGTCTTTAGTTTGGCAACGAATCAATTGATCAATTGCTGTCTCAACAAAATGTTTTCTCAAGGCCTTGATGCCATAGAAGCTCTTGTTGTTTGGACTCTTGCTCATTCACATATTGGGGCTCGTGTATTAGTATTGATGTTAATGGCTCTTCATTATGATGTAAAGATTTGGCTTCATGTCTAGTTTTATGTTTTGGCCCATTGACCAACTTGATATTTATCAAGTGGCATTGTCTGGAAAGCATTTTTCAAAAGTATACAAGCATTTGAAAGAATCAAATGTCAATGATCAAAAGTGCCCTATGTGGGTAAAATTGTTATAGAATTTGTAGTTGCAAGTTTGTAAGTATCGAATTTAATGGGCGACCATGTAATCTAGTGAAGATTTGAGACTCGCAAATCTTTCATAAAAGGACATAATTTTTATAATATACATTCATTAAGTAAAATTTATGCAAATTTTTATTGTGCTTCGAAGCACATACAATTTTAAAATAAATATTTAGTAATTTTATAAAATAAGTACTACTACTATATAAACAAAACACGAGTAAAGGTAGTAAAGTCCATAAGATGCCCAACACATGTATCTTGAATCGGTGCTCTTGTTGGATATGTTTGCCACGATCATTTTTTTAACTATATATTCTTAATGCTAATCTTATTGGAAAAATTGTTAAATTTAAAATTAGAGGCTATGTTCATATTTTATTGAGAATATTATTTTTTTATTAATATTTTTGTTTGCTAATTATTAATTATTAATATGAAATCAGTTATTAATTACTGGTATGTAGTTTTAGTTTTTATATAATTTAGTGTATTGCGAATTTGTTAATTATTGATGAGAGTGATTAATTGATATGGTACTTATATTTGTGTGTCTATTAACTATATTTGTGTGCTTATTAATTATTGAAATGGAATTATAACTATAATGTTTAATAAATTTATTTTAATAATGGGTTGAGTTAATATTTATAGTATTAGTGTATGTATATGTTTATTAAATATTGATAGGACTACTTTTACTTTTATGGTATTAGAATATTTGTGTTTATTAGTTTTAGATGTGACCAATTATCGCTTAATTTGGATGTGACCAATTATTACTTTGGATGTTTATCAATTATCGGAGGACTAGTTAACTAGCAATCGCATGTGTATAATGCAATGTGAACGTTGAATGGTAAATGTTATTTAATTTAGAGGGATAATTTTTATTTTTCTAGTTGATGTTGATAAGGGGTGTGATTGATTTTGGTTGTGTAAAAATATAGACGAACCACTTCATTTAAATAGCGTAAACATGAGGTCTAACCTTTAAAACAATTCAATATGAAAAAAGTGATGTAATTTACAAAGCTTTGGATGGATAAAAGACTGCGAGACAAATAATCCTAAGCCTAGCACATAGTCGTAAATTAGTCACAGGCCTTTGAATGCAAGTATAGCTTAAAATCAAAGGAAAACACCATACCCTCGTGAATCAATGTTTCTAAATAACATTCAAACAAAACTAAGCCTATGATGTATCTAAACTCTTTTAATATTATAAAACCACATACTCGTCTACATCGATAAAGTGGAAAGTAGTGCCCAGGAGGTGTGTTGGCTATACAGTGACCTCAAGACTTACCTTATGTTGAAAGTGAAACACCTATCTAAACACCAAAAATTGCATCCATTAAAATAGACTTCCATGGAAAATAATGAAAGTCCCAATATATATCCTGGAAAAAGAATTTATGTGCCAATCTAGGTTGATGTGTTTGCATCCTCCTCCTTTCTGCAACTAACATGGCTTAGAGGTACTTGAGTGCTTTGTCGGTCCTCTTGCCTTGTGATTATTTCCAATTTAGTAGTTGTAATGCATAGTACATGACATTGGCACATGAAATTAATGGTAACATAAGCCAAAAGCTCGAAATTCAGATGGAAAAGGCGCAAAGAGAAAATTACCCACTCAATTCTTAGTTATTTAGAATTGGCAGTGTTTGTGGATAGAGGGAGATTCTAAAATTATCATCGGGAAATTATTGGTAAGCAACCTAAGGCTTGGTTGTCGGAACCGATCGGTCAACAAATTAAGGCAATCCTCCCCTTTTTTCATACTCACTTTTCTCATATTAGAAGATCTAAGAATCAAGTGGCCCACTGCTTGGCTAACAAAGGAGTTGAGGTATGGGACGAATGTCATAAAAAGTGTCATGAATGGAAAGAGAATTTTCCTAGTGAAATTATAACTCTTTCCTCGCATGATGCAAAATTGGCCTTAAACCTTGGTAATGAAAAATCATTTTTCGATGGCCCGGGGGATTATTACCATAGTTGGGTTGAATTATGGTAATGCATGGGAAATATTCATATAAATTTCGAGTACAGGACACCTGCCCCTTCCCCCGTGTGAGGCGAGGCGAAGGTCTATTGAGTGCTCTTTCGCCAGTGTAGGAATTCATTTCCATTGTGTTTTGATGCTTTGTTGGTGTGGCATTTGGTGGGCTCTGCGGTTTTGATGCAAAGGTGTTTGGCTAAGGATATCTTACTCCCTCTTAGTTTGCTTATGATATCACTCAACTTCCTCTCTGGAGCTTCACATCTGCAAATCTATCATGAATTTTGTTTGTTTTTGACCTTTCATTTGACATTTGATATGGTTGATTGAAGTTCTTTCTTTTTATTGTTCAAGTACCATCACATGCAAAGTCTAGTGATTACCTCCCTCCTTGTTTTAACATAGATACATCTATCTGCAAAAGAAATTTACTTGAACTGATGCTTTTATATTGAACCCTTGTCTCCTTGCATTTGTGCATGGAAACTATTGAGCACTACATGACTAATGCAGATGCAGTAATGATTTTATTTGGTAAATAAAATGATGCTTTTTTGCTGCTTTTTGGTAAATAAAATGATGTTTTTTTGCTGATTTTTAAGATGTAGCTTTGCGAGTAAGATGAGCCCCTGTTTTGGGATTGATACATCCCAAATTAAAGTAAAAACAAAACTCAATATTGGATGGAGTACATGTTGCTTGGGAATTTACTTGTCAGTTTTGGGCTCAGAATACCTTATTTTAACAATAATCTTCAATGGCAGTATGTTATGTCGACATGGGATTTGAAAGTTTAATATATAGTCGTGAACTCAAGCACACTAAGCTACAATCTTATTGATAAGCCTAATTAGAAAGTGTGAGACAGACATGCACAAAATATTGGGTGGTTTCCAATATGATGGCTAATTGGAGCATAGTTGTAAATGGGATTTCTTAAGTCTTTGAGTAGCTTAGGTTATTATGTTCTTGCTTTTCTTTATAAATATGTAACAGAAAAATCACAAAATATTAACATAGTTTTTCCTCAAACTAACTGTAAAGATGCCTGAAAACACTATATGAACAAATTGGTTGCATTAAGAATGGGGCACTTTTAAGGGTTTGATAGATTCAACATGATGGGTCGTTAACAACAAAGATGACAACTAATCCAAGGTAAGCAGTGAGAATAAAACCACAAGGCAACAAAAGATCTATTCAAAAAATCACGTGACTGGTTTTCCTGTGAGTACACCGATTGGTGCTATCTCCAAACTTTCCCGACTGCAGGGCTCTCGATTTGTATCACTAAAAATAGGAAATAAAAATAAAATGCATGTCAAAACCGAGAATAAAAGGCTCCAAGCTCCATCATATGGCTTACATATTGTGATTTTTCAAATTGTACATTAAATGTAAGGCTAGAGTGAACTTTGGAGATTGTTGTGAAAGTTAACCCTTGGCATTTAGTACCCGTAGACACCCTAAAACTACATACATGTTTCCAGTTTATCCTTAGTTATTTACATCCCTTAGAATTGATTAGTTAAATTAATTCATTCATTCATACACATTCTATCATACCCTTTGGAATTGATTAAATTAATTCCTAAACCTTTAACTAACTTAATTAAACATTTATTTAATTAAATGGTTAATTATTTACTCCACCCCATAGCTAATTAAATTAGTTATTTAAATCTCCTGGTAATGGGAGCATGGAAGATCAAAAAAGTCTATGGCAGGCTCCTGAGGAAGAATGGATCAAATTAAATTTTGATGGATGACATCGTATGCTTGATGCATTTGCTTTCACACCACAGAGAGCAACGATTGTGGGGAGAGGCAAAGGGAGAGAATAAAATTGTTCTCCCCTGAGGAGGATCATCTCATCATCCAAGCAGGACAACAAATGGGCCACCATCGCCCACATCCTCCCCAACTACACCAACAACGCCATCAAAAACCACTGGAATTCCATCGAGAAAACATGAAAATATCTAGACAAGCCGTCAAACTATCAAATTTAACACAGTCACAGAAACGTTTGCAAGGGCCTCACTTGATTTAGAGGGATATGTTAATTACTTTTTATAGTTGATGTGGTTTTTAATTTTTCGGTGTGAAATTGTGTTAGTGTTGCAACGTGTTTTAGACTCCATTGGCTGCATACAGGCCTATCCTTATGATAATCATTGCAGGGAATTTTCAGGCTTCTGTTACCAAGTAATTGAACAAAATTTACTCCTTGGTTGTCAAGCTACAAGGAAATGTTACATGTGTGACATTTAGCAGCTAAAACCACTATATCTTCATAGTCAAAGGTTGTAAAAAGAGACCCACATGTTCCACAGTTTCCTTGACCAGAAGGTAGCCTAAGCCTGTCCTCTACAGGAACAGTTGTAATATTTGGTCTTTAATACATATCAATATTTGTTCTCTTTCTTTCTGTGATTTTGATGGAAACTCAGATAAAATATTTAGAACCTTGTAGTTTGTGACTGAGTCACTTAGTTGGAGAAGCTTGATATGTTAAGGATCTATGTGACTGATATAGTTGTACACGTGAATATAATATGTAATTTTTAATTAATTAATTTCATTTAGTTATGGAATATGATGTCCTAAAAAAATTCGTAATCACACCCCTCTTTTCTCTGCTCTGACATACCTTGCCATAAGGGATGATTGAATAGATGTGAGGATGTTGTAGAGGACAAAGGAATCATTCTGTAAGATGAAACAATTGCTCTTCCATGCATGTACCTTTGTCTTCTTGGTCCGTGAGGGGGGTTACGCCCACAAGGGGATAAGGATGCATAGGTAGTGAGCGGTGTTTCCAAATAGGAGATATTATTGAATCTTGATTCCGACCATAGGAATCATGTAGCCACCTAGATCATGTGCACTATGATATTATTTTCCATTTTAATCTATAAGTGATTGGATATTTGGGCCGAATTTTGCATTTTGTGATGTTTTAGAATATAGGATTCTTTATACTCTAGTGTTTTGATTGTAACTGAATCCAATTTGAACTCTCATTGACCTACTCTGCTCAATTGTGGACATTCAAACAATTTTGCAAAAAAAATTAGTATGTTTAAGACATAATTTTATGGCCACATGTTACATGAGCCCATTTTTACTTATCCTACAGATATAATAAAAGAAAAAAACAAATTAATTACAAAGTTCATAAAATGAGTACAGTCTGCTGCAATTTGTTTATTTCCTACAAATATCGAGCAATTCGGTTCTTTTCCTCTATAGCATGAGAAATTCTGAGCATGGTACAAATTTCGGCAAAAGCCCCAAAAATAGAACCTGCAATGTTAGGAATGCATCATGTTCAAGTGATCTTCACAGACAGAGATGGAATTGTGCTACAAAATGGATTCATTTAAATACCAGTAAGCAGATAAAGAAGCGACGAGTTTTGCGTAAGTCTTAGTCAGAGAAAGCACCACCATAATGTAGGCCATGTGACATCATCTCATCATTTAAGTACAATAACCCATGTGACTATGTATTACCATTTCCTCCCTAGTTAGGAGCGGGTTCCCACTCCCCTCTCTCTCGACATGGGGTCACATGAATGTTGTTGTGTGCAGCTATAGAAAAAAACAAAATCTTAAGCAAATAATTTTTGACTTAGTGCATGGATTTTATGCTAGTTCTATGGAAGCATTCCCTATTTTTTCTCAACCAAAAAGGAGAAAGATTAGTAAGTGCATAGCCGAGTTTCAGCTCTAAATAAATCTACTTAATTCCCCCTCCTTGGTTAATTAAAAATCGTCCCCAATTTTTGTCCAAAATGTGTGGTAGATGTTGCTTAAATACTGAATGAGGCATTCACTTAGCTTGAGTTGATGATGAACCCCTATACCAAAATAAAGTGCTAGTGTAGTAGTCCCCAACATCAAGAAGAGTATCTTCATTAAAAGGATGTTGAGAATGTGGATTGAAAGATGACCTCTTCCTCCAAACGTATTCACTCATAGATTGTATGTTGAATTACATTTCCAACATCATTTATGCCAAGTTGGGAAGGAAATCCAAGAAACTCATACTCAAAGCATTTTCTCAAATATCCTTTTAAATGGAAAGCTTAAAACCTCATACTCAACACATGCTGAGAATGTGGATTGAAAGATGACCTCTTCCTCCAAATGTATTTGCTCATAGATTGTATGTTGAATTACATTTCCAACATCATTTATGCCAAGTTGGGAAGGAAATCCAAGAAACTCATACTCAAAGCATTTTCTCAAATATCCTTTTAAATGGAAAGCTTAAAACCTCATACTCAACACAAACAAAACTCCAACAGATATAAAAAATAAAGCCTTAATATAACCACAAACAAATATAAAATCAAGATGGTCACAACGTATTTGTAATATAAGAAGTTGTTGGAAGCCAATTTGTTCGATCAACAAATTTGTAATTTTAGAAGTTGCTTGCTGGAAGCCAATTTGTTCAATCAAAAGATTTATAATTTAAGTAGTTGTTGGAAGTCAATTTGTCCAAAGAAAAAGAATGTGTGAAACAAGGCTTCAATTGATTGTTTGGTTAGCAACCATAGTCTCAAAAATTTGGTCATCAAAAGATTTATAATTTAAGTAGTTGTCTACCAAAATTGGAATGTCAATTTGTTTAATGCATAAGATCACCTAAAGAAAAGATATATGTGTGAAAGATCAAGGCTTCAATTGATTGTTTGGTTAGCAACCATAGTCTCAAAATTTGGTAGACAAGCTCAAACACTTCCCAATATATATCCCATAGTCTCAAAATTTTGGTAAAAAGAATTTATGTGCCAATCCGGAAAAAGAATTTATGTGCCAATCCAAGTTGATGTGTTTGCATCCTCCTCCTTTCTGCAACTAACATGGCTTAGAGGTACTTGAGTGCTTTGTCGGTCCTCTTGCCTTGTGATTATTTCCAATTTAGTAGTTGTAATGCATAGTACATGACACTGGCACATGAAATTAATGGTAACATAAGCACAAAGGCACAAAGAGAAAATTACCCACTCAATTCTCAGTTATCATTTAGTTAGAATTCACAAAGGTTGTCCATGTGATAGTACATGACACAGTGAATAAGAAGAGATTAGGCCACTCTGAAGACCATACACAGAAACCAAATTGTTATTGCAGTCTTTTGAGGCATTTTGTAAATACCTTTGCAAGAATTCCCATTTTCTTCCACATTTTTCCTACACATTTACAAAACCATTACCAACAAATGCATCATAGGCCAGCCCTAATGTGGTTATTATACAATAATAGATGTTTTTTTTTCTTCCTGTTAATCATGGAGGTTAGCAACACAATGAGGAAAACATGGAACATAAACATATTTGGGCGAACGATTCAAAGAACCTGTGTGTTGTCCTTGGCTTCGAGCACACGAAACAAAAAACAATCATGCCTATTACAATTTCTTCAATACAGGTAAAAGGTTATAGAAGAAATGACTACACATCAACAATAACTCAAAAAAGTTATCAAAGGATGGCTCGAGTCTTAAATACTCCACGTAGTGAATACCCCACAAAAATTCATCTAAATAATAATACCGTCTTTGCAGGGAAACACCCCTCCCACTCATACCCGCATCCAAACATTTCTGGTACATAAAACAATGTAAGTTTAGTTTGTAATTTACAGTGGATTGCAATTATCTCTTTTACAAGATTGCAATATTGTTGTACATATATTGCTTTTGGAATGGAGAGTATACAACATGAACAAGGAGGATCTAAAGCCGCAAATTCTCACTCTGATGACTCATCAGAAACTGAGGATTTCAAACAACCTTCAATGAAACAGAAACTAATGTTGATGATGGTGAGGAGAGGCGAGAGAATCAAGGTTAGGCTTTAATGTTTCAGTTTTAATTTCTTGATAGGCTCTAGAAGATTTTCTGGCTTTAGCACAGTCTTTTATTTTACTTTAATCCCGGGACTGATTTTGTCAGATAATTTAATACAGGGTTGGGTGTGAGGACTGATTTGTCTATGCAAGATAAGAGAGTAATCACATCAGAGTTGGTTGCAGCAAACTCCGTAGATTGGGACAGTACAATTGATTCCCTATGGAAAGTGGTGAATGAAAATGGTTTGTTGTTGGAGGAGTTAGAGGACAACCTTGAGCAGCTGAAAATACTTTCAGCTAAGACAAACCGTTTGCAGGAGGAGTAGGAGCTCTGAAGGATACATTTTTGTATCAATTATAAATAATACTTAGTTTTATCTTGAGCTATCATTACCAATACATTTGTTATTGGGAAAAAGAGTCTAAGGATGAATAGTTATTGCTTTAGTCACTGAATAATGTCATTACCATTTCGCTCCAACACAATAACTATTTTGGGTGTACAAAAATTAAATACTTACAAAATTGTCACAGTATCATAAGGAACTATTTTTTGCACATTAATGTTCTGAGTTTTAACTGCACTAGACCAAATATTTAGTATAAAATATGTACATGGGATTTTCTATGTTGCTTATGATATCACTCAACTTCCTCTCTGGAGCTTCACAGGCTAATTTTCAATATTACAGGGGATTATGTTGTCATCCAAGACTCGCTTATGGTCTTTGGTTACCTTCTCATTCCCTTTGAGGTGAAATGCTAGTTATGATAGAATAACCAGAGCAAGGAATTTGCTACTATTGATTATATGACGAGTCTTAGTCTTGGCTAACTCGGCCTAGGCTGGGACTGGAATTCTTCAGGGCTCGAATGGCTTCTTCTCACACTTGCAACCTACCTAAAGCTCTCCCAACTTGTACATTAATGTTGTCAGGCTTCTCACAATTCAAAAATCAAATTGAAAACAAAAGAAAATGTGTTGCTCTGCCTACACAACCTGGCCACAGACAGTTACAAAGTTTACCCTCTACAGGCAATGAAAAATCCCTTGGTTCCTTTTATGGCAACTTCGTGATCCTCCCCAGATGATGACTACTTGTTCGCAGGTCCTCTCATTGTTTAAAACTCGAGCTAGAAGGATTTTATGAAAAAAACCCGAAATGCAGAATAAACACGCGTGGCTCGAATTTCTGGTAAGAAATTCTCCCTCCACGAGCCATGAAACGGATTGATTCCTTTTGCAAGTGATAGGTGACCTTATAACAGAGTTTTGTTCCAATTTATAGAATTTTCTGTTGGATGAACCACGAGTTTGATCCAAAACCGTTAAAAATAGACGAAAAATGCGAAACGTCCAGACGGCCGTCAAACCGTCAAATTTAACACAGTCGTAGAAACGTCCGCAAGAGCCTTTCCCATAGGGGAATGCCTTCGGCGTAATTATTTGGTATTTGTATATAAGGGCTATAACTTATGTATTTGTTTATAATATAGGTTCAAGTATTGATGGGACTAGTTAATTATTTAGTATTTGTCTCAGAGATATAAATTAAGTATATATATATATATATATATATATATATATATATATATATATATATATATATATATATATATATATATATATATATATTTATAATTTATGTATTTGTGTATATCGGCCACAATTAATATATTTGTGTATATGCTAGTAAATAACATATAGATTCTTGTAAATATATTAAATTTATTGGTGTATGCACATGAGAGAGATTGATAAGTGAGTTCATCTATAAAGCCTTTTTATTGAGGGTCACAAGTTCAAGCTGGCTTATTATAATAATTGTGATGTTCGTGTAGATGCCCCTCTACTAACGTAGAAATTGATGACTTACACCTAACGAGTACACTTTTCAATATATTGTTTGCATGGGTTAATGTTTCAATTTTGTTGGAGTTAAGGAATGGATATAAACTTCAGTGGTTTATTTTCATTGATTATTTACATTTACTTCTTTATAATGCTTATATAAATCTTGGAAAATGCTTCCTACTTGCCTTCGTGATTTGAGTAACATTATGTGTCCATGTTTCAATATTTTAAGGTAACCTAATGAAGATTCTATTCAATGGTTTACTGCTTACGGACATTTGCATCTTTAAAATGCTGATTTAATTTTTACAAAATGTTTTAATTTTGACCTTCGTAATTTGTGCGTATGTAATTTAAGTGTTCTTTTTTCCCTTCATATTTCTGCACGCAAACGTCTCTTTCTTAGTCAACATTTAGTATTTAGAGTGCTTATATCAAATTTGGCAATGTTTTATTCCCTGCCATTCTCTTCCTTTTTTATTTGAGTGAATTATTTTTTTCTTTTTTCCATGTAAAGGTATCTATACGAAAGAAAATCAACATGTGACCTCCTTCGTTCCCGACTTCTTGAGGTCATGTCGAGACAACTGGTGTAGAATAGAAATGGATGTGTATGTGGCGGTGATGGATAATCTAATGGGGCAGCCTTATATCTTCGACATGCAATAACGAGATTTGTGAATCTAAGGCAAATAATGCTCTCCTAACCTGAAGTGGCGTGATTGTTCGGTCCGATATGATAGCTGCTCGGAGACTAGTCAATATCAAGCTCACGAGATTCTATTCACTTTAGTTATTGAATACGCGAAAATTGACTTGCGGGCACCTCGTATGGATTTCTAAACAAGGTCATGGAAGTAAGAACGAGAGGCGTAATGAAGCCGTAGGGACTATGGACGATTCTCCAGCTTGGTCCGAAGGTCTTAGTCGATCGATTGCTATGTTCAATAATGAAAGTCGTAATGATATCGAGTGGAAGTGGTGATGATCTAAATATTGATGCACGTAAACCAGTGTCGATATCTAATTGGTTAGTAGGCCCGTTGGGTTGTGGGACATGAGGATCACAACCGAAAACTCGTGGAGGTCAGGGCCTGTTATGGTCACAAGCGTAATCAAACTCGTTCTTGCTGGAGCAGTCCAATAATTGTAGGCTTGATTAACAACGATGTTTAGCGTGTTTAGTTGTTCTATTTTCTCAGAGAATGTAGTAGGTGTGCGTAAGACTGTCAAACATAAACTTGTATCAATATTTGTTATCAACTCTAGCCCGTTGGGTTGTGGGACCAAAGGATCACAATTGTACATCTTTTCTTGTTGTGGATCATTGATGGTCATACATAATGAAATTGAAATGATCTTGATAAAAAAATAAACTATAAAAGGAAATCTAATCTATGTTTTTGGCGTTTTCACAATATATCAGAGCAAAACAATGAAATCAAACTAATCTAATAAAAGTAAATGTTTTTGATCTTTTCTAGTTTTTAAGCAATGCGTTCTAATCTAATAAACAAACTAAAGACAAGTAATCAGCCGGATGTAGTTGGTTACTTGTGCAAATACATGAATCTAAATCTAAAACAAATAACCTAATCTAATCAAAACCCTTTAAACCCTACCTCAGAGGTGAAGAACAAATCATGACCTTGAAAGAGCTATTGTTCCCCACAACTTCCCCGATAATGTCAAAGAGAAAACTTTCTAATGATTTTATCTACTTATAATTGCCTAATTAATTGAAATGAACAATTTTACTACTCTATTTGATATGCAATTGAAACTAATGATTCAAAATTGACAATTTGGCAAATGAAGCAAACAAACAAGTAATTCCAACCTGGATAAACAAGAGCTTTGGCAAATCCAGTTGTATCTATGTCTGTCCCCTCAGTTTGTTCCTTTCTTTCTTTGTGTGTTCATATGAGTCCAAGGAATTGGGAATGCAAGAACAACAACAGAAGAAGATACTTGAGCAATGACAACTTGAAGGCAATCTGGTTGCAATGCAAGTAGAAGAGAGATAACACAAGAGATTTGAGCTTGGCTATGCAATTCCTAGCAGGATTGTGGCAACAATACTATGCAAGATACACAATTCTCAGGCTTTTGCTTGAACACAAACATGAAATATATAAGAATTGGGGCTAGGATGTGCCTTCATGCACAAAGCAAGAAGAGGCACTTCCAACTAACTAAAGCACATGCAAAATAGAATAGGGAAGGAGAACCAAACAATCAAAACTATTTTCAGACAAATCGGTTCACAAACGCATCCTAAAAGTGAAGTTAAGTGAAGCATTGCATGTTAAAAACATGCATGACGAAATTTGGAAAAAGCGAGCAAGATCGCCAATGCCGCTGCTGGTGGCGGTTTGAACCGCCGCCTGGCAGGGCGGTGGTCCTGCACCGAAGTCCAAAACAAGCACAAAAGGAAGCAAGAAGCTGAAAAAAAGTGCGAGAAGGCTAAGTAAGGATATCTAAGCTACAAATATACATTGCAAAATGGGGTTTGAAGCTCGAACACCTTTGAAAGGACTCAATCATCATTGGGGACTTTTGTAACCGCTTTCCGACAATGTAGCACATGCAATTTTGGGTGCGTATAATATCTCTTTGTCAACATTTAGATGCAAAGGTTTCCTTCTTCAACAATTGGATGAAAAGGTTTCCTTTCTCATTTACATGCTCATTGCATGAGTTTTTGTCAAAGTAGTGCCCACCTCCATGTAAGGGTTTCTTAACTCCTTTGATTTGTCAAAATAACACCTTCATCCTCACTTTTTTGAACGTTAACTATTTTGGTGGCTTGATATGATGCCTTTTTGACATGTTTAGTTCAAACTCGTTGTCAAGTGTGGTACAATAGAAATGGGAAAGAGGTTTGAAAAAACATCCAAAAGGTTTTCTTATGGTAGGAGATTGAAGAGTTTGAGAAAAATATTGAGTACTAATGATAAAAGCCTTCTCTTGATATAAGTGCAAATATTGCATAGAAATTACCAATTCATAATCGATACACGTGTCTCGAGTATAGACACATTGTGGTTTCATTCTCAAATGTCTCATTATGAATCACATACTCCTAATAGTATTGCAATCATTCTAAGCAATCCATTCTCATGTAAAAATATCATGCACGAATATGACCGAAACACATATCAAATTCAATTGGAATCGTATTTCTCATTTTGTGTATCACACACCCTTGTTGGAACCATTCTCTTCCACATGTTAAAACTTGGGCGAGGTTGCCTAAAGGAATCCATTCTCATTCAAAAATATCATGCACAAATATGATTGAAACAAATGTCAAGTTCAATCGAAATGTCAAAATGACACGGGGAAGGAAATCTCTATAACATCTCATACTCTAAAAGTCATTTATGTTTTCATGGATTCATTTGTAACTTTGCTAATTTGTATGGACTTGGAGCTTCATGGTAAATCCCTATACATGGTCCAACAAGAGAGTCGAGAGAGGATAACATCCAAGTCAAACTTGACCGTGCCATCATATCGGCAGATTGGTTCTTAACCCAAAGCTTCCATCTTTCCTCCCTTCCTAGGATAGGATCTGACAATAACCCCATTGTGCTGAATATGCTTAATACTGATAAGCCTTCCCACTCTTCTTTTAAATTTGAGAAAATGTAGGCTGGACCACCCTGATATTACATATAAAATCAAGAAATGGTGGGGATTAGAAGTGGAGGGAACTGCTCAATATAGACTTGTGCAGAAGCTCAAAAATGTGAAAAAGAAAGTAAGAATATGCAATAAAGATGTCTTTGGTATGTCTTTATCCGTAAGAAACAAGTGCAAGGAGAGTTAGTGCACTGGAAAACGGGTTTCTATCAATGGCATGTTGTAGGAAGATGACATTTTGGAAAATTCTCTTTTGGTTGAATTTCATAGACTTTGTGATAGTGAAGAATCATACTGGAGACAAGTCTAGGGCGTTATGGCTTAAATAAGGAGATAGCAATACTAAATACTTCCACATGACCACTCTCAAACATAGAGCACACAACATGATCACTGAAGTTTCACTTTCCGATGGCATAATCACCATGAATTAGAACAACATAAGGGGGAAGCTTTGAATTTCTATACGAATCTCCTCAATGATGACACTACTTTATCTAGAGAAGGTGCAAATATTCTTCTTTAATCTATTCCCAACAATCTCATTGATCCAGAGGAGTTTCGTTGCCTAAGTAAACCTACCACCATTGAGGAACTTCACAAAGTTATTTTTTCTCTAGAGGGAGACAAATCTCCATGTCTTGATGGTTTTTCTACTAATTTCTTTCAAATATTTTGGGATATTTTCTCCATGGATCTCCTCAAAGCTACAAATGAATTCTTCCAAACAGGAAGCTTCTCAAGGAGATTAATAACACTTTCATTGTTTTAGTTCCTAAGAAACCAGGGGCCAAGGACTTCAAACACTTTAGGACCATAAGTCTTGCCAATGTGTTTTACAAGATTTTCACTAAAATCCTTGTAATTAGAATTCAGCTACTTCTCCTATCATCATCTCTAAACAACATGGGGTTTTGTTAAAGGTAGAATCATTCAGGATGGCATTGTGATGGTTCATGAGACCATTCACTCAATGGAGAAAAGAAAAAAAAAGCATGGTTATAAAATTGATATGAACAAAGCTTTTGATAGGGTTTCATGGATGTTTTTAGACAAAGTCTTGGAGAAATTTGGTTTTACTTGACCATTTTAGGAAGATTATCAAATCCTATATCTCTACTCCCAGTTCTCGGTCATAGTCAATGGTTCTCCTGTGGGTTTTTTCTCTAGTAGATAGAGGTATCTAGAAGGAGACCATCTATCTCCCCTCCTCTTCATCATTATGGTGATAACTTTCAATCGCTGCTCCATATCTAGGGCCATCTCTTTGGGTTATCTCAAAGGATCTAGACCTACATCTTTGGAAATTATTATATCACATCAACAATTTTCTGATGATACTATCCTTCTTCTTCTAGCTTCTCTTCTATAAGCTAAGATGATGAAGCTCATTCTTATGACTTATGAGGAGGCTTCGGGGTAACAAATCAACTTTGATAAAATTTCAATCTATTTCTTCAATACACCTCCAAATAGGCAACAAAGAATTACACAAATCTTGGGCTGTGAGATCAACTCCCTCCCCACTACTTATCTTGGTTTTCTATTAGGCACTAACAAATTATCTATTGATGTTTGGAATTCTTTGCTTTATAGGTTCCAAAATAAATTGGCTGGTTGGAAGGGAGCCATCCTTTCTAACGCTGGGAAATGCCTTCTCATCAAAAGCACACTTCAAAACCTTCCTATCTACATCATGTCTATGTTATTCATTTTAGTTGTGTCATTGAAAGAATCGAAAGAAATTAGAAGCACTTCTTAAGGACTGGACACTGAAGAGAAAAACAAATTCCATTTAGTGGCTTGGAGAAAGGTTTGTACTAACAAAAAGGTGGGGGCTTAGGCATCAAGAATCTCAAAACTATGAACACTGCCCTCATTGTAAAAATGAGTTGGAGACTATTGAAGGAAGAACAACCTTGGACAAGTCTTATTAGATCCAAATATCTGATCAAGGTAATCCTCAGAGATTTCTAGAAGCTTGAAAATCTTCCTCAAGGTTCTATATTTTGGAATAATCTGGTCAAGACTAGGAGATCCCTGGAAAAAGGATGCAAATGGCATTTAGGAAATGGAAAATACATTCTCTTCTGGGAAGACAATTGGGTTGATTTCCAAGATTTGAAAATCATTCTTCCTGGGGAGCAACTTAAGATCAACTTCATAACAACCTTGATGAGAAAAGTCAATGACTACATCTGCAACATCAATGGAAGACTGCAATGGAAGAAACTTAATTCTATTCTTCCTTTCTCGATGATCTTCTTGAGGAAATTCAAATAATTATTAACCACATATCTATTAGTCAGTCTCAAGCTCAAGATGAGTTCTTATGGGTTCAATCTTTTGATGGAGAATACACTGTCAAAACAGGGTATCAATTGTTCACTGGATAACATCTCTTGCAACTTTGATTGGGAAAAATATGGTATAAGGAGCTCACCCCCAAAATCAACCATTTCCTCTAGCTTGTTTTGAACAGGAGCATCCTCACCATTGATAATCTTACCAAGAGGGGATCTACCCTTCCTAATAGATGTTGCCAATGCATGATGGAATCTGAGTCCATTCACCATCTCTTTTTGCAATGCCCTGCTGCCATAGCTCTTTGAAATCTTATTTTTGAGAGATTTGGCATTGTCTGGACCTTCTCGAATGACATTTTTAGGCTTAGGAACATTGGAAACCTCCCTTTAAACACAAATTACTTAGAAGGCTCTGGAGACTCATCTTCCCACATACTCTTTGGAGGATATGGAAGGCTAGAAATTCTATTATTTTCATAAATATTAACAAATCCTAGCAAGAGACTTCTCAATGAAATCACAATTGATGTCAAGGAGAACATTATGAAGTTTAAGCCTCACAAGAACTCCAAGTTCCCAAAGAGGAGGAGATATTTCTTAGCAATTGGAATATTGAGATTAGTAGTGCTAATAGTTAAACTCCAAGTGTGGATAAGTCTTTTATCCAATGGATCCCTCCTCCTGAAGGGTGGTATAAGCTAAATTTTGATGGAGCTTCCAAGGGAAACCTAGGGAATTCTGGTGGAGGAGGTTTAATTTGCAATCATCTGGGTCACCCCCTTGTTGCATTTGTAGGTCCAATGGGAGTTAAATCTAATCACTTTGTCGAGGCACAAGCTGCTATATGGGGGATTAGAATTGCTAAGGATTATAAAGTAAAAATTTAATAATTGAGGGGACTCTCTCAACATTATTAATAATCTCAAAGATACCCATCCCCCCAGGACTATTAAAGAATTCATTAACAAAGCCAAGGATATTTGCAAGGAGTTTAATAAAGTAATAGTTTGTCACACGTATTGGGAGGGTAATGGTGCAACGAATGCTTTAGCCAATGAAGGTTTTTCTCTAATCAATACAAAGTATGGTATGATCACATTAACATCCCTCACATGACTCAGATCATCATTGCTAAAGATGCCAAAGCCACATGTCTAGTCCAACAATACTTGATGATGATCTAGGCATGTGTGGAGCCTTATCTTGGGGTACGCCACACTTGTGAGTTTTAAATCTTTCAAACAACTATCCTCCTGTAAATTGGATGGGCGTTTATGTGGAGGGGACGAATGTTAAAAATCCATTCTTTTTTGTAATCAATACTAAAGATCTGGGTAAGTTTTCCTTCTCAATTGTCAACAATGGTGTTTGTGGTGAAGCCTTTCTCTAGCGACCCTCGAGCTATCAATACCCCTAATTTTTCAATTCTTTCAACCATGGGTGGCCCACCTTGTCGAGTTGAGCCCATATGTGACCCGACATGGAAAGAGAACACTGACTTATGGAAGGTTCTTGAAGTGGATGGCTTCACAAATTTTATGCAAAGGATAAAAGGACATGATATCCAAATATCTCTAACCTTTGCTCGAAAGTGGAAGGATAGGGTCATCACTTTCGGGGGAAGGAATTCACCATTATTGAGAACCTAATCTCCTTCATCACAGGCTTAGGAATGGAAGGCATAAAGTTTTACAAGAACAAGTTCGACAAGGAAGTTGAAAGAAGAGGTTCGTGGAGGGAGATGAAGTCTTACAAATTGGTAAATCAGGGCTGCTATACTCCTCTATGCCCCCTCCTTAAAATGATGTCGCCAAGATGGTGGTTAGGTATGTTACTTTGGAAGGCCGTTATTCTATGTTGCCTCTTCATCATCTTGTGTTGTTGAATCACTTCAGGTGCTCTGCTAAGGTTATTTTTTTCTTACTACATCTTGCATTCCTTAGAGAAATCTATTTTGGAAGTGCAAGCCCATGCTAGAACCCTTCCCCTTCATCAAGGAGTTATATTCCTTTTACACCAATATTTTCATGATGTTTCACTCAATGACCCTACTCCCCATTTGCCCCCCCTCCCCAAAATAGCCTATAATTAAAACCAAAATCCCAATTTCCCACCCCACTCCCCTCCCCCTGCTAAAAGAGTGCTACATAGTATGGACAAGGGAAAGAAGATTTCGGTTGAAGGCCTCTTGAACATGAGCCACTCTACCCCTGAACCCAATCTTAGCATTGACATGAAAACCCAACTGCAACACCAGGATGATGCCATTAAAAGCATTGAAGATAATGTGGAATTTCTACTCAAAGATGGCAGCATGAATGACTTGAGCTCCACGACCAATGCCAAACTAGAGGAAAATATTGACAACCTTTCTAAGAGGCAGCAAGACATGGAGAAGACAATGCAATAGATAATCAACAAACAAATCAACCAATTAACCATGCATAAAGATTTCCTTGAATTCATTCAAATTCATGTTAAACAAATTTGTGAAGTTAGTGACATCTTAGAGGATATTTGGAAAGAGGGTAAGGCCAAGAAGAAGGCCTTAGAAAAGGAAAACAAGGACCCGGAAAAGCAAGTGGATCTCAACCTTTTTCAAGGCCCTGGTAGAATCTCAAAAGGTCTTTAACGAGTTTCTTAAATAGGTGTTTCTTGTATTTTGTCTCTTTGTGAGTGTTTACGGTTTTACAACCGTTGTCAAGTTGTATCATTGTTAGGTTCCTTGTTGACACTCGCCTCTGCCATGCTTTTCAATGTTCTTTCTAGCTCTCATAGGACACCCACTTATCAAAAACCATTGCACTCTCTATGCTATTACGGCTTTAAAGCCTTTTGTTCCATGAGGTATGGTCCGCTTTAAACCCTGTTGGTGCTCAATTTGATTTCACCTTGTTTGTTCAAAATGTCTCAGTCCGCATGGTTTGAAAGTTTTTTGTCTCCCTGTATTGATGCATGAAAGTTTTTTCCTTCATTTGGTTGCCATGGTCAGTCCTTTCCTTTGGTTGATGATCACATTGAGTCCAGATTTCACTTACCGTTTCTCTGTCCATGAGAAAGAATTTGTAATTTGGGCGTGAATTTGGGGTTTTCCTTCCTTCTTTTTTCCATAGTCATGTTTTCCCTGTCAAATTTTGTCCCAACATCCGTGGAAACATGGTCCTTTCTGATTGGATGCGGCATGACGGGTCTTTTTGGTGAAATTTGTCACTTTTTTCACATTTGTAAAAATAGCAAATTAGCTACACGGCTTTGATAGTATCTAATTGGTTATTCAACAAATATGAAGCGGCAGGGAAAAAGTCTTACTTTGACCCCAAAGAAGGATACGTGGCGTTTTTCAAGTTACAAGCAGAGGCGGTCGCCGGAGCCTTTTGCAAATTTTTTCCTTTTTGTATGAGGGAGAAAAGTTATGAAATAATCCACAACTCCGCTGGGGCCCACATCAAAAGTTAGAAGTGGAGAGGTGGGTTGCCGGGGCATTTTGAGACTCTCATGCCCACTTCAACTCAAAGCTTGTCCACGTGGAGGGCCTGCGCTCATTTGAAAATTTGCCTCTCGGTTTGACCTTTGGAGTTGCACCAAGGAAACACGTGGAGGCTTCCACTGAATTCTCTTTGCACTTGGACGATTCATACCCGCAAAGACATGAATGCAGGTATCCATGTGAGGGAACTCATTTCTCAAGGTGTATTCTCGAGGGTGAAAAGGATTGCTTGTCAGATCCAACCATATGGAGCCACTTGAAAATGATTAAAAGGGGATTTCTCGCATACGACAAAATGAAAGAATGATTAAGAATACTTGTCAAAAATTATGATATGACATCCTAGTCATGGTAGAGGGTCTGAGAAATGTGATCAATTCATGATTCATCCACCTGGAAGCTTTGGGTGTAAATTTGTTAAACATCACTTTTTGAGACAAATTTGTAACAAGCAAAGGATTCCTCGAATATTCTTCTTTTTGGGGGAAAATTTGGGATGAGTGAGTGAGTGAAATGTATAAATGCAATGAGAATACTCTTGCAAATGGTCAAGGGTTTAATTTTTATGAGAAAATTTGAGAAATCCCATCTTCCTGAGAGACCATCTGAGAAACCTATTAATTTCTGTGTTTTAGATTTCAATCACGTTAAGATGGTTGCAAGTGTACAACCATTGACAAGCTTTGAGATTGTTCAAGAAAATTTCCCCTACTAATGAATCTGATAAATCTCAAATGTCTTTCAAATAGTTTTTCTTGTTCTTATTGCAATCTTATATTAAAATCTCTCTGAATCACACAAGATCTCGTCCATGTGTTAGTATTTTGGCATTTGTAATTTCATTATGAGAAGAGCTTTCATCTGGTAATGAAATAAACAATTTAAAATCATTTTACTTCCACTATGTTGATAAAGATTGTTTGTAAGCCTATGAGTGTATCTTAGGCGTGATGAACCAAGGGTTGTTAATGTTTAATTGAGTCTTTATCTTGAGCCTTCGTGTTGAATTCTTAAAGATTGTGTGAAACTGTGTAGATCTGGGCCTCCATTGATGCACACCTTCTGGTTGAAGGAATATTTTGGCTATTCTGAAGCATTATGTTTGTTATTTTTCCAATTGTTGTAAAGGTTCTCAAAGATTTGGTGAAATCAACTTCATCTTGCTTAATTTCCCACCAAAATTTCAAATAACCATGAATCCTACCTGAAGTACCCCTGTTTGTGTTGTGTATCCACAAATGAACAAATTCTATTGCCAAAATATACGAAGCAAGTAGGTTTTAAGTGTCTTTAGTAACTTGAACCTTGTTCAGAAAATATCTCCATTCTTTAGAAGTGACAACTCATGAGAGTTAAATTGTGGTGTATTGATCATATTTTCTCAAGGTTCCCTAAAAATTGTGCAAAGAAGGATCTCTTCATGTCCTTCACCAACAGAGGTTACAAAATGGGTCCTCTCACCCTGGTTGAAAGGCACGACCTAAAGTAGTGAGGATAGATCAAATCCTTAATGAAGGTGCTATCCATTTCTCCAACGCCCGAGTGATAAAGAGCCAGCTGAATCCCTTCCCCAACTACAAAATGACTTATACCATGATTTGTCTATCTCTAAGTATCTTGTTAAATATGTGATGCTTCTCAGCTTCCAAGGGAGAATCAATTTGGATACCAACACCGAATGACACCATTGCTAGGGATTATTTGAACATCGAGACTTATTTTTATGGCAACAAAGCTAGAATGGTGCCATTTTCGGGATTATTTGAACACTGGGACCTATTTGTGCGGCAACAACACCAAAATGACACTGCTTTTAGGGGACTATTTGAACACCAGGGACCTATTTATGCGAGAATAACACCATAATGGTGCCGTTATCGGGGATTATTTGAACACCGGGACCTATTTGTGTGGAAAAAACACTAGAATGGCACCGTTGTGTTGTTCACCTCAAAATTCCCCTCTTTTGAAAGTTAAAAATTTGAAAATTTTGAGTTGGCACCCTTCAAAGTGTTTTAGTGAAGTAAGAAATTCGAAGAGATGGTGAAAATTCCATTTCTTGGGGTAATTTTAGTGACTTGTGGGTCTGATCGGACATTTTTATCCCTCATGTCCCAAGTACCAGGTGGGCCTCCCTGTTTGCCGATTGGCGATTTCCATACAAGTCCTTGTCAGCCATTTTTTGACTTTTTCAACCCATTTGTCCCAAGTTCTCCACAGGGCCTCCTTTTCACCGCTTCCCCACATCGCCAAATCATCTCTTTGCATCCTTCGGGTTTTCGTGTCCCTTGACCACCCGTGCTCTCTTGGCCTATATCACCCGCATCAAACAAATCAAATTTTTGTGTCCCTCATGTCCTAATGTTCCATGGACCGTCTGAGCCATTTTTTTCCACTTTTCCCACATTTCACCTTTTTGAGTCGGTGCAAGGTATATTTAATACACATTTATGATCTTCTCTCTCGAACGGATATTTAAAGGGGCAACTATCTATGCACTTGTCACATTGCCTGCTCATTATCTCTTGCCCATATTTTTGTAAAATCGAGTCGTTTGTTCACCTTCCCGTATCTCCTTATAACAATTATTGTGAGTCTATTTTTTTGAAAGCCATTCCTCTATTCACTGTCAAAATGAAGATCAAATTTCAAGGGCACAAGCATCTGTCCCCTTTGGAGACTTCTATGCCCGATATTGGAGATAGTGAAGTTTGGAATTTGGATTTTGATGATTTCTGGGCAAATTAGTATGCGACAACCCTACTCTCATGGCTCAAATGATAAATGATAGTGGAATCACGTACGCCGCTAGTTTTCCTCTCTCTATGCAATGTGCCGACACTTTGTGCTCACCTATGGGGATAGTTTCAATCCGGACACCAAGGAGGTTATCAATGTGCACGATGAGTTGATTATAAAATTGGATGCTACGCCATCGCCATCGGCCTCGCGCATCCCTGAAATAGAAGACTCCAGTGTTCTCACTCTCGCTCAAGATCAGACTTTGTTTGATCAAGACAGTGAAAAATATAAGGCTCAGGTAGTGAAATCATGGCTGAAGTGCCCTAAGAAGGGAGCGTCCCGACTCCCTAAGGCATTATTCAGGGTCGAATTCAAGGAAGAACTACCAAATATCATCACCTTACTCACCCAGATTATGGGAATGCCATCTACTAACGACTTCCATTTTTGGATGTGCCCTTTCATAAATATCATTTGCGAGGGTAAGCAAAATCTGAATTGGCCCGAGATTATCTTTGGAAACCTAACTGAACAATTGTCAAATGTTTAGCAAACCAAAACGTTCTACATGACTTCCTATCTTATGTACACCTTGGCAAAGATCTCACGAGTGGCTCGGCTTCACTTTCATTAAAAACAAGAAGGATGAGCCCATCTACGCATATTTCCCTCAGTTTACCCTCAAGGTCAGTAATCATAATTTCGAAAGGTAAATGATGCCTTCACCATATACATTATGAGGCTATTAGAGGATGACACTACTGAAGGTTCTCTCATGAGGGTAAGGATTTGATAACCAAGTATGGGGCTTTGTTCACTCAGTTCCAAAAGTTCTCATACATCAAACTAGCTTGTTTTTAAAGCACACCTCTCAAGCTTCCCATTTTCTGCAACGATAAAATGGCTTTGGTTGAGGTGTGTAGGAAGCTAAATAAACTTCATAGAACCTACCGAGATAAGAAGATTACTGGTCTTCATTTCCCTATCACTTTGGGGAATTATACATGCAAGACATCTCTAGATGCCCAAAATATAGAAAGGACTATTGCTCCTCTTACAGTTCATTTCTTCAAGCCCGAACTTGCTTTGATCTTAAGAGATACGTTGATCAAAATCTCAAGATAACTTATCATCACCGTCCTGACACTTGAGGATTACTAGGTTGATTGTGTTGATGATTTTGAAGCCAGGAGGAGGCATTTTGGAAGATTTTATCTACAACAGATGATAGAATTCAACCTCTACCAGGTGCTTGAAGGGATTAAGGACGATGATGAAGATTTGAAATCCTTTGAGTATGAAAGATCAATCAAGCACACTCCTCTAGAAACCCTGGATTGGCGTGAAGGAAAGAGATGACATGAATGAGGTGATCACCCCTGTCACCGTCAGAACCAAGATTTGGTTTGACAAAAAAGTATGTGACCTTAGGATGAACAAAGGTAGATCCTCTTCAAGAGAGACTTCCACACCTAGGAAGGAAGTACATACGCCTAGCACTGAGGCACTTGAGAAAACTCCTCCTTCTTCTTTGATGAAAGAACTTGAGTTGTCTACTCCTTCCTCTTCCACTAAAGTGTATCAGAAGAAGGTCAAAGAAGTCAAGCAAGAACCGATCGAGGAAGAGACTCTTCAAGCAGTTAGAATTGCCTATTGGGCGAAAAACATTATTGTTCTAAGTGAGAATGATGATGATGAGATGAAAGACCCAGAAGAAACCCCTAAAATCACTGCTGAAGTGGAGAAGGAAGGACCAAGGACTGAACCTCCAAGTTTAACAGACTCCTCTGCAAAGGAAATTCTTGAGGTTGCATTCATTTCCCCACTGGAGACAACAATGGTTCATACTTTGAGTGCCATGAGTTCACTTGCACTCGGGTCCCTTGATTCTTCCATTTCTTCTTCTTCCTTTTCCTAGGTGCAGCCCCTAGTTGACAACAAGAAAAGGAAATCTTCCTCCGATTAACAGTGCCTGACTTTGATGTTATAGCAGCTCTGCTTGGTACTACCCCTCCTCCTCTAGCAAAGAAAGTGAAGACCACTTCGAGGTTGGTAACTGATGCCCAAGGCCAACAGTTCCTAGAGGTTGCAAAACCCAAAGTGGATAAAGAGGAGAAAGATCTTTTGATCTCTGACTTGGAGCTTTCCAGAATTCCAATGGGAGAATCCACACCTAAGAGTGAAGTTCATAACCTTCGGGAAACCATGACTAAGGTTATTGAACGGGTGGAGAAAGGAAAGCAAACCATGGAGCAGTTAGAAGAACACAACCAAGTTCTTTCCAAATTTATCAGATCATTGTTGGAAAAGGATAAAATTTTGGATCCATTCCCATTAGCAACTCTCCCACCTCCCATAGTTCTAAGCCAAGATGAGGTCCAAACCATCAAAGACATCCATAAGTATTCTATTTATAGGAACACTATTGAAGCCATGGTGGATGATATGACTGTAGCAGGTTTAAACTTCATTGAGGAAGCCTTCAAAACTAATGAGAAGGTGATCAAGCTGCAGCAAAAATTCACTTCTTCAATCAAGGCTATGGACAAGGAATTGAAATTATGGAGTGGATGTATCGCAGATCTCCGTATGATGGGTCAAACTGATGATAAGATCCTGTTGGCCAACAATGTGTTTGATGATGTCAAGAATAACTTGTCAAGGACATGGATCTTTAGCATTGAGTGGAAAATAAAGGTTCTAGAAGAAGCACTTGGGGAATTGAGGAATGCATGGCAAAAGGGGAGTCTTTTAAAACTTGTATTTTATCCACCTTCAAGGATATCCACTGCCATCTTCAGGATGAAACCACGGGTGTATTCTTCTCTCTCCAAGAAATCAAGGATCAGTTTAAAGCCTTTGTTAAGGATGACTTGTTCAAGGAAGAGTCAATCACTAAAGAGAAAATGAAGGACGTTTTTCTCTCATTTAGCTATAAATGAGGCTAATAAGGAATATCTGGAGCATACTGAGTTTGAAAAAGATATGGAGAACTGCCTAGGCATGTGGACTCATGCTACTTCCAACATAATGATTCCAAGGGGCATGGAGATAGAAAAATAATTGAAGATATTCAGGCACCGGATCCTCAAAACAATGGGCCCTTCTCAGCCACAACTAGATGCCTCTACTTCTAGCTCTTGACTTTCTTCTTCTATTTTTAGTTCGGATCTCCTTGTAATTTAATTAAGGACTTTATATTGTGTATTTCCTTAATATTTTGGTTAAAAGAAATAGTTACTAAATGTAACCACTTTGTAAACTATATATTGGGCTCTCCACGCCATTCCAAGGGGCTGGAACTCTGATAATTTTTGAAAGTGTAAAAGAACTAAAAGCTATCAATACAAAAGATTTCCCTTCCTATTTCTATCTACATCTATTTATTCTCTCTTGCTTGTCTAAAGTTTGTGAATCATTAATCTATTGCATTAAGAAGATTTTTATTCTTATGGATTTTATTTCTGGAACTTTGTGTCTATGAAATAATATCTGGTGGTTTAATATGAATGATTATGTTCTATATATCATCCTTGCTCAACATTTATAAGGAACTATTTTGCTATCTATATTTCCTGAGAATGCTATTATTTTCTATGTTTTCCCTCCCTTAGTTCTTCTGTTCTTTTGTATTGATGATCTACCTTAGAATTAAAACACTTTAATGATATCAGAGTTCCTCATTAAAGTAAAAAGTTGTACATTTGTAAATAGTTTTGTTGCTTGCTTTCAATAAGGGAACCTCTCCCATTAAAGAGGAGGGAATTTCTGTCCCGTTATTGTTGCTTCCATTAAAGTCCTATTTTGGCAACCAACAGTTTTTGGTGACTCTTTTGGGGATTGATTTCAACGAATTCAAGTTTTAAAGAAAAATTTCTTGATCATTTTTGATCCGCAACTCCAAGATTTACTCACAGAAGACAGGCTCTTGGAATTGAAGATTCTCAATTTCAACTCTTGGAGTAGCAAGGCTTTCCCCTTCCTTCAACAAGGAGAAATAGAAGAGCTCGTTCTACAAGCGCACCCCCTATTGAAGATAGAGATTTTTGGAGTGGTATCCCTCAAGAAAACTCAACCCCGATCTTCGCACTTTAATTCTTCTTTGGTGTTTCAGTTCCACTTCAAGCAATTTTTCCAAGGATGACAACTCCATTACCTTGGGGCCAATGAGTTGGGCCTCTTTCCCTCCCTCAACCTTTGCATGAGTTACCCAGGGGTAATAGAAAGAACTTTCCCAAGTTCAGAGGTGATGGAAAGGTACATCCTGATGAACACATTGCAGCCTTCATAGTTGCATGTGGAGTCCTTGGAGTTGAACATGAGGATGTCTCTGTGAGGCTTTTTGTGGAGAATTTGTAGGACAATGCGGCAGATTGGTTTTACCATCTCCCCACTTGGGACCATCACCAATTGGAATACCATGAGAACTGAATTTTAGAACCATTTCAAACATGTAGAATATGTGCATACGTTGCTAGCCCAAAATTTTCAAATCAAGAAAGAACCACAAGAGCCCATGAGAGAATTTGTGGCCAAGTTCAACAAGTTGATTAACAAGATCCCAAAAAACACCCGGCTTATGGATCAAATTTAAAAATGTTTCTTCCTCTACTCCTGGAGCTAATGTGGATTAGTTACTATAGAAGCTTTTCAATGACCTCATTTCCATCAAGAAATAATTGGCTCAACATGCTCCTTATCAAGACGTTCCAAGGAAGAACTTTCAGCCTAGAAACTGTTTTCCTTCTTCTCAGACAAGGTTGGCAATCGAAGGACCACCCATCAAGGTCCCTGTTAATGCAACTTGTGAAGTTGAAGAACCTGACGATGAAGAGGTTAATGAAGACTTTGAAGAACCTGGAGAAGAGGTTGAGGAAGAACTGAAGAACTTTATGGATATCAAGTTAATTTCCTCACTACCGAGGGCATTGGTGAGGAAAATGATTATGATGAAGTAGTGGCAGAGATGAACAATGAGTCATATGATGTTATGACATGGGAGTAGACAAAAAGAGAGAAAAAGTGATGTAGCCCACTAAAAAATCTAAGGAGCATCCCACAACTATTCCAGTGATTATAAGAAGAGGATATCCTATTCCCACTGCATCCATGCAAAAGGTGAGTTATGATAATTCTTATTCTTCTACTCCTACTTCTAAAAATTCTTATTCTCTAGCTCCAAAACCTGATAAGCCTAGGATTCCTAGTGATGATACCCCATCCACCTCTGGATCTTTTGATATCATTGACCACCTCAAGAAGAAAAAATATAGATTTCAGAGGCTGAGTTTTATCAAACTCATCCAAAATCCTTTGCTAAAATGGTCCACTTTATCAATTCCCATTCCAAAACTTCATCCAACACTTCTAAAGGTATTTTTCCCACTCCCTCTTCTACATCCCAACCAAATCTTGTGGCTGCAATCACCTCACCTAATGAGAAAATCAAACCATTATATGCGACCCTCCTCATAGGGGCCATAGACTCAACAATTGTGTCATAGACTCAAGAGCATCAGAAAATGTGATGCCTGCCAAAGTGGCTCATGCTTTGGGTCTTACCCTCACACGCACTTTTGGTTCTTACTATTCCATGGAGAGTAGGGAGGTGTCTTTTGTCATAAAAGTTAAGGATGCACAAGTAGCTTTTGCTACTTTTCCAGAGAAAAATGTCTTAGCTACTATTTTGGTAGTTGATATTCCTCCTTCATATGGCATGCTGTTGAGTAGGAATTTCTGTAAGGATGTAGGAGGAGAAATTCAAATGGATTGGTCACATGCCCTTATACCAGTCAAAGGAAAGATGAAGAAGTTGCTGCCCAAGAAGCAAACTAAATATATTGTGCAAAAGACAGATGATCCCAAGGCAAAAATACTTTATGAAGATATTGGGCATAACAACTACATGATCATGTCTCAGGATGAGGTAGAACATCCCAAAGAAGTGCTCCATGATCCTAATAGCATTTGGAATTTGGAATTTGATGGAAGTTGCTCTTCATCCGGTGTTAGGGCAGTGTGGTATTGATACCTCTAGAAGGAAAGATTCATCCTTTCTCCTTCAAGCTACAGTTTGAAAATAAAAATAACGAATATGAAGTTCTCATCCTTGGACTGAATGTAGAAAAAGAAAGAGGTGTGAGGAACCTCCTGGCTCGTGGAGATGAAAATATAGTTGTCAAACAAGTAAAATACCTTTTCTAAGTGAAGAATAGAAGGTTGCAACACTATAGGAATTTGGTCTGGGATTCTATTGAATTCTTTGATGCCTTCTCCATTGAAGAGGTGCCAAGGGAGAAGAACACTAGAGCTAATTCCCTAGCTGTTTCAGGGTCTTTGCTTTGATACCTCATCCTGATTTATCTCAGAAAAATTCACCATTGAAATGATCCATAGACAAATAGTACCGGATAATGCAAACAACTGGAAAGTTTTCAATGATGACCAACATTTTCTCTCTTTCCTGGAACTTAGGGATAACTTTGATCAATTGTATTTTGAGGGAAGTGACAATCTGCCTCGAGAGAGTGTCTCTTCCAATGAGGAAGGTGTCAAGGAGGAGATGGATCAAGATGAATACATCAAAATAAAAGGTAACAAGATCCCTAAAGGGTTGATAAGTCTGGAGGAATTGTTTGATAAACATGACAGATATGTCAAGTCCAAGGCTTCTAAAGGAGCTCAACAATTTGTTGAGTATGAAAAGATTAACATTGGGAGCCCTGCTAAACCCAAAATGGTGAATGTTGGAAAGTGTTGCACCCAAGAGGAGAAGAAGAAGGTGGTAAATATTTTGAAGAGGTACATCGATGTCCTTGCTTATTCTTATGATGATCTGAAAGCTTTCCAACCAAAAGAAATGCAACATTTCATTCCCCTCAAACCTAGGATTAAACCTTTCAAGTAGAAGCAAAGGCAGTACAATCCAAAGATTTTTGACACCATTTTCCAAGAGATACAGAAGTTGTTGAAAGCCAAGATCATCTTCCCCATTCATCATTCAACATGGATTGCTAATATTGTACCTGTCAGGAAGAAAAATGGTGAGATTCGGATTTGTGTTGACTTCAGAATCTAAATTAGGCTTCTTTGAAGGAAAACTATCCCCTACCCATGATGGACCAGGTGTTACAAGCTGTCATAGGTGTGGAAATGTTGTCCATGCTTGACGGTTTCTTAGGATATAACCAAGTGGAAGTCAATACTGCAGATCAGCACAAGACTGCCTTTACCACTCCTTGGGGTACTTTTTCCTACAAGAGGATGCCCTTTGGCCTCATTGCTAGTGCCACCTTTCAGAGAGAAATGAATTTGGATTTTGGGAGTTTGAAAGGAAAATGTATTGTTGTGTATCTAGATGATTTAACCGTGTTTTCCAAAATTAGAGCAGATCACTTTCAACATCTTGAAACAGTCCTCTTGAAATGTAGAGAACATGGAGTCTCTCTAAATCCCAAGAAATCTATCTTTTGTGTCATAGAGGGAAAGCTATTGGGACATGTTGTCTCCAAAGAAGGAATCAAGATTGATCCTGAATGAGTTCAAGCCATCCAACTAGATTCCTCTTCCCACAAGCAAAAAGGGAGTGCACTCTTTCTTTGGTAAGATAAACTTCCTGAGAAGATTCATCCCCGATTTTGCAGAGCTGACTTTGAATATTTCCCAAATGATGAAAGGAAAGCAGACGTTTGGTTGGTCCTTTGAAGGAAAGGAAGCATTTGAAGGCATTAAGAAATCTATTACTAAGACTTCTATCTTAGCATGTCCAGATTTTAGCAAAGATTTTATTATCTATTGCTATGCCACAAAGAGTACCTTGGCCACTATCTTGAATCGGAAAGATTCTGAAGACCACGAGCTCCCAATTGCATTCATGAGTTATATTATGAAAAATCATGAGTTGAAGTACACCATGATGGATAAACATGCTTTTGGAGTAGTTAAAGATGTTAAGCAGTTTTGATTTTACATTCTTAACTATCACTATGTTGTGCTTGTGCCCGATATAACTATCAAGTATATTCTTACAAAATAGGAGTTTGGAACCAAGAGAGGAAATTAGGTAGCGAAGGTTCAGGAGTATGATCTCGACATCAGACCAACAAAGCTAGTTCGGGGTAAAGGCCTGTGTGAACTCATTTCCGAAGGAGCTGGTCATGAGTTACCTAAGGATGAAGTTGATGTCCCTATTATTCTGTTCCTCACCAGAAAAATGGACGCCGACATTGCTCACTTCCTCACCTATGGTGAGTGTTCATCTCACTTAACTGCCAAGGAGAAGAGAGCTTTCAAGTTAAGATCAACACAATACATGTTGTGGGAGAATGCTTTGTTCAAGCGAGGAGTGGATGGAAGATTCTTGAAGTGTGTTGACAAAGAGCAACAAAAGAAGATGTTCTTAGCCTTTTATGATCAAGCTTGTGGGGTTCATTTCTCATCTACTATCACTACTCACAAAATTCTTCGTGCAGGGTACTATTGGCCTACTTTGTTCAAAGATGCATCAAAGTGGGTTGACAAGTGTGAAGCTTGTAAACCTATGTGGGAATACCTAAGTTGGCTGCTTTACCACTTAAGCCAGTTGTGATCGAAGAACCCTTTCAACAATGGGGTTTAGATTTCATCGAAACACTCAACCCACCTTCAAGTGTAGGACATACTCATGTGTTGACTACCACAGATTATTTCACCAAGTGGGTAGAAGCCATCCCAGTTAAAGTTACTACTTCTGAGGTAGTATGTAATTTCAACAAAGAAAACATCTTGGTAAGGTTTAGAGTAACAAACAAGATCGTGACTGATAGTTCTTCCAATTTTTCTTCTACTGAGATGATGGATTTATGCTATGGGTATGGAATTTCCCTCACTCATTCTTCAGATTACTACCCTTAAGGGAATGGACAAGTAGAATCAACAAACAAGAATTTGGTGACCATTGTAAGAAAGCTTATCAATGAATCTCAGAGAAATTAGCACAAGAATCTTTATGATGCTATCTCGGGCGTATATAGGATTCCACCCACAAGATCAATTGGGATGTCCCCTTTTCAAGTGGTGTATGGCGTGGAAGCTCAACTACCAAAGGATGTGGAACTACCAGCTTTGCATTTGATGAAAGCTATTGAGGACCCCAGTTTCAGTGATTCTTTGGATAAGAGGATCATGTATCTCCATAAGCTAGATGAAGACAAGCTACGTGTTTTGATAGGATCTTTGCCCATCAGCAGAAGGTGAAATATTTATTTGACAAGAAAACCAGATCTAGAGATTTCAAAGTTGGAGACATTGTTTTACTATGGGACAAAAGGCATGAACCTCGAGGAAGCCATGGTAAGTTTGACTCTCTTTGGCTTGGTCCTTTCAAAATTAGGCACTTTTTTGGTGAAAATTATTTCTATCTTGATTACATGGATGGATCCTCTCTCCCACTCCCTTATAGTGGGCAAGTACCTAAAATTGTTCAAATCCTAGGTGAATAGGAAGTCCTTTGTATATTATGTATAGTGTGTGTTTTCCTTTCCTTGCCTTTGTTTTGTTGTTTTTTCCATGTGTTGCCTTCTGTATTGATTTTCCTTTGACTTTGTTTGCCCAATGGATAAGGCACTGGTCTTCTTCCCTAGAGTTTTTCTTGAATTCTTATCTTGCCTCATTCCTGTGATCTAGTCAAGTCATCCCTAGAAATAGCTAGCTGTTATTCCCCTCAAAATTCCCCTCTTTTGAAAGTAAAAAATTTGAAAATTTTGAGTTGACACCCTTCAGCAGTGTTTTAGTGAAGTAAAAATTTTGAAGAGATGGTGAAAATTCCGTTCCTTGGGGTCATTTCAGGTGACTTGCAAGTCTCTGTGAGACATTTTTGTCCCTCACATCCCAAGTACCGGCGGGCCTCCTATTTTCCGATTAGCCTATTTCCCCACAAGTCCTTGTCCGTCGAATTTTTCAAAAAAATTCAACCCATCTTTCCCAAGTCCACCCAGGCATCCTATTCACCGATTCCCCGCATCACCCGCATCAGCCAAATCATCTCTTCGCATCCTTTGCATTTCTATGTCCCTCAAACTGTCCATCCTCTCTTGTCCCACATCGCTCGCATAATTTGAATCAGCTCTATGTTTCCCTCATGTCCCAATGTTCCATGGAATGTCCGGGCCAATTTTTTTATTTTCCCATATTTCACCTTTTTGAGTCAATATATGAAGGTATATTTATTATGCATTTATGATCTTCTCTCTCTGAATGAATATTTAAAGGGGAAACCATCTATGCACTTGTCACATTTCCTACTCATTATCTCTTGCCCACATTTTTGTAAAATAGAGTCATTTGTTCACCTTCCTTTATCTTCTTGCAATAATTGTCGTGATTCTATTTTTTTGAAAGCCATTCCTTTGTTCATTGTCAAAATGAAGATCAAATTTCAAGGGCACGAGCATCTATCCCCTTTGGAGACTTTTGTGCCTGATATTGGAGATAGTGAAGTTTGACATTTGGATTTCGATGATTTCTAGGGTAGATTAACATGCGAAAACCCTGTTCCCATGGCTCAAATGATAAATGATAGTGGAATTGCGTACGCTGCTGGTTTTCCTCTCTCTATGCAATGTACCAACACTGTGCTTGCCTACAGGGCTAGTTTCGATCCAGACACCAAGGAGGTTTTCAATGTGCACGACAAGTTGATTGCAAAATTGGACGCTTCCGCCATTGCCGCTACATTACGCATTCTTGAAATAGAAGAATCCAAAGTGTTATAACTCTCGCTTAAGCTCGACTCTATTTGATCAAGACAACAAGAAATATAAGGCTCAGGTAGCAAAATCATGGCTGAAGTGCCCTAAGAAGGGAGCATCCTGACTCTCTAAGGCATTGTTCAGGGTCGACTTCAAGGAATAACTACTAGATATCATCACCTTTCTCACCCGGATTATGGGAATGCCCTCTACTAACGAATTCCATTTTTGGATGTGCCCTTTCATAAATATCATCTATGAGGGTAAGCAAAATCTGAATTGGGATGAGATTATCTGTGGAAACCTAACTGAACAATTGTCAAATGTTCAGCAAACCAAAAATTTCTACATGACTTCCTATCTCATGTACACCTTGGTAGCATCTCGCGAGTGGCTTGGCTTCACTTTCATTAAAGACAACAAGGATGAGCCCATCTACGCATATTACCCTTAGTTTACCCTCAAGGTTAGTAATCATAATTTCAAAAGGGTAAATGATGCCTTCACCATTTACATTGTGAGGCTCTTGGAGGGTGACACTACTGTAAGGTTCTCTCGATGAGGATAAGGCTTTGATAACCAAGTAAGGGGATTTGTTCACTCGGTTCCAAAATTTCTCATACATCAAGTTGGCTTGTTTTGAAAGCACACCTCTCAAGCTTCCCATTTTTTGTAACGATAAAATGGCTTTGGTTGAGGTGTGTAGGTAGCTGGATAAACTTCATAGAACCTACTGAGATAAGAAGATTACTGGTCTTCATTTCCCTATCACTTTGGGAATTATACATGCAAGACATCTCTAGATGCCCAAAATATAGAAAGGACTATTGCTCCTCTTAGAGTTCATTTATTCAAGCCTAAACTTGCTTTGATCTTAAGAGATACATTGATCAAAATCTCAGGATAACTTATCATCACCATCCTGACACTAAGGATTACTGGGTTGATTGTGCTAATGATTTTGAAGCCAGGAGGAGGCATTTTGGCAGATTTTCTCTACAACAGATCATAGAATTCAACCTCTACTAGGTGCTTGAAGGGATTAAGGATGATGATGAAGATTTTAAATCCTTTGAGTATGAAAGATCAATCAAGCACACTCCTCTAGAAACCCTGGATTGGCATGTGAAGGAAAGAGATGACATGAATGAGGTGATCACCCCTGTCACCGTCAGAACTAAGATTTGGTTTGACAGAAAAATACGTGACCTCAGGAAGAACAAAGGTGGATCCTCTTCAAGAGAGACTTCCATACCTAGGAAGGAAGTACATACGCCTAGCACTAAGGCACTTGAGAAAACTCATCCTCCTTCTTTAATGAAAGAACCTAAGTTGTCTACTCCTTCCTCTTCCACTAAAGTGTATTAGAAGAAGGTCAAATAAGTCAAGCAAGAACCAATCGAGGAAGAGACTCTTCAAGCAGGTCAAAATTAATTATTGGGCCGAAAACATTATTGTTTTAAGTGAGAATGATGATGATGAGATGAAAGACCCAGAAGAAACCCTTGAAATCATTGCTAAAGTGGAGAAGGGAGGAACACGGAATGAACCTCCAAGTTTAATAGAATCCTCTACAAAGGAAATTCCTGAGGTTGCATTCATTTCCCCACTGGAGATAACAGTGGTTCATACTATGAGTGCCATGAGTTCACTTGCACTCGGGTCCCTTGATTCTTCCATTTCTTCTTCTTCCTTTCCCTAGGTGTAGCCCTAGTCGATAATTAGAAAAGGAAATCTTCCTCCCAATTAATAAGCTAGACTTTGATGCCAGTAGCATCTCTTCTCTGTACTACTCCTCCTCCTCCAAAAAAGAAATTGAAGACCACTTCGAGGTTGGTAACTCATGCCCAAGGCTAGTAGTTTTGGAGGTTGCAAAACCCAAAGTGGATAAAGAGGAGAAAAATATTTTGATCTCTGACTTGGAGCTTTCTAGAATTCCAATGGGAGAATCCACACCTGAGAGTGAAGTTCATAACCTTCGGGAAACCATGACTAAGGTTATTGAATGGGTGGAGAAAGGTAAGAAAACCATGGAGCAATTGGAAGAACACAACCAAGTTCTTTCCAACTTTATCAGATCATTGTTGGCAAAGGATAAAGTTTTGGATCCAGCCCATTGACCACTCTCCCACCTCCCATAGTTCTCACCAAGATGAGGTCCAACCATCAAATACATCCACAAGTGTTCTACTTATCGAAGGCTATTAAGGCCATGGTGGATGATATGATCAGTAGCAGGTTTAAAATTCATTGAGGAAGCATTCAAAACTAATGAGAAGGTGATCAAGCTGCAGCAGAAATTCACTTCCTCAATCAAGGATATGTATAAGGAATTGAAATTCTGGAGTGGATGTATAGCAGATCTCCGTATGATGGGTCAAACCGATGATAGGATCCTGTTGGCCAACAATGTGTTTGATGATGTCAAGAATAACTTGTCAAGGACATGGATCTTTAGCATCGAGTGGAAAATAAAGGTTCTCAAAGAAGCACTGGGGGACTTGAGGAATGTATGGCAAAAAGGGGAGTCTTTTAAAACTTTTGTTTTATCCACCTTCAAGGATATCCACCGCCATATTCAGCGTGAAACCATGGGTGTACTATTCTCTCTCTAAGAAATCAAGGCTCAATTTAAAGCCTTTGTCAAGGATGATTTGTCCAAGGAAGAGTTAATCACTAAAGAGAAAATGAAGGACATTTGTTCTCTCCATTCAGCTATAGCGAGGCTAATAAGGAATATCTGGAGCATACTGAGTTTGAAAAAGATATGGAGAAATGCCTAGGCACATGGACTCATGTTACTTCCAACACAATTATTCCAAGGGGCATGGAGATAGCAAAAGAATTGAAGAGATTCAGTCACTAGATCTTCAAAATAGTGGGCCCTTCCGAGCTACAACCAGATGCCTCTACTTCTGGCTCTTGACTTTATTCTTCTATTTTTAGTTCGATCTTCTTGTGATTTAATTCAGGAATTTATATTGTGTATTTCCTTAACTAATCTTTTGGTTAAAAGAAATGGTTACTAAATGTAACCACTTTGTAAACTATATATTGGGCTCTCCACGCCATTCCAAGTAGCTGGAACTTTGATAAATTTTGAAAGTGTAAAAGAACTAAAAGCTATCAATACAAAGATTTCCCTTCCTGTTTATATCTTCATCTATTTATTCTCTCTTGCTTGTCTAAAGTTTGTGAATCATTAATCTATTGCATTAAGAAGCTTTGTATTCTTATGGATGTTATTTCTAGAACTTCGTGTCTATGAAATAATATCTAGTGGTTTAATATGAATGATTATGTTCTATATATCATTCTTACTCAACATTTATAAGGAACTATTTTGCTATCTATATTTCTTGAGAATGCTGTTATGTTCTACCTTTTCCCTCCCTTAGTTCTTCTGTTATTTTGTATTGATGATATAACTTGGCATTAAAACACATTCATGATATCAGAGTTCCTCATTAAAGTAGAAATTTGTACATTTGTAAATAGTTTTGCTTCTTTCTTTCAATAAGGGCACCTCTCCCATTAAAGAGGAGGGACTTTCTGTCCCCTGAATGTTACTTTCATTAAAGTCCTATTTTGATAACCAACACATTTCTGGGGACTATTTGAACAAATGTGTACACATACCGACCCAGGTAATGTTTCTTACATGATCTAAGTGCAAATACATTGTTTAAACATCATCCTGTGTTGAGATTTGTAAGAATTATGTGAAGTTACAAGTTCTATGTGCAATATTTCCAGTTTCTAGTGTTTATTGCACTAAATTTATATCATCAATGATAAATACTGGTAAAGGAGGGTCAAATATACTAAGCTTTGTAGGAATTAAGTGTTGATAGATATTTAACAAGTCATTTATAGTGCATTTGCACAACTAAGGTGAAAATCCTTAGTGGCGACTCCGTGTTGATTTAAATTTTGATAAATACCAGTGCCTTAACCTGTATTAAGTGAAATATGTCACTAATCTTTGCAAAGATGGAAGGAAGAAGATATTTCTTCACTAAAGACCCTACCAGAAAGTTGTTTCTAGAACTAGGAAAGACAAATTCAGAAGGAAAAAGAGTCTGGAAAATAGTTGGAGATCGTGGAATCAAGAAAAGAGTTATCCATTTTGAAAAGTGATCAACCTGTGGTTGAGGATTACCATTCTTCTTCGAGTGATTCTGAATTAGGTAATTTTCATATAGATCTGAATTCTCCAACTGGAGAGGGGCCTTCATTTGTGTTTGATAAGTGTGCTTCTCAGTCTGTCCCTGTATTGTACAAAGTTGATAGGGTTTTCCACAAAACAAAGTCTTTAGAGGACATCCATTTTGAAAATTATACCCTTATGTTCCAAAGACCCCTTGTCCCTCATCATTTTGCATCTCCTGTAAGATCATCTCCTCAAAACAATATGGCCCAACCTCCACCTAGACCTCCTTTTGTTGTGAATACTTTTGGTCCTATAAATTTTAGAGGTATGGCTGGATATCCAAATATAGTGCCACAAGATGTTAGAAATAGATTGCCTAAATTTTAAGGGAATAATGCTATCACTGGCGATCAACATTTAAAACTTTTTGTCAATATGATGGAGGAATTTGAGATTGAATTTGAGGATGTGTATATAAAATTGTTTATTCATACTCTTGAGGAGGATGCACATGACTGGTATAAGTCTTTGCCAGATAACTCAATAGATTCATGGACGAAATGAAAAATGCTTTTAGATTGCAATATGGGGATAAGACAGATCCCATGTTTCTTTTGTCTGAATTTGAGAATATTAAGAAGAATCCTAATGAATTTGTTCATGACTTCAATACTAGGTTCAATAAGACCTTGAATAGGCTACCTGTAATCTTGAGGCCAAGTGATGTTTCTTGTTTAATAAAATATTCTGATGCTTTTGACAAAAAGGCTGCCTATTATTTAAGGGACAAAAACCTAGGAACTTTAAGGCAAGCCTTCACCATGGCTTTGTAGATTAAAAACAATATCAAAGTATTTGGTAAGCCTCCTAAGAGGGAAGGTATCAATATGATCAATCCAAAGAATCCTCAATCAAGTAAGTATGTGGATCTAGAAGAGGTTGTAAAAACATTGGTGGAGCTGTTAAGGAAATATCCTATAAACTGGCTAGAGCAGAGAAGGGGATTGGATAAGGTTCCCAAGGTCAAGCACAAGCCACAAGGTCAAGAAAGATTTACAAATCATCCCAGAGGTGATAATAGATCAGATGACAGGGGCGAAGGTCTTGTGGGATCAGGAAATAAACATCCCCAACCCCGGGAAAATAGATTGGTGCCTGATCCTTTAGCTACCAGAGTTGCTACTATGGAAGAGGTCCATGATATGGAGTGGTGTGATAGATGTTTCTTTCCCCATTCCCCATGTGATGAAGAAAAAGATGTTGGGGAATATGATGATGCATGCATGATGGATTGCTATGTAAGTTCATAGTAGGGAGCAACCTCAATTGAACTAATAAGTGCCAAAACTACTTTGCTGATTTCTGGGATTGCATTCACCGGGTATTACCTCTTCCTCCCACTCATACTTTTGAAATTGATATGGTACAATATTTTTAGTTTCCTAATAATGATTTTGAGTACTTAAGGGCATTAATGGTTAAAAATTATGTGATGTTGCGAGACTCACAGCACCCTGGATGCAGATCAGGCTTCTAGGTTGATGTTCAGGCATCCAGTGTGATTGCACAACATGGAATCCTTTCTCCAAGTGTGGGACTTGTGAAGATGAGAAAAGATTCTCCAGAGAAGGCTGGTTCCTATTCCTCTGTTCAGATGCATACAAAAAATGCAGAGGGTTTACTAAAACCTAATCTAACTTGCCAAGGAGACAGGGTAAGAAAATGCATAGAATAAAACCTAAACTACAAAGGTGATGCACCGAGGAATATTAGACATTTGTTTTGCAAATTTAACACAGACCACATAAATGCAATACAAACACCATGCACAGGTAACCAAACTGCAATAAGAGATCAAAACGACAGCAATGAATACATGAGAGGGTTGAGAATCAATCACAAACATATATATTATTGCTCAAAAGTCAATACAGTATATTGCAGTGGCCAAGAGGCAAAAGACTGGCATTACAACCTATATGGGAGGTTTGAAAACTCCACAAACTCTCTTGCAAGCGAGGGAAGAAGGGAGGATGCAAAACAAAAAATGTCCGACCTCTTAAAAGGGCTCCTCTTTACAATATATATCAAGAAATGAGAGAGGAGAGAGGGGAAATTTAGAATCTGCTCCAACCACTTCTTGGTAGCATTTAAATCATCTCATTATGATCCAAGCGGTGGATCCTGCAAAATGGCGGGCTGTCTAACAGGAGCGGTGAGCTGTCTGTTGTATTAAAGTTGGTTGTTGAAGCATTACACACATCAGAGACGTTTTCTTAATTTTCTCCCTCCAAACTACACCAAAATGCAAGATTGACCCCAAAATCATGTAGAGAATTTCAACAGCTTTCCGTTGATATAAAGAACGTGCAAATCCGAGCTCTGGATCGAAAGATATGAAGGTCTGAAGATTTAGGGCACAAAACAGGTGAAAACGGATTTTTAAATTTCTTTTCCCGCATTCTGCCATCTGGACGACACGTGGCAGGCTCCACTGAGAAATTCCCTCTCTCCACCTTTTCATGGGTTTTTCTTGTGGGCCCCTTAAACTTGGACACGTGGCACTATTTCATTGGTTTGGATCAGTGCTCGAAAACTCGCCCCTTTGACTTTTGGACCTTTTTCCTTGGCGACATGTGTCATGCTGTGATTTGTCCACGGGCCTGCTGATTTTCATGTCCACCACATCCTTTTGTCCCAAATGTCCCAGTGCTTCATGGGCTGAAATCCTCCGATCTGCCCGAAATGGGCTTCCTCGTCCCTTTTCTACCGGTGACACGTGGCGTGATCTGATTGGCTTTCGGCTCCTTTGGCTATCCGCGTCCCGCGCGTCCCTTTGTCCCACTTGTCCTTGTCTTTGCAGCTTTCTGTTTCACCGAACTAGCGCCGCATCCTTCACGTCCAAATGTCCTGAGGCGAGTTAGCCATTTTTCTTCTCCTTCACCAACCGGCTTTCCGTGTCCCTCGCGTCCCGACGGCCCGATTGTCCCAGTGCTTCGCGGGCCGCCTGGAGGCGTTTCGGCCGAACCGCGCCTTGGTGTCCCGAACGTCCCAAATATTTCTAGGACAAGGACTTAGCCGATTTTCACAATTTTTTTGGTCCAGGCTTATTTTCTGCAACTTCTCGCATTCTCTCAGAGCTCGTTCTTTTTCAGCCTGGGACTTGAGAATCCTGATGTATGTTATCAATTCAACCCTGGGGGTGAAGTTGGATAACAATTTGGCGACTCAGCGGGGTCATCTGCCTGCTAGATGAAAAGACCAGTTGCCTTTTTGTGATCCATTGGGCATGGAGTCATAAACAATGACCTGAAATGAGCCTGATACTGCAACTCCCTCCATGAGAGCACGCTGAACTGTAAAAACTCAAACTAGGAGTGACAAAACCTGTGCCAAAGCACTTAGGGAAACTGAAACCTAACTACAACAAGACAATGTGCATACGCACTTAGAGGAATTGAAATCTAGACTAATATTTACAAGGGTGAACCTTTTATTTTCAGTAGCAATGTTTGAGATAGATTCCATTTACTGGAATCTACAGTTCTTCACCGTCCAATGAGGCCAATTGGAAAGCATTGTTGCTCTTACACTTTGTGACCATGTATGGGCCACTCCAAATAGCATCAAATTTTGAATGCCTTCCCGGTTTTTCTCTGTCCGCATCCCATTTCAACACTAGATCTCCAACTTGAAAAGATCTATCCTTGGCCTTTCTATCGAAGGTTTTCTTGATCAAAGCTTGATCCTTTTCCATTGCTTGGGATGCCTGATTTCTGATCTCTTGTAGCTCCATCAACTCTACATATCTCACCTCCATGGGCTCAAATTCAAGTAACTCCAGCTACTTCATGAGTTCCAATGTTGGTAACTCAAGTGACATGGGCAAGATTGCCTCTCTTCCATAGACAAGCCTGAATGGAGAGTTACCTGTGGATCTTTTGGGAGTGATCCTATCAGCCCATAAGGCTGATTTCAGCTTGGTGTGCCAAGACTTCTGATTCTCATCAAGAGTTCTCCTAATGATCCTTAACAATTTCTTGTTTGTAGACTTGGCCTGGCCATTACCCTGAGGGTAATAGTTTGATGAAGTGCTCAGGTAAATACCATTCTTGATGGCCCACTCAGTCACCTTAGATCCAATGAATGCCAATGCATTATCAGAGATTATTGTGGCAGGTACACCAAATCTGGTTGTTATTCCCTCATAAAAGTCTAGGATGCTAGACTCATTTGCCTCTTTGAGTGCTACTGCTTCTGTCCATTTGGTGAAGTAGTCGGTGGCTGTCAAAATCCATTTATGCCCTTGGCTTGAATTAGGGTTAATGACTCCAATGAAATCCAAACCCCATTGCATGAATGGCTGGTCAACTGAGATTGGATGCAATGGAAGGGTAGAAAACTTCTCTTTTCCTGTGAAGAATGCACAATTCTTACACCTCTTGATCCATGCATAGCAATCACTGAAGATTTTAGGCCAATAATAACCAGCCTTCATGATTTTTAGAGCTGTCACTCTTGGTGCAAAATGGCCACCAGCTGGTCCACCATGAAACTCTTCCAACACCCTTTGAATCTGATCTATGCTAATGCATCTCAGCAGCACTCCATTCACGTCTTTCTTGAACAAAACTCCATCAACAATGGCATACGGAACAGCCTGCAACCTGAAGTGTCTCCTTTGGGTCTTGTTCATCTCTAGGGGGCACTGCCTAGTACCTAGGAAGTGCATAATATCTTGGGTCCAGCAAGGAGTGGGGGAAGCATCATCTTCTTCTTGATTGCCACTTGGCTCATGACTATCCTGGACTGTCAAAACAACCTCTTCTTCGTTGCATACTTCCTTTGCTTCCCAAAAGCAGCTGCTCACACAGATCCTTTCCTCTTACCACTTGGTGATCTTGATATCAATGTCATACTCCATGACATGGGTGATCCAACCTGCCCTTTTCTCATTCAAATCCTTGTTGAGGAGGAAGTCTTTAACTCCAGCATGTGAGACCAGCAACTGGACCTTGTTGTTTGAGACTAAATGCTTGAATTTCTTCAAGCTTCTGATTACTGCAAGTACATGCTTTTCAATAAAAGAGTACCTCACCTCGCAGTCGTCTAGGCTCTGGCTGAAAAAGGCAATCGGCTGCTCATCATTATCTTTGTTCTGCTGTACCAGAATGGTAGAGATAGTGTCATCACCTCCAAATGCATAGAGGATGAAATCCTTGGAGAAGTCTGGGTTAATGAGAGTTGGTGCTTGAGAGATAGCTTCTTTGATTGCCTCAAAACTCTCCTTGCCTTCTGCTGTCCACTTAAAAGCCATGCTCTTCTTTAACATTTTGGTGATGGGCTTGACAAGGGCTGCAAAATCTGGGATAAACCTGTGGACAAAATTGATCCTTCCCAAGAAGCTTTGAAGAGCCTTCTTGTGACTTGGCAATGGCAGTGCTCTTATGGCTTCAACTCTCTCTGGGTCAATTGCCAGTCCCTCTTTCGAGACAATATGGCCAAGGAGCTTTCCTTCATGTGCAAGAAAGATGCACTTCTTGGGGTTCAAAGACACTCCGAACTTTCTACACCTCTGAAACACTTGCCTGAGGTGAAAGAGATGGTCTGCTGCATTCTTAGAGAATACAGTGATGTCATCAAGGTATATCAACACTATCTTGTTGATCAAGCCCTTGAACACCATGTCCATTGCCCTTTGAAAGGTAGCACTAGCATTGGATAGCCCAAATGGCATCTTCTTGTAAGCATACGTGCCCCATTTAGTTGTGAAGGCTGTCTTGAATTGGTCCTCTTCTTTTACCATCACCTGATTATACCTTGAGTAGCCATCTAGGAGAGAGAATCTCTCTGAACCGGATACTACTTGCAATATTTGCTCCATGGAAGGGAGTGGATAATGATCCTTGAGAGATGCCCTATTGAGGTCTCGGAAGTCCACACACAACCTGATTTCTCCGCTCTTCTTCCTGACCGGAACCAAGTTAGCAACCCAGCTTGAGTGCTTGATCGGGAATATAATGCTTGCCTCTATTAGCTTATTTAGCTCTTTCTTCATCAGAGGCTCAATGTGAGGGTTGACTGGTCTCTACTTCTGCCTGATGGGCTTAGCATCTGGATCCAATTCTATGGTATGTTGTGCCAAATTTGGATTGAATCCTCTCAAGTCTTCATAGCTCCAAGCGAAGACATCTGGAAATTCTTGGCAAAGCTGAACAAAATCAGATTTCTCTTGTGAGGTACTTACTTTGCCAATCTGCAATGTTTTGCCTTCTTCCACTAAAATAGGCTCTGAATCCTCACCCTTTACTTGAATGTTTTCCTTCTCCTTCCGGAACTGATCATTCGGGTTGAAGATTGACTCCAAGGTTATGAGGCCTTTTGGTAATTTGTTAGTTCTCAACTGCACCACTTGGTCACCATACTGCTGATGCAACTTGTCTTGATTCCTGGCAGAGAACTCAGCTTCTTCTTGTAGGAAATTGACGATTTTCTGGTCATTCTCAAACACTTTCCAACTGACATTGTTATCCGGCACTGAAGGCCTCACAATCACGTGGATGTTTGGCTATACCTTGTCTTGTTGAATGCTTTTCGTAATGTCAAAGGCTGCCCCTACTGCTGCAAGCCTGTCAGCAGCTTGATTCTCTTTCCTGGGAATGGATTCGATGCCAAAACCTTCAAAATCTTCCATGAGGTCCCACACCCTGTTCTTGTAGCACCTGAGTAGATCATTCTTGGTAGCATGCCGTCCCTTGACCTGATTTACAATCAATTCACTGTCCCCAAAGACTTGCAGATTCTTTATTTTTCTCTTGATTGCCCAATGCATCCCTTGCACCAAGGCTTCATATTCAGCAGTGTTATTGGAGCATGCAAATTGAAATCTAAAAGCTGAATAGTACTTTATTCCTTGGGGTGAAACAAGCATGGCTCCACCTCTTGCACCTTGCCTACTCCTTGATCTGTCAAGAAACAAACCATATACCTCGTTGTCATCATTATGGCTTGGCTTGGTGATGCTAGGAACAGGTTGATTTTCTTCGTGTATACAATAGACTCCCAGCTCAGATTCTTCTACTTCTTGATAGGGATCAAAAGCATGTATCTTGTTTGCCCATTCATCAAGAGTTAGGTCCGGGATACTTCCAACCTTGGTGTCAGCCTCATCAGTACTAGGGTGATCTTCTTGATCAAATGCTGAGCAATTGGCATTAATCTGACTTGGGGTGTAAGGCTCAATATGGAAGTTTGCAATGGGTTCGGATCTGATTGTGGCCTTAGTTCCATACCTTGTTCTAAACAGCATGTGAGACCAATCAGCAGACAAATACCCTCCAATCTTGGCTGTGAAGTCCCTTGACAAGCAAAGGGCAAAGAGTGGTGGAAGGTCTATGATTGATACATCTTGTAAGACAACAACATTTGGACATGCATGCAAGGTAAGACTCAAGTTTTTAATCACTCCAACTATTGCTATTGCTGTCCCATCCAATTACACTACTCCTTTAGATATTACTTCATATTCGAGACCCAGCTGATCAACTATTTGCTTGCGCATCACGGAGCTACTTGCCCCGGAATCAATCATGCAATTATGTACTAGTTTATCCCCAATGATTAATGAAACATAGAAAGGAGGGGGCTTCAACATTTTACCTTGTTGTCCTCCATGACTTCCTTCAGGCTGGGCAGCATTTGTAAGCACTTTGTCTTGCATCTGAACCCGCTGATTCAAAGTTGTCCAATCCTTCATGGCAGCTTGCAGCAGATCTCTTTGGCCTGGGATAGATAGGGATTCCCACATTGATATGTTAACGTTTGTCTTCTTCATCTGATCAATGATACTGAATGGTGATGAAGAATCTCTCTGCTGTCCTTTGGTTTGCACGTTTACTCCTTGCACGTGGTGGCAAAAATACAGTGCATTTGAGTTGGCCTAGGGGCTGTTCTTGGCTGCCCTTGTGTATTTGAAACTGGACTCTGCTTGCCAATCATTTGTGGAGCCGTGGAAGGTGGTGGATTGGTGGGCTAATGGCTGTTCTTCACCCAGATTTCTCCTTTTTGACCTTGTGTTGGCTGCAACACCTTGAGAAACTGCCTGATTCATGCCACAGAAATCTTCTGCTTGCCAGTTCACCAATGTAGTGTCATTTGGGGCTGATTGCTGTTGGAATGTTTCTGGTTGTTGGCTATTTCCTTGACTGCCCTCGCCCTCCACACCGGTAGTTGTCACCATTAGTGCTTGATTGAGAGCACCATTGAAGCACATGGATTGGTTGTGAGGCTCGTTGCATGGAAAACACCAATCATATTCCTAAGCAATGTTGTTCTGTGTTGGCACTAATGCCTTAGAGGCAGATATGGCATTTGGATTATAGGGCTGGAATGGTCTATTGGCAGGAGGCCTTACTTGGCTTTGATTTTGATTCATATTTGCAGTTGGATTAGGTGGTCTTTGTGGTTGGTATGGCTGCCTATTAGGCTGAGCTTGAGGTTGATAAGAAGGTCTGAAACCTTGGGCTTGCTGCCTCTTAATAGTAACCAGCTCATTTCCCAAATTTTGCAACTATTTCATGACCTCTTGGAGTTCATTTGAAGCACTTGGAGATGAAGTGGAAGCTTCATTCGAACTCTGATTTCTAGGAGTGGGAACAGGAGCCAAAGTGGGTGCTTGACTAGTGCTTGGATTTTCTAAGTTTGGATACAAGGGCATAGGAGGCCTAGGAGCCAGTTTACCAGCTTGAATAAGACAGTTTTTGGCTCTAATGGCAATGCTATAAGCCATAGGGATTGTTGTGCCTCCCATGGACTGAATTAACATAGAAATATCAGAATTCAAAGCTTTAAGGTAATATAGAAAAGCACCTCCTGCTGTTGGCCTGACTGCCACTGGAATCCTATCCCAAGACCTTTGAAATCTGAAGTTGAAGTCAGTCAGCTGCTCGTTGGGGGCTCTCTTGATAGTTGTCAACTACTCCAAAAGAGACAAGTTGTCTCCCTTCTCTCCAAATTGCTCGTGAAGTGCAATGCACAGCTGATTCCAGTTTGTAATAGAACCAGCCCCAAGGCTCCTAAACCATTGCAATGCTTTACCCTTGAATGAAGATGCCAGTAATTTGACAGCCACTTGCATTTCATCGATTTCATGGATTGCACAAAGGTTAGCAATATCTTTAACATGATCACCTGGAGTAGTCTGATTTTCTCCAGTGAAGTAGGGAATGTTCTTCAAGGCTGCAATAGGAACTGGATGTTGTGCATTGAGAGCAAGTGGGCTGCTGCCTGTGAAGTTGACGTAGGGGTTGTTCTGAGCCATTCTGATTGGTCTTAAAACCCTTGTATATTGAAAGAAAGGCCTGTCAGGTGGAGGAGTTGAGAGAGTTCTGTTTGGTGGAGATGGAGACCTTTGAATCCTTCTTCCTCTTTTCCTTCTTCTCGGAGATAACTGTAGGTATTCAAACAACACCTCTTCTTCTCCGACTCTTGACCTTGTGGTGATTCTTCTCATGAGTTTTCAGGCCTGCACTGCTGAAACTAGTTGATTCTTCCCCTTGGAGTCACCAGATATGCAAATAATAGCTCTTATAAGCAAGAAAACTGCAGCAGATGCATATCAACTTTGCTGCAATAAAAATGAGACCTCTAGTGTCCCACCGGCATGCCAAAACTGTTGTTGCAGACTCACAGCACCCCTGGATGTAGATCAGGCTTCTAGGTTGATGTTCAGGCATCCAGTGTGATTGCACAACATGGAATCCTTTCTCCAAGTGTGGGACTTGTGAAGATGAGAAAAGATTCTCCAGAGAAGGTTGGTTCCTATTCCTCTGTTCAGATGCATACAAAAAATGCAGAGGGTTTACTAAAACCTAATCTAACTTGCCAAGGAGACAGGGTAAGAAAATGCATAGAATAAAACCTAAACTACAAAGGTGATGCACCGAGGAATATTAGACATTTGTTTTGCAAATTTAACACAGACCACATAAATGCAATACAAACACCATGCACAGGTAACCAAACTGCAATAAGAGATCAAAACGACAGCAATGAATACATGAGAGGGTTGAGAATCAATCACAAACATATATATTATTGCTCAAAAGTCAATACAGTATATTGCAGTGGCCAAGAGGCAAAATACTGGCATTACAACCTATATGGGAGGTTTGAAAACTCCACAAACTCTCTTGCAAGTGAGGGAAGAAGGGAGGATGCAAAACAAAAAAATGTCCGACCTCTTAAAAGGGCTCCTCTTTACAATATATATCAAGAAATGAGAGAGGAGAGAGGGGAAATTCAGAATCTGCTCCAACCACTTCTTGGTAGCATTTAAATCATCTCATTATGATCCAAGCGGTGGATCCTGGCAAAACGGCGGGCTGTCTAACAGGAGCGGCGAGCTGTCTGCTGTATTAAAGTTGGTTGTTGAAGCATTACATGCGTCAGAGACATTTTCTTAATTTTATCCCTCCAAACTGCACCAAAATGCAAGATTGACCCTAGAATCATGTAGAGAATTTCAACAGATTTCCGTTGATATAAAGAACATGCAAATCCGAGCTCTGGATCGAAAGATATGAAGGTCTGAAGATTTAGGGCACAAAACAGTGAAAACGGATTTTAAATTTTTTTTCCCACATTCTACCATCCGACGACACGTGGCGTGCTCCAATCACGGCCGAGCAATTCCCTCTCTCCACCTTTTCATGGGTTTTTCTTGTGGGCCCCTTAAACTTGGACATGTGGCACTATTTCATTGGTTTGGATCAGTGCTTGAAAACTCACCCCTTTGACTTTTGGACCTTTTTCCTTGGCGACACGTGTCATGCTATGATTTGTCCACGGGCCTGCCGGATTTTCGCGTCCACCGCGTCCTTTTGTCCCAAATGTCCCAGTGCTTTGCGGGCTGAAATCCTCTCGATCCGCCCGAAATGGGCTTCCTCATCCCTTTTCTACCGGTGACACGTGGCGTGATCTGATTGGCTTTCGCTCCTTCGGCTATCCGCGTCCCGCGCGTCCCTTTGTCCCACTTGTCCTTGTGCTGCAGTTTCCTGTTTCGGCCGAACCGCCAGCCACGCCCTTCGGCCCAAATGTCCTGAGCGCTTAGTCATGTTTTCTTCTCCTTCGGCCAAACCGGCTTTCCGCGTCCTCGCCCCGACGGCCCGATTGTCCCAAAGCTTCGCGGCCACTGGGGCGTTTTGGCCGAACCGTGCCTTGGTGTCCCGAACGTCCCAAATATTTCTAGGACAAGGACTTAGCCGATTTTCACAATTTTTTTGGTCCAGGCTTATTTTCTGCAACTTCTCGCATTCTCTCAGAGCTCGTTCTTTTTCAGCCTGGGACTTGAGAATCCTGATGTATGTTATCAATTCAACCCTGGGGGTGAAGTTGGATAAAAAGATGATGGAGGAATTCCTTCAGAAGAGGACATACAATTGTTAATGAATGTAGTAGTTGCCCAAGAAAAAGAATATAATACAAGAAGAAAAGTTGTCAAAGGGGCAGGGCCTCAGGCCAAACCAAAAATTCCAGTGCTTACCAATATCCCTAAGGAAATTCCTAAAAATATGCATCTGGCAAAGGCCTTGTTTCCCAAAATAAAACTTGTTTTCCTCCCCATGCTCATACTAAGAAGACTCCCATATTATCATATGAAGTTGTGAATCTCCCTTCTAACACTGCCCTACCCAATTATGTTCCTTGTGACATAGCTCAAATCTTGAGTCAGATCAAGGTCATTGTTCCTATTGTTGAATTACTTAGAATCCCTGAGCATAAGAAGAGGGAGTTTGAGTATTTAGGGCTTAAGGAAGAAAAGGTCACCCAGGGTAAAAATGTAAACAATGTAGAGGTTCCTCCTGCCATTGTAGAATTAGAAAAACCACAAGCATTAGAAGAATTGGGTGAAACACCTGAGGTTTATTTGGGAACTTCTTTGGTTGAGTCTCAGCTGAATATGGATCCATTTTTCACTACTATGATTACTAAAGACAGTTGTTACATAACCGCATGTTTAACTCAGGAGCTTAATGTAATGTAATGCCTCTGGAGGCCATGAATGAGTTGAATATCAAAGTAAAAACAACTTATGGGAAATGTACTTGCCATGGATTCAAGAGAGGTGCCGTAGTTAAATGTATCAAAGACTTAGTAGTGCAATTGGCAGCTTATCCAGCAAGTACTTAACTTTGAATGTAGTAATTGTGGATTGTCCTGCTAAGTGGGGAATGTTGTTATCTAGAAAATGGGCAGCTAGTGTGGGTGGAAGTGTGCAAATGGACATGTCTTATGACACCATACCAATTAAGGGAAGCCTTTTGAAGTTATATGGTGAAAAGAAAATGTTATATCTCATTGAGGACCCCAACAATGCTTCTTATGAAGTATTGCACATAGACATTAATGTTGATAACTCTGTGAGCTATGTTGTTTTCAAGGAGTATGAAATTGATAAATGTAGATATCCTAAGCAGGTTGATTTTCCTAGGACTTTGATGTTTGATGCAGCCTCGAGAGATGTTGAAAAATTGACCTACGCATAAAGGATAAGCCTAAAAAAATGTGGTTAGATATCGACTTGGATGGAAAAGAGAAACAATCATATGACCATTTGTTAAAAACGTATCATAACTGCTTAGCATGGTCATATCTAGAATCGAAGGCACTTGAAAAATTTCCTTGACTATTTTCTCTAAATCAGGGTGTGCATCATTGTATTGTGTATAGTTTTTTGTTTTTGTTTTGTTTTCATGTTTTTCTGCTTCAGCTTTTTCTAGTCCTTGATAACCAGCTTTTGTTAGTTTCTCACCATCTTGGGGATTTGGTTATTGTTTTTCTGCTCTATAATCTTGTTTTTGACTTTGTTTCCCAATGGATTTTTGGCACATGGTCTGATCTGTTGTTCTTACAGGCGCTCACGGGAGTACCCATCCTCGAGTCGGAGCCGATGTTGGTTCAAAACGCCTCGGTTGCATGGTTTGAAAGTTTTCATTGTCTCCCGTATTGATGCGTGAAAGTTTTTTCCTTCATTTGGTCGTCATGGTCACCCCTTTCCTTTAGTCGATGATCACATTGAGTCCAAATTTTTCTTACCGTTTCTCTGTCCATGAGAAAGAATTTGTAATTTGGGTGTGAATTTGGGTTTCCCCTTCCTTCTATTTTTCCACAGTCATGTTTTCCCTATCAAATTTTGTCCCAACATCTGTGGAAATGTGGTCCTTTCGATTGGATGCAGCCCGACGGGTATTTTTGGTGAAACTTGTCACTTTTGTCACATTTGTAAAAAATACCAAATTGGCCCTGTGGCCCCGATAGTATCTAATTGGTTATTCAACAAATATGAAGCGGTAGGGAAAAAGTCTTACTTTGACCCCGAAGAAGGACATGTGGCAGTTTTTCAAGTTACAAGCAGAGAGGTGGGTCACCGAGCCTTTTGTAATTTTTTTCCTTTTTGTACAAGGGAGAAAAGTTATGAAATAATCCACAACTCCGTTGGGGCCCACATCAAAAGTTAGAAGCAGAGAGGTGGGTCACCGGGGCATTTTGAGACTCTCAAGCCCGCTTCAACTCAAAGCTTGTCCACGTGGAGGGCCTACGCTCATTTGAAAATTTTCCTCTTGGTTTGACCTTTGGAGTTGTGCCAAGGAAACATGTGGAAGCTTCTGCTGAATCCTCTTTGCACTTGGCCGACTTAGACCCACATCACATGAATGTAGACATCCATGCAAGGGAAATCATTTCTCAAGATGTATTCTCGAGGGTGAAAAGGATTACTTGTCAGATCCAAACCATATGGAGCCACCTGAAAATGATTAAAAAGGGGATTTCTCGCATGACATAATGAAATAATGATTAAGAATATCAGTAAAAATTATGATATGGCATCCCAATCATAGTAGAGGGTTTGAGAAATGTGATCAGTTCATGATTCATCCACCTGGCAGCTTTGGGTGTAAATTTGTTAAACATCACTTTTTGAGAAAAATTTGTAACAAGTAAAGGATTTCTCAAATATTCTTCTTTTTGAGGGAAAATTTGGGATGAGTGAGCGAGTGAATTGTATAAATGCAATGAGAATACTCTTGTAAATGGTCGGGGTTTAATTTTTATGAGAAAATTTGAGAAAGCCCATCTTCCTGAGAGACCATCTGAGAAACTTGTTAATTTCTGTGTTTTAGATTTCAATCACATCAAGATGGTTGCAAGTGTACAACCATTGACAAGCTCTGAGATTGTTCAAGAAACTTTCCCCTACTGATGAATCTGATAAATCTTGAATTAATCTGTGTTGATCTTGGGAAAAATTGTGTCTGCTTTTATTTTAGAATGTCTTTCAAATAGTTTTTCTTGTTCCTGTTGCAATCTTATATTAAAATCTCTCCGAATCACACAAGATCTCATCCATGTGTTAGTATTTTGGAATTTGTAATTTCATTATGAGAAGAGCTTTCATCTGGTAATGAAATAAACAATTTAAAATCATTTTACTTCCACTATGTTGATAAATATTGTTTGTAAGCCTATGAGTGTATCTTAGGCATGATGAACTAGGGGTTGTTAATGTTTAATTGAGTCTTTAGCTCAAGCCTTCATGTTGAATTATTAAATATTGTGTGAAAATGTGTAGATCTGGGCCTCCATTGACACACACCTTCTAGTTGAAGGAATATTTTGGCTATTCTAAAGCATTATGTCTGATTATTTTTCCAATTGTTGTAAAGGTTCTCAAAGATCTGGTGAAATCAACTTCATCTTGCTTAATTCCCCACCAAAAATTTCAAATAACCATGAATCCTACCTAAGTACCCCTATTTGTGTTGTGTATCCACAAATGAACAAATTCTACTACCAAAATATATAGAAGAAAGCAGGTTTTAAGTGTCTTTAGTAACCCGAACCTTGTTTAGAAAATATCTCCATTCTTTAGAAGTGACAACTCATGAGAGTTAAATTGTGGTGTATTGATCATATTTTCTCAAGGTTCCCTTGAAAATTGTGCAAAGAAGGATCTCTTCATGTCCTTCACCAACAAAGGTTACAAAACGGGTCCTCTCACCCTGGTTGAAAGGAATGACCTAAAGTAGTGAGGATAGATCAAATCCTTAATGAAGGTGCTATCCATTTCTCCAACACCTGAGTGACAAAGAGCCAGCTGAATCCCTTCCCTGCTACAAAATGAATTATACCATGGTTTGTCTATCTTTGAGTGTCTTGTTAAATCTGTGATGCTGCTTGGATTCCAAGGGAGAATCAATTTGGATACCAACAAACCCATTTATCATTAATATTAATAAAAAATTTGCTAATTTGTAAGTGATTAAATGATTGTTGTTTTGTAATTGCATTATATTAATGCCATTTTCATAATAATGCCATAATGCACCCTGATATCCCTTGGTGATCCATATACATTTGGAGGGTGTTTTAGGTTTGGAAGAGAATTTGGTGGGTTAAATTCGATTGTGTATATGTTTGCTAGGAATTAAGCCCATTCTATTGATTTTTTTTTCATAACAAAGCCACCACATCCCAAAAGATCCCTTGATGTCCCAAGTACATTCGAAGGGTGCTTTAGGTTTGGTGGGAGAATTGGGTAGATTCATTTGGATTGTCCTTGTGTTCATTGGGCAATTGAATTCATTCTATTGATTTCATTTACATTATAATTCCATGATGTCCTTGGATGCCTAGGTACTTTTGGAGGGGTAGTTTAGGTTTGGAGGAGGGTTAGGTACACGATCAACTAGATTGTGTTTTTTTCTTAGGAAAATTAACATGTTATTTTTTTGAGACAATGTTCAATGTTGACAATCTAGATAGTGGCTATTAATTGATGCAATTTAAGATGTCCTGGATAGAGTTGATATTACACAAATGAATTTAGATTACATTATTATATTACTAACTACTTAGTGGCTTCCTCATGGATTACTTTATTATATTACTTGCTACTTAGTGCCTTAAATCAAATTGAAGTGGGTCTATTTCAGCATAACACAACACAAATAAATATTCCCAAACTTTCTTATTTTTATTTATAAATAATTTTTCAAATAAATTATAGTTATAAGATACACTCAATCTTACACCACCTTTTCCAATACTATTCCACATAAATCATTACATTCATATTTACTTTCACTATACTTTATTATCTTTGCATAACTCACTTATAATAATCCTAGTTTGTGGTATAAATATCCATACATTACATTCTATGAAGTGACACATCTATAGTACATTAAGAGTCTTCATGTTACCTTACCTTTGATTTTCACTCTTGGATTAAAGGGAAAAAACGTCATTATGCTAGATGAGTTGACCCCTTATGTACTTGTGTTATGAAAGGTGTCTCCTTGCCACTTATCTTTCCCCGAATAACATCATTGTTATTTTCTTTAAATAATCCATCACATCATATTTTATCCCATGTTCTCTCTCACAGGTACTAAGAAATTCCTCCAATTATCTCTCAATTTGACATCCGTTGCTTTCTCGTGTGGATTCCTCACAGCATCTCTTATTATTCCCATAATCATGTATATTTCTATTTTTTTCCACATGTGGTATGAAATCATCCATATTTGGGGAAGTGGTTCTTCTTGTCTTGGGCGGGTCAATTCAAAATTATCTACTTGGGGTGCTTGTTGTTACTCGTTGTATGAAAAGGTGAGTGTAATAAACTGTGAATATATAGAGGTTTTTATTATTTGATGTAGTAGTGGTAAATCTCAACAACATAAAATCAATCAACAATTCACAACCCTTTGGAGTGGAGGATTCATTCCAATTTATATCATTACAAACCGTCATTTCATCTCCCCTTGCATGAAATTTTACCTTTCCTCATCGCTTTTGACCTTCAATATTCCTATGCTACAAAAGTAAGTCTTTTCCTTATTGTGAAACATGACTCTTACAATCTTGATTTTGAAGGTCACTTAAGTGAATAAGACAAAATAGGGAAAAAGTACATTCTTAATGGAAAATTAGAATATGGAGAGAGAAGAATGAGAGAGATAGAGATAGAGAGAGAATATTTGACTAATCTAATGAAGATGAAGCCTTCTGATGGAATTTTGAGGAAATGTTTCATGAATGAGAGTCTTGACCTCTGACCACCTATTGCACTAAAACACTATGATTTTATATGCTTCCTCCTTCTGTGAGATGTAAGAACACTCCAAAATACTGAATGAGTGTTTAGAAACATTTTTGTGAGACATTGCAAAGTGAACTGGATGAATACTGGAAATTAATCATGATGATCCTCTCCTATCCTATTTCTCATGAACATTTCCTTAATGACTTGAATTTTGATGTTCTTGATTGCACCTATTTCTTAAGTGACCATTTTTGGAATCCATCCTAGTTGTAATTTCTCCCTCTAATGAGATGGAGAAACATTCCAAGGAATTGAATAAGTGTTGAAGAATATTGTTATGATATCAACACTTTGTGATGGGAGCATGATAATCTCTTCTAATTACAAGGGAGGATTCAAGATGTAAGAATCACTTTCTTACTTTGCTAGGATGTTGCAATTCACCCTAGTGATCATAAATCAATTTTATGATGTTTAAACTTCTTGATGCTTGTATTTCACTCACTGAAATGGATCCTTACTTAGTAAATAAATTATTACTCCTTGATTGAGATTCCTATCCTATTTGAATGTGAGATGGAATGTCCAGAGCCGAATCTACAGGGAGAACAGGAGCAGAACCTAGCGAAGGAGCACGTGATCGTGGAGCCCATTGGAAACAGGGAAAAGGATGGGAGACCAAGCATGTGGGAGGAAATTTGGGGGAAATTAGGTTCCAGGTGTCTCAAAAAATCTGGAACCGGTTAAAGAAAAAGGTAATCTTTCCCTCAAAATTCTGACTCTTTGTTGGCTAGAACTAAAGTTTCCATGGAAGGAGCACTCTTTGCAAAATGTATGGGCTCTAGACCAAATATAGATTATTTTAGAGGCTAAAAAGAGACGCTAGGTGGCTAATGGTTCCATTGAAATCTCAACTTATGCTAATGGGTATTTCTAGCTATCCTTCCTAGTAAGAACATGTGGCGAAAATTTTGGCAGAAGGTCCATGGTTCATTGGAAAATCTCATATAACTATTCAGAAATGGGAGCTAACCTTCAATCCTTACGGGAATCCTGTTATGGAGTTCCCGATATGGGTCAACCTTCCGGGCTTACCATTGGAATTATGGGAACCGAGAGGTCCTTTTTGGTATAGCAAAAATTCTGGGAAAACCTATTGCCCTGGATCCGTAACTAAAGCAAAAACTAGACTCACTCATGCCAGATTCTATGTGAATATGAGCCAAGAGTCATGTTTGGAAAGTAATATTAAGCTTATGACCCCTGAGGGGGATTGGGTGCAACAGTGTTTTGATTATGATCCTACCCCCTTTGCATGTAAAAATTGCAAGTTGGTGGGTCATGATCAACGCTCTTGTCCAAACCTCAAAAAGAAGAAGCCTGAAGCAAAAGCTATGCCTCAAAATATGGTGAATGAAAAAGAGGTGAAGGAATGGAAAAGGATTGGGAAGAATGGAAGGGTTGTTGAAATCAAGGAACATGAGGTTCTCTAGTCAGATCCTGAAGTAGAGCCTTTGAACCTACTTATCAAAACCAGAGAGGAAGGAGTGGGAACTAGTACTCAACAACAAAGAAGTACCAATAAAGAAACCAAAGAAAAGGAAGATGAGCTTGTTCGTCAGGTGTTGGAAGAAGAAATCAAGATTCAGAGGATAGGGAAAGCATAGATATGGAAGACAACAAACTAGCTCTGATAGTTGTTGATGGACTATCATTGGACGAAGTATCATCTATAGGGTAGAGCTCTTTTGCACAAAGAAGAGAAGAAGATTTAACAATGTCAAATGGGTTCGGATCCTAACAAATTTTGTAGTTGATACCTATGAGGTGATAGGATCTCCAAAGACACTGTGAGTAAATCCAAACCTGTCACTTGTAGTAGCTCAAGAGCTGACTTTGGAAAATATTCCAGCCAAAAGGGTAGGAAAAGTAATAAGGAAGTAAGGGAGACAAGTTCAAGAAAGGAAGTGGATGCAGGTATTTAGAAAAACTCTGGGGAATCTATTTCCCCATAATAAGAAGTGTTAAATGATTCTTCTCTCCTGGAACATTAGGGGGTTGAATAACCCCAACAAACATAGAATAGCGAAGGATCTTAGAGTGAAAAATAAACCGGATATTTTCATGATTCAAGAAACTAAAATGAGTATGGAAAGATTTAGAGAAGTGGGAAGGTCTATTTGGAAAGATAGTTGTTGGGAAGGGTGCAGTTCGTTAGGTGCTTCTGGAGGGGTTGTCACGCTATGGGATCCCAACATTGTGCATGGTATTCCTATTCTCTCGGCTCCGGGGCATGTGGCTATGTGTTTTATGAATTTGACCTCTAAGAAATCCTGGTATGTATCCAACATTTATGCTCCTAACCTAGTAAGTGAGAGAAGAAAATTGTGGCAAGATCTCTCTAATTTCAGGAATTTATTCAAAGATAAAGACTAGATTATTGGAGGAGACTTCAACTCCCCCTTTCTCTGGGGAAAAAAGGGGGCAACACTTCCTATACTTGAGAGTATGGAGGACCTTGCTGATTTCCTTAACAATAATGGTTTGGTGGATTTGGAATTGGAAGGTTCAAAGTACACCTGGGCTAATAGGAGAGTTGGGACTGAGCTCATCCAAATCAGACTTGATAGGTTTGTTGTAAGTCATCTCTGTATGATCAATCAAATCTACTCCCTGAAGTCTCTCCCCAGAATTGGTTCTGATCATAACCCTATCCTCCTTAATCTTGGTTTAAATCTGGTCAAGAAAGCAAGACCCTTCAAATTTGAAAAGATTTGGTTAGATCACCCTGACCTTTTCAATAAAATCCAAGAGTGGTGGAATATCGGGTCTTTGGGGTAGCCAGTTATAGACTCAGTTACAAATTAAAGTATCTCAAAGGTTGCCTCAAAAAGTGGAACAAAGAGGTCTTTGGTAACATCTTCCAGGAAAAAAGTAGATTGGCTGAAGATTTAAGGAATATTGAGGAACTTATTGATCTTGATGGTCTCAACCCGGTGCTCAAGGAGCAGGAACAAAATCTTCTGGTTGAGTATCATGATATTCTGGCAAAGGAAGAAGTCTATTGGAAGCAATAGTCGAGAGTGAAATGGCTTAAGGAGGGGGACAAGAATACCAAATTCTTCCACTTCTCAGCCACCTCCCGAAAAAACCTCCTCAAGATAAATGAAATTAAGAATGAGAATGGTGAGATCCTCTTGGAGAGCAAGGAAATAAACCAAGTCATCATAAACTACTTCAAGGATCTTTTTCAGCAAGGTCAGGGGATTGAAGAGTAGAATCAAAACAATATCCTGAACCTGTTCCAGAAATTCATCTCCCTGGAAGAAAATCATGAGCTCTTAAGGATCCCTTCTGAGGAGGAAATCAGATTTGTGGTCTTTGATATGGAACCTGAAAGTCACCTGGCCTGATGGTTTTTAGGCTTTCTTTTACAAAATTTTGGAAGGTGATTAAGAAAGAAGTCATTGAAATGGTCCAAGATTTCTTCAATAATGGGAAGCTCCTTAGCCAGCTTAATAATACTTTCTTGGTCCTTATTTCAAAATTATAGGGGCCAATGAAGTTAAATATTTTAGACCGATCAGCCTCTGTAACACGAGTTATAAAATCCTGACTAAAATCTTAGTTGGCAGAATCAGATTGGTTCTCGACCATTTTATTTCTAAAAATCAAGGTGCCTTTGTCCCGGGAAGGTAGATTATAATGTATATTGTGATTCAGAAGCCATCCATTCCATTGTCAATTCTAATAGATCAACTATGTTCCTTAAGTTAGACATGCACAAGGCCTATGACAAAATTACATGGTCTTTCCTTGGGGCCATCCTGAATAAAGTGGGCTTTGATAATACTCTAGTTAGAATGATTATGACCTGTATATCTACTACTAGTTATTCGGTCTTGGTCAATGGTAGTCTGGAGGGCTTCTTCAAAGCTGGTAGGGGATTGAGACAAGGTGATCCCCTATCTCCTTTCCTCTATGTTATAATGGTTGAATCTTTGAGTAGAATCTGCAAACAGGCTTTACTTTCTAGGAGTATTTAGGGAATCAAGATTTCTAATGGTCTCCCTCCGATCTACCTCAATCAATTTGTTGATGATAACTTCCTGATGGGAAAGGCCTCTGTACAAGAAGCCACCAACTTCAAATCTATTCTCATGGACTATGAGTCGGTCTCGGGGTAGATGGTTAATTTTCTCAAAAGTGTGGTTTTCTTTATTAATGTGGATAAACAAGTCCAATTAAGGCTTGCTCACATTTTGGGTTGCAAAATCAAGTGTTTTCCATATTCTTATTTAGGAATGCCTCTAATCCACAAAAATCCTGACATCTCTGTTTGGAATGCCTTGTTGGAAAGAGTTAATAAGAAACTTTCTTCCTGAAAGGCCTCCTCCTCTCTCAGGTGGGTAAGATCCAACTCCTTATGAGCTCTCTTCAAGGAGTCCCATTTTCATTATGTCTCTCTTCAAGCTCCCACCAAAATAATTGATGCTTTGGAAAAAATTTAGAAGAGATTTCTCTGGGCTGGGGCCTCGAAAAAGTTTAAATTCCCTCTGGTGGCCTGGGAGAAGGTCACTAGGCCAAAGATGTGTGGTGGTCTGGGTCTGAAAAGTATACCTATCATGAACAAAGCTTTGGTTGCTAAAGCTTGGCTGGAGAATTGCTAGAGAGGAAGGATTATGGATTGATATAATAAAAAAGAAATATATGCGAATTTAGGTAGAATTGACTCATTCTTCTCTCATGAAAATCTCCCTAGAGGATCCTTCTTCTGGAATTCTCTGTTGGATTTGAAATATATCCTCTCAAAGGGATCCCTATGGGAGATTGGTAAGGGGAACATGATCATATTTTGGTGGGATAATTGGATAGAAGAATCCCCTTTAGCTGATCAGGAAATTTGGAAGGAGGTGGCTCAATTCTATGAGGAGAATGGTAAAATATGGATAAGAGATTTCTAGAGTCATGATGATGAGGTCCAATGGGAAACCATAGTTCCCCCTGGTTATGATGGTGATATCAAACCCTTTCAAGATCTCAATAAGAAACTTAGGGAATTCCACATCCCCATATTCCAAACCAAGGAGGATTCCATCATTTGGAAAGAGGAAGACTCAGAAATTATTCTATTAAATCAGCCTATAGCTTACATTTCAAGAAATATTTTCAAAAAGAGTATTGGGGTAAGTTATGGATCAAGGACTTGATCCCTAAGATCAATATTTTTTATTGGCTGGCTGCTCAAAATAGAATCCTGACTATTGAAAATCTTATAAAAAGAGGAATGCAGATCCCTAATAGGTGCACACTTTGTCAGAGAGGGGAAGAGAATGTGAATCATCTTTTTTTACATTGTCCTTTCTCTAAAGGTGTCTTCTCACTGATTTCAGAACTTTTCAACATGCAATGGATTATGCCTTCGAATATGGAGGATTGTTGCACTCAATGGGAGAGCCCATTTAGGTTTCCTTATCTAGCCTGGGCCTAGAAGATTTCTCTTGCCTCATCTCTTATGGGGTTGTGGAAAATAAGGAATGATAGTGTTTTTAGAGATCAAAAACCTCTGATTGTGGTGGCTAAAAGGAAAATCCTTGCAGCCATTAAGGAAAATCTCAAACTGTTTAAAGGTAAAACAAAAAATCCTGTCAAAATGGGAGCAGGAAGTCCTGGATAATTTCACCTATAGTCAGGTCAAGAAAAAAATCCCTGGTAAGAATGTAAACTGGATTAGACCTATGGGAAATACGATCAAGATCAATTTTGATGGGGCCTCAAAGGGGAACCCTGGTCAAGCTGGGGGTGGGGGTATCTTAAGGAATAGTGAGGGTGATTGGTTGTTCATCTATGTTGGTCCCCTGGGAAAGCAGACTAATAACATGGCTGAAGCTAGAGCCCTCCTTTGGGGTATTTTGGTCACTAAGGAAAAAGGCCTTAAGGACATTCAGATTGAAGGTGATTCCTTAATTGTTATAAATTCTCTTCTCAATAGGAGTAAGATCAATTGGTCGTTAAAAAATATCATTCAAGATATCAAGGAATTGCTAAAGTTTTTTGACAAGATATCTATCAATCATACTTTGAGGTAGGGAAATAAATGTGTGGACAAGATGGCCAACGTGGGAGTCCTTAGTAATGAGTACAAAATTTGGTGCAAAGGGGAGAGATTACCCTCTAATATTAATGATGAAATTATTAAGGATAAAGGCGCTAGGATTAATGATGCCGAGCACGTGAGGGGGAAAGTATTTCAGGTACCAAGATAGCTTATACAAAAATCATTGTTCTAGTTCGAACTTTGATAGGGAGAACAATTTGTGGATTGTGAAAAGTTTTTCTTTGGAATGACAACCTTGACAAAGTGCAGATGGGTGGCGACAGGATTCGCGTGGAACCCACTAGTCAAAACATGGAAGAGAGAAACAAGGATCTGTGGAACAAGCTTAAAGTTGGTGGATTTAGTAATTTTATTGCTAAATTACATGGCCATGACCCTGCTCTGTCCAAGGACTTTGGCCTAGCTTGGAAAGAGGGGTTTTTACTATCCGTGGTGTGGAGGTTGAGGTCTCGGAGTCCAATATTGCCAGGGTGACTGATATGAAGATGGATGGGTTAAAAATATACAAGGAAAGAACCCGTAGAGACCTCGAGATTGAGTGATTTTTTGTTGGCAAGGAGACTTGTTTCTTCTTCACTTGATGGTATTGCTTGATCGTGTATTCCTGAGTCTGGAAGGATGTTTGCCTTCAAGTTATGAAATATATTATGCTGGAGGGTAAGTATAGAAAAATCTATACCCATCACATGACCTTCCTCAACATGTTCCATCACAAGTTTATGGTCAGTATTCCCTTTTTCCTGGCTACCTCTCTTTCAAATTCATTGATGGATTTCCAGAATAAGAAAGCTGAGCTGCCCCTTCATGAGGGCCTGATTCTTCTTTTGGTTGAGAATGGCAAGCCGGTTCTGGATCATCCTTTGATTACGCCCTGAGAGGAGCAAGACGAGGAAGATGACATTACTCTTGGTGGAGTGTCTTACTAAAATGAAAGAGGGTAAAGGTACCCCAGGGGGGATGAAAAAGATAGAGACAAAAATGAGGGAGGTGGTGGGGAAGCCAGTGCTTCCAGGAAGAATGAATGTGTGGGTGACCCCATTATTTTTGAAGAATGGAGCAGGAAGATGGTGTATTTAGAGGGGGTCCTTAAAGCTATGGAGGACATGAATGAGGGGAAAAGGGAGTCCATCTTGAACATCATCAACATTTCAAAGAAGATGGTCACGGATCAGGTCCAGATAAAACACAAAATGAAGGAGCTGGAGACTCAGGTCAAAGTGTTACTTGACAGAGTGGAGGAGATCGAAGGGGAAAATAAAAGGAGGAGATTCAACCTTCACATTAGCAGCTCGGAGGAGGAGTAGGTGGTGGTTGGTTTTGGACTCCTGGTCGGTTGTTGCTGGTATGGGGCCTCTGGGGGTTTTTTTTTTTTGTCGTGGAGGCTTTGTTGGTCTCTAAACTTTGTGTGGACTACGGGCGAACTGTGGTGCCCTATTTTTTCTAGGTCTTTTTTTTTCCTTTTGGGGTCCAGATCCTGCATTGTAAGAGTTAAGCTTGTTTAACTCATTTTTCTGGGACCCCTTTCTAGGTTTTTCTTTCTTTTGTTTCTTGTAGTGTTCCTCTCTTTTGTTTTTCGACCTCAGAATCCTCACTTTCTTGCTCATATGCCTCTCATGGGAATATATGACTTTTTGATCCTTCACACATGATGGTCCTAAATGCCTTCTTAACTTGACTAAATCATTCGACATCTTCCTTAAAGAGAAATGGAATAATCATGATATGTTGATCCTCAACTTACTCCATTATCTTCTCATTTCACCTTTGAATCTGATGACACCCTTTTTCACTTCACAATTCACTTCCCTGACCAAGATGTCACCTGAGTGGAAACATGCTTATAGTATATGGACACATTTTTGCTCAATTTGCTCCTCGTGGAAATGGATTTCCTTCTCTAGATAGAAGGATTGATCCTGAATGGAAATTGAGGATGAATCACATGTTTTTGACCTCCACGCTACACCAAAACACCGCAAATGCCACTTCGTGATTTGCAAGATGTGATCTTATCACTAAGCATTGATTAAGTGTTTAGAAACATTGTTAAAAATTATGCATTTTTGTGAGCTTGAGGTAATTGTCACCATACCTCATGGCGAGCTTATCTTTTCATGATCATGATGACCACTTCGTTGATGGCTTGAATTATGATGGAGTTATTGATGTTTCATGTCCTTTGCAGACCTCATGATGGTATTGATTTCACTTGGTGTCCAAGTGATTGTTTTTCACACACACAATGAGTCACTTTGATCCAATTCTCATCACAATGTGATTCATATGATGATCCTCACCTTTTGGGAGAGGGTTAGTGACAATGATGTATCCTTCATGATGGAAAATTACTTATGATGACTCTCTTCCACCATAATTAGGATGATCTGAACATCCAACCCTTTGTAATAAATTTTTCCACGTATAAATAACCTATGGATTAATTCTTAGGGAGCACGAGGAAGTTTATTTCTTGTTTGGACCACAAGACACCTTCCTAGATTTTCGACAATGGAAAAAATCAATGAGATAAACAAAATGAGAGTTGCCACAATTTTCTAAGCTCAATTCCAAGACTTATTATTTTTAGGAGGTCCTATTTAAGACTGCTATTTTTAGGAGGTCTTGATGTTTCCTATTCATTCGGAGTGTCACCGATTCCAAAAATTACTATTTTTAGAAACTCGTAGCTCTAAGTACTTGTTATTTTTAGAAAGGAGACTTGTAGCTATCATATTGAGATGAAACTGGTCTCAAAAGTTTTGTGATTTTTAAGGATGCTCTGCTATGACTTTCAAATAATTTTCTCATTTGGATTGGTGGGAAAATGAGAATTTCATTGAAGGGGAATACTACTGAGAAAAAAGAGTTCTCCATGTCTCCAAAAATCAACCACCTTATTATGAAAAAAATGGCTGTGATGAAATAAGATTTTTTGAAGAACATTCGCTCCAAGTTTTAAATGATTTCTCCTGTAGGATCTCTATAGAAATAAAAAATCAACTTATTGTAATTTTTATACAATGGTATGACATCCATTAATGGAGGTTGGGATATATTTCAACAACACCTTGAATTTCTAAAATATGGCTAAGTTCTTGGGAGATGAAAGTTGAAATTTTCATGTATTTTCCTTAACACGTCTATGAGTTTTTGACCCATCCGGGACCCTAGTTAGTTAACCAAAGTTAGAGAATATTTCACAAGAGGGGTGAGGTAAAAATTTTGTGTCCCCTCTGCCCCTTCTTTCCCTCGAGGATAGTTGGACACAAAAGTGTGACTTGGGAGCATGAGGGGCTAAGAAATAAAGTCTGAGGGCCGAATAAGGGTCGTAAGGAGGTCTAGGAGCTGCATGCATGCCTTGGTTACATTTTCTTGTCCCCCTTGTCCCTTGGGGATATATGAAATATAGGGGACACTAGGGACACCAAAGTAAGACTTCAGAGTAGGAGGGAGGTTACACTTTGGTATCCCCATTGGCCCCCTTGCACTGTGGGGGGTAGAGGGGACACTGGCACACCTAGGGAGCCAAAGTATGAATCAAAGAGGAGGTTGAGGTCACACTTTGGTGGCCCTTTTGTCCTCATTTTACCTTAGGGGATATAGGTGACACATGAGTGTCCAAAGTGCAACTTTCCCATTCTTGGAAATCCAATTTTGCCCCGATGTCTAAATTTGGACATCAAATTTGATTTTTTCACCACAGAGCTTAGGAAAATGGTTTGGGGTCAAATTTTATATGATTTTGACTCAAAAAAATATTTTAATATCAATACAATTATCCCAAAAATCTAATTCTTCCTGCAACTCAAAATTTAGGTCCTATTTCACTTTGAACTTAGAGGGGAAGCTACAAAGTTTTGAAATACCTTAGGAATTACTTGAGCCTTGGATAAAATATGATGTTTCCACCTTGTATAGTATTCCCATAGATTTATTATGCCTATTTTTATTCTTAACTCATTCGATAACTGTTGGAATCATCTAGGGAGTCAGGTTTCACCAAGAGCCTTCATTTTCCACTCCCCGAAAACCCGATCTTGAGCAAATTGTTCCTGAATATGATTTTATTTCCTAAATATTCCTAAATTACTTCTAACATCTTCAATACTCTCCAAAACCATCCTAAGATGATTTAGGTCTTCCTTGAACATTGCTAGAGGGTGTTTAATTGGATTCGTAATGGCCAAAATGGGTTTTTAGGTCTCCAAAGGAAGTTATCTCTCATCGAAACTTACTGAGTTCATAAACCATCTTGAGTAATAATCCTTGCATAGTGGAAAAAACTGAAACCTTTTTAGCACTTTCCTTTGAGCTAGAGTGATGGGTATACTAAGGACAAGATGGCCAAAGGAAGGATGCACAATGATTGGGAAGCCTAGTTTTCAATTAGGGGCTAAGTTGTCATGCTTCAAAATTTTCAATTTTCATGCTAGTTATTTTACATGACAACAGATGGCTCTAGATTAGGGGCATTGGAATATAATGGGAAATAAATTACCTTAGACATATCATGGGTAGCTAGACAAGTGGTTTTTCCATTGGGTTATAAAGTCATTACATCGAAAAACAAGAGAAGCTAAAAACACAACCAAGAAACGAACACTACTAGCACATGAAAAGGAAAGGAAACACAAGACAAAAAGGGAAACATAAAAAAAAAGGTAAGCCTTGAAAACAAATCCTAAATCACCTATGTTACATATGGGGATGAACCACTTTCACTATATCACCAATTATAACTGAATGCTTACCCGTATACGAGTATCATTGAGTGCTTTTATTTTGCAAATCCATTGACAGGATCACTAAAATATGACCCCTTTCTTAATTTCTTGAGAAATTTTGCATGATTTTATTTTCAATTAAGGATCCATTAAGTTAGTTCATTCTCTTTATTGATTTGACATCTTGCTTCCTTTTGTTCATTCATTTCCAAATTCATTCCATTTACTGATTTTCCTTCAATGCTACAAGGATGAGTCTTGATCATATTAGGCCTATGATATTTGATAGAATTTTTTTATTCATTTGTCTTCTTCTTCTTCATGACCACCATTTCCATGAGTTGGTTCTCGAATATTCATTGGGGGTTTCAACACTATCACAAGCCTCATGTTGTTCCATGTTTCTCATTACTCCAAGCAATATTCTTTCATGCACGCCGAATCTTTCTTGAGTTGTTTCTTACTATGATGTTTCTTACATAATGATTTATCCTCTTGAAATGAAAATGGGTAAAAGGTCATATATGAAGAATTAAAAACATCACCTTCTCCATCTTGTCCATTTTGAGCTTCAAAATCTATCTTCATAACAAAATCCTCTTTTTCTTTAGTGGAGCCCACCTCACAAAATTAAAGAGTATTCTTGTTCACATATCCCTCACTAAGAAGGTTTTCATCTTGAACATAATCAACCTTGGGAAAATAAAGCACTATCTCTTCTATCTTTTTTTGTTGAGAAAGTATCCATCTTCATGAAAGGGGAATGAGTGCAAGGTTGGGGATGAAATATATGGATTGTAATTTTCCCAATCTTGACCACCGAGAACTATGGAGTACATTTCCATGATGAATTCATTTTATCCTTGAGTAGACTCAACTTCAATAAGCTGAAGCATTTTTTCATTCATGAATTCCTTGTTGCAAGAATCATTCTCTCCTAGTGGGAAGGAGAAATATTCGTATTCACACTCATACTCATCGATAAAATATTCATGATGAGTTTGAACATGATTAGAAAATAGGGATTACCTCCCAATAAATTGTTTGGTATCATTTTTCATTCATGACCCACACTATTCACCACTTTATGATTGCTTTTCTATGTCAATGTTTTCATGACCATCGTCACCACCCAATAGAGAAACTATGTTCATGCTCACATCTAGTGGGAAGTACATGATTTCAAGTTTTGATTTCGTTAAATCATCATAATTATTTTTGATGGTCTCCTTCATACTTGGATACTCTTCCATGAACATGGGTATCTCATCACATTCCTCTGAAGATATGAAGAAGTGATAATGCCTTGAATATTAAAATAGAATATCTTCCCTTGGGTCATCTGGTCTTTGAATGGTGTATTTCATTTTTCTGATGGAAAGGTTCTTCTTCATATTAGCATTGAATGGAATGGTGGCATATGACCAATCCATCTAAATGTTTACAGGGTTGCTAGATGTTGTGGAAAAACCCTAGAAATTGGTTTTCGTAGGGTTGCTAGATGTTCATTGACCTTCGCCTTTAATCACCTTTGTTTTGAACTAATTTTATAGATGTCTCCTATAACCTACAATGAAATATATATCCTACAAAACCCCAAAACACATAAAATCCTAAAAATAAAAGATGTAAATGGGGATTCATACTGATCTCGGTGGTTACCTAACTGAGTGAACTTACAATCCAGGCATTGCACTACATTTCAAACTCCATGTATTTTTGCATGCGGGTGTGTAGAATCATGCCCTAGGTGGCTTTTATGCAAGATGTACTTGATAGCAATAAAAATAGATGTAGATTATGTAAAGAGATGTGTGCATGGAAAAATAAACTTCCCTCCTATGAAGTGTATGCGAAGAATGTAGTACCTTGTTCCTTGAATGGATTCTACATGGATGATTTTCTACTCTTAGAATACCTTTGGATGCAACCTTAGGTGATGGTAATAGATGCTTAGAGCTTGGTCTTTTATTATGGTCACAAAGATTTGTATTTATATGATTCCCTTGTTGGAATTTCGTAATTAACCACTAAAAGGCCAACCACCAAGAAAACAAGATGCATAACAGTTAGAAAAGACCCAAAATATGTGATCAAGATAAAAAGATGTCAGGGGTGCCCAGAGGAGACAAGGGCGTTGATGTCCTGGTTGGGTACTAACATCCAAACTTAGAGAAACTGAAGTATCAAAATTCATATTGGGAAATAGGGTAAGAAAGGCCAAAGACAAAATAAGAAAGAAAGAAAAAAGGCCAAATACAGTGGTCAATTTTTACTTTTCTCGCTCAGAATCATATGAATGAAAGTATGTGATTAAGACCTAGAAATGTACCCAAGTGTGTGATTTTGTGTATACATTTTCCCCACTTTATCTTGTTGAGAAAAAGCTCATTAAAATAAAGTAGATAAGAGATGCGTACCTGATAACCATGTAGATCGATGGTGAAAGCATGTTGCGAGACAATAAAAAGCATGGAGTGAGTAACATGAAGTGTAGAAGCTAGAGTAAGGGGAAGTGAAAATGACCCCGTGGGTGAAGCGTATCGATGCGTTGTGTTATACTTGATATCATTGTCATGCTCGATGTTAGTGTAAGGATACTTATTGTTACGTATTAAGGATAAACCTATAAAAGAAGAGTGAAGAAGTAGTCAAATAGGTTTATAGAATTTTTTTGATCAAGATATGTAGAAAGTGTGTAAAAAGTATGTAAAAATGTGAAAAGGAACATGTGCACCTAATCCTGAAGAGTGAAAAAGATAGAAAAGTGTATTGAAATGCTTGATGAAGAGTGAGTTTTTAGGTAATGTCACTCCAAGTGTGATTTTTTGGGGCGATCTCATGCCATGATAGAATAAGTGTAGAGAGAAATGTCTAGTTTTATTCTCCATCCTTTGACTGCTTCCCGAAATTTATACACCACCGCAGATGGCGTGATCCTGTCTTGCTCAAGTTTGATCTAAGGAAAAAAAATGGAAATAGAATACATTCTACTTGCTGGAGGACTGTGCCTATATTATAAAACTGCTCAAAAAGTGTGTAACTTACCCCTCGTCATAGGTGCCCAGGAAAGGTCAGAAACACCTAGATACCCATGTCTATTTCTGGGCGCTAGTGTCTATGCTGAAACAAGGACCCAAGTCAGAATATGATCCCATTATGTAATTGTATATTGTGATGTTTTTGTACTATATAGGTATGCACCGTGACTATGTGATGATGTATGGGGTGAGTGATTCACCCAATAGATACCCCCTTGTTTGGGGTGCATGTGACAATGTCGATAGGAGGATGTGGCCCAAAAGAGGACGTGATGTTGAACCGATATTATTTGACGCTGAAATGATACCGGTTTATAGGAGGGAATATGCTTGGTAGAAAACACGGAACATGCAAAAATGTCTAGGAAATAAGTGTTAGTACAAACAAGACAAATATGCACATATAAGACAATGTGTAAGCTAGTAAGAAGGAAAACAATGTAGACCGCGAAAAGTGGGTTACAAACATGGGACATTGCTCACAATGTCACAAGATAATCAAGCCCAAAGAATCTAAAAGGATACAAGCAAAGGAACATACAAGACAAAGGGAAAATCCCACAAATAATGGTATAGAATAGAAGACAATGGGAAACAATAACAAGTAATTAGACAACCATGATGGCAAATAGTTCTTGTAAAGAAAATGTTGCACATGAAGCACCCATTAGTATGTTATAAAGATAAAATGTATGTCAAATAATTTATAGATTGATATGAATCAATGTGCTAGGAAGAGTAGAAAGTAATAAATAATGGAGCAATAACACATGCCTAGTGTATGAAAATAAATGCTCCTGTGATCTGTGATGGGACCGATAAGAGGTACAACACCAAACATCCATGATGTGTGTAATGATCTATGTAAATTTTATAGTCACAACTAGAAAGTAAGTGAATGTGCATGTGTGTATGATAAAGATAATGACATACAAAATATTATTCTAATATAGTAATCAAAGTGTACATGCGAGTAGAAGTAAGGAGGAACAATGTGTAACCAAGATATGCAATATGCTATGAATGTGAATGGAATGGAATGAAAAGTGAATTTGATAGGAGAAATGTTCCCCCGAGCAGAGGTGAATGAGAATGAGTGAAATGAGGTTCATTTATAAAAGACCCTCGACGATTAAGAATGAACAATAGAACAAGAGTCCATCATCGGGAAATGGGTTTGATAGTACATGCGAGAAAGATAGATAATGAAGTACAACATGTAGAGAGTGAGTGATGAGAGGATCATTTTGTTATAGATCCCTCAACAAATATGTAAGAACCTTGAGAACTTGAGTGTTTCATCGGGAAGTGTGCTATGATGAATGTGTGCTAGAAAGATGTGTTGAAAATGTGCCAAGTGTGAAATGTGTAGTGTTTATGATGTGAGGTTCATGAATGTAGTAAGCCCTTAATAGTAAAGTGTGAACCACAAAAATAGAGTGCACCATCGGTAATGACAATACAAGTGTATCAGGTTTTAGAATTATGCTAAGAAATATGACATATGAAGCACATAACATAATAGTGGTAATGAGAGACATGTGATATTGCTAGGGGGGAGAATAAGCATGATGCCCCCTAAGTGTGTCAATGACATATATTTATGTGGTGACGTAAGAGGTACCATGCCATTGTGGGAGAGCATCATCTGTATCATGATAAGAGAGAGGGCCAACACAATGGTAGGAAGAAGAAACAGTAGGACCATCACATGGTGGCGGAGTTTGAAATGGGTCTTAAGGATCAAAATAAGGAGTAGTTTATTTGAAAAAAATGATTGGCTGCTGAAGTGGTGGATTATTGGGTAACACTTTAGGAGACTCACTAAGAGGAGGTTTTGAACTAATGTTTAGAGGAGCTTTATTAGGTTGACTTGATAGTGCCTTGGATGACTTGAGATGAGGCCGATTGGGAATGATTTTTAGAGGAAGTTAGTTAAGTTGAGTAGATTGCATAGAGACACTTGAGTGATATAAGAAGAAACCTTAGAAGTGATGGCATGATGATCATTAGACATAGATGAATCAGATTTAGGAACCCATTGAGATGAAAATATTAGAGATGACCATGTAATAGAACGTTGTGTAGTGAATGAGATAAAACATTGATGCTCAAGATGTTTTATTCTTTGTTTTAAATCATAGAAATCATTGTCATTATATCCATTGATTCAATGATAAGCAAAAAATGGGAGACCTTGATATTTGACCAGCCGATAAGGAGGATAACAATGAGTAGATGGAAAGTTGATTAATTGATGAGTGAGGAGCTATGGAATAATATCTTGTTTCTTAGCATTGATATCAAACTTGAGAGGCATGGGGAGCGACAAGATTTGAGGTTCACTGATATGAGCACATGTAGAAGACATAGAATGAGGATGAGAAGAAGAACTAAGCATGAGCCTAAGAAGCATCCTTAAGATGTTGGATTTTAGATTTAAGAGATGTGATCATGGATTCCATAGCCTAAAATTTATCTTGAAATAAAGAATGTAAAGCTTGAATGGATTTGTAAATATATTGATTGGAATTAGGACCAAGAGAGTCATTAGAAAGATGATCAAATATAACATTGACTTGTGAAGGTAACATGTTGATAGGGAGATACATAGTGTCTAGGGTTTTTGGAGAGAATATTTACAAGATGGGTTCATTTGAAGAAATTGAAGTAATGATTTTTGAAAAACCTTATGATCCATGAGAGAAGAAAAATGAAGATTCAAGAGTGTTCGAATGAGACTGGTTCACAAAATGATTTAACAAAAATTAACTTTTTGTAAAACCCTAATAGGATATTTTAGAGTCACATGCAATAATATAGCAAAGAAGTACAAAATGTGACACAAGAAATAAAAAAGATAATTTAAAACCCTAAGTGCAAGAAAGAGGAGAAAAGACTTAGCTGATTTGTAATAAATCTAGAGGTGTGCAAAGCTGAAAAATTGTTGGAACTAGAACATAGAGTGTCGTAACCGAACCCAAAAATTACAGGAGGCCGACTAGGGTGGTTGGACTAGTACTCGGGGTGCTTACGTGCTAGAGACCCTAATCGGGCACAAGGGTATGCAAAAACCTCATAAACTATTTTTCGCAGGGTCACTAGATGTTCGCTGACCTTCACCTTTGATCAACATTGAGTCGCACTAAGTTCATAGATGTCACCCAGTAACTCTGTAATGAAAGAGATATCCTACAAAACCCCAAAAAAATCAAATACTAAACAATAAAATATGCAAATGGGGAGTCTGACTAACCATGGAGGTCACTTGACTAAGTGAACTTAAGATCCAAGTGCTACACTACATTTCAAACTCCATGTAGTTCTGTGTGTGTGTGTGTAGAATCATGCCCTAAGTGGCTCTTGTGTAAGATGCACTTGATAGCAAGCAATAACTAGATGTAGAATATGTAAATATATGTGTGCATGGTAAGCTAAAGTTCCTCTTCTATGAAGTGTACGTAGAGGAATGCAATCCCTTGTCGCTTAAATGGATGCCGATGGATGCTTTGATGCTCTTAGAATGGCTTTGGATGTAACCTTACGTGATGGTAATAGATTCTTAGAGATTGGTCCTTTATTATGATCACATAGCTTTGTATTTATAAGATTTCTTTGTTTGAATTTCGTAATTAACCACTAAAAGGCCGACCAACAAGAAAATAATATGCCCAACAAATAGAAAATACCCAAAAGATGCGAGCAAGATACAAAGAGGATAGGGGCACCCAGAGGGGATGAGGGTGCCTTGACGCTAGCGTCCTAGCTAGGATCTGGTGTCCAAACTTAGAGAAGATGAAGTATCAAAATCCATACTAGGAAATACGGTGCGTAAGGCCAAAGAGAGAATAAGAAAGCAAGCAAAAAGGCCAAAGACAACAGACAATTAGTATTTTTCTCACTCAGGAATCATATGAATGCAAGTATGTGATTAAGACCTAGAAATTTACCCAAGTGCGTGATTTTGTTTCTACATCGGGGTGTTCCTATGATCTGATTCCTATTCTTATTTTGATGCGATGCATGTTAGTCAATTTCCTTATTAAATGAAGTCAAGTCATTAACTAAATTTTACATTAATGGATCAACTCTTTCATCTTGAAATTCTTAGAATTATCCTTCATCAATGGTTCTTGATATTTTTGACAAAATAAGATCACCTCCACATCAATGGTAAGTTATTGAACATTGTCCAATTTATTTGGTTGCACTCTCCGTAGTATGAAAGCAACTACGAGAAACTCGAGCATTCATAAAGAACCTTTTCGATTCTCTACATTAGGGTGAGAATTAGTAGGAATCTTGTTGATAGACTTATTGAACTTCACTAAAAATTATATGAGCTCTTGTAATTATTTAATCATCTCTGATTAAGTTGAGCAAGGAGGTATGAGAATCCTCTGCGGTCTTGACTATTTCATTTAAAATTGGTTTTAATATCACCCAATTAGTAATTGAGCATGATGAAAAGTACTAAAACCATTCCATCGCAACATCTTATAATGATTCCATGAATAACCACATGAAAAAATATTCATGTTGTACTCAAGTGTATCCTCATTTACCTTCTCCCTTAAAATCCCAAGCACACCGGCCTATCAACAAACCTTACTGGTGCTCACCCAAGGCGTGTCTGAGTCTTTGAGCCCTCCTTTATGTGAGCTTCATAAGAATGATTTTCCATTAATGGAGGAATGTTGCAGAATATAAATAAAAACATTTACTCTAACACAAAAGTAAAGATGCTAGATCTAAGCATAAATGCACCATGATATAAATGTAAACATTGCAATAACATAAGAGAACCAGATCTGTACCATGAGTAATATGAAATACACTAGGGTTTGAACCCATGAACATAGATATTCATAAAAACCCTTCATATATTGATTAAAAAGTGTTTACAGTAGCCATATTACATCAAAAAGGTCATAACAAACTGAATAGATCAAGATAATAGCATCCTATAACTAGAAACCCTATATTACCCCCTAGAGCCATTACATATTTATCACCATGAAACTTACATTACATACCCACTCAACCTCTACACGTACCCTCTACTCTCTATGCTAATAATACCCTTGTCTAGATCCAAATGCTTCCTTAAATAGGATAGAACTTGTCTAACCATCATTTTAAAAGCAGGCCTACATGGCAAATGTCATCATATCTTGTATACTCAAGTGTCCAAGCCATGCAGATGCCAACTAGCCATAACAACCTCCACTTTCAAACTCAACCATAAATATTCCATGGAATATTATTTTCTTGAGCCTCAAGTCTCCATGTAACAACCTTGTCATCATTATGCTTATCCGCAACTTCACGTGTTTTGCATGTGATGCCCTTTAACTAAAATATGGCTAAGTCCTTAAACCCTTAAACCATTTTCCATCTCCCACATGCCAACCTACCTCTCCTTACATTCTTTCACCCATGTGATTTCCTCCATATTACCTTTTGCGCATGCTCATCCTTTTCTTTAGGAATTAGTCATTTTCTGGGTTCAACATCACCCCACACTAAACGTGTTTTTGTCCTTAGAAACAATCTATCCTCTAACAATCAAAGAATAAAGAATGGAAGAAAAGAATAATCTATACCCGACTTGCACCAAAGAATAAAATAATTTTACTAATGCTGCATAAGGATTGGGAAGTATTTTTTCAGGATTCTTCAATTTTATTCCATGCATCCACCTCACTCTGTGCTTGTTGAAATAAATCCCCTATTAGTGCGCTAACTTCATCAAATGATAATTCTTCACCCTTAGCCTTAAATGTATCAACAATGTTCTCCATCTACTTGCTAAGGTCGCTCAACACGTCCATCCTTCACATGACATGGGGATATAATTCCTTTACTTTATTTTTAATTGAGACCCTTAGGTCCTCAATTGACTTAGAATTCTTCTTGACCTCCACTATGATCTTGTCCCATTCTGCCATGTTATTCTTGTTCTTCTCCTGGAACTCCTTTAGGTCCACCTCATGGGTAAAAACTAATATACCTGCAACCCTATCCTTGTCTCCATAGTTTTCATAGACATCTTTGGCCATGTGCACCACGGTTTTAACTAAGGAAAGGAGATTGGAGTACTTGAGTAATGGTCTCCTCGATCTCAAACTTCTCCTATTCCTTTTATCATTCCAAAACTTCCTCTACCGATTCCAAAGTAAAGTAGTTGCTTCTCCATTGTGATCACACACGTCAAATCCTCCAGGCAGAGAAAAGATGACTCATACTTTTTCTCAGGAGGGGCCAAATCTAGGCATGCTAGAATGATGGAGTCTAAGATAGTCTCCACCTTCTTGTATGCCTCACACACTTTCACCTTCTCCTCTCTCAACTTAGCCTTCAGCTGCGCAATTATGGACTCCTTCCCTTTTATCTCCCTGTCTCTCTCGATTATCTCCTTATTATTTTCTTCCAATTATTCCTCCAGGATTTGATTATGTTATTCCTCCCGAATAACCATGCCTCTACTTCTACTGATACCTTCTTGAGCACGTTATAGGCTTGATCATTAATTAGCCACTGAGTATCCACAATAGGATTCACCTCATTAGGGTTCTATGTCTCTATTATTGCATCTGCGCCAACTTTGAACTCGGGCTCATCAACATGGGACTCAAAATTCCATGACAACATCTTCCTTGTGCATGTGTATGAGCTATATTTCTCAAAATATGACCAAAAAAAGAGTTGGTTTGTGGGCACTGTGCTCTGGAAGCATGCACATAGGAACTTGTTAGGGTCATTGACATAAGTCATGTGTCCTTGCACTATTGTCATGCTTTTGCCACTGGTGCACACTAATTTTGGGAAGCCAACCACTAGAATATTCTCCTTTTCCATGATCTCTTCCACCTCTCTTAATATATCTTCAGTGTTATGCTCCACTTCATGCTCCACTAAGTTTTGAATGATGTCTGCCACTTCCCTTTCCATATTTTCCTCCAACTGTACTTTGACTAGGTGTGGGGTATTCTACACATTCGTCCCTATTCTTCTTCAATTCCTCCCACATTATGAGTACCCTCCTCATAATCATTCTGCTCCTCATCGATTCATGTATATCATGCACATTGGGACTCTTTCCTTCCTCGTGCCCTTCATTCTCTTCCTCGAGTCACCATCATTCATGCTTTCCGTCTCCTCAAAGTATGACCTTTGTGCCATCTTCTAATTCTTCTTCGCCTGTGGTTCCTCTATCACAAGGGACATCTCCTTCTTAAGTAACTTCTCCTTCATGGGGATTTCTTCCTCTGAGTGTAAGTACTTGTGCCCACGCCTGACTCTTGTGCTTCCATGGTCTGAACTATACGCGCACTTGGCACCCTACTTGCTGGAGTTTCTTCCTTTCTCTCTTCTTCGGCACCACCTTCTTTCTTCTAGTGGGGTCTTCTGGGATGGATACATCATCCTCAACATATATGCCCTTTTCAAACTTGGGCCTTAGGTGTACATAGACCCTTGCTTTGTTTTCTTTCCTGTAATAGGTATTGACACAAATTTTACCATATGTACGTCATGAGAGACATACTTCTCCACATAGGCATGCTTCTTAGGATACACTAAGGTTTGGTGCAACGCGTAGTGATCCTGATCTACCTCACTTAGATAAAATCTAAGTTTTTTGGCCTCCTTGAACATATTAACCGTGCTTTGAAAGTATTGCGCTGTGAAGGAAAAGGGTAGCTTACACCATGGGATTTTTGTGCCATCTGTTAAAGTGAATCTACCTATGCAGAAGTCTGGTATACTGTGAACTCAACCTCACCATCCACCAAGGTGGTAGTTTCTCAAGGATTCTCCATTCTACCCCAAATGCATCGCACATTCTCTTATACCACTTCTCCAAATGCGCTTTATATGGAGCAATCATTATATCACAAGTGTATGATTTGAACCTCTTAGTGGGGAAGGGTTCTCATTAGGGTATTCCCATACTTATCTATTCAGCCCATCGGCATTCCAATCTATGAAAACACAAAGGCAAGAAGGATGTTACCATACATGATCTTATCCTCATCGTGCATGGTATTTATGATCTCCTCCGCAATGAAGGATGAGAGGTTGTAGATTGTTCCTTATGAAATTTTCTTGCAAACGTACAACCACCTCTTGTCCACTTGTGTCCACTGCTCTTGTCCATTCAACTTAGTGAGCAAGTGTGTGGCCATCTTCATTATTGGGTTAGTGATCTTGGTGATATCAAAGTAGCACGAACCCTTTTTGTATTCATATTTTGTGGTTGTTTCCTTAATGGCGTCCTTGTCACCCAAGTCATCCTCCAGTGATTCTCCAAAGATAGATAATCCCAATGTATTTAGAGATCAACTGAGTAGTTAAGTACATTATCCTTCCCGCAAAGTAAAAATATTCCTCATGCATGCATGACATCAACCACTGGTATAATATTTTGGGTTTGTAGAAATATGGCAACTCATAGAGTTGTAAAAGTCCATCCTTCTCCAATGTGGTCTTCAAAGAATCATCATACACAAGTTTTTCATCATGTGTCTTTCTCCATTTGGACGAACTATCTCCAATGACATATCCTTCTCTATGGTATCTATCATGTGGTTATAATCATTGATAACCATCTTGCACATGTGATAAACCCATTCCATCCCCATCAAAATTCCATCTAGGTACTACATCTCTGCGTACCACTCCTTATTAAAACTTGTCAATACAATGGGTTTTACCTTGCCCTTGCCCCTTCCCTTCTTTGGTGAAACATTCGATCCCTTTCTTGGTACCATTTTTCTCATCAGGTCCTTGTAAATTCTTCTTTACCTTGTGTGTTAACACTAATATATCCCTCACCTCCACTCCTTATGTGAAATTTCTTCAAAACCCATGCCCTAACTTTGAAAACCCTAACATGGAAAACTTTTCTTCCATAAGACAATGTAAAAATTCACAGAATCTAAAAACAACCTCCTTTATGCACACCTATGTACTTTGTTCCACTTTGGTTCCTAAATCTACCAACATTTCCACTTCACACACAAATATTAACAAATTCTTCACAAGAATGGCCTAGTTCATAAGATTTCTTCAACAAAAGACACAAGGTAAAAAGAATAACTCTCCTTGACCTTCTATTTATAGCTTTTTACACTTTCCCACATTAAATCCCATGCCAACTAGATCATGTAATCATATTAGATTTGGATTTTTCCAATGCCATCCTCCCATGTGTTTTGTCTAGCACTTTTCCTTTGCATGCCAACCTTACACAAAACTCCCATAACCTTCTAGCTTGTAACACTTCATCAACCACCAATTCTTATGTGCTCTCATAGCGCCAAAGTCAAATTTCCTCTGTGTCTTAAGCCAAGTTCTTTCTGCAATCTACCTCAGGTTTGTTCTGTGCTCTTATCCTTTTATGTGGTCTTGTTATAAATATTTTGACACCAATCCTCCCCCATGATCACTTTTACCACATGTGCTCCTCTCGAAACCACGAGCTTTTGAATTTCTCATCCAGTGCCTTCAATAAATATCACTCCTAAGACTTGCTTCTTACCACACTATTCACCGCAACTCTTCTTTCCCCCTCCACCCCACACTAAAATGATGTGTGGTCCTCTCGTGCATGGAAACCCTTTAAATATTAACTAGCTACCGACGCACAAGCGTGCCACAACAATAAACAAGGAGACAAAGAAAAGTGACAATGAAAGGAAATACATAAAATGTAACATTCCCATTTTAAGACTTTAGAAACAAGGTATTTTTTTAATAATGTTCTTTGTTCTAAATAATCATAATTTAGAACACACATTCCATGCCAATCAATCTCATAACAGATAACCATATGCAGCTGTAATGACTTGGTGTAACACCGATCTCTCATTTCATGACTCGGTGAAACACCGATCTCTCATGTTAACTCATTGAATTGTATACTAGGTATACTTGGTTCTCATACCCTTTTCGGGGTGTTAAGTGTTATGTTTAAGAGGCCTATTTGAATACTTGTTACCAATATTCATATGAAATATCACTTCTTAAAACTAGGTGACGTAGGACAACATAACCAATAGCTTGCGATACTTTGGCCAAAGATTTACAACATATTGTTCATGTTAATATTCCTAGATGACATACTCATCGAATGGAATATGTCCTTCACCCCACTTCATCTGTTATCTAGAATGGTCTTCACTGACTCTTGTCAGTCCACTTGTTCAAGGTTAAACCCTAACCAAGGTTAGCAACATAGTCTAGGGTAGAAGGCTACTTGTGGTGACTAAGGGTACATAGACATACTCAATCAACCTAAGTTGATTGCGTGTGTCTAGTTATCCTAAGTCATTGTGAGTTTTCCCAACACTAGATCATACTTCCAACCTAACCTAGGGTATAACTAAGATCAAGTCCTAGTTTATGTAGATCTAGTTGAATCAACTCTGAAGGGTGTTGCAACATGTCAACTACAACATAGTATCCTCATGAAGACCTAAGTCTTCATAGAGGTATGGTACTACAGTTGGCATGTGCCAACATTCGATAGAGTCATCCCCTCTAGATGTACATACCCAAGAAAGAAGTTAATTACTTAATTATTTTCCTTAATTAAAGTCTAATTACAGCAGCCATGCTGAATTCCTAGTTTCATTAACCATTAAGGTTGCCAACAATAAATGAATTGTAAATGCTTTATAGAAACATCAAGATTGCCTTTTATTCATTAACTTCCAAATTTAGGATACAATTTACAAACAAAAACAACATACTAACAATATGGTTCACTTACTTAACTTAACCATGACTTAACTTGTTTAAGTTCCGAATCAGATTCTTTTTAATAGACTTCATTGAAATGAAGTCTACTATTTTATATTTGTATATACCTATTTCAGTTTAAGGTACAAGTCAAGAGTAAGTACCTCTTCCTCTTTCCAAGATGACATTAGGTTTAAATTCCCAAGGATTCTAAAAAAGTGATTATCATTTTGGAAACAATTGTCTTTCTTGTTCTTATTAAGATTTAGGGTTCATTGTAACCTCTTAACATTATACAAGTTTTCATAATGGATTTTCTCTTCCATTTACATCATTTTAAATAACCATAGATATTTAATTAAATGATCAGCCATGAATGCCAACTGGATAAGTTGCATTTAAATAAAGGGATAGGTATCTAATTCCCTTACCACCTAGTTCATTTTATTTCAACCCAAAAGGGGTTCAATTCAGAAGTATATAAATAAAAGAACAAAGATAAGCATATCACTAATAATCATTGATTATGTAAAAATGACACATCAAGTACAGATAAACCCACAATATTTTCCATTTCTCAAGGAGGAATTCATACATTACAAGTACCAATACTTCAGACATCCTCGTGTCAAACAACAACAATAAACCCTATAAAATTACAACTTTCCCTTCCAAAAATACATTTAAATAATGAATCATATTTCCCATAAGAGATCCAGTCTTTTGGTAAACAAAAGTAACATCATAAAAGATCTTGTCTCCCTTTTACCACTTACAAAGTCCATCTGCAAAATTTTCTAGCATGGGTCAGTTTGGTGAACTGAGCATGATAAGCACTAAGCATTAAAACGATATGCTTTCAACTAATGTTTCATAAAAAGAACTCTATTTTCATGAAACAATTAAAGCATTAAAGAAAGACACATCAAAGAAATAACAGACATAAGAGGGAGAAACAAAAGATAATCCATATCCACATTAAGAGAAGATCATGGAGTAATCAAAATCAATGTTCAGCCTATGATTTCATAAAAGAATTATTTCAGATAAGATCACCAACCGCATTTCAACTACTATTATTTATGATTCAAATCTAGATTCATTAACCCAAAAGAAGAAGATACTAACTCTAATAATTCATATAAATAGAATTACCTTAAAGGAACAATGCTTCAAATTACACAACATTAACTTACTCCATCCTAGGATATTTAATGCCAAGCTCAATTAACTTTATGACAAAAATTAGGATGAACCAACAACATCTTAAAGTAAGAGTTTCTTATTTGAGAAACTAAATCCAAGTTCAAAGTCAAACTCTAGCCTAAATTTAGGATTAGCATCAACAGGTTTGACAAAGGATAGATTTAATTTGCATGCACCTGGAATTAGTCACACATCATAACAATTACATCCCTACCAATGTATCAGTCAAGGAGAAGAAAGTAAGGATTTATCCACTAACTACTCACCCTACAAATCCATCAACGTAATACTAACCAAACAGGTCATCTCCATACACAAGAGAAATACAGATGAGAGAAAGAGAGAAAGGATCAACCTATATCTACCTTCCAAGTTTGAAAAGGATGGTATTGAAAATATCTTAACTCAAAAAAGAGAGAAAGGATGAAAACAACTAAAGATGAGATAAGATCTCATTATTCCTTCTTATAAAGAGGTATACATACCAGAATATAAAATAACTGAGATAGATCTAACCAAGAAAAACATTCAACTCCAACAACCACCAAGAACTATTCAATATTACAATCGATATCTACGACTGAACATGAAAGTTAGAAACTAAAAATGAAGTTTTCCCAACATACAAACAATAACATAAAATGAAGTGCAAAAGATACTAAACTCGATAATGTTTATTCCAATGCTTTTAGTTAATAACAGTATTCAAGCCAACAAACCCAACAACAGAACATTAAAATCATTCCAAACATTAGTAGCACCAACTGAGAAGTTCTTCTAGTTTTCCCAAACAAAGAGAGACAAAGTAACATTGAAGTAGATTACCCTTATGCAGCCACACTTTCTTTTCAAAGTGTCAACACACACACACAAACACAACTTACCCATCCCTTGATGGTAAAGTGAAAAAGAACATTAAAACAAGATTAACGGTTGTAAATTCCATTCAAAACAACCCAGATATGCATACTTTAAAATAATCAAAAGAGAAGACTACTAGTTCGGAAGAAGAAACCAACCCAGATTCGACCATAGGGTGAGACAACGAGAAGTGACAAGACCCCAAGTCATGTGCCCAAATTCAAACTCAAAGGAAGAACAACCAAACCAAAAACAATTCAACCCTTTTCCTTAAGATAGACAAGATTGAGCTACACCACAGTTCAACCTAGATATCCCATTCCAATAGTAACAACTGTACATCAAACTTAAATGAAAAGAACCAGTTAATCCCAACAAGATGAACTGATAAGGTGGCTCATAAGCACTCAAACTCACTTCAGGAGGATGTAAATACATTCATTATACCTTTACATAGATAATGCTAACATGGGTAACTATTAATCGTGTTATTAGGTAGATTAATTTGAAGAGATTCATTCAGTCTTGAAATAAGAGAAGTCACTAACAAGACTTCTCACAAATTACAGGTGTAAGAAAAAATATTCTAATACATTTAAGTTTAGGTAGAAGCTAAACATGATTCTATTTTTCAATAAGGAAGAACAAAAACCCGAATCATATTTCTTTCATAATAGTGGCTTCTACTATCTAGCTTCAGTATAGTCCAACAGGAGCTCTCAGATTCAAAAACATCTCAAGCTCAACAAAAGTAAAACATGCTTACTATTATTTTCCAACAAGAATGAATCCCAAAACATTTTTCTAGCATAGCCGCATATCATACTACCTAGTTTCAGTATAGTCCATACAGATAAAATGTAGAGAAAAATAAGTTTCAAAAACAAGACTAAACCAAATACAAACTCATTTGTTTCCCAAGAACAAAGTTCTTTTAATGAAGACATTTAGGAAAAAGTAGAACAACTTAATGGGTAGAGCCTATCATGCCTGATAGAGCTTCCTTTCGATGTGCTAGATGATTTCCCAGCCGAGCCTCAATAGTTTTTCTTTTTCCAAATGACCTCCAACTCCAATCTTTCCACTTCTTCTTATACTTCCACAGGATCCAAAAATAGCTCAAGTATGCCAAAAATACAACAAGATAAAAATAGAACTACTAGTTCAAAGAATCAAAAACCCCATGCAGAGCAAAAATCAAAATAAACCAAAGATCAAACAACATTTCCAAAATCCGCCATGCCTTTCTCCTAGGTGGTTTCTTTGCCATAACCGAGATCAATGAATGTGAAGGAATGTCAGTTTTCCCTCCTAATTCTCCATGCCACCACCATCCAAATTTGGTGAGCCTTCCATTCAAAATTTTCATGCAATTTTCTATTTAGTGGTGATGCCAACTAGACATCCCCTAAATCCCAATGCCTCCACCAAAATTGGCAGTCCTATGTTATTAAAACCAAAATCAATTCCCATTAATGCCTTGAAAACCGATGCCACCAACCTTGCCATTTTCCAAGTGGTCCATAGGTATCTTATTAGGTTAGCAATAGTTTAGGTTAGATTTTTATTAGGTTAGAAATCAACCTTAGTTCCTAGGTAGGTCTCAATTACCTTAGGTTATAATCCAACTTAGTATAGAACATTACAACTTAGGTTAGGGTATCACTTTAGTAATCTTATTATTAGGTCTACGATTCCTATACGCTATACAATGTTTAACAAATACAAGAAGGCTGAGCCTATCTCCCTTAAGTCTGATGTCAGTCAAGAATTTCTAAGATAAAGAGTTCTTCACCATGGTAAACAAGACAAGTCACAGTCAAGCACACCTTCCATTTCCGAATGCCAAGCCTACAAGGTGAGTAGATAAAAGACTGAGGCATACCTTGGATCAATGGAATTGATCCAAGGTTTTCCTATTTACACATAATAAATTAAGTCTACACAAAACAATTTCATCACCTTCCTAAAGGTGAATTTTAAGCTGTGCAAAGAGATGAATGACATTATTTTCAAGTAAGCAGAATTCACAACCAGAAATGACTCTTTTTAACAAATAATGAATTATCCTTTACAAACATGATTTCCTAAAATCATCAGAGTACTTCCTCCTAAAATAGATCACCACTCAACATTTGAAAAGTCAAGAGTGGAATTCATCACCATAATAGCCAAGTCAAAGATGTTACATAAAAAGAAGATGCATTAAGGGAAATCCTAAGCTAACTGACAATACTACCTTATTTACAAACACCAAGAAGACTTATTTATAGTAGGGCTTCAACCTACTCCCATTAAAGAAACCGAGTAATCGTGTTCCATCCAACACTTGTAACTGAAAAACACCTAAATCAAGTATGTAAGTGATAGTATATGGTCCCAACCAATGCACCTTGAGCTTCCCTGGGTGGCGTAGAAACTTAGAATCATACAACAAGACCATCTGCCCAACCTCAAACTTCTTGTTTTTAATATGATGATCATGCCACGCCTTCTGTCATGCTTTATTCATCATCTGAATCCATTTGGAAATGGCATGCCTCTCATCCAACTCCATAAGTTTATTAATGTGCTCCTCTAATGCTTGTTCATAAGCCAATCCTCCTACGCATGCAATACACGGGAGGGTAGCGAAATTCAACAGTAGAAAAATTTCATGTCAAACACCAATTAAAAGGGTGTGGCCTTATTCAATCGCTTATATGTCATGCAATATGCCCATAACAATACAAAGATCTTATCATCCCAATCTTTTCTTCTGACATCATAAATATTTGTTAAAGTGTGGCTTAGTATTTTTAAAAATCCTCAGTAGTTCCATTAGCCTGAGGGTGATAGGGTGTAGTTTTGTGATGCGCCACCATAAATTCTGCCAACAAGATTCAAACAATCTCATTTAAGAAATGTGTACCCCTATCACTCGTTAAGCTCAACAAACATCCATACATGTTGATTATATTCTCCCATAAGAACCTAGTTGTTGTAGCCACCATACAATTCTTTGTAGGTGCTGCTTCTGCCCACCTTGTAAGATAATATGTGTAAGTGATAATATAACACAAACCTATCCTATGTGCAGCTTAGGGAAATAGGGCCCACAAAGTCAATTGCCCATTTTTCAAATGGCTTTGCACTAGAAATAGGTCTTAATGACATTTCATCTCTTCATCCTAGCTTACCAAGGCATTAGAAATGATCACATGCCTTACAATATTCAATATAATCCTTATAAAATCTCCCACCAAAGGCCTACCAATAGGATCTTGCATGCAGTTGCATTCCCCGCATAGTGACCTCCTACAATGCCACCATGAGCTTCTTCCATGATTACAGTACACTTGTGCTCTAACATAAAATGGCGTAAAACATCATCTCAAGTGTAGCTTGTACAAGTCTTCACTAATTAACATTTAGGACGCGACACGTATGGCCAACTGCTTCTTCTCCAAGGCCTTCATTCCTTTTGGTGCCATACCCATTCACAAGACAAAAATGACATAATCCAAGTTAGAGGGTGTGTGTTGCAATATAAACAAGTGGGCATCTAGTATTATTTCCTCAATTCTCTATGTGTCATCTCCCAAGTCAATCCGTGATAGATGGTCAGGTCCCAAATTGCTCTTTCCTAGTTTTACCACAACCGTAAACTCAAAGTATTGAAACAATAAGACCCATGGCATATGTGCCCTTGTAAGATAGGATTATTCACCACATACTTTAATGCCATGTGGTCCGTGTAGAAAATAAAATGCGTTGCTAGAAAATGCTGCCTAAATTTTTACAGTGTGTAGATCATTGAAAATGCCTTGCGCTCCGTGGTGGTATAATTCTGTATGCTTTGGAGTTAACTTCCTACTAGAAAAACACAAGGGATGGTCAAAAATTACCTCTCTAGGCTATGCAAATACCACTCTTATCACCATACTTTATGCATCTATGTGCACGTGAAAGGGTTTATCCCAAGAGGGAAAGCACAAAATGGGTGCAATACTAAGTTTTTCCTTCAGTGTGTCAAAAGCCATATGTTGCACCTCTCCCCAATGGAATTTACCTTTATGTTTCAACAACTCCTCTAATGGCATAGAAATCTTGGCATAACCTTTGATAAATTTCCTGTAATATCCCATGTACCCTAAGAATATGTGCACCATGCTTTGACTGGTAGGTTCCTCCAAACCCAAGATAACAACCACTTTTGCAGGGTCTACCAATAAGCCTTCCTTAGTATATGATGTGACCTAGTAAAGTGCCAAATGGGGTAGCAAAGACACATTTCTTAATGTTAAGCAAGATACTCAACTACCTGCATCTCTCAAACATCAATCTTAGATTGTCACAATGGTCCCTTACTAACCCATACACCGTCCAATCATCTAGGTAAACTTGCAGAAAATTATGGATGAAGTCTTGAAAGGATTGCACTAAAATGCACGCAAACACAACAGTGTGTTATTTAACCCAAAATGCATGGCCAGTATAATAAAAAATTTCCCATTCAATGGTGAAATTAATCTTCTCCTGGTCTTCCTTCGCAATTCTCACCTGGTGATAACCTGAAAATCCATCTGTAAAAGAATAGATCTCCTACCCTACTACTCCTTCCAAGATATCCTTAGTAAATGGGGTTGAAAAGGATCTATGACACACACAACATTCAAGTCCCTATAGTAAACACAAATCCTTATCCTTCCATCCTTTTTAATGTTAATTACCATCGGGCTCACCCACTCAAATTCTTCAATTGCCTCAATGATACCAGATTCTATCATCTTATTAATCTCCTCTTTAATAATTACACATAGATTTGGGTTCATCCTATAAGGTCTCTTCCACACTAGCATGTACTCTCTTTTAACTTAATCCTCATTTCCCCTAGTGAGTGGTGAACTCCCTTAAGCTCATGGTACCCATGTGGGAACAAGTCTTGGAAGTCGCACAAAGAGCTCAACTATTTTTGAAACCTCCTGGTCCAACCAGTAATCTCCAATGAAAACTTCCTTTGGCTCTGTCTCTGTACCAATGTTAACTTTATTTGTTTTCAAGGGCTCATGGTATGTGCACAATTTCTCATCTGCTTTATCTAATACTTCGCACATACCTTTTGTATGGTTAACATCTAAGTTTTCCACTTCCTCATCATCTATCAAATAGACTAACTTTCCTTTTTCTTTCTCCAGGAAAACACGCTTAAGTTACACCTCCCCATCTCTTCTTCTGGTTCTTCTTCTATGAAGCACACCCCGACTTAGGCTCTCCAAACAAGTTCAAGATTCGGTCCTCACCATAGAAATATCTCCCATAGTAAGGTGCTTGACTACCTGTAATGCCTCATTCACCGATGGCTTCAAAATTTGATACTCAAAAGTTTGAATGATATCCGCTTTCGCCTGTCGCTTCCCGTTTGAAAATGCATATTTGAATGAATATACCATGCATACACACACCCCTACAGGGGTGGAATAGAACTTATGCACCAATAGTGAAGGAGGAAAGGATTCCGTGCCCATCATCTAGGTTCTCTCACACTCTTGGATGTGGAATGAAGTGGACTCCTTCCCATGATAGTCGTGTATTTCAGAGGGTACATTACTCCTTAGAAACCTAACAAAGAGTGATATTCTCACTTCACACCACTCTATAAGGTTTTCCCGATGGGTCACCCACCAACATGCTATTGTTCTATGTAAGGTATAATTTATCATATTCCTCCTTTCTATCTGACAAGTCCATTGTGCCTCCATCACGCGTAGAAATACATCAAGGTTACCCTCTCTAGTGTATTTGGGTAACTACTTTCCTCCCAGGTGCCTAACCGAGTGTGCCCTAGCGATGCGAGTCATGTTTCCCTTTAATTGTCTCCTAATCAGCTCATAGGTCTTGTGTGCCTAATTGTCACATGCAATGCTAGTTGTATCACTCATGGATTGAGCATCTTCCCATTGAATGAATCCTTCTCTTGATGGATGAACAACCTCAGGGTCTCTAATGGTGCACACATAGATTTTATCCAAGTCCTCTTCTCCCAAGGGTTCCACATAGGGTGTAGAATTCCCATCCATCAATGGAATAACGACGCACTCCTCTTTGTTCTCAAAACTTATGTACCCTTTGTTAAAGTACAAGTCAACATTATTCTTATAGCACTAGGGGTGTCTAAGTAGGGATGGAAATTTATTTTCCTCAAAAGCACTAAAACTTCAAAGTCTCTAGTAAACTTTTCCCCTTGGATGGTTATGGATGCATCCTTCAATACTTTGACGGGCATAGCCTTCATCCTATTTTCCATATACAACACATTTGAAGATGGTTGTAATGGGGGTCTTCCCATTTGATTCCATGCATCTAAAGTGAGAACATTGACCTCAACACCCATGTCAATCAAAATGTTTCTCAAGATCCATCCATCCACAACTACATTCAATGTGATTTCCTTTTCATAATCAATACTGTGAGGGGGAATATTAGCATGCAAGACTTGCCTCTCGTGCTCACCTCTAGCATGTGGTAATTTTTCTCTCAGCCACTCTCCTAAGAGAGGGATAATATTTTCCTAGTGCAACATCTTACACACTTCTCTGACCTCATCCATTTTATTCTCTGGGGACCTCAATGCTCTTATTTTTCTCCAACTTCCATGATTGATCCTTCAAACATTGAATCTCCCCTTGTAGGTTTCTAATCACCTCCATGGTCTCTTGGTAGAACTCCTTCTGATGAGTTGGATCATGATACTTCCCATGTAATACTTATTCTCTTGTAATGAGAGGTATTTTCTTCGGTTCCTCCTTGCACGCACATCCTCCACCTGTTTAGTTACTAAGACAAGTTCCAACTCAAAGTCATGTGCTACCCTAGGAATCCATAGTGGATCAACTCGCTTCACACTAACCATTCCCATGCCCTTGTCCTTCTTCTAGTTCTAGGATCATGTGCTCATACAACTCAGGGGCATTCCTCATACTTATGCTTCTTACGCACCATGAGCATTGTAACAAATCTAGACACTTGTACTTGTAGTGTTCAGTAGATCCACAATTGTAACAAGTTCCATAAGGAAATTCACTCCTACCTCCTTGACTACCATGACCTCTGAATCCTCTACGAAAGCCTCTTCCTTGACCACCTCCATTTGTGTTCCCTTCAAGCTGAAAACCTTCATTATTAGAATTATTCCCAATGTTGTTCTAGTGCACACTAATATCAATGGCATCATGGATTTGGTCTATCAATCAGCAGTCCTTTGTATCATGAGTCATAGATGAGAAAATATTACAATAAGAAGACACATTCTTATGGAGCGCATGCTACAACAATGGGCATCTACTTGGATCATGATCTCCGTGATAGATCTCATAATCCAATGACATGGCATGTACCATATTTCATGGGAAACTATCTTTTATGTGTCCTTCTACCTCACAATCCATGCACCATAGTCCACTGTGAGTCTCATGAGACAAGTTCACAGACAATTTCTCAAGTTGTTTTGCCATGACAATGATCTGTGCTTCTAAAAATGGGCTTACCCCAATGTCAACACTTCCAATGACCTCAACACATAAAGTAGCCTCTAAGGCCTCACGTGGATCCGTGAAAGTCTTATGGGAAAGTGCTCATCTGAAAGGCATGATCAATCCTCTAATGAACCATTGAGCATGCTTTGTGAGGGATGGATATCATAAGACAACTTTGATAAAAGAGTTTTAAAGTGTGCATCATACTCCCACACACTCTCTACCATCCCTTGTTGAATCTCCTTCAACACGTTGATGCTCTTTTTCTCAAACTTAGGAATGTGGAATTCCACCAAAATCCATCCCATAGTGTAGTAAAGCATCCACCACCATCTGATGGGGGTCATAATTCAGTACCATCTATGCGTGTACCCTTGTAATGTAGTTTCCAATTGGCTTACTTTCCACTTTGGGGAGTGATGCCCTTAGCACGCCATAGTAATTAAAATTTTTGTACATGCTCCGTGACATCTTTAACACCCTTGTAATCAAGAAAATGTAGAGACATATCATAAAAACTTGTTGATGGTGTTATGGTCCTTGTCTACTAGATCCAGGACCTTGATTCCCTCCAAGTTTCCTCCATCACCGATCCACCGATTCCACTAGCTCATATTTCTCTAGATCCACTAGATCCTCCTTCCATCACAGGTAAGGGGCATGACATAGATGCACTCTACATACCCACCATCATGCTAAACTATGCACCGATAGTCTCAGTGATGTAGAATCACTCCCAAACATGATACCCAAGCTTTGTGTACCCACACTTTGTTCAAACGATGAGCTAGAAAAATACCTCCAAACACTAGAAATGTTTGCACAACCATAGATGGGTGTAATGTAAAATGATATCTACCTAATGTTACTTTCTCACTAACACCAAATAGACTAGAAATACTTGTCTCTAATACTGGAAAAAAAAGCACTATGGTTTGGTCACCAGGTTGGCTAAGATGTGTGCCTACAACTCTCATTATTTCTTCATATTATAAGATTTCACCAAAAGTTGAGGGGGTTTCTCTTATGCGCTTGCCAAGATGGGGTAGAAAAAAAATACTTAGGTTCCATGCCCTCCACTCAAAATTCAAATCCTTCCCACAACTTCGCCTCCATAAATCCATCACTCCAGCAACTTCATGTTGTTTCGATAATTCCCTTTTAGCACTTCATTATACTTGAGCCACCTCTCTTGTCTCTTTGATTCGCCACAGATTTGCCATCTCTCACCACACTAACTTCTATGCCCCGTGCCTAGTGGGAAGTTAGCCAACTATAGGGAATGTCTCCATACTTAGAGTGATGATAAAGATCTTAATGGATAATGACCTAACACATAAGAAGCATCCTCTTGGCTCCCGAAAGAACTCAAACTCAATAATCTATGGGGAAAAATATGTAGAAATCATGTATTCCAAGGTATAGCTGGTCAACACACCACTCCACCAATGATCAACAACACGAATCCAAGTTAGATCAACATCATGCAGCCTATGATACTCTTCTTAGGTCCAAACACAAGATCTATAATACCAGCTCTTTCTTGATGCATATATTGATAGCCATTCATACAATTTTACTTGAAAATAACAAAAGAATGTCTCATATAGCTCATGATACAAGTGCTCCTCTACCCATTTACGTGCATCAAACTCAGGTCAAGTGTTAAATCACTGAGAAAACTCATCCTCCATACTTTTAAGCCAAGTCTTGATGATATCCAAGGTCAAGAATTATGCCATCACACATGATTCTCACAAAGAATTTCGAAGAGGTCCTGACAACGGAACCAAGATGTAGCCTCATTTACCTTCTCCCTTAAAATCCCAAGCACACTAGCCTATCACCCAACCTTATCTGGGCACTCACCCAAGGTGTGCATGGGCACCGAGCCCCTCCTTTATGTGTGATTCATAAGAAAGCTTCGCCATTAATTGAGGAATGTTACATAATAGAAATACAAGTATTTACTCCAACACAAAAGTAAAGATACTAGATCTAAGAATAAATGCACCATGATATAAATGTAAACATTACAACAAAATAAGAGAACCCAATCTGTACCATGAGTAATATGAAATACACTAGGGTTTAAACCCATGAAAATAGATATTCAGAACAACCATTTATATATTGATTAACAAGTGTTTACAGTAGCCATATTATATCAAAAATGTCATAGCAAAATGAATAGATCAAGATAATAACATCCTACAAATAGAAACCCTATATTACCCCCTAGAGCCATTACATATTTATCACCATGAATCTGCCATTGTATACACACTCGGCCTCTACACACACCCTCTACTCTCTATGCTAATAATCCCATTGTCTAGATCTAAATGCTTCCTTAAATATGATAGGATCTCACCTAACCATCATTCCAAAAGCAGCCCTGCATGAAAAATGTCATCATATCCTATATACTTGAGTGTCCAAGCCATGCAGATTATAGCTTTAGCCATAACAACCTCCACTTTCCAGCCCGTAACCATAAAGATTCCCTAGAATATTATTTTCTTGAGCCTCAAGTCTCCATTTAACAACCTTTTCATCATTTTGCTTATCCGCAACTTCACATGTTTTATATGTGATTCCCTTTAAATGAAATGTAGGTAAGTCCTTAAACCCTTTTCATTATCCCATGTTCCAATTTACCTTTCCTTGCACGCTTTCACCCATGTGCTTTCCTCCATAGTGCCTTCCACGTGCACTCATCCTTTTCTTTAGGACTTAGTCATTTTTCGGGTTCAACATCAAGGAACACCACATGTTGTGATAAAAGATGTGATATGATCATCTAGACATTGTTTTCCATCTCCATAGAATTTTGGAAATTTCTTTCTTGATCCTTTTGGAAATTCATGGAGTGGAGGAGCTAAGGCCAACGAACTAGTATTTTATCCCCATGAAAGAAGCATAACCATCATATCTCCTTCTTTCTCTAGTTATTCTTCTCTTTATTCTTCTAGAGGAATGAGCTTTAGTGGTTCTACAACTGCTTCTTTAGTGTGACCTTCAAGAGGAAACTTAGGATCAAATTTAGGAAAGTACTCTTGACCGGTTCCCTTGCTATTTGAAAAATGGGAATCCTAAAATCAGCTTGCTATTACTCTTCAAATGCCACGTCAATTATGCCACTTCCACTATCAAATTGAGTGTATCTCCTTTCTGCTATTTTTCTCAAATTATAAGACAACAAAAGAACTTGGAAAAATACATATTTTTCAATAGGATTACAACAAAGCTTTTGAACGTTTAGATGGTATTCTTGGATTTTTTTAGTTTTTATGGATTATTTGGCTATGTTATTTTTGGGATTTTTATAGATTTTTAAGGGCACACAAAGGGAAGATATTTCCGAAGTAGTAGCAAAAATGATGGTGAAATAATTTTTCACAATGTAGATTTTTTTTTCACCAACGGTCATGAGACTAAGTCCCTCCCGATTGAGTATGGGGAGGCTCCCATTATTGAATGTAAATTACCTAAAACTATGGGGTTTCTATTAGGTGGGGATCACATATGAATACTCCACTAAACCTATGGAAAATTTCTTTTACAAAGTACAAGGGAGGAATTTGATGTGAAGGAAGGTAAATGGGAGTTAGAGAAATCAAGAGGGTGAGCGTTATGTTGTGAGTAGGCTTATATAGTTCACATACATCAAATAGAGTAGGTCCACATTCAATTATAAGATCACAAAAAGGGAAGAAATTAATAAGACTACCAAACTAAAGATAAAAATTTCTTTCTTGGTTATGTAAGATCACCATGCTTATAAAGCTGGAAAGTAGAGATAAAGAGAGAGAGAGAGGGTAGAGGAGCATAAGTATAGGAAAATATAAGAAATTAAAATTTTATTTCTTGGTGTAGTAGTGGTAAATCTCCACAACATTTAATCAATATACAATTGTCACCCCTTTGGAATGGAGGAGCCATTCCAATTTATATCATTACAAACTTTCATTTCATCCCCCACATGAAATTTCACCTTTCCTCATCACTTGTGACCTTCCATATTCCTAGGCTAAAAAGTGAGTCTTTTGCTTATTCATGAAAAATGACTCTTACAATGTTGATGTTGAAATTCACTTAAGCGAATACGGAAAAAATAGGAAAAAAGTGCACTCGTAATGGGAAATTAGGATATGGAGAGAGATAGAGAGAGAAGGGTTGAAAAATATGATGAAGATGAATACTTTTGATGGACCTTTGAGGAAATGCTTCATGAATGAGATTCTTGACCTTTGACCATCTATTACTCTAAAAAATGTGATTTTATATGATTTCTCCTTCATGTAAGATGCAAGAACACTCCAAAGTACTAAATGAGTGTTTAGAAACACTGTTGTGAGACATTACAATGTGAACCTAGGATGAATGCTGACATCACTCATGATGATCCTATCCTATCATGTTTCTCATGACCATTTCCTTAATGAATTGAATTTTTATGTTTCAACACCCTCGTAGGATTCATGATGTTCTTGATTGCACTTGTTTCATAAGTGACCATTTGTGGAATCGAAACACCATGGTTGTAAATCACCACTTTGATGAGATGGAGAAACATTCCAAGGCATTGAATAAGTGTTAAAGAATACTTTTATGATATCAAAAATATGATGGGAACATGATAATATATTTTTATTACAAGGTAGAATTTAGGATGTAAGGATCAATTTATTACTTTGTTAGGACATTGCAATTTAGAGGGCTAGCGATCATAAATCAATTCTATGATGTTCAAACTTCTTGATGTGTGTATTTCAATCACTAAAATGGATCCTTACTTTGTAGATAGAGGATTTCTCCTTGAATGATATTCCTATCCTATGGTCATCCATTGAACTGAAATGAGGTGATTGTACATGCTTCTTCCTTTGACGTGTGATCGCACTACCAGTGATGAATGAGTGTTTACGAACACTACTAAGTGAATGGAATTGAATGAAACTGATATGAGTGTCCATTCTTACAAACATGGTGTTCCAAATGAAGATTATATCCTTAGCTTTTCTAGCTCCATAATCATCACTTTGTTTCTCATATTCCCCGTATGGGAATCGATGATTTTTTTATCCTTAACACATGATGGTCCCGAATTCCTTTATAACTTGAATAGATCATTCGACATGTTCCTTGAAGAGAAATGACAGACTTAGGATATGATGATCCTAAAATTACTCCATGAGATTCCCATTTCACCTTTGAACTTTATGACACCCTTTTTACTTCATAATTCAATTCCCACCAATATGTCACTTTATTGAAACATAAACATTCTTATAGTATCTAGACACCTTTTTGCTGAATTTTCTCCTTGTGGAAATGTATTTCCTTCTCTAGATATAAGGATTGATCCCTAAATGTAACTTGAGGATGAATCAAATGTTTTTACCTCTATGATGCACCAAAATAATGTGAAGTCCTCCTTTATGATTTTCAAGATGTGAGCTCATCACCAAGTGTTGATTAAGTGTTTACAAACACTATTATAGGAAGTATGTATTGCTTATGAGCCAAAGGTGACTCTCACCATCTTTCATGGTGAGATTCCCTTGTTGTGCTCATAAAGATGACTCCATTGATGGCCTGAATTATGATGGAGTTCTTGATGTTTAATTTCCTTCAAATACCTCATGATGTTCTTGATTTCACTTGCTATCCAAGTGACTTTCTTTCACACACACAATGACTCACTTTGATCTGTTTCTTATCGTAATGTGTTTCATATAATGATCCTCAATTTTGGGGAGAGGGAAAGTGATAATGATGTATCCTTTATGATGGAAACATACTTAGGATGAATCTCTTTTTCCACAATTAGGATGATCTAGACCATCCAACCCCTTTGCATCAAACTGTGCCTTGCATAAATCACCTCTGGACTGATGCTTAGAGAGCATGTGGGGATTTTCTTTCCTGTTTAGACCACGAGACACCTTCTTGGATTTGCGATGATGGAAAAAATCAATGAGATAAGAAAAATTGGAGTTTCCATAACTTTTTGAGCTCAATTCCAAGACTTACTATTTTTAGCAGGTCCTATCCAAGACTACTATTTTTAGCAAATTTTCACTATTTTCACTATTCATTCGAGTGTCACCAATTCCCAAAAATATTATTTTTAGAAATTTACTATTTTTATACACTCATGGCTCTGAGTACTTTCTATTTTTAGAAAGGATACTGCATGTGTTAGATTGAGATGAAACTAGTCTCAAAAGTTTCATGATTTTTTAAGGATGCTCTCGCTATGATTTTCGATGATTTTCTTATCTGGATTGGTGAGAAACTAAGAATTTAATAAAGGGGGTACAATATTGATAAAAATCTATCCTTCATATCTCCAAAAATCAGCCACCTTATTCTAAAAAATGGTTGGGATGAAAGAATTTTTTTGAAGAACATTCGTCTAAGTATTAGATGATTTTACCCGCCAGATCTCCATAGAAATGAAAAAGTAACTGCCTATCATTTTAATGATATGGAATTTCATCCACTAGTGGAGGTTAGGAGATATTTCAACAACACCTTTCATTTGGAAAATATGGTTAAGTTTTTGGAGATCAAATTTGAAATTTTCATGTATTTTCTTTAATCCTCCAAAGGAGTTTTTGACCTTCCTAGAACCCTGTTTGTCAAGCCAGAGTTTGAAAAACTTGCACAAGAGAAGTGAGGTAAAATTTTTGTGTCCCCTCTATCCCATAAATCCCTTCTATCCACTCTATCCCCTTGGGGATAGTTGGTACACAAAAGTGTGACTTGGGAGCATGAGGGGATAAGAAATGAAATTTGAGGGCCGAATGAGGGTCGTATGGAGGTCTAGGAGCTGAATACATGACTTGGTCACGTTTTATTGTCCCCATTGTACCTTTTGGGACATAAGGTATATAGAGGGGACCAGGGAAACCAAAATGTGACATGGGTGAAGAGGAGGCCACACTTTGGTGTCCCCCTTACATCGGGGGATGAGGGGACACTTGAGACACCCCTGACACCCAAGGACCCAAATTGTGACTTGGGAGGAGTTTGAGGTCAATATGTTGTGTAAATATTTTCCTCATTGTCCCTTTGGGGTAAATAGGGGACACATGGGTGTCCAAAGTGTGACTTTTCCATTATGGGAAAGCTAGTTTTACCCTGTATGTCTAAATTTGGACATTGAACTTGATTTTTTTCCACGGGAGCTCGGGGAAATGGTTTGGGGTCAAAAATTATAGGATTTTGAACCAAACTAATATTTTAAGATCAATGGAATCATTTACAAAATACAATTCTTCTTGAAACTCATATTTCATTTTGAACTTAGAGGGGCAACTATAGAGTTTTGAAATAACTTTAGAAGTAATTGAGCCTTGGATCAAATATGATGTTTCCACATTTATAATATTCCAATATATTTTCAATTCCTATTTTTCTACTTCTTAAATTATTTGGGAACTCCTGAAATCATCTAAATAATTCAGGTTTCACTAAGGAGCCTTCATTTCCCATACCTCGAAAACCCAGTCTTGAATAAATTGTGCTTGAATATGATTTTCTCGACATAAAACTTCCTAAATTTATTATGAAATATTCAATAATATCGACACCACCCCGAACATTTTGGAGAGTGTTTACTAGCTTCATAATGGCCAAAAATGGCCCTTTTAAACCTCTCGAAGGAAGATGTATCTCATCAAAACTTATTGAGTTCACCAACCATCTTGAGTAATCATCCTTGCACAATGAAATAAGCATAAAAACTTTTTATAACTTTCCTTTGATTTGAGGTGATGGTGATACTAAGAGCAGGATGGCTAGAGGAAGGATGCACAACAACCTGGGAAGGCTAGTTTTCAATTAGGGACGAAGTTGTCATGCTTTAAAATTTTCAATTCTCATGCTAGTTATTTTTATTGACAACACCACCATTTCTCAATATTTATTTGTATTCATTTTTATTATAATTTTTCATATTACATCTCTCACTCTCACTCTCACTCTCTCTTCATCATGAAATTTTCCTTTCATTTTTAAAGCTCCTGCTTCTCTTCGGCTTTTTATTTTTCTAAAGTATTTAGATTCAAAATTGTATGCTTTGTTTCCCATTATAGTTTTTTTCTTGCCTATTTTCACACCATCTTAAGAATTTTTTTGATTTCCCTACCATTCCTTTATTTTAAAATTTCCTTGGCATCAATACCATTTACCTTTATGCCAATATGTTCATCTCTTTTATTTACTGAGATCATATCTTCCACTTTCTTCATGCATTTTAAACGTTTTATTAAATTATATATCCTACTATTCTATTTTTTAAAATAATTTGAATTCATTTCTAATTATAAAATTTCCCTTCGGGTTTCAACTTTGTACATTGTCAAATTGTTGAACCTGCTAGTTTTTAGTTTGGTAATACTAAATTTTATTTTTTAATTTTCTTTCTAATTACATGTTTTTCTCAATATTTGAATTTTTCTTTTTCTTTTTTATTATTTTCAAAATTTTATTTGTTTATTTTCTATTGTATTTGTTTTTTTTTTTTTTTAATTCCATTTCCTATATATATGTGTGTGTTTCTAATTACTCCTTACTAATATGCAACAACATAGGATTTTAGCTCTGCACCATTGATAATCCCATTACTTTATGTTCTCATTAATGTTATTAACCTAATTTCCCCTAATAGAACTAGCTGCATTCCTACATAAAGTCCCAACTAATTTTTAGTTTTTAGTTTTATTATTATAGAACAATACTTTATGACCTTCCTCAAAATTTTTGTGCTTATAATGTTTGTCATGCCAAATTTTGTATCAATGTTTTCTTGTGTTTGATTCTTGTTGGCAAGAAAAATTTTCAGGTGGAAAAATTCATGGGTTTCTTGCCAACACTTTGGGAGTCTAAGTCCCTCTACTTAAATCGTGCAAATTTTGTATTTGCATGCGCAAGTAAAGTGGGTTTTTATCCATGGTGGCCTTATGGCTAGGGATCCAATAGGGGCACTCCACTGACCCTGCAAAAAATCTAGAAATCTCTTGCTAGAGAGGAATTTGTTAAGAGAGTGGGAAAGGGAATGAGAATAAGAAGTAGGGGAACTAATATTGCATATAGAATTTCGCATCCTGCACACACTAGTTAGCAAACTTAACAACATGATTTTTTTGAGCTACTAGCTAGAGGAAGCCATACGTACAAAGATGTACACATTTGTATGCCTTAGAAAACATGAAATTATTCCTTTATTATCTTGCAAAATCACAGTTGTATATAGTGAGGAATGGAAGAAATGTGAGGTAGAGAAAAGATAATAAAATCAAATATCTCTTTGTGTTTCACCAATAAGTTTTACGCTTTCTAGGATGAAACAAATATAAGGTAAATAGTTAAGGAGGAATACTTGTGATATGTAGGTCGAAGGTTGAATGCACGCGTTAATGAATTTTTGATCCAAGATGATCGTGAAGATCTTCCCTTTGGCTAGGAGGAACGACTGTATAAGAAACACAACAAGACCACCAAATAGTATTAATAATATAGGTTAGTGGACTGCCTAGCAAATGCTAGATTAGAGAAGCATGATGATTCCTAAAAGGTGTCAATCCACTTTTAAATATAAATTAATATTGCAAATATCATGAAGTAAGGAAATCCTACTATAGTTATATGATTTAGGTATCTCGTGCAAATACAATAAGTAAATCTAATCTAACAAGAAAGGTTATGATTAGATATGGAGGTTTGGTAGGTTATTCTGAGTTTTGCAGGTTTAACAAGGGTTTGGGATTGATCGGGTGAGGTTTGCATTGATTTTGATTGACTTAGAGGCTTGCTGGTAAAAGGATCTTAAATTCCACAGAGACCGACGTCGGTGGGTCGACCAATGTCGGTTAGGAAGATCACCGACGATAGTTAGGTAGCTTACATTGGTAGGGCAATATTATCCGAATCCCAAAAATTGAGGTTTTGGGTCTCTCTTGATTACATAGAGAGTATAAGGGAGTTAAGAAGGGTGGTAATATTTATGTGGAGGTTCAAGAAGGTTGGCGGAGGTGTTAGCCTGAGGGAAATGATCTAGTTGATAATATATCGAGAACAGGGTGAGCGGTGGTTATACGGCAGAGAGTTTGGTAGAATAAAGGAGCAAATAAGGAATATAACTATCGAAATAAGATCTTAATACAGAGAAATAAGACACTTATTTGAGTTTAGATCTACAGTGTGTGGCGAAGGTGGTAGTAGTTTGATGAAAATATGAGAAGAAGCGTGATCGTGTCCAATGTCATGGCAGTAGAGCCTATGTGCTCTGCTGTGTGATCCAAGACTGTGGATGAGGAAGGTGAGTGTTGATGGAGGCTTGGAATGCTTTGGTTTGTCATCTATTCCCCTATGTACCTCAAAATATAAATGAAAAATGCATGTCTAAGAAATCAATCCTAGAACCAACCCAGGTGAAGAGTTAGGAAAACATATTTAACCTAACCGATGGTGGTTAGGTGACCGACACCGGTTGAGGAATAAACAACGTCAATTAAGGCGAATAATTATAGGTTTGCCAAAAATGGCCTGATCTTTACTATTTTTGGCGTGATTGATATCCTTAATCTGGGTCTCAAGTGATAGAGTCCACCCAGATAAGTATGAGTTCTTCTAGGAGAGGTAGTGGGAGTTAATGCTAGGTTTAGACTAAGTCTTAGTTGGTTAGGATTGGTATATAATTAGTCTTAATTAATTAATAGACTATGAATGGGTCTTTGAGTGAGGTGGATAGGTGAGGTGGATGGGTGAGGTAATTAATTAATTTTATTATTGTAATGAAATTAATTAACATGTGTGCACTAGGGACATGAGTGGGTATAGTATGAACTTATTTAATCGACGAGGTCAAAGGAAATTTTCCTAATTTTCAGTTTCTACATTTACCCATTTTTTTTGTGTATCTTGTATTTGGTAAGTGATGAGAACAAAAAAATAAGTGGTTGCCCCAAATATAGGTGAGAGGGGTTGGCCCAAGTAGGATTGAAAGTAATCCCCCTCAAACTAGGCTGCTGTTGAAGTTGTAGGCAGAAGCGGTGAGTGGTTTGATAATATGGTAGGTGTTTTAAAATGAGGGTACTATACGGGCATAGAAAATTATAAGGTTGGGTGTAGGTTGTAGGAAAGGACATTCATACACATGCACATGTATAAAATTTGACATGGCACTAGGATGAAGAGCATACAAAACTCTCCCAATGCAAAAGGTAGACTATTTATCCAAACAAGGTGGATGTGGTCCAGGTATCCAAGGTATATGATACAATCCTGAAACAAAACAAGGAGAGGTTTAGGAATGGGTATTAGGTAGGTTCTGAAGCACCATTAGGTTTAGGAAAGTCGAGATAAACATCATGACATTAGGAAATGTAAGGGTGGTAGGCTAAACATGCTAGGTAGCATCATCGCAAGGTATAACAAGGGAACAAATTCGAATGTCCAATTGGAGGGTTGGGTTCGGGATGTGTAGGTGGGGTCATGGGTAGGGCCAAGGTATAGGAAAAAAACATGTCCCTAAATGCAATTAGGGAATGTAATAGGTATAACAAGCTTGTGGGTGAACCTAATAGGTAATGCTAAGGGTAAATGGTGTAAGAACGACATCTGTTTGGGAAAAATAAGAATTTTTGAGGCCATATGGTTAATTGAGGCAACCGATGTCGGTTAAAGGTTAACTTATATCGGTTGACTAGGGCATGAATTGTGAGACATCAGTCATGTAAATTTAGGGCTAAAAAAGGAAAAATCTGATTTTTACGTATTTAGTTGTTGATTATCGCTATAGAAAATGACAAGTGATAGGTGTGGAAGTCGGACACAACAGTGACAAGTCAGTGAGCAGAGTCAATAGTCTGCGAGGTGGTGATTGACATTTAGTGGACATGCCCATGAGATTGAGTGGATCCATTTGATTGGTTGTGAGTGGAGGAGTGGATTTGTGGCCATGGCGGAGCTGGGAGAGGGAGTAGGAGGACCACCGGTGTAGAGAACCGAGGTACCACCGAGGAGACGACACCAAGTAGAGGTAGGAATCAATCCTTAGGCCCTGTTTTAAACAAATTTGGGTAAAAATGAATGAATTTGGGCGGAGAAGTTTTGTTTTAAAATATATGGGTGAAAATGGGTGAAATTGAGGCGGGGAAGGGAAAATATAGGTTAAATAGGTTGGGAAATGAATGTAGGTTGAATTTGGGTGGGGTAGGATAGGTTTTTAGTGGGTTTTGGTCATTTTTTTAAATGGGAGGGCATGGGGTTTTAGTTTATTGCCAAAAAAATGACCGCGTTGATCAAGGGTTAGCCAACATCGGTTTGGTTTGCCAACATTGTTTAGTTAAAGGGTGACCCAGTGACCTTTGTCAAGGTGGATCGTATCGATCAATGTAAAAAGTGACTGGGTTAAAAAGAGTTAGTTGGGAAAGTGAAAAAAAAAGTGAGGTAGGGGTAGGTGAAGACTAATGTAGGTAGAAGAGGGAAAAGTGAGTGTAGGTAGGGCACAATTGTGTAGGTGTGTGATAGGTAAGTAGGTGAAATGATTGATGATAGTGGGTAAGTATTAGAATGGAGACAATAGGGTTTTAGGTGAAATAGGTAAAGGGTAGGTATGGAAACTAGGTGAAGGGTAGGTATGATTGATGGTTTTAGGTATGATTTGGTAAAAAATGGCTAAGTATGAGGTCAATTGAGGTTTGAGGAATAGGTGATGTGAGAAGGTCTTGACTTGACAATGTTGGGTTAGATGATGCGTGGTGAGAGATTAGCTAAATATTTGAGATAGTGTACTACCTCTATTAGTACGATGATGTGGCCTATCGTGACAAATGAGGAGTGGGAGCACATAGCAGATGTGGGACTTAGTTCAATCAAGCACTATAGCCATATAGGCCAAGATCCTATCTTGATGGTCGCTCTCATCGACAGATGGGAATCCATGACTAATACCTTTCATTTACCAACTGGTGAGATGACCATCACATTGAGGACATGTATAGGATCCTGCAGATTCCTATTGTTTGGGAGCCAGTGTATTCGATTTCAAGGGAGGTTTCAGTGGATCCCATAGTGGCAATATTTGGTGAGGTGATGGGCATGCTGAGTTATCACAATGCAAGTTTGAGTTATGGGGATATGTATGCGGCATATCCACAGAGACCAGACTACCTATTTTAATGATGGTGGCAGTAGGATGTTGTTCTCTCCCAGATTTCAAGGGTGGGATATTTCCATGAGCACTGATGGGGTGCTACAGGCATGATCAAGGAGCAGGTATGTTTTTCTTGGGCACTAACTTTTCTATTCGAGCTGTATATAGGGAGCTATGGGCCTATAGTAGGTACATGATATTTGGTGTGTATTATAGATATTTGTTACGTTGTTGGGTGTATGAGCACTTTGTATGTGTGTGTGTCTAATCAAGTTACCATGACAAGATTGGTTTGGGGGTGGTTTTTATAGAGTGGGTTTCAAGAGATGGGTACTAGTCGAGTAAAAATGAGAGTGGCCAAGGCCATATATGATGTTACATACTACAAGTGGTTGTTAGAGGGCCTATCAATGGTGGATATCATGTGGTGGCCATATGTTGGTTTTCCATCATATAAAGGCATGGATGAGGAGTTAGAGGGGCTTCAATTATTGAGATGGATACATGGGCGACATGTCAACAAGCACGAGATGATACCCGTGGACCTGGTCGGATGGCGGTTGGGTGTGGAAAGACGTGCCCCACCTTTCCCACAATACTCAGAGAGATGATGTGGAGAGACCCATGTCTCCACCATGTCTAAGTGATCCCATAGGGAAGGAGAAGCAAGTGCTAGATCGACAAATCGATGATGTCATTTTCATAGATAGATACATGCAAAGTGGTGGGTGGAAAAACTAAGGGCTGACAATGCCGAGGTCAAGGCAACCTAATTTAGCTACAGTCATAGTTCAGAGAGATATATTACAGGGGTAGGTAGTTTCCCTACATGTACAAATTATAGTATTATAGGGACAACTAATAGGGTACAAGCACATGTGACCACCTTATAGGAACATGTGACTACCCTACGAGCCCAGTAAAGCATAGGCGCGAGGCTCCCACACAAAGCGAGATGGGGATGTAGGGCGGTAGCTACCTTACCGGCACATTTGGCTAGATTATAGGGCTAGTTGGCCACAACAAAAGCATAAGTTACGACCCTACATGCCCAGGCAGCTATAAAGGTACCGCAACATGCACAGGACAAGGTCCCATAGTACAAGCACCTGCACCAGACAAGGTACACTTTTGGTCGGGAAGAGTTTGTAGGGGGTAGTTAAGCCAATGGCACCACCACGACCATATCCACGACGAGGCTCGGGGATGCCTTGAACAAGACTCGTTATTATCGGACCAGCTAGTATTGCATGGATTGATGTGCCTTCATATACCAAGTACTGAGCCCAACAAACAATGAGTGAGAGAACTAGATCCAAGACTCATGATTACGGTAGCACAGACAGGGTCGTAGGCCTAAGAGACAGGGCCAAGGTGAGGTTACTAGTTCCTAGAGACCAAGCCCCATAGAGGGCAAGGAGGAGGAGATGGAGGTTAGGAAATGACCAAAAAGGGTGGTGAGATGTTGGCAGGGCACTTGACTGGTAGGGAGGAGGAGACAGGTGAGACTGGAGAGGAGGGCATCAGGTGGGGAGATGATTGATATCCATATTGGATATTGTACTATCATTTTGATTTTATATATATCAGCTTGTGTACCAAGACGTGAGATTGTACATGAGATTTTTGAGATACTTGATATTTATTTATATATGTATTGATACATATACACTCCCATTATATAGTTGATGATGTTTACTGGATGGATGATGCACTTACTTTAATTGCCATTGTTATTGTGTATCATGGAAACTAGTTGAGTTAGGCATGATTGAGTCAAGGTCATATAGGCATGGTGGATTTTAGGTGATTTAGGCATGATGGATTCAAGTATAGGCATGGTGGAGTCATGATCATATAGGCATGGTGGAGTCAAGGTCATGTAGGAACAATTGTGAATGGTTTTTGTTTTGATATAATTTCCAAGTTATTGGTATTATGGAAAATAATGGATTGTATGTATGTTGTGGTTAAATTTCCAAGTATTTGATATCATGGAAATGTTAAATGATTGATGTATGATATGGTGGATGTTATAAAATGGTAGGTATGTATGTTTTTATGATTGTTTAATTTCCAAGTTTTGTGTAAAATGGAAACTAACTAGGGTAAAATGTGAATATAAAGGGGGAAATTGGTTAGGGAAAAAATGGCGAGCTAACCTCCAAGGGCCCCATGCCCTCGAGTGTTGCCTACATAGCCCCAATGAAAAGGGGCCTCAAAGATGTAGTTCTCCCATAAGCTAGGGAAGAATATGATGAGGTATATGAATGGGTCGGTAGGTTTTAGGCATGATTAAGTTAAGGTAATTTAGACATGGTTGAGTATAGGTCGAATACGCATGGTTGAGTTTTGGTAATTTAGGCATGGTTTTTTTTAGGTTGAATAAATATGGGTGATTTTGGTGGAAGAGGAATTCCTAGAATGTAGGTGTCAAAGGTCTGGTCATGTGAAGGAGGAGCAATAAGTAAGAAAAGAGGTGAATGGTAAGAGGATATAGTGGTAATAACCATTACGAGTCTATCATACCAAAGATTGGATTATGAACATAAAATCCTAAAGGCATTTCATGATTGACTGTTCCAAGGGTGAAGAAGGTCACATGATCACAAAATGTCACATATGCGGCACGTCCCTTGAGTATGCAAAAGATTAGAAAGGAAAGGCAGTGAGGTGAAAGAGGTTGTTTTAGAATAACCTGATGTGAGATAACACGCCTCTTCTGCAAGATATGCAAGATCAAAATAAGCAAGTCCATGACGAAAAAGTTATCTTTTTGTTTTTATTTATTTGTTATAGACTGATCGATGTGGGAATTCTATGTGGGATGAATAGAATATCTCCTTGAGGTATTTGTGAAGATGATCAATCCAGGAAGCTTTAGAATATTTTTATTTTATTTGTATAGAACTAGTCTTCTTTTTGGATAGACTATGTATTTTTAGGGCTAACTTTTATAGTTGTCCTTTGAGGGAGTAGTCTATTTATAGAAGCAAGATAAAAAGATAGATTTCCTTTTGAGGGAGTCATATTTTTTCTAGAAGTTTGACTCAAGGAGTTTGAATTTGAAAATCTCGTATATTACTTTTGAATTGTTTTTTTGGACTTTTAGGTCATGGACAAGACTATAGAGAAGTATAGGATTCTTTTATGAAGACAAAACCATAGTACATAGGGGTTAGCTATAAAATATAGGTTTTAAGTGACGAATGACCATGGGATTCCATCCTGAAAAGGGACAAAAAAGTATCCATGAGAATCATGTCATGAGTAGAGCCGTGGTACTCATATTAAAGATAAGGTTGAAAGGTGACAGTAATCACATGATTCTTGTTTATTCGTTGATCCTTAAAATAGGTAAGTGGAAGGTGAATGTTGCTAAAGGGATGAGTGTTTAATATACATAAGATGATACAGGACTTGATTAAACAATATAATGGTCGAATATGCAAGGCATTAAGGGGCTCAGGTTCGGGTTTACCTTTGAGTGAAGATAAACGATAAACACCTGATCCATAGGCATGAGTAATGATATAAGGTCCAAGCCAATTAGGAGTGAAATTTCCCGTTTACTTTTCTCCACTTTTTTTACATGTTGATTTTCCTTCAGACAAGGTCGATGACCTAGAAGGTTCGTTCTTGGACACGTTTATCGTAGGCACGTTTGATATGTTTTTGGTAGATTTGGAGGTGATCGAGATAATTTAGACGATGCTCATCTAATAAATCAAGTTGTGCCAAATGGTCCTAGTGAAAATCATCATCGTTGAGCATATCTTTGAGTGAGATATGAAGAGATGGAATTTTGAATTCGAGAGGCAAGACAACCTCTGTACCATAGACCAAAGAGAAAGGTGTGGTAGTAGTTGAGGTGCAAATACTAGTGTAATAAGCCCATAAGGAAAAAGGAATGTGTGTGTGCCAATCCTTACCAATATCGTCAACCAATTTCATAAGAATTTTGTTTAGGGTTTTGTTAGTTAATTCAGCTTGGCCATTTGTTTGAGGATAATAAGGTGAAGAAAACTGAGTTGAATGCCAAAGGTGTCACAAAGTTTCCATAGGGTTTTGTTTTTGAATTGTTTTCCATTATCAATGATGAGGCGATGAGGAACACCAAAGTGAAAAATGATGTGATGATTGATGAATTCATAGATTTTATCAAATTTTGTAGAAATAAGAGGTACGAATTCCACCCATTTAGTGTAATATTCAGTAGCGGTAATAATCCATTGATGACATTAAGAAGAATGAGGGTTGATCTCTCTAACAAGATCCAAACCCCATTGAGAGAAAGGCCAAAGGTCTCATGCAACCTATAAGGCATGACTAGGGGTGTGATGAAGATTAGCATGTTGCTGACACTTCACACAACACTTGACATAGTCACAAAAATCACAGTTTAGGGTTGGCCAGTAATAGCCTAGGAAAAGGATGCACTTAGCAATAGCTAAGCCACTGAAGTGACCCCCACAAATCCTATCGCAAACTTCCTTAATGGTGTATGGAATTTCAAAACTCATAAGGCATCGTAAGAGGATAGCATCAAATATTCATTTATAGAGAAGACCACCCATGATGACATAGTGAGAGACACTTTTGAGAAAGGCTTGTTGTCCATTGCGAGTAAGATCTTCTAACACCCTTGACAATTGTTATATTCCTCCTTTGCATTTCAAGTGTTGACATGTGATTTTCTTGATAAAGATGTGTTCTTTTGACTATTGAAGATCATGCTTGATATGGATAAATCATTTCTATTCTTAAAAATCATTAGACTAAAATAGTATGGCTTTCAAGAATTCATTTTCACTTTGGAAAGGTGAGTTACAATCTGGCTTTAAGAGTTACAGACTTATCCCTTTTTCTGACTCATCCTTGGATCAATTTCAATGATCCAAGGAATGTTTTAAATCTTCTTCATAGACTGAATGGTAAATTGACATTCAGTAGTTTGAGGGACATAGCGGACTGAAATTTGTATGTTACGAATTCCTTGGTCTTATGTGAACGTGTTTTTGTTCAGCTTGTATGTTTGTGCTCGGTCTTTGGTGATTGATCTTGGTAGGACATTACAGACATAAACAAAATTCAATTTATTTCATGACAGAGGAGGAATTCGAGTCCTAAAACCAAAGGATTATCCTAACAATATCCTAAGCTAGGTAAGAACACCTATGTTCTAGCTACGTCTACTTATTTGGATTTCATTCTAATCTAAGCCTCTTATTCTATTTTGTTGGGTTGGCATCCTAACCTAAGCTTTGTGCTAAATGAATATGGGAGAGATTACTAAAGTAATGCTAGGATATTTTAACTAATACCTAATACTAAATGGTTATGAATTTAATCTAACCTAAGGTGGGAATTACTATTGGCAATGTTTTAAGACCTAAGGTGGTTATTGCTAGACTAACCTAAGTTTTATGGGATCCATCCTAAAACTATTGAAAGGGAACCTAAGGGTCGCATGTCTCTAAGGTGATGGTTCCAATGGCATTTAAGTGAGTTGATAGGGTTTAATGGATGGTGGTACTACCAGTTTTGGCAGGGGCTAGTTGACTTTAGTGGAGGCATACATGGAAGCTCCACTAAAGATGGAATTGGCATTCGCCAGTTTTAGGAGGCGGTGGTAAGGAAAGATAAGTGGGAAATTTGGAATTAATGGCATTGATGGACCTTGGTTTTTGTGTGCAAACCGTCTTGGAAACTTGGAAGGTGGGTTTGTGGGAGGTTGTTTGGTTTTGCATGCATTGCAGATTTTTCTCTACATGGAGCTATCTAGTTCTTCGAACCAGTAGTTTGACATTCGCTAAAAGCTATTTTTGGTTTCTATGGTCTATTTTTGATCAAAGGAAAGTATATGAGGCATAGGAAGAAAAGATGTTTGATTGTTGATCTTTCGTGGAGGAGAAAAAGAGTTGGAAGCTCGGCTGGAAGTATCCTTCGATTTGGCAGAAGCACTATCAGGCATGATAGGCTCTACCCATTAAGATTTCATGCTTTCTTCTAAATGATTCATTAGAATAACTCTGCTCTTATGCTTATTAATATTTACATGATTTTTCTAGTTGATTACTTGCATGCTTTTAGGAATCTCTATGATTTTTGGATATGAATCCATGGCTTAAATAATGTTGTTTTGGAAACTTTCTCTCTGTGTGCAAGTTCAATGATAGCATGCATGTGAAGCTTGTATGTGAAACTTGTTTCTGTAGCTCTATTTTTCATTCTGGAACTTGCATTTGAGGTTGTTGTGTTTTGAACAGGCCTTCATTGCAATATAGGGTTCTAAACTTTATGGGAACCTTGAGTTCCATTTGATCTTGTATTAGGGATTCATGTTTTGATATAAACTTGTGTTGGAGCTTCGTGTTATTCTGAACCGGTGTTTGGAAACTTACGTAACTCTAAACTATTTCTTGAAGTTTGTATTTGAGACTTTGTACTCATATTTTATTACTTGTGAAGTTCTAAACTTTTGTGTGAAGCTCGTGTTTGACACTGTACTCATATTTGGTACTTGAGTGTTAAGAAATTTTAATTGAATCGATGAATTCGATTCTGTTCTGGTATTTTTGTGTTGGGTTTTACTTGTATTAAAAGTTTAAAGCTTATAATTCTTTTATTGAGCAACTTACTCACAAGAAAACTGGGTGATAGTTTGAATGAGTTGTTTGGTAATCTCTTTGAGATCTTGAACTGGGAATGTCTTGTTTAAATGAATGTGATATTTCTATTTTTAAGACTGTATCATCTTCTCTAAGATGGTAATGGCGTAAAATTTGGGGGTATTATTTTCCCCTCTGTTTGAGGAAACCCGCATTCAGGTTGATTGTTTTGTTTGAAACTAAGTCTCCTCTGTCGTAATTTTGAGGTTGTGAAAGTCTTGTTTCAGATTTCTGTTTCAGTTGCATTGGAGGTAAGAATGGGACATCTTCTGACTTAAACATCTTTGGGTTTCTTGCTCTCTCTTCAAGATCCTTTAAAATAAGTTTTGGGTCTCATTGGATGGATGTGTTATTACCCTTATACACTGAACTTATAAGGGAAGGATTATTTCTTTGTTCGGTTGTTTTGTGTATAGTTCTTTTTTATTCACGAACTACTTACTCTTCATATTGAGTTGTTGAAGCATTAAGAGACTTCAATCCTTGAGTTCGTGGATACTTATGAACTTGTTAGCTTATTGTTTCAGGATTCTATCCTTATTGGATACAATGAATGAGTTCTTGGGTCTTTTAAAGAGAGAGGAAATATATATTCTCTTGGGATCAGTATGCTATTTTTGGACTGTAATGTGTTTTTCATTCTGAATTGAATTGAATAGGAATTCATTTGTTAAGTAATGTAACGAATAATTATATGGACCTTTCCTAATAGAGATCCCTTTTCTCTGTTGTTTGGATAAGTTCATTTATTGAACTCCTCTGCACTCGATTCTCTTATGAGATGGTGATTTCTTTATGGTTTGTTGGTCTACTTTGTTTGAATCATTTGTTGTAATGATGTAGAAAGATAGTAGCTAAGTCGGTTTTGCTGATAAGTGAATGCATACTTGTTTGATCGACTATTGTTGACTAAGCCTTGCTTTATTTGGATGGATAGGAGTAGGTTTTATCTCTTGTACTCTATCTTTTTGGGTGAACTTGAGTAGAGATTAACTCTTGTATGGGACTACTTTGATTTGTGAATGTTGGTTTCAGATCTTTGAATGATAACTTATAACATGCAGAAGTAGAATTAGATTTGTAGTTAGACTATTTTGATTCTCTATACCTTCTTGGATTGATATGGAATTCTATTTAGATGTATATCTTAAATGTTGAATTTATAAGATTGTTATCCCTGAAAGGAAATAGTTAATTCATGTTATGAACCTGATCTATTTTTTGGATGTTTTGAGTTTGGGTATGGTACGTAATGGTTCTTATTATTCTTTGCTTAAGATTTAGATGAATCATCCTAAAATGAACCATACTTGTAAACACTTCTTTTGTCTTATAGAAAAGATAAATGTTGTATTCTATTACGATAGAATTATGATATAATGGGATGGTACTTGATCTATTGTTTGTTTAAAGGTAATTGATATGATCAATTAAACTTTAATTTTTAGGACAGATGTTGTGGATTATATTATGCTCTTCTCTTAAAAGTGGATCTAGATTTATTGTTGTACTTATTTTCTGGTTGGTATCACTTATGCTTATTGTATGATATATTAATTGTCTCATTAAAGTAGAGTTGTTTTAATGAAATAATTAGTGGAATGTACTTCGTTTTAATGCTTAGTGCTTATCATGCTCAATTCATTAAACTGAACCGTGCTAGCAAATTTTGCAAATGGACATCGTAAGTGATAAAAGAAGGAAAAAACTTATGTGATGCATTGGCTGATATAAGTCTGATTCTTTGAAAAGAATTCTGATTAATTCTTTAGTTATATTGAAAAAGAAAAGTTATATACTTTTTAGAATGAAGGTTGTTGTTATGCAGTATGCCTAAAGTGCATAGTCTTGTAAATATATAAGTTTATAATGAGGAATTGTGAGTTGAGATTTACTTGCATTGGTTGTGTAAATTATCTCGTACTTTTATAAAGGAGATGGAAGTTCTATCTTGTTGATATTCTTCATATTATTTATATGTTTATCTGGTTATCCTTTGATAAGATGGATAAAGGGAGTTAGTTTAATTTCCCCTATAAGATGTAACTTGTAAAGTTGCATAAGATGATGTTTATTATCTAAAAAATTTAACATAGTAATGTGATGTGTAATGAACATGCAATATGAACTATAGAAATGTGAAGGATAAACCCTGACACTTAATCATTTAGAGGAAGACTCTTCCTCTCTTAAATGAATGTAAACCAAAAAGGATTGGAGATATGATTGTAAATCATAGGACTTCATTTTGTATGAAGTCTACTTTAGTTGGACCTATGTGGTTGCTAAACCTCCCAAATGTTAAATTACATTATATTGAAACTTATGATATTGTTGTCCTGTTTTGGTTAACTGCTTGTTAAACTAAGTAAATGAACATTAAAAGAAATCATGAGTTAAAGGAATTTCTTTAATGCTTAATTGATTCAAGTATAGAACAAGAAATTAAGGAGTGTTGGATTAGGGTTTAGCATGGATGTTGTAATCTGTTTTATAATCCAAATTAATAATTTATTAATAACCTCCTTGGGGTATGTACATCTTGATGAGGTAGTTTCTATAGGATGTTGGCACACGCCAACTATAGGACTATACCTTCAAGAAGACAAGGGTCTTCTCGAGGATCTTTGCATTGCAGGTTGACATGTGGCAACACCCTTCTGCATTGATCATCTAGATCTACACACAAATAAGGACTTGAACTTAGTTTCTCTCTAGGTCAAGTTAGTGGCATGTTTAGGATAGGCGGTAGCTTTCAATGGCTCAGGGTACCTTGGCACATCCGGTTGACTTAGGTCAACCGAGTATGCCCATATACCCTAAGACATTGTGAGCGTCTTCCTATAATAAATTATGTTTCTAACTAGAGCTAGGGTTAAACCTTGGACAAGTGGACTAACGGTAGTCAATAAAGACCATTCTAGATAACAAATGAGTGAGGTGAAGGATGTATTCGAAATGACGAGTATGTCGTCTAGGAATAGTGACACAAACAAAGATGTTGAAAATCTTTGGCTAAAGTATCGCAAGTTGTTGATTGCGTTGTCCTATGTCACCTAGTTTAAAGCAACGTGATGTTAGATGAATATTGGTAACAAATATTCAAATAGGTTCTTTAAACAAATCACTCAGTACCTAGTTTCGGGTAGGAAAACCAATTATATGAAGTATACAATAAGTATTAAATACTTAAAGTTAACATAAATAGATTAGTAGATCACCGAGTTAAGAAATTAATAGATCGGTGGATCACCGAGTCATTTACAGATTGCATATGGTTATCTATTATGAGATTGATTGGCATGGAATGTGTGTTCTAAATGATGTTTTATTTAGAACAGAGAACATTATGTAAAATAAAAATTCCCTTGTTTCTAAAGTCTTAAAATGGGAATGTTACAAATCTAGAGGCAAAATTGAAAGGGAAAGATAGTCAACAACCCGCTTATACCAAAGGTCACATTGGTCGATTTTAATGTTTCCTACAAGGTCGACGTCTCAAATTAGATAAGAAGGTGATTGCAACCTTTGTACTGTGACAAATATTTTCAAGTCGAGAGCCGAAGCGAGGGATTTGAGAAGTAAGACATGCCATGGTGTCTACGTAATTTATTAGTGGAACACGGGGTGATTTGAAGTTCATAAAGGTCAAAGGTAGTCAAAAAAATGTCAAAATGATGCTTATACTTTTAAAGTATCTATTTACAACACTGGTATATACCATTAACTTGGTTCACAACCACTTAAGATTCGTCAAATATATTAATTGATTTAATGTCTAAGGCTATGGCAGTTTGAAGACCTAACATGAGAGCTTCATATTCGGTGATATTGTTAGTAAAATCAAAATCTAGTTTGAAAGATAATGGCATAGGCTTATCATCAACAGAATGAGGATAAATTTGGCACCACCCCACGCTACATTTGGAACCATTGAAGAATAAGGTCATCTGATAAACGATATCATCTAGGGAGATGGTAGTAATGGAATCATCAAGAAATTGAAGTTAGAAGATTGGTTTCCAAAGAGAGTTGCAGTAATGCATTTGGTCAAAAAAAAATTGTCATTTGAAATTTTTTTATGGATGAATTCAAGATCTAGGTCTCAGTAAAAAGCATGAGCCAATGTGCAACACATTGATGTTGGTAGGGCTTAGTGTACATGTAATGTAAGAGGCCAGTATTGGTGACAATAAAGGTTTTTGGTTGAGTAGGTAATGGAGAAGTTTAGTGGTAAAAAAAACTAAGGATAAGCAAAGTTTTTTGGTGTGAGTATATCTAGTTTTGTAGTCTAGAAGCGTATGACTTATATAATAAACCACTTTCTCCCTGTGTTGCTTGTCACGATGAGCGAGCATGACACCCATGGAACAATCGGTAGCAAAAATGTAAGGTAAAATGGTTGGTCATCCTTAGGGGAATGAGCATAGGTGGTTGGAGGAGGTATTATTTTAAGGTGTTGAAGGTTTTTGGCATTCATCATCCCATTTGAAGGAGACATCCTTTTTGAGAAGATGATGAAATGGATGGCAGCGGTCGGAAAGCTGAGAAATAAAGTGATGAATAGATTGCAACTTTCCTTGCAAACTACGAAGTTGATGAAGGTTAGTAGGTGGAGGAATTTCAAGAATATCCTTGATTTTAGCAGATCAACTTCAATTCCATGTAAAGAAACAATAAAACCAAGGAGCTTTCTAGAGAGAACAACAAAGACACACTTCTTAGGTTAAAGGTGAATGCAATATTTGATGAGACAATCAAAGACAACTTTAAGGACAACAAGGTACTCGACTGATGTTTAGATTTGGTAAGAATATCATCAAAGTAATCTTCCAATATGTTATGCATGATGTCATGACAAATATAAGTCATATACCGCTGATATGTAGCACCAAGATTTTTAAGGCCAAAGGGCATGGCACAATAACAAAAGGTCCCCAAAGGAGTGATGAAGGCGGTTTTGTGTTGATCTTCCGGGGTGAGTAATATTTGGTTATAACCTGAGAAATCATCCATGAGTGATAGCATCTCATGGACGATGGTGAGATCAACTAGTTGGTCAATAATAGGTAGAGGAAAGTTGTCTTTGGGGCAAGCTAAGTTAAGGTTGTGGAAATCCATGCAAATATGGAGTCCCCTGTCACTTTTGTGATAGGCATGATGTTAGAGATCCATTGGGCATAATCAATGGGTAGTATGAAGGAAACCAAAATAAGGGGTTAGAGTTTTTCTTTGACAAGAAGGGATATGTGAGGATTCATTTTTACACTTATGTTTCATGGGTTTGGTATCCGGAATGGTTATGATATATTGGACCACAATGTTTGGGTCAATACTAGGCATATCAACATAGGACCAAGAAAAAGCGTTGCTATGATCCCAAAGGAAAAATTGAAAGCTTTATATTCAAAAACATCTAAATATTGGCCTATTTTTAGAATGTGCGGGTCATCCTGAGTGTGAATATTGATTTCAATGGTCAATTCATTCAACATGGTTTACATCTCATAAGGTAACGATTGGTGAATATAAGAATCTTCTACACCAAGGTAAGTGAGAATAAAATCATCATCCTGACATTGAATGATGTTAATAGAAGGGGTATCATCATCGATCATGTCAAGATACGGAAGGGAAGAGAAGAGGGAGCCTTGCCATCATCTTGATAAGTTAGAGGTCCCAGGGAAACAATGCTCACAAAAAGTTAGGAGGAATGGATTCGGGTCCATAGACTTTGTAGGTGAAGGTGGTGAAGTTGGTGAATGGGGTGGGGAATGTTTATCATCCTTAATGAGTTCGAATCAAGCCTTCCTAGAAGGTGGTTCAGAAAATCCAATACCACTACAGTCTTTATGCTTACAAGTGGTGCAAGGAATGACAGTATGGCGACCTTGTTCATAGAAACCAAAGCCAAAGCCCTTCCAAGCATAATGATGGAGGAATGTATGGGCGAAGCGGTAGTTGGTGAGTGATTTAAGGTCGGTGGAAAATGGTCAAGTTTTGGAAGGTGGCTCGGGTGAGTAGGTAGAAGTATCGAGTCCCCATATGTTAATTTGGTGTGAAGGTGGGGAGGAACGTAGGGTAAAACCTCTCTATCAGGTGATCATAACGAGGATGTTAATGAACTTTACCATACTCATGAGGAGTAAGGAATGTGTCAATGTTATAAAGGTGTTACTCCCCCAGAGTGAGGCATTAAAAACCACCTTCTAAGGGATCAGTAGTTGATATGTGGGTAGCGGGAATGGATGAATCACCGGTCAGGTTGGGAAGAAGAAGAATTTGTTTGAGAAGTAGATGGGTTAGCTACGAAGCTGCTGCAATAGTTGGAATAGAGGATTTAGTTGTGGGAGATGTAGTGGAAACATTGGTAGATGAGGAAGTGGTTGAAAAATTAGTGGTAGTAGTGGTGGATGCCTTAACTGGTATAAGGACATCATTAGGTCAATACAACATGTTACAAGTCTTGAATGGTGAAGGGTCAACTGGAATGGTATAGTTGTGCCCTTCATGTTCAAATTTTAAACAATGGTGTAAGGTTGAAGGAACACAACCCATGACACGAATCTAGGGTCAGCCAAGTAACATGTTGTACTAGAATTTCCCCTTTAAGACATAGAATAATTCAGGAATGACACAAGGGCCTACACGAATGTGGATAATTATGGTTCCAAGGGTGGAATTCATGGCATTGTTGAATGAACACAACATAAATGAGTTATTATGTAATTGGCGGGATGCACATTTGGTTATATGCATGGGAATAAAAGATGTTAATATTGGCACCACCATCGATCATAACACGTTAAACGCATATATTATCAACATAGATGGAAATGAATAGGGTGAGATCAAGATCATTTGATTGGAGAGGTACAATCTTGTTTTCAGAGAAAATGAGAGTAGAAAATTGATGAGTGGTAGTGGGAGCAGAGGAAGGGGGTGAAGTGGTGAGATCCCACATGGTGAGGAGTGATAATGGATGCAACATGAGTAGGGTCATTAGGTAGAACCTTAATAGATTGCAGAACCTCAATGAGGGCCTGTCAATGAGACTCAGAGGTTTGGACAAGGTCATACAAAGACATTTTGAGAGGATATTAGTGCAGCTATTTAAGTACTGTATGATGGGAATCCCTGTCAGAAAGAGGGTATGTAGGTCCACGGATGGTGATTTTCAGTGTAGGTGTAGATGGAATATTAGGTAAAAGAGTAGCGGATGAGCTGATTGTTTTCTCCTTCCTTTGTCCTTCTGGGCTCAAGTGGAAATTTGAACCATATTAATCTATGGTAAAGGAGAAAGTGAGTCGTGATAGGTGTAGCGACAGGATGGGAAAAAATATGGTGAGGGCATATATTGGTTTTGTGAAAACAATGCAACACATTGGCATTTTGGTGGAGGTTTGGCTAGCTCTCTTATGCGGACCATATTGATCTCAAATGTTGGAGGAGGATAAAAGGGTTGTGGAGGGGGAGATGAAGGTTTTGAATAGGTATGGGACAAGGATGTGTGGTGATAGGTGCAGGTGGAAGAGGGTCCTCATCTAAAATATCATCATCATCAAATATTTCTTTGAGAGGACATAGTTGGAGAAGAATAGTCTTAAGATCCTTACAACTTTCCACATCATGCCCTAGCACATGATGGTAAGCACAAATTTTTCATCATCAAACTCTTCTAGTTTAGGTTTGAGTGGGTCATAAATTCCAAGTGGTGGCAATGTGATGACAGAGGTTTCCAAAAGTTTAGCTAAGATGTTAGCATAAGACCCTACCAATGGATCACAATGTGAAGTAAGTGTGGGTCTAGATGGAAGTGTGGATGACTTTAGTGGGAGAGGCACCATTGGATTTTTAATTAGAGGTTGAGTAATTTTGACCACCTGTTTGGTAGATAGTATGGTTTTAGGTTTGGATTGCACCTTCTTGGTAAATATTTAGCAGATTGAACTAGTTTTTGAAGGTGGTGTAGGTTTAACTATCTCTTTGGAGGGTAGTGGGTTCTTTGGATTTGGTTTCACCTTCTTGGGTAAAGTTGAAGAAGAAGTGCATGATGTAGAAGGGAAGGTAGATGATGGAAGGGTCTAGGTTAGCCAAGGCAATAATGGAGGTGTGGTGAAGGTTGTAGTAAGAGGCAATGTGGAAGGTACTGGTTAAAGAGAAGGGAATATAATAGGTAATGATGAGGACACTAGAAGTGGTGTCGGTATAGGAGGTAGAAAGGATGTAGGTGATGCAAAAGGTGTAATATGTGTAGGTAATTTGGGTGCAATAGAGGATCATGACTAGGTACGTTGTTGTACTTTGGTTTACTTTGGGTAAGAGGATGCTTGGCCAAGGTTGATGGGTGGGGACCTAGGATATATGGAAGTGGTGAAGGTGATAGAGGGGTAGTGGGCGAAGCTGGTGTATGTGGCCTAGGAGGTTAGGTCTTCCTCTTATGGAGTAATAGTCTTTGCAATAGCTTGTGAGGATGTGGATAAATCTAGTTTGACAAGAGGATGGACTAGAATTGATGTCGATATGACTCCTAATGTGGTAATGGTTCGGATGTGGAGGAAGGTATAGGTGTAGGTAAGGTTTTAGGCATAGGAAAAAATTTTGTTGTTGGTAAAGGTTTAGGTGTGGGCGAGGGTGATGAAGAAGGGAGCTCTACAACTAGCATGGGCATGGTGGGTTTGGTTGTCTGAAATACCTTTGGATAGATCATGGAAGTATTAGTAGAAAACATTTGCATTTGAGTGTCCCATGTTTACAAGAAATAAGACTTTTATGTGGAACTATTTAAATTACTATCTTTATACTGATTTCTACTTACATATGCACCATTATTGCTATTCTTTACTAGTTCTCTTGTTGAAATCATTGTTTATTATTCTTGTTGGTATTTTTTTACATACCACAAAGATCCACCATGTGCATTCCCTTTATAGGTACAAGTTATTCTTAGTGGCCACCACATCAACCCTCCATGTGTTTTCTATGCCTATTATCAAATTTATTAGACATAGTTACAGATCTTCTATTTTGAGTTGTGTTCTCAAAATATTTATTACACATGCCTAAAAAAGGTAGTAGTCATCCTGGGTATATTCTACACCTACAATAGACACGAGACAAAATTTTGGGCTTAGACACGGTAGGAACAGAAAAAAGGGACAACAAAATAACATCAAACACTGAAATACAAAAATAAACACAAGATCAAAAAATGTACAATAAATTCAAGACCGTACATATGTTCCTAACCCATTTCTATGGTTTTTTCCTGGGGGAAATTACTACAATTTTCTCATTGGTTTCATGTTTTAACCTACATGAACATGGTTTTAACACAATTTCAAACTTAGATGACTTGGTTACATGCTTCAATTTTAGGGGTGTAAAATGTTTCATTCTTTCTTCTTCATAAACATCAGTTTCAGTTTCAGTTTCAGGGATATTGGGGGCATGTGTCTCCTTTTTTATAGCTACATTTTAGCACATTCCACCTCTATTCAGTTTCTAATTAGTTATGCTACATATGGGGAGAGTATGGGGAAACTTATTCTCTTTTATACTATGTGTCCTAATTTTTAAAATTGGGCCTATATCCGTCTCTGATAATGGTGTGGCCCATGTGTAACAACCTCATTTTAACACTACAATTATAGGTATTTTTTAATTTCCCAATTTATACATATGCCTCTAATGACTTAAATGTACAACTAACATTTAATTCCAGCATAATATATTTACAATTATTTAGATAAAAAATCAATAAATCATGTGTAATATTATGGGTCAACTAGATCCTACTCAATCCCCCATAGAAAACTCTTTCAAGTCAGTATACAAAGTATACCAATAGTGCCCTTCTCGGCATTGATTTAAAAGTGTTTTTCTAACTTATTTACCACCAAAAATGAAGCATAATTTGGTCTAGTTTGTTCTCCATGGTACATCCTTCATTCATTCATTTTATCTTGTTAATAAAAATTAGAATTCAGTAAGCATAAAGACTCAATAGGTCCAAGAGTTACAACCTTTAGCTTTGATACCAAAATGAACAACCTCATTTTAACACTTTAATTTTAGGTAATTTTTTTAATTTCCCAATTTAAACATATGCCTCCAATGACTTAAATGTATAGATAAATTTAATTCTAGCATAATATATTTACAATTATTCAAATAAAAATCAATAAAGCATGTGCAAGATTATGGGTCAACTAGATCCTACTCGACCCCCATAGAAAACTCTTTCGAGTCAATATATAAAGTATACTAGTAGTTCCCTTCTCAACATTGATTTACAAGTGTTGTTCTAAGTGTCTACCAGGATTTCAATCAATCAAATCCCATCTGGCATCACACACTTATGCTAGAACTAGGTGCATCCTGATAGTGTACTACCATACACTACTTCGAATGAAGTTTTAGATTCATGTATGCCATGCTCAATTTCATGATGACACATTCATCAATAGAAACATGTCCCATCACCATATCACTTGATCCAATTATCAAAATTGAATTAATTATCTTTCACCTTATCACTTAATTATTGTTATCTAGATTATGATCAAACAATGGTGTTATAAATAGTTACAAGTCTTGTATAAGGTATAAATGGATTGACTTTGTATGAAGACATACCACTATGTTATCTTAAGATGCCTATGGGAAATTAAGTGTCTCCATAATGATTTGTATAATTACTTGACCACTTCTCTTCATGTATCCATCATAAGTTGGCATCAAGGTATGTATCCATGATGTTCAATCCACCTTCGTAACTCTAATGAAGCTTGTTCTTAAATGCATTACGAATGTCACCATTTCAGGGACTTCACAAGGAAACTCATCATAGTTGCTAAGAAGTAGTATCCAATTAATTACCATCATCATTAAATGAATACAACCATGTAGCATCCATAGTGATTTGGCCCACCGAATGCCTTAAATTGGAATATCATAACTTAATTATTTAGAAGTAATTAATTAAGTCACAACAGTTACCCTAGATCTCACGACTCTTTCACCACGAATGAATCATACCTAAGGTCATATCTCATAATATCCCAATAGGTCGAATGTAGATCATTTTTGTACTTTACACTACATTCTACCTATCAATTGCATATTTAAATTTAGCTCCCTACCTTAGATCTGTTTTCTCGAATCTTTATTGTTACACAAATAATGAATCTTTTCCAAACTGTGCAAATGATTGTCTCTTTATCAAGTGAGTAAACATTAATCAATGTTGTAATCTACCCATGTGCATAGTCATGAAAATATTACATACTATTCATTAGTTATGATAAATTGTATCACTTTCATTATCCATATTAATCAACATAGATTCTATCTTATTGAATTATGTTTTCTAGGTGTACTCTTACACCCTTATGTCAATCAGTAGTTATTATACATTCACTTATATCTACCTCCTCATAAATGTCTTAGATGAGTGATACACTAATATTCGTAATTGAATTCTATAATATTTTTAATCAAAACAACCTTATAGACCATTTAAAGAACATAATGTCATTAATTCTTAGTGGTTGTATAGTTAACCAATCAACTATACTAGAATACAATATAAGATCTTACTGAAATTTAATAAGTAATTCTTCAAAATTTGTATGCACCAATTTTATTAATCTATTTATTCAACAATAGTTGTATTTATACACACACACACACACACACACACACACACACACACACACACACACACACACACACACACACACACACACATATATACCATTATTATATATATTCATATGATGTACCCTAATAGGATATAATTATTGTTTTAGTTTCTTGTAAAAACAATCATATATATAACATCAATACAACAAGATTATGTTGAGACGGGTACTCAATACGCTCATATTTGTATTAAAATTATATAACCTTGCATCTTAAATACAAACCAGTTTAATAAAAATATTTTTCACACCCAAGAAATTTATGTCACAATGAATATAAACAACCTCTTATTCATTTCTTGAAGTTATATACAACATATTTTTCCTAAGACAGAATAAAGCTTACAATTTCCCTTTTTGGAACTGATTCAAGTGACTAGGATAACTTTCCCTTTCATTAATCAAACAATACAAGAGTACTTAATTTGATGATAAATACAACAAGAAACATAATTCAATTTTCCCTAATAAAGTAGAATAAATGCAATCTTTACAACTTCATCCTTCTTTCATCTTTCGAGTAGACCATCTACAAAATTGTTATATCACAATTCATACAAACTGACATGAAAAAATCTATAACTCCATTAATAACTTACGCCATCTAATATTTGCATATAAGAAATGTTGCATTAAGTTAGAGACACTTTATTTATCAAAGAGAGAATAATTCATAATTATAACAATTCCAGAGATCACTTTACATTTCACTGATGTATACTTCACTAAAGTATAACATCCTAAATGTAAACATTCATGTATACTTGTATTATCATTACTTTAATAACTTCATAATATAAAGTTATCATTCACTATATACTTGAGTATACTTGTAACAACATTACTTTTATAACTTCATAATACCAAGTTACTGTTAAACTAAGCAATACCATATTTCTTGCTTAAAGATCTATCAGTCCATATATCAATCAATAGCCACCCAATTAGTATAAAGTAATGCAAGTCAACCATTCCTAACCCAATAGATAGTCATTAGTAGGGATTTATACTATAATATTATAAGTTATACATGTATCTTAATCACATCCCTTTCATTTCGGCACAACAAATTATACACTCATTTTCCCATTACTTATATCACTATTTATACTAACAGTGAACAATCTCAATATCATAAAGTTTAGTTTAGTTATAGTTATACTCAATATTTTGATACATCTATATGCATAAGCCCTTAACTTTATTATGGTTTACTTGAACCAACCAAGAATATCCAAGCTCAACTTTCCCATGCACAAGACCATCGTAATCACAGTAGGGTTATTACCAGATCACTACTAACACCTAAATATAGGTTCTCGGTTCGTTAGAACCTAGGTAATTGTGTTTACCTAAAATTTATGAAGGGAGAAGTGACAAGGTCACTGCCATACTTGAACCTTTATAATGCATGTAGGACAACCTCGAATCCTACAAAATTGGCCTTTCATAATCAAAATTGGTAAATCATTATCAACTCGAAAAGAGTGAAGAGTAATCTCTCAAGGAGATAAACTTATAACAATTATGGTGAATCAAGGAAGCAATTAATCTAAAGAGTGGAAGATTAATCCCACAAAATTGATATGATTTCATTTAAACATGCAAGAACAACCCAATTTCATTAATATTAGAAAATACCATAACGATACAATGACCCCAATTAAATCACAAGGTCATGGCTATGCCTAGGTTGGGTAAGATTATCATATTTGAATCTTACAGATTTCAACACCAGATCACTTTTATTTTACTTTTGACATACCAATCCCATCTGGTTATGATATCTCCAGGATTCACATGCATGTACATAGTTGACTGCTATATTGAATGTAACTTCTTAAATGAAAAACTCATATTCACATAACTTAACCAATAATATCATTCAATCAATCACTATTATCGAATTGATTATGAGTGTAGGATCATATAAATTTTATAACTCAATATGTATATATGATACTGATACACTACATACTTCCTTATATCATATACAAGACTTTAACAAATCTTATCCAATTCAAATAGATACTAGTATTGATTATTACCAATCATTACAATATGCACAAGTCAATTGTTCTTGTCTCCCCTTCATATAGTTGCTAGTATAAAATAATTCTAACCAATTTGTACAAGTGTTTATACATATCATAACTTGTATCACCCAGGAATCCAATAATTTTGAGTAATTATTTAGCATAACAATTATGCAAATCTTCTAACATCCCGCAGTTCTTATTTTATGTAGATAGTAGTATTGTATAATTCACTATATTACAAATTATACAAGTCATCAATCCTTGATCCATTTTGTTAGATAATATTATTGTATATTACTAAGATATAATATTTTATACAAGAATCTTAATCGCGTTTGTCCATTATTCTAGGATATCAATTTATATACATACTTTACATTGAAAATGACATCATTGTTTATATTAATAGTGAACACCCATAATAATAAAAGACTATTTCATACTTATAGATGAGCTTTGCTTCGAAGCAACAACATACCATTCATAATTTCCATTACCGGTTCTTTGACCATCTAAGGAGCTCTAGGCATGGTTTACCCATGCATAAGGTTAGATTAAATAATAGAATATCATTGATAATGCCTAGGTAGAGGACGAAGTTCTACAAAAATTGCATCAACAAATTATTTTAACATTACCAAAGATAAAGTGACAACACAGAAAATGTTTTAAGTCATAAAAGGAAATTTAAGCATATAAATCGTATTAATTTTGTTCCCACAATGCCACATTTCCAGCACGATTCCAAACTAAAAGGATAACACTTAACTCATAAAACATCTAGAAAGTGTAGTAGTTTAACAGATATTTAAACAACTTTACCATATTCTCATTAATAATCAGTTGTCAAAGAGTCCCGAAACAACCCAACAAGTCACCATGTTTATGACTATGTCCAAGTCGAATACCACGGACTGGGTATGGTTATATAATCCTCCAATCGATTATTACAAATAAGGAAATCAAAGATATATCCATTTATATCTGATATCAAATTATGATAACAGTGAAGAGTAATAAGCTTCAACCTCTGTTTCGAAATACCCACAAGAAATATGTTGAGTATTCACAAAACTCATAACATTATAACCCATATCAAATTTATATATACAAATTCACTTTAAAGAAAAGGGATTCAATCTACCCATAACTATAAGCCTTAATAAAACAAACCCCAAGTTTAAGTTCATAAAAAAATAGACCATTTAAGATAAACTAACGACTTCAAATATAATGCCACAGACGCACATTACAATAAAACTTCTAAATATATATACAATATTGAATCACTGGAAAATTATTTCATTTACCCCGATCATTCCTATACGAGGATAAAATGATATATGTTTCAGATTTATGCAAAATAACTAACACCCAGAATCACATCGCAATACCAAGCTTAATACAAAATTTCGTACAAGAAAATAACAGATGGAGAAACATATCAAGGGAGGTATAAATCCTATCATGCCTGGTAGTGCCTCTTTCTTCTTTCCTTTCTTCTTCCATGTAAGCTTGGTTCCAATCTATCTCCACAAAAAAACCAGAATCGATTTCACAGAGCCCCATAATCCTCTAACTTCCATCCTTTTTATCCATTGATAAGAACTAATAGTAGCTTCCAAAATTCCTCATTTGAAGTTACAGAATAAACATGCAACCATTTGAACATAGATTATCATCAAAAATAGGAGAAAAAATCAACATGCAGAGCTTCTATGCCAACAATGTGAAACAACCACTCAATCCTCTCCCCACAAAACCACTTGTCCATTTCCCAAAATGGTGGTGTTGGTTCAAGGTATAAATTAAATGCATGCAAGGATGGCGATCCTCCCAACTTTCCTACCACCTTTCAAGTTTTATAAATGAGTTTTGTATGTTAACTTGGTGAATGTTTTACATACTGTTATAGCTGCTGAAATGAAAGCAAACATGTTAAGATATGTTTTGATCTTAAGAGAATGTGTTGCTAATTTGGATTCTTGCATACTGTGATTTATTACATGGGACAACAAATATTGTACTTGTGTGTTTGCTGATGTGACGACAAATTGTCGTATACTTGCTAGCTCTTGTTGCTGATTGACAGCATACCCTGAATCAATTCCATTGATTCAAGTATGCTGAGGTCCTCTTGTGATTTCTGTGTCGATTCACACTTGAACCGGACTGAGATTGTTATGAGCGTGCAGCGCCTGATTGCAGGTGTGAACAGCTAGCACGAAAATGCCAACGACAGGGGTTCGATTCTTGAACCCTGTACTGTCGAATTTGGGACCTCGTGAGGCAAGAAATGCCTGGACACGGGTGGCCTTGGCACGTAATCTGAAGGACGGAACGTCCTGCTCTGCATTAACGTGAATGTTAGTAAGGAGGCTGGATGGAAGTTGTTAGTGTTAGTGGTTAGTGTGAATTAAACCTAAACTAACCCTAAGGCCTAACATACATCCTACACTACTATCCTAAGTGGATTTTTAAATTACAAAAAAAAAAAAAAAAAGGGAAAATAAACCTAAGTTCTAAAACCTAAGGTTAAACTAGGACCTAGGTTGAATACTACTTGCAACCTAAACTAATCCTAATCTAAGGGGTGCGCAGACCCTTGGAGGGAAAGGGATAAGGATGGGAAGGAGGCATTCATTGGCATTTAATGAACTGTCCCTACGTGGACAGCGCCAGTTTTGGCGGGGCAGGTAAGGAATTAGAGGCATCTATTTAAAAATAGAGCCAAATTCAGTTTGCATGGAAATTTTGAAAATTAGAGTTTGCCAACCCAAGTGGCGGTGGCGTGGAAAGTAAGGAAAAAGGCAGAGCCTTTAATGCATTGATTGTTTCGGTCCTCGCGACCAGCTCGCCTTGGAAACAACATGAGGGAATTTGATTTTTTCATTGTTCGATTTGGTTTTGGCCGAAGTTGCTCTGCATTTGGTTTTTTGTCAGTCGAACCAGCTCTTAGCATTTGACATTTTTCTTGGAGTTTCGAGGCTGTTGCTAAGCCTGAAGAAGAAAGGAGTGCTGGGAAGTTTGTGTTGTCGTTGTGGAAGGAAAAACGCGGCAAATAAGGTTTTCTTCGAGCTCTGGAAAAGAGATTTCAGGCATGTTAAGCCCTTCTCTTTAAAAATCCTTGCTTTGATTAAGTGTTTCATTAAAACAACCCTGCTCTTGGGTTTGGATTGTATGATTGCTGTTGAGTTGATTTGAAATGGATTTTGTTGGTTCTTGCTTCTTTCTTTGGAAAATGATAAGCTTAATTGCTTCTGGTTGCTCGGCCTTGATATGTTGTTGCTTGAATCGAGTTGGAAAATGATTTACTGTATCGGTTGTTGACTGTACGTGGGTTGAAATAGATATACTTCTTTCACTGTTCGTGTTGTTTGAAAGTGGAACAGGTAATCGTTCCTTATGGTGTAAATGTTTTCCATTTAGTGTAATCGTTTCTTTACTGTGTATGTGGAACTGTCTTTGCAAGAAAAGAGGAAATGGAAATACAGTCGTATATATTGCTGTAATTTGGGTTCCGTTGAATCTTGTTGTCATTTTGGAAATGATACAAAATACTGTTATTGGTCGCTGAGTTCAGCTGTCCTTGTATTTCTTGAATGAAATGCTTTCCTGTCGTGCTGGTTGTTTAACAGTATTGGGAAAAATTGTCATATGTATCACGGGTCTGTACATGTTAATTGAGTTGTTTCTCTTTTGAAACTATCAGTTCTTTTGCTGATGAATTTGAATGAAAGAAGTAATAGCTGGATAAAGTTGTTCTTGTTGATACTTTTAAGGAAATAGATCCTCTTCCTTTTACTGTTTTAAATTTCAAAGGAAATGGCATTTGGGTTTGCTATGAGTATTTGAACTCGTTTTGAATGAAGTAATAGCAATATTATCATTGCTGCACCTTTTCTTGAGTAGGAGCTAAACGAATACGTATTGAGTATTCGTGAAGTAGGAAAAAGATAACTGTTTTTCCTTCTTAAGTTATCTATGGATTTCGTTTCTCCTTGTTGAAAGAATAAGGTGGTTTCACTATGTTATATAAATACTTGTTTGGTCTTCCTATACTGATTTTGTTGACACAATTACAACTTGATTGTATTCTATGCAAAGAATGATTATATTTCTTTATACTGTAATGGAAAAATTGGGATCTAACTTGTCTTCTGAGCTCCTCTGGCTGTACCGAGCTCATACAATTAACACCCGGTTCGGGTTTGCTTTTATAGAAGGTATTGACAATTGAATATGAGTTGTTTGTGGTATTGGATTGAAACAGTAGATGCTATGAGAGTTTGTTTTTCGATAAGAACGCACTCGCTTACATTATCCTTATAATGAGCTGTCTTGTTTAAGATGAATACGGGTTGGGTGTTTGATTTCGTTTTGAACAAAATGGTTGTTTCATAGTGAAATTATAAAGGGAATGAATTCGTCTTCTGTTGCTGTTCTGACGAGGTGAAATTCATAGTCAATGTGAATATTTAAATTGCTGTAGGTAACAACAATGAATAATATGTTGTTTTGAATGGGATACGTTCATAGGATTAAGTAATCCTGCGATTTATTAACCGCATGATTGAAGTACTATTTGTCTGTTTAGTATGCAGTGAAAGAAATATGGTTTCTTTTATTATGGTAATTATATGGTATGCATCCTTATATTGTTTGATCTTGGATGTACCTAATGTTGTACTAACCTGTTTCGGATCTTTAAATGAGTCTAATTCCAATGAAGTATGGATATGGATGCCGAATTCTTCCTTGTTTTCATTTAAAGCTGATTATAAATGAAATTATCCTTCTTTGCTTAGGAAAGTGAATTCGAATGGATTTTGTAAGTTTCACTCAATCATTATCTTGAATTGACTTTCGTTTGGGTTTCACTGTTAGGACAGTTATGTGGAAGGAAATAGAGATATGAATGAATGACTTGGAAAAGTGATCTTTTCTTCTTTCATTTAGTTGGAAATCTGGAATTCGTGAATAATGAATTTTATAGTGCTTAGATGGGAGCAACTATATGCATTGCTGTTCGCTTTCTTGTCTGTACTTGAATGCTTTGAATTTAATATGCTTCATGAACGGAAAGGAAAGTAATGGATTTATATTTCAGTTAGTTTCATCCTTTGCATTTGCTATTAATGAAAGGCGTGGAAAGGATAACTGGATGCTATAGGCAGCAAGCTACTTGTATTCCTAACTTTACAAATATTGTAAATTGATACTTGCAATGATTATGTGGGAACGGGACAGCAGTCCCTTGGCTGATTGTGATGATAGTTTTGATAGTTCAGTTGTTATGCTGATCTTTCTTCTGTGCCTATTTCGTGATTGATGTTTAACTGTCGTTTCATAAAAGCAGGGTTCTTTTATTGAAACAGTTAGTTGAAGCACCCTATTTTAAGGATAAGTGCTTAATATGCTCAGTTCATTGAACTGACCCGTGCAATTCATTTTGCAGATGGAATTTGATTAGAATGAAGACTTGGCTGTTTTCTGATGCTTTTGATTTGATAATGAATTGTAATTGTTGCTTTTATTCCTCTTCGAGGAATTGTGAAAAGAAGAAAATATATTCTTCTGTCCATGAGTTGTATGGATGTTTTGTATAAACTATGCCCAATCAGTTGGATTGGCAAATGTACAAATTATGACTTGAAATATTGAATACAATTACAAGTGTGATATTTTCGATAATTATATCAGTTTGATATTGTTGTTAAATTGGAAATATGATGTTATTTCTTGATTTGGAATTGTTTCATTGTCCTTGGATGGATGCTGAATTGAAACTGATATCTATTCTTACTTAAATGCAACTTTTAAGTTGAAAAGTGCAATTAGTTCATACTTGGGTAAAGATGAATTTTTAATTGACATTAGAAAGGATTAAGAAGAATATGATTCCATAATCAGAAGGTATTCAGGATTAGCTTAGGAGCTAAGGAATATCAATTCAACTTCGGAGTAATCGAACTTCGCTTTCGAACTCCATTTATGATCCCGTTTGATAAAATTCAGAATAAAGGATATAGGATAAATATATCCACAACTAATGGACCTTAACTATATAACGTTAAGGAGAACAAATGAATTCATTTCTCGAAGTTTAGACCTCGTTTGAATGACGTCTAATAAGTTAATATTCTGAAATTAGTTGCAGTTGGAAAAATCTTGGCTAAGTTTAATAGGTTAAACTTATCACGTCCGTCGGTACGGACTGCTTAATCCAATGATTAAGAAATAAACCAAGTAAGGAATTGTAGCCCTTCGATACGAAGGAGAAGATACATAACAAACTAATGGACGGTTTAGTCCCTCTTAGTTATATACAACTGCAACGGAAACGAGGATCAAGGGATCAACACGAATGCTGAAAGTTGATTTTAATTATTAACTCGTGGCTAAGTCACTTGAGCAGGATGTGTATTCTCGATGGGTGGATTCTGCAGGACATTGGCATACGCCAGCTACAGCAAGGTGTCTTCATGAAGACGGGGTCTTCATGACGACACAATGTTGCAGCTGACATATAGCAATGCCCTCCCGAATTAAAACATTTAGAATACATAGGCTGAATGTGTAGATCTTAGCGGGGGATAGGGTATGATCTGGTATACGGAGTGACTCCGGAATACTAAAGACAAATAGACACACGGAGTCGTGGGGTAACGACACCGTATGTCTGCGTATCTTTAGTTACCAGGAGTGCCTTCCTATACCCGTTCATATTACTAGCTGGAATTGAAAGTTTAAAACTGACCTTAAACGATGAGGACTGGTAGGAGCCAGGAAAGACCATTCTAGATAACAGGTGAAGTGAAGTGAAGGACGTATTCCGTAGATGTGTATCACATCCAGGAATATGATCATGCAAAGCATGTGAAAATCTTTGGCCAAAGTATCGCAATTGTTGGTTGCGTTGTCCTTATCACTTAATTTAAGATGCAGGATGTCAGATGAATATCAGTAACAGATATTCAGATAGGCTTCTTAAATGGATCACTTCGATAACCGGGGAAGGTTATGAGAACAGGTATATATAATATACTATGCATAAACAAACATGAAGGATCGGTTGTTGCCGAGTCATGAACATGAAGGATCGGTTGTTGCCGAGTCATGAAATGAAGGATCGGTTGTTGCGAGTCATGAAATGAAGGATCGTTGAAACTCCGAGCCATGAAAATGGAAGATCGGCGTTCATCGAGTCATTTACAGCAGCATATAGAATCATTATAAGATTGAATGGCATTGAATGTGTGTTCCATATTGTAAATATGCGAACAGGGAACATTCGTTTTAAAAGGAATTGTGTGATCCAAACTGTGTTGTTTGGGTAGAGAACAATTATTAAAACTTGAACGTGTGTTTGAATTTTATAATTCATAACAGTGAACGTTATCAAAAAAAAAAAAAAAAATATTCCCTTGTTCTGGTGTTCTGAAATGAGGATGTTACATCTTGGTATCAGAGCTGAAGGTTACAGCTCTTGGACCTAATGAGTCCACGATATTAATAAAGTTTACATTTTCTTATTGAACAGAAAATGGTCAGGACAAGAGGGAATGCTGCGAATAACCCGTTGCGGGGGAGAAGCAAAGAATCGCCCAAAAGTTTGGATGAAATCCTTGCTGCCCTACTTGAAACGAGGGATCGTTTGACTGTACTGGAACAGCAGTCAATGGGCAATGAAGAGGAGGGGAATGAAGCTGAAATAAATGATCAGCTGCCTCCTGTGGACAACATCAACGGAGGGAATCCGGGTGTTGATGATAATAATGTAATTGCTCCTAATCCCCCTGAAAATAAGAGGGCAAGATTAGCAGCTGAACTTACAAATGATATAAAGAGAATAAGTCCTCCAAAGTTTGATGGAACAACTCTTGGGGACGGAGCTGAGAACTGGCTCAGTGAAATGGAGAAATACTTTGCAATAAGAAACTTCTCCAAAGAGACTAAAGCGATATGGGGAGCATATCAGCTTTCTCATGAAGCATCATCATGGTGGGACAACCGCAAGGTTGAGTTGAATATTGTCGAATCAGACATAACTTGGGATCAATTTAAGGGTTATTTTAGGCAACGATGGCTGCCTCAACTCTATTTTGATAGGAAAATGACTGAATTTCAGAACTGGTCGCAAGGAAGGCTGTCGGTGATGGAATACTGGGAAGGGTTTACTAAACTCCTTAAGTATGTGCCACAGTACCAAGCTGACGAGAAGTTCAGAATACGGAAATTCATAATGGGACTGAATCCCATCATTGGTGGCGAAGTGGATGTCCACGGCCCAACCACCATGGATGGAGTTGTCGAAAAGGCAATCAGACAGGAACAGAAATTGAGAGCAATATCTGCTCACAGGGAAGAGATAAGGAAGAAGATTCCCAATCCTTCTTCATCTCTTGCACCAAAAAGGGGACCTTGGAAAAGGTTTGGTGTGAAAAATAAAATTGTTGTAGATAACAACAAGAAACCTGTGATGAACAGACCTGTAAATAGCATGTGCGGAACAGCTTCCCAAAAGTTAATGGCATTGGACAGAAGTCCTATGGAAGCCAGAATGATAACTTTAAGGCTGGAAATAAATTTGAGCCTAGAAAAGGGCCAGCTGGAGGATGCTTCAACTGTGGAAAGGACCACTATGTGAATCACTGTCCTCTGAAGAAGGACGATCGCGGACAGCAGCATAGGATACATGCTGCAGTGGCTAACAGACAAGCTGAAAAGCAAGTGACGCCCATAGAAGTTACGGGTAAGTTATTCGGTAAACCTGTAGTTGTACTTTTTGATACTGGAGCTACAGAATGTTTTATTTCTACTAAACTTGCCTTGAAATTAAAAAGAAAGGCTGCAAGAATGGATAAAACATGGACAGTGCATTATGGGAATAATGCTGTCCATACAGTCGAAATGTGCCTTTTTGGGGCAATTCTTGATCTGCCTGGTTTCTCCACCGAAGTTGATTTGTATGTCACTCCTCTAGGATCATATGATATCATTATTGGAGTTAACTGGTTGGCTGAACATAAGGCAAAGGTCGACTATTATGAAAAACAAATCTGTTGCCTTGATGACCTGCAGAAAGCAGCAGTCATTCAAGGTGTAAAACGGGAAGTTGCAGTCAGGAAACTGACGGCTATGCAACTAAAGAGGGCTAAAAACAGAGGCTGCACCTTGTATGCGGTAAAAATGACAGAAAATGAAGAGGAAGATAATGATTTCATGGAAAGATATCCATTGTTGAGGGATTTTCGTGATGTATTTCCAGAGGAATTGCCAGGTCTTCCGCCCAAACGTGAGTTTGACTTCGCTATAGAGATCAAGCCAGGAACGGAACCCATATCTAAGGCACCTTATAGAATGACTACCATTGAGTTGGTAGAGCTGAAGGCTCAGTTACAAGAACTCCTGACTAAGGGGCTGATCAGACCGAGCGTCTCACCTTGGGGAGCGCCGGTAATTTTCGTAAAGAAAAAGGATGGCACCTTGAGGCTGTGCATTGATTACAGAATGCTGAACAAAGCAACCATTAAAAATCGATACCCACTTCCTAGGATTGATGATCTGTTTGATCAGATGCGAGGAGCATCAGTCTATTCAAAAATAGACCTGCGATCAGGGTACCATCAGCTGAGAATAAAAGAGGAAGATATTCATAAAACAGCTTTTAGAACAAGGTATGGGCATTATGAGTTCACGGTGTTGCCTTTTGGGCTGACTAATGCACCTGCCGCCTTCATGAATCTAATGAATAACATTTTTCAAGAATACTTAGACAAGTTTGTGCTTGTATTCTTAGACGACATTCTTATATACTCTAAAAATGTCGAAGAGCACCAAGAACATCTCAGGATAGTGCTGGAAATCTTAAGAAAGAGGAAGTTGTATGGCAAACTGTCCAAATGTTCCTTTTATGATGCAGAGGTGCATTATTTGGGACACGTTATAAGCAAAGACGGGATAGCTATTGACCCTTCAAAGATCACAGCTATAACTGAGTGGCCTGCGCCTAAGAACGTGCACGAAGTGAGGAGCTTCATGGGCTTGGCTGGATATTATCGAAAGTTCGTCAAGGACTTTTCAAAAATTGCTGCCCCAATCACTTCGTTGCAAAAGAAAGAAAAGAAATTTGTCTGGACAGACAAATGTGAATCTGCCTTTAAAAAGTTAAAGGAACAGTTAACTACTGCACCTATTTTGACTGTACCTGATCCAAATGGAGATTTTATGGTTGTAACGGATGCCTCAGGAGAAGGCCTTGGAGGTATTCTGTTACAAAATAACCATGTTATCGCTTATGAAAGCAGAAAGCTTAAGTTACATGAACAGAACTATGCTCCACACGATCTTGAGCTCGCTGCCATTGTTCATGCGCTTCAAATATGGAGGCATTACCTTCTTGGCAAGCCCTTTGAATTAAAAACAGACCATCTGGGGCTGAAGTATATTTTTACTCAGCCAAATCTGAATGCAAGGCAGCGAAGATGGTTAGAATTTCTGTCTCAGTATGATTTTGAAATAAGCTACATTAAGGGCAAGGAAAATAGAGTAGCAGATGCTCTGAGTCGAAGGAAGCATATCTCTGCTCTTATAACGTTAAGAACTCAGTTTAAGGATGAGGTAAAAGATGCCTTGGAATCAGATCCTTATTTCCAGCAAGTCAAATCAGCACTTGCTGCAGACCCGCAGGACATCAGGTATAAAGGATTCCGTTTTGATAACGAAGGAGTTCTGAGGTTCGAAAACAGGGTATATGTACCTGTGGCAAATGACTTAAGAGGGAAATTGTTAACTGAATTCCATAATTCACCTTTTTCTGGACACCCTGGCATTACAAAAATGCTCGCTGATCTTAAGCAGCAATATTTTTGGAAGGGAATGAAAAAGGATGTGGTAGAGTTTGTAACACACTGCTTGGAATGTCAGCGTGTTAAAGCGGAACATATGCACCCTGCTGGATTATTGTATCCCCACAGCATTCCGCAGTATAAATGGCAAGTGATAACGATGGATTTCATTCAAGGATTGCCTATGTCAAGAAATAAACATGACATTATCCTGGTTGTAGTCGACAAATTGACCAAAGTGGCACACTTCATTGCTGGTAATTTGAAGGATGATGCACCAGTGCTAGCAAGAAGATTTGTACATGAAATCTTCAGATTGCATGGAATACCGGAATTAATCATATCGGACAGAGATCCGAGGATGACATCAAGGTTTTGGCAAACGCTTAATGCAGCCTTGGGAACTAAATTAAACTTCAGTTCTGCATATCATCCGGAAACGGATGGACAGACTGAGAGAGTTAATCAAGTTTTAGAGGACATGCTAAGGATGTATTGCATGGACCAACAGTATAAATGGGAGGAATACCTTCCGCTGGTAGAATTTGCTTACAATAACACCTATCATGCCTCTTTAAAAATGGCGCCCTTTGAAGCATTGTATGGAAGAAAATGCAGAACCCCTGTCAGCTGGGACAACGTTGAAGACAGAGAGGTAATTGGGCCAGAAATCCTTATGGAAATGGAACAACAAATCAAAATGATTCGGGAACATCTAAAGGAGGCTGCCAATAGGCAAAAGAGCTATGCAGACTTGAAGCGGGTTGACAGGCATTATAAACTTGGAGAGAAAGTCTTTCTTCGGGTGAAGCCGAAAAAGAGCTCCATAACTTTTGGCAAGGCTGCCAAGTTGTCGCCACGTTACGTGGGACCTTTTGAAATTATTGAAATAATCAACCCTGTAGCTTATCGTCTAGCATTACCTCCTGCCTTGTCTCAAATGCATGATGTTTTTCATATTTCTTTGCTTAAGAAATACGTGACAGATTTATCCCATGTGCTAAATTGGAATTCCTTGCAGGTCCAAGACCCAGGAATAATCGTGGTTAAGCCCATTCGAGTGCTGGGAACTCGCCAGTTGTACTTGAGAAATCGTGAAGTGAACCAATGTAAGGTCCAGTGGGACCAGTTCAGTGAAGAAAGTGCAACTTGGGAGAATCTCGAAGAAATGAGATCTACTTTTCCACACCTGTTTAACTGAATTTGAAATTCAGAGAACTGATAATTTTACCAAATTTAGACAATTATTAGTCTATTGTACAGTTGTCTTAAAACGTTGTTTTTAAGAGAGAATCTTTTTTTGGTATGAACTTATGAACGAAAGGACAATAACTGAACTTTGTCCTAGGAACTCCTTGTTTTGTTAATCTGATCATCGGGACGATGATTCTTTAAGGAGGGAAGAATGTAACACTCTGATTTTGTATGTTAACTTGGTGAATGTTTTACTACTTTATATAAATTTCTTGAAATGAAAGCAAACATGTTAAGATATGTTTTGATCTTAAGAGAATGTGTTGCTAATTTGGATTCTTGCATACTGTGATTTATTACATGGGACAACAAATATTGTACTTGTGTGTTTGCTGATGTGACGACAAATTGTCGTATACTTGCTAGCTCTTGTTGCTGATTGACAGCATACCCTGAATCAATTCCATTGATTCAAGTATGCTGAGGTCCTCTTGTGATTTCTGTGTCGATTCACACTTGAACCGGACTGAGATTGTTATGAGCGTGCAACGCCTGATTGCAGGTGTGAACAACTAGCACGAAAATGCCAACGACAGGGGTTCGATTCTTGAACCCTGTACTGTCGAATTTGGGACCTCGTGAGGCAAGAAATGCCTGGACACGGGTGGCCTTGGCACGTAATCTGAAGGACGGAACGTCCTGCTCTGCATTAACGTGAATGTTAGTAAGGAGGCTGGATGGAAGTTGTTAGTGTTAGTGGTTAGTGTGAATTAAACCTAAACTAACCCTAAGGCCTAACATACATCCTACACTACTATCCTAAGTGGATTTTTAAATTACAAAAAAAAAAAAGGGAAAATAAACCTAAGTTCTAAAACCTAAGGTTAAACTAGGACCTAGGTTGAATACTACTTGCAACCTAAACTAATCCTAATCTAAGGGGTGCGCAGACCCTTGGAGGGAAAGGGATAAGGATGGGAAGGAGGCATTCATTGGCATTTAATGAACTGTCCCTACGTGGACAGCGCCAATTTTTGGCGGGCCAGGTAAGGAATTAGAGGCATCTATTTAAAAATAGAGCCAAATTCGGTTTGCATGGAAATTTTGAAAATTAGAGTTTTCCAACCCAAGTGGCGATGGCGTGAAAGTAAGGAAAAGGCATAGCCTTTAATGCATTGATTGTTTCGGTCCTCGCGACCAGCTAAGCATTGAAACAAAGATGAGGGAATTTGATTTTTTCATTGTTCGATTTGGTTTTGGCCGAAGTTGCTCTGCATTTGGTTTTTTGGTCTGGTTCAGTCGAACCAGCTCTTAGCATTTGACATTTTTCTTGGAGTTTCGAGGTTTGCTAAGCCTTCTTTGGGAAGTTTGTGTTGTCATTTGAAGAAGAAAGGAGGTCTTTTCGGCTCGAAAAGTTTGTGTTGTAATGTGGTGTTTCAAAAACAACCCTACTCTTTTTGCAATTGAAAATTTGAAATGGAAATTCTTGCTTCTTTCTTTGGAAAATGATAAGCTTAATCGTACATATGTTGTTTCTTGAATCGAAAAATGATTTGGGTTCCGTTGAATCTTTCTTTCACTGTCATTTTTTGAAAGTGAAATGATACAAAATGTTTTCCATTTAGTGTATTTTCTTTACTTGTGTATGTTGCTTTTGAAGTTCATACGATCGTATATATCCTTGTATTTCTTGAATGAAATGCTTTCTGTCGTTCAGCTATCCTTGTATTTCTTGTTTAAATGCTTTCTGTCGTCTTTGGTTGTTTAACAATATTGGAAAAATTGTCATATGTATCACGGTGTCACATGTTAATTGAGTTGTTTCTCTGTTGAAACTATCAGTTCTTTTGCTGATGAATTTGAATGAAAGAAGTAATAGCTGGATAAAGTTGTTCTTGTTGATACTTTTAAGGAAATAGATCCTCTTCCTTTTACTGTTTTAAATTTCAAAGGAAATGGCATTTGGGTTTGCTATGAGTATTTGAACTCGTTTTGAATGAAGTAATAGCAATATTATCATTGCTGCACCTTTTCTTGAGTAGGAGCTAAACGAATACGTATTGAGTATTCGTGAAGTAGGAAAAAGATAACTGTTTTTCCTTCTTAAGTTATCTATGGATTTCGTTTCTCCTTGTTGAAAGAATAAGGTGGTTTCACTGTGTTATATAAATACTGTTTGGTCTTCCTATACGGACTGTTGACACAATTACAACTTGATTGTATTCTATGCAAAGAATGATTATATTTCTTTATACTGTAATGGAAAAATTGGGATCTAACTTGTCTTCTGAGCCTGCTCTGGCTGTACCGAGCTCATACAATTAACACCCGGTTCGGGTTTGCTTTTATAGAAGGTATTGACAATTGAATATGAGTTGTTTGTGGTATTGGATTGAAACAGTACAGGCTATGAGAGTTTGTTTTTCGATAAGAACGACTGTTCTGTTATCCTTATAATGAGCTGTCTTGTTTAAGATGAATACGGGTTGGGTGTTTGATTTCATTTTGAACAAAATGGTTGTTTCATAGTGAAATTATAAAGGGAATGAATTCGTCTTCTATTGTTGTTCTGACGAGGTGAAATTCATAGTCAATGTGAATATTTAAATTGCTGTAGGTAACAGCAATGAATAATATGTTGTTTTGAACGGGATACGTTCATAGGATTAAGTAATCCTGCGATTTATTAACCACATGATTGAAGTACTATTTGTCTGTTTAGTATGCAGTGAAAGAAATATGGTTTCTTTTATTATGGTAATTATATGGTATGCATCCTTATATTGTTTGATCTTGGATGTACCTAATGTTGTACTAACTGTTTCGGATCTTTAAATGAGTCTGATTCCAATGAAGTATGGATATGGATGCCGAATTCTTCCCTGTTTTCATTTAAAGCTGATTATAAATGAAATTATCCTTGCTGCCGGAAAGTGAATTCCGAATGGATTTTGTAAGTTTCACTCTGAACTGTTATCTTGAATTGACTTTCGTTTGGGTTTCACTGTTAGGACAGTTATGTGGAAGGAAATAGAGATATGAATGAATGACTTGGAAAAGTGATCTTTTCTTCTTTCATTTAGTTGGAAATCTGGAATTCGTGAATAATGAATTTTATAGTGCTTAGATGGGAGCAACTATATGCATTGCTGTTCGCTTTCTTGTCTGTACTTGAATGCTTTGAATTTAATATGCTTCATGAACGGAAAGGAAAGTAATGGATTTATATTTCAGTTAGTTTCATCCTTTGCATTTGCTATTAATGAAAGGCGTGGAAAGGATAACTGGATGCTATAGGCAGCAAGCTACTTGTATTCCTAACTTTACAAATATTGTAAATTGATACTTGCAATGATTATGTGGGAACGGGACAGCAGTCCCTTGGCTGATTGTGATGATAGTTTTGATAGTTCAGTTGTTATGCTGATCTTTCTTCTGTGCCTATTTCGTGATTGATGTTTAACTGTCGTTTCATAAAAGCAGGGTTCTTTTATTGAAACAGTTAGTTGAAGCACCCTATTTTAAGGATAAGTGCTTAATATGCTCGATTCATTAGGCCCCCGTGTATTCATTTTGCAGATGGAATTTGATTAGAATGAAGACTTGGCTGTTTTCTGATGCTTTTGATTTGATAATAAATTGTAATTGTTGCTTTTATTCCTCTTCGAGGAATTGTGAAAAGAAGAAAATATATTCTTCTGTCCATGAGTTGTATGGATGTTTTGTATAAACTATGCCCAATCAGTTGGATTGGCAAATGTACAAATTATGACTTGAAATATTGAATACAATTACAAGTGTGATATTTTCGATAATTATATCAGTTTGATATTGTTGTTAAATTGGAAATATGATGTTATTTCTTGATTTGGAATTGTTTCATTGTCCTTGGATGGATGCTGAATTGAAACTGATATCTGTTCTTACTTAAATGCAACTTTTAAGTTGAAAAGTGCAATTAGTTCATACTTGGGTAAAGATGAATTTTTAATTGACATTAGAAAGGATTAAGAAGAATATGATTCCATAATCAGAAGGTATTCAGGATTAGCTTAGGAGCTAAGGAATATCAATTCAACTTCGGAGTAATCGAACTTCGCTTTCGAACTCCATTTATGATCCCGTTTGATAAAATTCAGAATAAAGGATATAGGATAAATATATCCACAACTAATGGACCTTAACTATATAACGTTAAGGAGAACAAATGAATTCATTTCTCGAAGTTTAGACCTCGTTTGAATGACGTCTAATAAGTTAATATTCTGAAATTAGTTGCAGTTGGAAAAATCTTGGCTAAGTTTAATAGGTTAAACTTATCACGTCCGTCGGTACGGACTGCTTAATCCAATGATTAAGAAATAAACCAAGTAAGGAATTGTAGCCCTTCGATACGAAGGAGAAGATACATAACAAACTAATGGACGGTTTAGTCCCTCTTAGTTATATACAACTGCGCAAAATAAGAGGATCAAGGATCATCGATGCACGAATCTTTGAAAGTTGATTTTAATTATTAACTCGTGGCTAAGTCACTTGAGCAGGATGTGTATTCTCGATGGGTGGATTCTGCAGGACATTGGCATATGCGCCAGCTACAGCAAGGTGTCTTCATGAAGATGGGGTCTTCATGACGACACAATGTTGCAGCTGACATATAGCAATGCCCTCCCGAATTAAAACATTTAGAATACATAGGCTGAATGTGTAGATCTTAGCAGGGGATAGGGTATGATCTGGTATACGGAGTGACTCCGGAATACTAAAGACAAATAGACACACGGAGTCGTGGGGTAACGACACCGTATGTCTGCGTATCTTTAGTTACCAGGAGTGCCTTCCTATACCCATTCATATTACTAGCTGGAATTGAAAGTTTAAAACTGACCTTAAACGATGAGGACTGGTAGGAGCCAGGAAAGACCATTCTAGATAACAGGTGAAGTGAAGTGAAGGACGTATTCCGTAGATGTGTATCACATCCAGGAATATGATCATGCAAAGCATGTGAAAATATTTGGCCAAAGTATCGCAATTGCTGGTTGCGTTGTCCTTATCACTTAATTTAAGATGCAGGATGTCAGATGAATATCAGTAACAGATATTCAGATAGGCTTCTTAAATGGATCACTTCGATAACCGGGGAAGGTTATGAGAACAGGTATATATAATATACTATGCATAAACAAACATGAAGGATCGGTTGTTGCCGAGTCATGAACATGAAGGATCGGTTGTTGCCGAGTCATGAACATGAAGGATCGGTTGTTGCCGAGTCATGAACATGAAGGATCGGTTGTTGCCGAGTCATGAAATGAAGGATCGTTGAAACTCCGAGCCATGAAAATGGAAGATCGGCAGTTCATCGAGTCATTTACAGCAGCATATAGAATCTGTTATAAGATTGAATGGCATTGAATGTGTGTTCCATATTGTAAATATGCGAACAGGGAACATTCGTTTTAAAAAGGAATTGTGTGATCCAAACTGTGTTGTTTGGGCAGAGAACAATTATTAAAACTTGAACGTGTGTTTGAATTTTATAATTCATAACAGTGAACGTTATCAAAAAAAAAAAAAAAAAATTCCCTTGTTCTGGTGTTCTGAAATGAGGATGTTACAAGAATCCTCCATCTTCTATTGATGTTACTAAGTTTAATCATCAACAATCCTTTATAAGCCTCTTTATTAACTATTAGTACCAATGCTTTAGTGGGTGATAACTCACTCCACACCCCTTTGTCCTGAATTTTAAACCATAGCCTATGTAATTTCTTAGGCCCCCACATTATGAACCTTAGGTTAGGCTTGATAATTTGAATAACCACATAGGTGTTTACAAATAGGTTCCTTAATATCTATGTCTTAAAACATAAGTCCCCCAACAGTATGTTGGCTCTAGGGTTTAGTTTAGGCTTCATAATTTTAATAACATCAAATTTAGACCATAATATATATAACTTTAAATAAGTACATAGTTATCTATTAATAAGTCCTTAAATATAGATGTCAATGCTTGAATAATATAAATACAATCCCTCATAACCTTATCTTATATTAAGGTTAGAGTCATTATAAACTTAGGCTAATATTGTAGTATTCTTGGAGCCTTGTACAACTAAGTAGTGTCATCACATTTACCAATCTAGTTTATCATGACGATTCAAGATAATAGCCTAGGCCATAATAGACTGAACTAGGATATTATTCTGAATTACCATCTTGCATAATAACAAATAGGTCCCAGATTAAAGTAGACCAGGCCTATATTTACTAAGGTCATGCTTGTTTAAGCAACAATAATAGTAATCACTTTAGGACTTGCCTTATTATTGCCCTTACTTTTCCACTCCTGATTCCATATCACATTATCCAAGTGTCCGAAGTTACTAAAATTATCAGAATGATCAACAAATCAAAGGTAGGTAATAACAACAATATGATCACCGTGTTCATCATAACCAACAACATATTAATAATCAAGATATGCAAGTGTGTTATATAAGTATATTTCAATCAAAATGTGCCGACATGTTACAATAATGCACATTAATACAGTCCCAACAAGGAACACCAAGAAGGATACAATTCCATTGAAATGTATATCAAACCAAACACATGATTAGAGAAAGAATGATAAGACCACAAGGGTTTTACACCATGGGGTCATGGAAGGTATCAATTTGGCTAAGTTATTTGTAGGTATTCCTTTATCTCTTCTTACACCTAAAGGGAAAGATATCAAAGTTGTTGAATGAATTTGATACATGATATTATTCCTTAAAGGGGTGCTTCGATTTCTCATTCTTCTTATATCTCTTCAACATTCGTGTGTTGGGTTCCATACACATGATACTCGACATATCTTCGATGATTGGGGACTGATCACCACCACTCCTTCAAAAAATTCAATAATCCAAACCTCCAAGTACAAGAAAATAACAAGAAACTCTTTTTCCACAAAACAAAAAAGTGCATTCCTTAAATGTTTTACATATATTTATTTCAATCTTTAAAGTTTCATATTTCATTCACATTACATATTTACTATTGAGTTAAAGTTCAATTATTTAGCATGGAAATTGACTACACTATTTGTTTGATTTCATCATGGAGTGAGCCAACACCAATACAACAAGATCTTGCAAAACAAACATTGAGCGAAGACAAAGTGTGTCTACACACTCTAGTATATTTTATTTTAAGCATGTAATTTCATTTCATAATTAAAGGGGGAAAATATAGACATTGAAATTTAGTAATTCTACTCTTTGACATAGTCTTGACATTTCTCTCTTGCACAAACAAGTGCACTTTACCCATTCCTATTTGGTACATCTCTAGGTCTATTTTACAGCTTTGTTGATCATACACACTCATCTATCAACAATTTATAAGAATTAAATGCATGAAATCCACTAAGAAACCCCACTGGTCAACTTCCACACCTCATACTTCAGATTTCCCCTTGTGGGTAAAAACATATAATAAGGGGAGGAGTGTCCATACATTCTTGACCTTTCTCACTTTGACATCAAAATTTAAGTTGCACATTATTATTTGGTTGATTTAATCCTTATCACTTAGCCTTTGTAACTTAAATCAACTTGAATCCCCACCTCATTTACTACATAGCGCTCTTATGGACTCGATTATAAAAGCTAGAAAAAAAGACATCAAAATATCTCTACACCCCAAAAATACCTCTACACATTATGGTTGTACTATCTATAAGTTTAAAGCTTCCCAATAGGTCTAACGGACTACTTCCCACATTTACAAGAATTCAATGTCAGTCACTCAAGTAGATTTACAAGAGAGAAACTTAATTCAAGATGTGTTAAAGTAAGGATACCAAATCGATTACACTCTAAGTAGAGATCACATTCTAGGTGGATAACAACATACTATTTGAGGCCTCTTGAGTAGTTCCAACGTCGGTGGTGCATGAGGGTGTCTAAAATCCAAATAATTTTTTTTTAGGACTTATCATCCATGATTAGGATTTGAAATATTGATCGAGCATTCAAAGGCCCCAACAATGTGATTGATAGTGAACAATAGAGACAGAAGAAGAGATTTAGACAAACAACAAACCTATAAATTTATAGGTCATAGTTCTAAGCAAGGTCAATACCGTATAAACAGAGTTCATTACCATACATACATTCTTACCCCTACTATAAGGTACTTCTTAGGATAATTTAAAATCATTATTTTAGCTCCAAAGAACTCTCAAGTCCATATACTCATGCTTGAGATCACGAATATTTTCTCATTATCATTTGTAATCAGCCAAGTACACTCAATCCCTTGTGTGTTTGAACTTATATTGTCTGTGTACATTTATTACATGTATAAATACATTATTATAATATTAAATGGTTAATTTTGGAATTTGATTAATCGAATAACCCCATGTATCTTCTATTTCATTCTTTTTGGTTAGGCACACATCTTAATTGAATATAAAAATGGTGAAAATGGTAATAACGTATCTACCAAGTGTTATAAGAAGGATGTAATCTAGTGAAACCCGGAGGAAAGGTTGTAACACCATATCATGCAAAATAAGTTTAAAAGGTAATGCATGGAGCCATGAATAAGTAGATTGCATAGTGATAGAGCATGTGGTTGTGGTGTGATAATTAAGGTCAAGGTGTTGTCTTATATTAAATGGATATGAACCTAAGGAACTAATAGTACCATGAGTGATGTGGAGAGTTATAGTAGGAGTATGATGTAACATATGAGTTCCCATAGAAGGTGTAGATGTGGCATAAAGTAACTAAATATGGACCAATGTATAAGATAAATTTGAGTGACCTTGTTGTAATTGTAAGAGATAGTTTTGTAAAACCATAATAAAGTTTTTAAATGTATGTAAATCAGTAGAGATAAGAGTATCCATAGAAATAAAGTTTAGAAGTGTATATCATGTCATGAGGTGTACAAAAGTAGACATAATATGATGCACATTGATTGGAGACATCATTGTGAAAGTGGAACATGGTATGAAACTAAAGAGGTATAAGATCATTGGATGTTCATCTAGATTTGATCCTAGTAATTGATTTAAATTTCATATTCATGGTGGCATTTTGAAGTGGAATATGAAATTTCCCCAACATGAGTGATAAAATAGATGTAGCTATGGGAGTTAGAGTGTGAGGAACAAATGGAGGGAAAATTTTGAGTGATTGATCTAAATGTGTGGAAAGATTATATGTCATAGTGGATTCGAGAGGGGATAGCACATTTCAAAATCATGTGCATCAAGAAGATCTTGAATAACATGACAAATTTTAGCACATCAATCAAGTATGGTGACCAATGCATCTATAATAGTTACAATAAACATGAGAATTGAATTTATTATTAGAATTCCCACTCATATAAACATAAAATAGTGGAGGGAGAGATACAAGGTTACACTCAAGTAAGTGTTTCAACACAATATGTGGGGCATAAGGTAAACATGTGAATTTTTGTCTAGGAAGAGATGGAGGGTGATTAGTATTAGAAAACAAATTAGGTAGAGCTTCGGGATATATGGGCTCTAGAGGAATATTACCATTAAGCAAGTCATCTACACTAGGAGAGGAAACTAGACTATGTTTATCACATGCAACTAGGGGTAAAACATTTGTTCATTTACGTTAAGAGAACTAAAAATAATTTCATCATTATACACCTTATAATCTACAAGTGGTGGAGAATAAATAATAATATAATCATTGCATTGGATTTTAAGAGGATGAGTAGAAACAAATTTAGTATCAATCATAGTATGTGCAATAGGAAAAAATTAAATTATATCATTATTACATTGAATATCCATGCAAAAGAATACTCTTGAATTCCTCTCCATGTTCATGAAATAATTTGAGGTTCATAACAACAAAGAAAAATCCAGCAAGGGCACCACCTTCAAATACATTAAGAAAGGCTTGGACAATGTTAAGAATAGCTTTCGTAAGCTCATGAAAGGATCTTGTCTCTTTCTCTTGCCGAGTCTCTTTTTGTAATTTGGCTGACTCTGTGCTGATAAAGTGATGACATTGTACTAATATTAGGTTGTCATCCCATTGTTTCCGTGTTCTTGTTGACTGTGCCTTTTTCTATTCTTGTTTTGGTTTCCTATTATGCAATTGAATCTCTAGGCTTTAGGCCTCTTTTGTTATTGGGTAGGGCCCCAACCAAAAAAACTTTACCCTTAATAAAAATTTATTACATTGAATAGTATTAGTAGAAACATTCATAGTGCAAACAATATCATTTCTTTCATAACCAATGAGAATTATATAAACACGAGTAGAATCATATTAAAATAGGATTGAAGGTGTTACAATTGATTTCATTAGAATTTCATTAAAGATAAGCGGTAGAGACACAATTATGTTCATTCATATCATGTTTAAGAAGGTGAGAAGAATCACCCTCATATAAGCTAGAAAAGTGTTCATCATTACTAGTCTATAACCTTTATAACATTAGGAAAAATAAAGGAAGGTAGGATTTCATGTGAAATACCCCCAAGTAAAAATTCCTTCACCCCAAACATCTCTTGCAATAGAAGATAATGCGGAGAAGAAAAAGTCTTAGTGAAGATGTAAGTAATATGCTCAATTGTAGGTAAAAACTTCAAAGAAATAACACCATCCTAAATAAGTTGGTGAAAGAAGTTCATGTGAATGTAAATGTGTTTACTGAAGTGATGCTCAATAAGATTACACGAGATATAAATCATAGTTGATTTTCACACTAAATAATATTATTACCTTGTTAGGTGAATCCAAAGTATCTCCCGACTAGATTTGATAACACCTCGATACTCTACCTTAGTGGAGGATAATGAAATATCTATATTGTTTTTGCATTCCCAAGAAATTGGACTAGAAAAAGTGTAAATACAAATCCACAAGTGGATTGTGAGTGTCAACATCACCAACCCAATCAAATTTAGTATATCTAATAAGTTGTCTAGATATATGTGGTGTGTATTGTATATTAAAGTATGTAGTGCCATGAATGTAGTGAAAAATAAAATTTTATGCTATCTAATGACTCTCATGAGGCTCATGTGAAAACGAGAGACAAGGTTCACAAAAATGTGATATCAATAAATGTATGAGTCGAGTCTAAAATAATACCTATAAGTTACCGATACAAGGTCGGATCAACAAGAAGAATCATATAAGTGGTATATGATAAAAAACCTAACTAATATGGAATGGGGATATGATCACAATCGACCTTCCAAAAGTTTGAAGAATGTATATTTCATACTTCTTTTACCTAATAGAGATACCCTCATAATATTGATGAAATTGAAAGCTAAGAAAATAATGTAGAAGTCATTAATACATGTAATGTTAAACCTATCTCGCTAACCTATCCTTGATGTCTTATATCAAATCTAGTCTAAAATTATAGTGAGGATAATGTCATAAACTTACAAAACTAATATCACAATATACTCACCTTTCTACGAATGTACAAATTGTGATCTAAATCATAACGATAGAAATATGAAATCAAAATAAAACTATCAACTTTGTTATCCCGTGTAAATTGACGAGGAAATTTTATAGGTAACAATACTAAATTTTGTCCTGGTCCCTTATCAGGGACCCTTTGCATTCAGAATGTTACAAAATCCCTTTCCGGGAAATCTAGTTCTCCGAACTTAGCCATTTTGGTCCCTTTTTGGTTGGGCGCACCTTTTATCTATGTTACATAGAATAAATGTGTGCCCCTTCATTTCCTTTAGCGCACGGATTGACATGTCGACACATCAATTGTTGCGCCTTCCCGTGATGCGCCTTTCTTGTGTGCACCAAGGTGCATGCGCCTTCATGTTAACAACTAAATTATTGCGCCGCATTTTGGTGTGCCAAGGATGCAAGGAATGAAGGGTTGAAAATCTTAAATTTGCGCCTAAGGCGCAAGTATTCCGGTGTTGACATGCATTTATCCGTGCCAAAGGGCACACCATTTTCGTGTCGACACATGTTTTGCTGCACCTCTTGAAAAATTGGTTGGCGCATTTATTGCACCTTTTCCTATATATAGGCGCACTTGCCCTGTCACTTTCAAAATTCAAAACACGTGATAACTTTATTCCTCTACACCTGTCAAAAGACGCCCGTCGTCCTCGTGTCGCATTCATGGACCCCGTTTCATCTCTCACATTCTATATATTCTCGGGTAGGTGGTTCTTACTCCTCTTGTGTTTTGTTTTGGTTGTTTGTGTGGTAGGATAGAATGAATATGCATATCCATTAAACCCTCCTACCATTCTTGCAACCTTTCCCCAAACCATTTTCATCCTCTTTAGATCTGCTGGTCAGGAGGGCTCTGCCTCAAAAAATCAACCTGGATCTCTTTGTTGTGCCCCCTTCACCATCTAAAATCCCTGAAAAAGAGGCCTGAAAGATCACAAACCTATCGGGAAAGAAAGAAAACCTTAATGATTAGTTTAAAACTGTGTTTTTCTCTTGGCGCAATCGCCACTCCTGCTGCATAAAATATAGTCATGCCAAGAAGGCACACTTTTCCCGCTTGCAACATGCTTAATCCCCGTGCCATATGAAAACCAATTAAATCCTAAAACTTGGCACGGGTACATACCTTATTACAAAGAACACGGTGTCATGCAGGCCTTCCCCGCACCGCGCCAAATTCCCCTTTTGCGCACGAAAAGATAGTGCAACACGCATTTATCCTATACCATTCAGCGCATCAACATCCCCTGTTACATGTAAATTGCATGCGCCATTGGCGCACCCTGATCCCATGTAACACTAAGTTTATTTGCGCCCAGCATAACCTTATATAGATGGCGCAGGCGCACCCCTGTCTATAATAACAATATGACATGTAAGCTTTCCCCGTGCCGCGCCAAAGCCCCTTTCTATGCACCTAAAGTTGGTGCTACATGCAATAAACATGCGCTCTTTGGTGCACCAAACTTCTATGTTGTAAGACAAATACTTGCACCGCAGCGCACCCTGCACCTATGCAACACCAACATTCCTTGCGCCCAAGATAAAATCGCATAACGGCGCGCAGCGCATCCCCGCTTACAATAACATGATGTCATATGCACAATCCTTACGCCCTGTGCCCTTTGGCACCGATTTGTTCCACTGTAACACTCGATTCGAGTGTGCCATTCTAATAGCTCTGCATCCCGGTATTCACCGTGCCCTACGCCCGAGGCCTTAAAATTGCTAACTCCTCATTCTATTCTATAGTGCTTTAATGGAAGATTTGACAGCTAATATGGCTCTTTGGCGTTGGGCTTCTCTTCTTCTTCTTACAGATCAGCAATTGAACTCAGATCCATATATGTCTACATCAAGCAAGAAGCCAACCAAGTCAAAGGGTAAGGCTAAGCTTACGGAAGAAGAAATGAAGTATAAATACCAGAGGGTCGGGATGCCTCGAGTCCCGGGTAGAATGTGACACGAATATAAGATACTCTGAGCTTAATCACATTGACATGGAGGATTTCGGGCCGAACCGGGAGAGTCACGGGAGTCCCCGGATGGACAAACTAGTAGGCGGTGGCCTTTGCATTTTCCGGGGATCCTCGTCGGTGCGGAAACAACGAATTCATGATGGTAGTGGCCCATTGCTATAACAACACGACACAAGGTGTGTCCAAAATGAAAAGGGTGAAGTTGTGATCAACCTCACTACCCAACACTTTGAAATCATGCTAGGCATCCCTCACCACCGACACTTTGTGGCGGTAATCCTGTTGGTTTGAAAATCTGTCGTGAGAGCAGATCTATGGATAGACGAGCCAACAATGTGCAGGGCATAGCCCCTCTTTGAGTCAGCAAAGTGAAACTGGTTTATTGCTATTCTACCAGCAGGAATCTTGTGCAAGTCTCACAATATTCTACCTTCAGGGGGTTTGGGATCTCATCCCAGTAGATTAGTTCCGATGAAGAACAGAAAGGAATGAAGGAAAGAAAGGAAAGAAGATGGATCTGAAGGGAGAAAAGAAATGAATTCCAAAGTAGAAAGGTCAGAGGGTCTACGTTTTGGGCTGGTAGTAAATAGAGCCGAACCTACTTGCATAGAAAAACAAAGCAATACTGATGAACAAATGACAAAAAAGTAGAAATAGATCTAACAGAATAAACGCACAGATCTGACATAAGAAAGATCAGATGCACATAACACACATATTCAGCACAAAGTCTTAATATTTGTATTAATGTTTTCTTCTGTTACAAAAAGTACAAAGCCTTTTCTCCTCACTTCTATTTTTCATCTAAAAGATATCCACCTCCTTGAATACAACAAGTATTCAAGTATATATAGAAGGAGAGAAGAAAAGAAGACAAAAGCAAACCAACAACTAAATTACAAAAATATCTTACAAGAGATTCTAAAGTCATTTGTTGACTTTTTGACAACTTTGTGGATGACATCATCCCATGGTGCAACATGGATGATGTCATCATTTATGTCAACACACTTTAGATAATTACAAGGAGAAAGTTAGGAAGAAGAAAACTATTCATCGTCGTCCCATGGCTGAAAGGGAGTATCCTACTTTTGCTGCTGCTCAGGCGACGAGATGTGGAACTGGGCACGGTACTCCATGAACTTGCTAATCATGGGTTGAAGTTGATCCTGGGAAGGATCCTTGTGTCGATCACTGATAGCTTCACAAGTCTCCCGCCGCTCGTCCGTGAGCTTTTCTGGAGTTTGGAATAATCATTTTCTGCCTCTATCAGGTACCCAGATGAAGTCACGACAAGCCAGCAGGTTGTTGATGGATTCGGCATCGAAAGTGACCTCTGGTCCCAGCCCTTGTGAAATGATCTCCTTGAAGATCCGAATAGTTTCCTCTACCTTTCTTAAGGCGAAAGAAGGAGTGAGAAAACCTGGAGACATTCTCAGGAAAATCTACTCCATTTGATGCATTACATCCAGGGCTTCCTCCTTTATCTTATCAATCTTCTCCAGGACAAACTCCAGCTGATCAATCTGATAATCCAGAGTAGAAAGGATTTTGTTGAGGGCTCTGGGGTGTCCAAAGACACCAAACTTAACTAGATCTTCAACTGAATAGTCAAGCATTTTCTGAAAGGTCTCATGCTACATCTTGGCATGGTCCAGCTCTTCGGAGATGGGTCCTACTATCACTTAGAGCTCTCTGTTCACCCGATTGATATGCTGATATAATTCGGTGAACTTAGCGATCACTCCCTTGCTTTCTTTGAGGATTTGTCTCCTCCAGGCAGAAACTACCATACCCTACTCGCCGATTTTGGCATATTCATTAATCTTGTCCTGGTTCAAAGGCTCAGGAGCTTTGGCAATAGTTGTAGGAGGCGCACTACCCATTTTCTGTAAGGCATGGAGAAGATGTTTATTTTGCTCCTTTAACAGCCTTTTCTCTTCCTTTGCTTCCTGGAGCTTCTTGCAAAGGGCGTCAACTACAGATAGGGCCTCTCCTTGAAGGCTTTCCGAAGATGTCCCCATTGTGACTTGGGTCACTGTGTAATCTATCGAAGACAGATCCTTTTTATCCTTTAAAGGATTGGGGTATGCTATCTCCATTACTCTCTCTCCTGACACACTCTGAGAGAAGCGGGTTAAAGGCTTTTGCTTCTTGGTCCCCTTTGATGGGATGATGGAGAAGTCCATCGGTGCGATGGGAACTTTCCTCTTTTGTTGGCTCAGGTGCTGAGAGATCCATGCTGGACTTATGGGAGAGGGACCGGAAATAGTAAAGGGAGCAGCTGCAGTAGTAGAAGGAAAATGCGTGGAGACACTTGGAGGCGGCATTGAGAGGGAGGCCGAGGAAGTGCTCACGGGAGGAAGAGGTACTGTAGGGGAGGTAGACATGGGAAAGGAAGGGAGCTGAGAGATGAGGGAAGAAATGGTGGGGGACAGCTCCGCGAGAGAAGAGAAGATGGACGATGAGGAAGGGGGAACAGCAGAAGACGGGGGAGAGGATACGACCAAAGGAATGGTCACTTGGGTCACTTGAGGAGGGGAAGGAGGAGAGGGAGAAGGGATAGAAGGGACCTCAATGGTTACAGTAGTGGCAACATCTTGAGTGGATGTGCCTATTGGAACATCTTCCGCTGCTTCTTTCTCCAGGATTTCTGGGATTACAACCCATTCTTGTGAAGCGGAAGGAGGAATTTCAGGAGCTTCCTCTTGGGTGGAGCTTGACTCACCCTCTTTGTCTTTCCCTTTGCTCTTTGGCAACTGTTTTGACCTGGAAGGTGTGTTGCCCAATGAAGAAGTGGTGAAATCAACTCCAAGGTAGATGAGACCATTCATCCTGCACCAATGCTCTGTTCTTCACAGAGTTTCTTTGACCCTTTCCTCTATTGTCTGAGGTGCTTTGGTTCTCATCATTCTTACAGCAAAGGCCAGTCGTCCCCACCTGTGTCAAGATATACTTGATCAAATTCTTGATCAGTAATTTGATAACCTTTTGGGATGATGGCCATGCCATACTGGATGATTTCATCCAAGGCCAAGTGGGAATGGTCTTTCCTCCTGAGCTCGACCTCATGATATAGGTCGATATAAATATCCTCGATCTGTGGAATGTGGATCGGATCAAGTTTTGCTCTAGGCAGGTAATTCCTTGGGTCGAAAGTGGGCCTTGCCTAGGGAAGTTGTGCTTTAAATTTAGTAGCTCTAGTTCTATAAACATATCCCATGCTTTGTGGTGAGAGAGACAAGTATACCTACCCACTGTAAGGGGGAAAGGATTTCCACCCTTCTTTCTCTTTAGGCACTTCTCGTGGTAGGTTATAAGTTGTCTTGACAACTCCAACAGGATCAACTTGGGGCCGGCGTATCTTGGCAATTTGGTTGGTTCCCCCAAGAAGTTGGCTGCCCTTAGATAGGTAAAGGTGGGGAATTGTGTGAACAAGGCTCCCCATTTCTCTGTAGCTGTAACAATGCTCTTGGTCGTACGACCGTGAGTCATGTTTGGCCTCAAAAGGCAGACGATGCCGTAGAAGAAGGCATCGTTAATCTTTGTAAACTGGGGGATACTATTTTCCAGCTTTAGTTCTGGATAGTATTCATATATTTTGACTTGGGGCCAAACCCCGCACCGCATTAAGGCTGGATAATCTCTTTCTGAGGCCACAACATAAACTACGTAGGAGTTCATGTAGAACCTCCCTATTGTGGTAAGTTGTTGGAGCTGCTCAGATATGGTGCTGCTTATGATCTCCGCCCACTCGAAGTGTTGATCTGGCAGATTTTTGTTCATTGTCTCCAGGTATCTAAGCATCCATTTGTGAAAGTAGTGGGCATCAGGAAGCCCAAATACTCTACTCAGGAATGTGATTGTATCACTGAGTTCCTCTGAGAAATCACTGCGATGAATGACTTGTGGCCATCTGGTCACCACCTTCTTGTTTTTCAGGTATACCTCATTCATCAACTGCATACACTGATCCTCATTATCTTCCCAAGCCTTGGTGCAATCTTCCTGGCTTACGGCCACAAAGTGCCGGTGGTGAGGGATGCTGAGCATTATTTCAAAGTGTCGGGCAGTGAGGTTGATCACGACCTCACCCTTCTCATTCTGGACGCATCTTGTGTCTTTGTTGTAGCAGCGGGCTACTACCATCATGAACTCATTGTTCACAGCACTAACTGGGATCCCTCCAACAAAATGCAGTCCACTGCCTACCAGTTTGTCCATCCACAGACTTCTTGTGACCCTTCTGGTTCTGGCCCAAATCCTCCATATCAATGTGACCAAGTTCCGAGTCTCTTATGTCTAGGTCACACTCTGCCTGGGATTCGGGCATCCTGACCCTCTGATATTTGTACTTCATTTCTTCCTCTGTGAGCTTGGCTTTTCCCTTAGACTTGGTAGGTCTCTTGCTTGATGTTGACATATGTAGTCCTGAACTCAGTTGCTGATTTGTAAGAAGAAGAAGTGAAACCCAACGCAGGAAATTCATATTAGCTGTTTGATCTTCCATTAAAGCATTGACAGAAGGAAGAGTTAGCAATTTTAAGGCCTCAGGGTGCAGGGCGCATGAATACTGCAGGTTGCAGGGTTAAATATTATGGTGCACAGAAAAGGGGTGCTGCGAGGATAAATCAACACCAAAGGGCACAGGCGGGCGCATGGACTGCCGGATGACATTTTTGTTGTTGCAAGCAGAAGTGCGCCTGCGCCATATATATGCATTTTATAACGGGCGCTGATATTTTTCATGTTACACGGGTACAGGATACACCAAAGGGTGTATGTTTAATGTGTGTAACATCATTTTTTCATGTGCCACGGGGATATTGGCACAGTGCATGGAAAGGTCATGATGACATGATGTTGCTGTAATAAGGGATGCGCCTACGCCGTTAATAGTTTTGTACTTGGCGCAAATAAGGTTGGTGTTGCATGGATGCAAGGTGCGCCAATGGCGCAAGTTTTTTCAATGTTGCATATGATTTTGGTGCGCTTTGGGGGCGCAACTATTTTTATGCAACAGGCATGGTGGATGCGTCGTTGGCGCGACGTTGCTTGCCGTGTTGCAAAGGTGGCGATTGCGCCAAAGAGGAAAAAAAGCATCTATCAATTTTTAAGTCTTTGTTCTTCCTCTGGAGGGGTTACATGTGTTAAAGTCTCTTCTACAGGGTCCCTTGGATGATGAACGGGCTAAAACAAAGAGAACCTAGTGATTTTTTCAAGGCAGAGCCCTCTTTACCAGCAGATCTGGAAAGAGGGAGAAGTGCATGGGGGAGGACAACAAAAATAGCAAAGGGAGGTTTCATGGTTTCACAGATCTATTTTATCCAACCCCATAAACAAACAACCAATAACCAAAACACAAAACACAAGAGCAATAAGGACCACTTACCAGAAATATATATAATGTGAGAGGTGAAACTGGGTCCACGACGTGATACGAGAACGACAGCGGGCGTCTTTGACAGTGCGAGAGGGAAAAGAATAATCACGTGTTTTCTGACTAGTGAAAGTGACAGGGTGGATGCCCCTATATAGGCAAAGTTGTAATAAATGCGCCAACCACTTTTTGAAGTGGCGCATCAAAACACCTGTCGACACGGGAAATCTTGCGCCCTTTGGCACATCAAAACACATGTTAACACGAAGTTATGTGCGCCCTTGGCACCAAAAGTGCTGTCAACACGGAAATAAGTGCACCTTTGGCACACCAAAATGCGGCACAACAAAAGTATTGTTGACACAAAGGTGCATGCACCTTGGCGCATGCAAGAAAGGCGCAACATGGTGAGGCGCACCAAAATGTGTGTCGACACTTCAAACCGTGTGCCAAAGGATTTAAAGGGGGTGCATGCTTACTCTATGTTGCATAGACATTAGGTGCGCCCGACCAAAAAGACCCAAAAAAGGCTAAGTTCGGAAAACCAGATTTCCCGAAAAGGGTTTTTGCAACGTTCCGAACTTCGGAGGGGTCCCTGACAAGGGACCAGAACAAAATTTGGTATGGTTACCCGTAAAATTACCCTTGCCAATTTCACGGGATAACAACTGGCTCTTTCTGGGGACTATCTCTGAATGGAAATCAGGGGTAGAGAATCCCAGATCCACATGTGCCTATCCATTGGGCAACAGAGTCAAAAACAAGGGCGACCGAAAAGGGAAACACACAACCAACAAAAGCAAACACATGACAAAAACAAACACACAACTGAAGTAAACTGTACAAAGAAGAGAGCAAGCTCTACTTCCTGAAGATTTTCAGATGCTACCCGCTATAGGGAAGTGGGAGTCCAGTTCCGTCTGGATACGAGAGATAGAAGTTGTTCTCTCCATTGAGCTGTTTGATCTTGAAAGGTCCCCTCCATAGGGAATCAAATTTTCCATGCATGCCCTTTGGCTCTCTTCGTTTGTCCCACAAAAGGATGAGATCTCCCACCTGGAAATTTCTTTGCTTAGATTTTTATCGAACAATCTTTTTACCTGATTCTGATGCTCGGTGATCCTGTCGACCACTCTTACTCTCTTTTCTTCGAGCTCTGCTAGATACATGATCCTCTTCTCAAGAGAATTTTGGAAAGTCTCATCTTCGATTGCTCGTGCCAAGCGCAGAGCAGGGAGTTCAGCAGAAATGGGAAGCTCGGCATCGGTGCCATATAACACTTGAAAAGGTGACATGCCGAGAGACCTCTTGGGAGTGATGTGGTCTTCCCACAAAGCGTCGTATAATGATTTGTGCCACATTTGTTGATTCTCATCTACTAGCTTTCGTATGATGGTTACTAAGTTTTTATTACTAGATTCTGCCTGACCATTTCCTTGAGGGTAATAATCTGAGGCGTGAGCCAGAGCTATTCCGTATTCGTAGCAAAAACCAACAACCTCTCATGAGGAGAAGTTGGAAGTGTTATCAACAACAATCTTTTTTGGAACGCCAAACCTGAAAATGATATTTTCTTTGATGAAACTACAAACAACCTCGGAAGTGGCATGTTTGACAGGTATGGCTTCTACCCATTTTGTGAAATAATTTGTTGCCGTCAGGACATAACTATGTCCGGCACTCGATTGGGGATTGAGTGCACCAATAAAATCAATTCCCCACTGCTTGAATGGTTCGTCGACAACGACCGGCCTGAGGGGAAAAGCAAAGCGATTTGGGCTTGCCGACAAACCGCTTTGCAAGTTGGCCAATAGTACCTAGCCCGGATGATCTTGTGTGCCATCACGGAGGAGGAGAAATGGCCCCCACAGGCCGAATTATGAAAACTCTCAAGTAACTTCACTTGCTGTGGTTTGTCAACACATCGCAAGAAGATGCCATCTATTCCACGTTTGTATAAACCGTCATCCCAGATGATATATCTGGCTACTCTGAGCTTTATAGTGTGCTTCTCCTTTGTAGTCAGATGGGATGGGCATTCACCATAGGTGAGAAAGAAAGCAATATCGGAATACCATTCGTCGCTGGTTGCGACAAATAGGACCATCGGTGGTGAATCGGTTTTCTCCAGCTGGCTTTGCGCTCCATTGGTGTAATCATCCTTTTCTTCAGGGTCTTTTGAATCTTTTTTTTCAGCCATAAGCTGACATAGGCCCTTACCCCTTACCAGCTTGGTTGGTTTTATATCTAGATCATACTCCTGGACTTTCACAATCCAATTCCCCCGCAGGCTTCCTAACTCCTGTTGAGTTAAAATTGACTTGACTGTCGTGTCAGGGACCAGCACCACTGTATGAGAGTTTAAAATGTAATACCTGAAATTCTTGACTGCTTTGACAACGGTGAAGGCATGCTTTTCCAACTGAGACATTTTTAATTCGTGAGGCTTGAGGGGAGAGCTCATGAACGCAATTGGGGATTCAACATCCTCAGAATTCTTTTGCATCAAGATGGTAGATACAGTATGCTCAGATGCATAGCTATACATGATAAAATCCTTGGAGAAATCGGGGCATACCAGGACTGGTGCGTGAGCAACAGAGGCTTTTATTTCCTCAAATGACTTCTTCCCTTCTTCACTCCATCGGAAAGTTGGTGATCCTTTCATCATGTCTAATATATGACGAGTCTTTTCAGCAAAATCAGGAACAAAGTGCCTGAGAAAGTTCACCTTTCCAAAAAAAGAGTGAACGCCGGTCTTGCTTGTGGGTAAAGTAAGGCTCTGAATAGCCTTAACTCTTTCGGTATCTATCTTTGTCCCTTCTTTGCTAACAACATGTCCTAGCAATTTTCCTTCTGTGACTCCGAAAATGGACTTTTTCGATTCAGGGAGATCCCGTGCTCTCGGCATCTAATCAATACTTGCTCCAAATGATCAGAATGATTATTTCATTGTTTGGAGAACATAGTTAAGTCATCTAAGTAGACTATGATGACCTTCCCCATCATACCTTTGAACGCGAAGTCCATCGCTCGCTGGAAAGTAGCGCCAGCATTGGTCAGGCCAAACGGCATCCTGTTGTAAGCAAACGTACCCCAAGGAGTAGTGAATGTTGTTTTAAATTGGTCTTCAGGTGAGACTTCAATCTGATTATAGCCCAAGAAACCATCAAGCATGGACAACATTTCTGATCCAGTTACTGCTTGCAGAACCTGGTCCATTATGGGAAGCGGGTAGTTGTCCTTCAGGGACGCTTGATTCAGGTTGCGAAAATCTACACATATGCGTATCTCGCCATTATTCTTACGCACTGGCACAATGTTTGCGACCCAGGTACTGTGATGGATAGGAAAAATAATCCGTGCCCAAAGCATTTTTTGAATTTTAGCCTGGATAGTACCTAAGATTTTAGGATTATAACGTCTCTGCTTCTGGCGAAAAGGTTTGATGTCTTCTTTCAACTGGATATCATGTTGGACGTCCTTTGGCTTGAAATACTTTAGATCGGCATAGGACCATGCTAATACATCCATGTATTTCTTCAGCAATTTGACAAACTTCCGCTTCTCTTCAGGTGTGCAACATTTTCCAATGTTCACAAACTGTGGATGTTCTACCGAACCTAAATTGACCGGTTCGGTTTCTGGGGAGGAAATAGGATCATCTCGCCTCTTCTTTTTAACAAAGCGATCATGCCTGTCGAACAACCGCTCTAGGGAGACCAGGCCTTTTGGGATTTTATTTCCTTTGAGCTGACATATGTCGTCGTTCCCTTTTGATTCTTTGTCTTGATCCGTAACAGATTCACGGCATGCAGAAGTGGATCCTTCAAAATGAAGTTCACTAAAATTTTCTGCCTTTTCTAGAAAGGCAATGAGTTGGTTGTCATTGTTGAATACTTGCCAATGCTGAGAATTGTCCGGCACGCTTGGGCGAAAACCACCTCAATGGTATATTTGTCTATTTTCAAACCTGGGTGAGGGAGCATGAGGGATGCTGAAACGGCCAATGAATCGGCCATGTCATTCTGAGCTCTTGGGATGGCTTTTATTGAAAAAGCATCAAACTCCTCGATGTTGTCCCACACCACATTGCGGTAATGTCTGAGCCTTTCATTCTTCACTTGGTATATCCTCTTAACTTGATTTACGACCAGCTCTGCATCACCTTGTACCTTAAGATTTTTGATCCCTCTTTCCTTCGCAGCTTGCATGCCAAGCAGCAAGGATTCATACTCAACAGTATTATTCGTGTTGAAAAACTGCAACTTGAAAGAGAGAGGAATAATCTCTTCTTTGGGAGATATAAGCACGGCACCAGTGCCACACCCACTAGTTGCACACTACCGCCATCGAACTGCAAAGTCCAGATCTTGTTAAGATCCTCTGCTTGGACGAGGACATCCCCCTTGTCAGACTCGGTAGACAAGAAATAGTTTCCCATCCCTGATGATTCGAAGAGAATTTGGGCTTTGGGGTCATCGAGTTAGTAACCAGGTACTTCTTTTGCGATTCAGGCTCCAAGGTTTGCATTACACCTTTGACGGGATTCTAGCCTTAGACCAGTCCATATGAATCTCCCCACCAACTTCACTGCAAAAGCTCCTTCCTAGTAGAATTCCATACGCTGCCGGAATATCGGCAACAAGGATGGTCATCTTTACTCTTTTCTCTGGGAACGCCGCAAATGTGAACTGAGTGTCCTTGATTTGACCGATCAGTGGAACCTGTTTGGTTTCCAAGGAATAACATCTACCAAAAGGCTTGGTAAGGGTGAGGCCCAGAGCATGGGTGAATTTTACCGGCATGACATTATCGGAAGCTCCAGAATCAATTATGTAGTTGCTTAGTTTGTGGCCATTGATTAGGAGGGAGAGGTAGAAAGGTTCTATCTTGCCTGATGCTGAAGTCGAGGCAACATTTATGCGGGATGAAGGAGGGGTGGAAAGGATTCCTTTTGGGGAAACCTGATTAGTCATGACAGCCTAACTTTGGATGTATTCAGTCAACCTTACAAGCTGTTTGGGGTTTGACTGAAGGTACTCAGCTTCGGACATTTGAATCTTGGTCTTTTTAGCGTGGTCAATTATGTCAAACGCGCCAAGGGTTGCGTTGATGGAGGAATGAGTCCTTCATTTCGCGATGGTAGGGTAAAGTTACTGGTCTTCATGGAAATAGAAGAAGGCTGATTTGGAGGAGAGATGGGAGGAAAAGATTTCTTTGTAAAAGACTTAACAGGGGGTTGAGCAGGAAGAGGATTACCTCTTTTAGCAATAGTTGGGGGCATGGAAGACGCAGCATTCTCTTTCTGCATATTAGTAGTGACCTCTGCTTCTTTTCCTTGCGGGGTAAAACAACATATGATTGTCCGCTTGCATATCCTTGGGTACCCTCTTCTTCGTCAGATTCTTCCTCATCAAATTCCATATACCCGATAGTAGAGTCGCCAGTCGGTTCACCGACATCTTGATCATCTTCGCCTTGAGATGAAGGTTCTTCGTAATTTTGTTCCTCTTCTTCGATTTCGGCCAAAGCGTTGACCGGAGGAGCCTCAAGTGCCAACCGCGGAGCAGTTGCAGGCAGACGCGGCCTATGCGGGATGCTTGTTGGGAGTAAAAGTTCTTCGTGGAATATCCCGGTATGAGGAACTGGGGGAAGCTTGGGCTAACTACTTCTTTAATGCGAGCAAGTCATTTGCCATCTTCTGAAATGCCGGATCAGACGAAGTGGCCTGAGAAGGATTTGCAGCTTTGAACTTGGATGACTCTCATTTCAATTCGCCAGATATTAGCAAGTTGTCCTCTATCCGAATGGCAGCAGCCTGGGCAAGAGGCAAGGTAGCTACTTGTTCCTTGCAGGAGTAAGAAACTTACTTTCGAGCTCATAGCGTTTACGAAGAAACACTTTTGATTTTCTGGTGTTGGAAGCATGGCAACAGGCACACGGTTGATTAATGCATTGAACCTGGTGATAAAATCACGCATAGTTTCATTGGCCTCCTTCTTTAGGTGAGTGATCTTTGACAGTAACGCGAACGCATCTTCAGAAGGCTTATACCTGTCTTCAAAAGCATCCCGCAAGGTGGCCCAACTAGTAATAGATCCGGCCGGCAAATGCTGAAACCATTCCGCTGCGGGCCCTTGCAAAGTTTCTAAGAAGAGGCGAACTGACACATCTTCATGGGTCACATCCAGGATGCTGCATGACATGATGAATGCAGATATGTGTGAATCCATGCTTTGGTTTCCGCTCCCATCAAATTTGGGAAAATTCTTTCGGTTTCCATGTGGAAGTGCGTGAACAGGATGTGGTAATGCCAAAGGGCCCATAGCATTTCCCCATGGCACCGCCATTTGAAAAGCTGGAAAGAGGACGCGAGCTGGAAGTGCGGTTCCACTGAGCAACAGAGTGCTGCAAAGTGATGTAGACGTTCCTAATGAGAGACGCTTCCTTCATGGAGGCGAGACACTCCTGGATGACCGGTCAGCTGAACTTAGTGACGAGAAGCGAGCCGGTGTTATACTTTGGTGTTATACTTTGAAATTTTATAGGTAACCATACAAATTTTGTCCTGGTCCCTTATCGGGGACCCCTTTGTGTTCGAGAATGTTACAAAATCCCTTTACAGAAATCTAGTTCTCGAACCTAGCCATTTTGGTCCCTTTTTGGTTGGGCGCACCTTTTATCTATGTTACACAGAATAAATTTGTGCCCCCTTCATTTCCTTTAGCGCACGGATTGACGTCTTGGACACATCAATTGTTGCGCCTTCCCGTGATGCGCCTTTCTTGTGTGCACCAAGGTGCATGCGCCTTCATGTTAACAAATAAATTATTGCACCGCGTTTTGGTGAGCCAAAGGACGTAAGGAATGAAGTGTTGATAGTCTTAAATTTGTGCCCAAGGCACAAGTATTCCCGTGTTGACACGCATTTATCCATGCCAAAGGGTGCACCGTTTTACGTGTCAACACATGTTTTGCTGCACCTCTTGAAAAATTGGTTGGCGCATTTATTGCACCTTTGCTTATATATAGGCGCACCCGCCCTGTCACTTTCACAATTCAAAACATGTGATAACTTTATTCCTCTGCACCTATCAGCACGCCCGTCGTCCTCGTGTCGCATTTGTGGACCCCGCTTCGTCTCTCACATTCTATATATTCTGGGTAGGTGGTTCTTACTCCTCTTGTGTTTTGTTTTGGTTGTTTGTGTGGTAGGATAGAATGAATATGCAAATCCATTAAACCCTCCTACCGTTTTTGAACCTTTCCCCCCAAACTGTTTTCATCCTCTTTCCAGATCTGCTAGTCAGGAGGGCTCTTGCCTCAAAAAATCAACCTGGATCTCTTTGTTGTGCCCCCTTCACCATCTAAAATCCCTAAAAAGAGGCCTGAAAGATCACAAACCTATCGGGAAATAAAGAAAACCTTAATGATTAGCTTAAAACTGTGTTTTTTTCTTGTGCAATCGTCACTCTACTCGCTGCATAAAATATAGTCGTGCCAAGAAGGCGCACTTTTCCCGCTTGCAACACACTTAATCCCCGTGCCATATGAAAACCAATTAAATCCTAAAACTTGGCACGGGTACATACCTTATTACAGCAACACAGTGTCATGCAGGCCTTCCCCGCACCACGCCAAATTCCCCTTTTGCGCACGAAAAGATAGTGCAACACGCATTTATCCTATACCATTCGGCGCATCAACATCCCCTGTTACATGTAAATTGCATGCGCCATTGGCGCACCCTGATCCCATGCAACACTAAGTTTATTTGCGCCCAACATAACCTTATATAGATGGCGCAGGTGCACCCCTGTCTACAATAACAATATGTCATGTAAGCTTTCCCCACGCCGCGCCAAAGTCCCTTTCTGCATGCCTAAAGTTGGTGCTACACGTAATAAACCTGCACCCTTTGGCGCACCAAAATTCTATGTTGCAGGACAAATACTTGCACCACAGGCGCACCCTACACCCATGCAACACCAACATTCCTTGCGCCAAGTATAAAACTACATAACAGCGTAGGCACATCCCCGCTTACAATAACATTATGTCATATGCACAATCATTACGCCCGCGCCCTTTGCACCGATTTGTTCCTCGTAGCACTCGATTCGATGCGCCATTCTAATAGCTCTGCACTGCGCAGTATTCCCGTGCCCTACTACCCCGAGGCCTTAAAATTGCTAACTCCTCATTCTATTCTGCAGTGCTTTAATGGAAGATCTAAAAGCTAATATGGCTCTTTGGCGTTGGACTTCTCTTCTTCTTCTTGCAGATCAGCAACTGAACTCAGATCCATATATGTCTACATCAAGCAAGAAGCCAACCAAGTCAAAGGGTAAGGCTAAGCTTACGGAAGAAGAAATGAAGTATAAATACCAAAGGGTTAGGATGCCCGAGTCCCAGCGTAATGTGACTTGAATATAAGATACTCCGAGCTCGCCACATCGACATGGAGGATTTCTGGGCTAGAACTAGGAGAGTCACAGGGAGTCCCTGGATGGACAAACTAGTAGGTAGTCGCTTTGCATTTTCTAGGGATCCCCGTCGGTGCATAAACAATGAATTCATGATGGTAGTGGCCCGTTCTACTTCTTACTACAAAAAAGACACAAGGTGTGTCCAAAATGAAAAGGGTGAAGTTGTGATGAACCTCACCGCCCAAGACTTTAATCATGCTAGGCATCCCTCACCACCGACACTTTGTGCCAAGCTGTTGGTTTGAAAATCATCATGAGAGCAGATCTATGGATAGCAGCTAGCCAACGGTGTGTAGGGCATAGCCCCTCTTTGAGTCAAAGAAAGTGAAACTGGGTTTATTGCTAGTCTACCGTAAGGAATCTTGTGCAAGTCTCACAATATTCTCGCCTTCGAGGGATTTGGGATCTCATCCCAGTAGATTAGTTCCGACGAAGAACAGAAAGGAATGAAGGAAAGAAAGGAAAGAAGATGGATCTAAAGGGAGAAAAGAAATGAATTCCAAAGTAGAAAGGTCAGAGGGTCTACGTTTTGGGCTAGTAGTAAATGCAGATCCGAACCTACTTGCATAGAAAAACAAAGCAATACCGATGAACAAATGACAAAAAAGTAGAAATAGATCTAACGAGAATAAACGCATAGATCTGACATAAGAAAGATCAGATGCACATAACACACATATTCAACACAAAGTCTCAATATTTGTATTAATATTTTCTTCTGTTACAAAAAGTACAAAGCCTTTTCTTCTCACTTCTATTTTTCATCTAAAAGATATCCACCTCCTTGAATACAACAAGTATTCAAGTATATATAGAAGGAGAGAAGAAAAGAAGACAAAAGCAAACCAACAACTAAATTACAAAAATATCTTACAAGAGATTCTAAAGTCATTTGTTGACTTTTTGACAACTTTGTGGATGACATCATCCCATGGTGCAACATGGATGATGTCATCATTTATGTCAACACACTTTAGATAATTACAAGGAGAAAGTCGGGAAGAAGAAAACTATTCATCGTCGTCCCGTGGCTGAAAGGGAGTATCCTGCTTTTGTTGCTGCTCAGGCGACGAGATGTGGAACTGGGCACGGTACTCCATGAACTTGCTGATCATGGGTTGAAGTTGATCCTGGGAAGGATCCTTGTGTCGATCACTGATAGCTTCGCAAGTCTCCCGCTCGTCCGTGAGCTTTTCTGGGAGTTTGGAATAATCATTTTCTGCCTCTATCAGGTACCCAATGAAGTCACGACAAGCCAGCAGGTTGTTGATGGATTCGGCATCGAAAGTGACCTCTGGTCCCAGCCCTTGTGAAACGATCTCCTTGAAGATCCGAATAGTTTCCTCTACCTTTCTTAAGGTGAAAGAAGGAGTGAGAAAACCTGGAGACATTCTCAGGACAATCTGCTCCATTTGATGCATTGCATCCAGGGCTTCCTCCTTTATCTTATCAATCTTCTCCAGGACAAACTCCAGCTGATCAACCTGATAATCCAGAGTAGAAAGGATTTTGTTGAGGGCTCTGGGGTGTCCAAAGACGCCGAACTTGACCAGATCTTCAATTGAACAGTCGAGCATTTTCTGAAAGGTCTCATGCTGCATCTTGGCGTGGTCCAGCTCTTCGGAGATGGGTCCTGCTATCACCTGGAGCTCTCTGTTCACCCAATTGATATGCTGATATAATTCGGTGAACTTAGCGATCACTCCCTCACTTTCTTTGAGGATTTGGCTCCTCCAGTGGAAACTGCCATGCCCTGCTCACCGATTTTGGCATATTCATTAATCTTGTCCTGGCTCAAAGGCTCAGGAGCTTCAGCAGCAGTTGTAGGAGGCGCACTACCCATTTTCTGCAAGGCATGGAGAAGATGTTTATTTTGCTCCTTTAACAGCCTTTTCTCTTCCTTTGCTTCCTGGAGCTTCTTGCAAAGGGCGTCAATTACATATAGGGCCTCTCCTTGAAGGCTTTCCAAAGATGTCCCCATTTTAACTTGGGTCACTGTGTAATCTGTCAAGACAGATCCTTTTTATCCTTTAAAGGATTGGGGTATGCTATCTCCATTACTCTCTCTCCTGACACACTCTGAGAGAAGCGGGTTAAAGGCTTTTGCTTCTTGGTCCCCTTTGATGGGATGATGGAGAATTCCATCGGTGCGATGGGAACTTTCCTCTTTTGTTGGCTTAGGTGCTGAGAGATCCATGCTGGACTTATGGGAGAGGGACCGGAAATAGTAAAGGGAGCAGCTGCAGTAGTAGAAGGAAAATGCGTGGAGACACTTGGAGGCGACATTGAGAGGGAGGCCGAGGAAGTGCTTACGGGAGGAAGAGGTACTGCAGAGGAGGTATACATGGGAAAGGAAGGGAGCTGAGAGATGAGGGAAGAAATGGTGGGGGACAGCTCCGCGAGAGAAGAGAAGATGGACGATGAGGAAGGGGGAACAACAGAAGACGGGGGAGAGGATACGACCAAAGGAATGGTTGCTTGGGTCACCTGAGGAGGGGAAGGAGGAGAGGGAGAAGGGATAAAAGGGACCTCAATGGTTACAAAGAGTGGCAACATCCTAAGTGGATGTGCCTATCGGAACATCTTCTCGCTTCTTTTCTCCGGCTTTCCCGTGATTACAACCCATTCTTGTGAAGCGGAAGGAGGACTTTCAGGAGCTTCCTCTTGGGTGGAGCTTGACTCACCCTCTTTGTCTTTCCCTTTGCTCTTTGGCAGCACAGTTTTGACTGGAAGGTGCATTGCCCAATGGAGAAGTGGTGAAATCAACTCCGAGGTAGATGAGACCATTCATCCTGCACCAGTGCTCTGTTCTTCGCAGAGTTTCTTTGACCCTTTCCTCTATTGTCTGAGGTGCTTTGGTTCTGTCAATTACAGTGAAAGGCCAGTCGTCCCCACCCGTGTCAAGATATACTTGATCAACTTCTTGATCAATAGTTTGATAACCTTTTGGGACGATGGCCACACCGTACTAGATGATTTCAGCCAAGGCCAAGTGGGAATGGTCTTTCCTCCTGAGCTCGACCTCATGATATAGGTCGATATAAATATCCTCGATCTGTGGAACATGGATCGGATCGAGTTTGGCTCTGGGCAGGTAATTCCTTGGGTCGAAAGTGGGCCTTGCTGGGAAGTTGTGCTTTAAATTTAGCAGCTCTAGTTCTACAAACATATCCCGTGCTTTGTGGTGAGAGAGACAAGTATACCTACCCACTGTGAGGGGGAAAGGAGTTCCACCCTTCTTTCTCTTTAGGCACTTCTCGTGGTAGGTTATAAGTTGTCTTGACAACTCCAACAGGATCAACTTTTGGCCGGCGTATCTCGGCAATTTGGTTGGTTCCCCCAAGAAGTTGGCTGCCCTTAGATAGGTAAAGGTGGGGAATTGTGTGAACAAGGCTCCCCATTTCTCTATAGCTGCAACAATGCTCTTGGTCGTACGACCGTGAGTCATGTTTGGCCTCAAAAGGTAGACGATGTCGTAGAAGAAGGCATCGTTAATCTTTGTAAACTGGGGGATACTATTTTCCAGCTTTAGTTCTGGATAGTATTCATATATTTTGACTTGGGGCCAAACCCCACACCACATTAAGGCTAGATAATCTCTTTCTGAGGCCGCAGCATAAACTACGTAGGAGTTCATGTAGAACCTCCCCGTTGTGGTAAGTTGTTGGAGCTGCTCAGATATGGTGCTGCTTATGATCTCCACCCACTCGAAGCGTTGATCTGGCAGATTTTTGTTCATTGTCTCCAGGTATCTAAGCATCCATTTGTGAAAGTAGTGGGCATCAGGAAGCCCAAATACTCTGCTCAGGAACGTGATTGTATCACTGAGTTCCTCTGAGAAATCACTGCGATGAATGACTTGTGGCCATCTGGTCACCACCTTCTTGTTTTTCAGGTATACCTCATTCATCAACTGCATACACTGATCCTCATTATCTTCCCAAGCCTTGGTGTAATCTTCCTAGCTTACGGCCACAAAGTGCCGGTGGTGAGGGATGCCGAGCATTATTTCAAAGTGTCGGGCAGTGAGGTTGATCACGACCTCGCCCTTCTCATTCTGGATGCATCTTGTGTCTTTGTTGTAGCAGCGGGCTACTACCATCATGAACTCATTGTTCACAGCACTAACTGGGATCCCTCCAGCAAAATGTAGTCCACTGCCTACCAGTTTTTCCATCCACGGACTTCCTGTGACCCTTCTGGTTCTGGCCTAGAAATCCTCCATATCAATGTGACCAAGTTCTGAGTCTCTTATGTCCAGGTCACACTCTGCCTGGGATTCGGGCATCCTGACCCTCTGATATTTGTACTTCATTTCTTCCTCTGTGAGCTTGGCTTTGCCCTTAGACTTGGTAGGTCTCTTGCTTGATGTTGACATATGTAGTCCTAAACTCAGTTGCTGATCTGCAAGAAGAAGAAGTGAAACCCAACGCAGGAAAGTCATATTAGCTGTTTGATCTTCCATTAAAGCATTGACAGAAGGAAGAGTTAGCAATTTTAAGGCCTCAGGGCGCAGGGTGCATGAATACTGCAGGTTACAGGGTTAAATAGTATGGTGCATAGAAAAGGGGTGCTGCAAGGGATAAATCAGTGCCAAAGGGCGCAGGGCGCATGGACGCTGTAGATGACATTTTTGTTGTTGCAAGCAGAAGTGCGCCTGCGCCATATATATGCATTTTATAATGGGTGCTGATATTTTTCATGTTACACGGGTATAGGATGTGCCAAAGGGCGCAGGTTTAATGCGTGTAACATCATTTTTTCATGCACCACAGGGGAACTTGGCACAGTGCATGGAAGGTCTGCATGACATGATGTTGTTGTAATAAGGGGATGCGCTGCGTGGTTACTGATTTTGTACTTGGCGCAAATAAGGTTGGTGTTGCATGGATGCAAGGTGTGCCAATGGCGCAAGTTTTTTCAATGTTGCATACGAGTTTGGTGCGCCAAGAGGGCACAGGGTTAGCGGGTGTAACAAGCAAGGAAAGTGTGCTTTGAGGGCGCAACTATTTTTTATGCAACAGGCATGGTGGATGCACCGTTGGCGCGACTGTACTTCGTGTTGCAAAGGTGGCGACTGCGCCAAAGAGGAAAAAAGTAGTCTATCAATTTTTAAGTCTTTGTTCTTCCTCTGGAGGGGTTACATGTGTTAAAGTCTCTTCTGCAGGGTCCCTTGGATGATGAACGGGCTAAAACAAAGAGAACCTAGTGATTTTTTCAAAGGCAGAGCCCTCTTTACCAGCAGATCTGGAAAGAGGGAGAAGTGCATGGGGGAGGACAACAAAAATAGCAAAGGGAGGTTTCATGGTTTCACAGATCTATTTTATCCAACCCCATAAACAAATAGCCAATAACCAAAACACAAAACACAAGAGCAATAAGGACCACTTACCAGAAATATATATAATGTGAGAGGTGAAACTGGGTCCACGACGTGATACAAGAATGACAAAGTGTCATGCTGACAGGTGCAGAGGGAAAAGAATAATCACGTGTTTTCTGACTGGTGAAAGTGACAGGGTGGATGCACCTATATATAGGCAAAGTTGTAATAAATGTGCCAACCACTTTTTGAAGTGGCGCATCAAAACGCCTGTCGACACGAGAAAGCTTGCGCCCTTTGGTGCATCAAAACACATGTTAACACGAAGTTATGTGCGCCCTTGGCGCACCAAAAGTGTTGTCAACACGGAAATAAGTGCGCCTTTGGCACACCAAATGCGGCGCAACAAAAGTATTGTTGACACGAAGGCACATGCGCCTTGGCGCATGCAAGAAAGGCGCAACATGGTGAGGTGCACCAAAATGTGTGTCGACACTTCAAACCGTGTGCCAAAGGATTTAAAGGGGGCACATGCTTACTCTATGTTGCATAGACATTAGGTGCGCCCGACCAAAAAGACCCAAAAAGGCTAAGTTCGGAAAACCAGATTTCCCGGAAAAGGGTTTTTGCAACGTTCCGAACGCGAGAGGGGTCCCTGACGAGGGACCAGAACAAAATTTGGTATGGTTACCCATAAAATTACCCTTGCCAATTTCACGGGATAACAAAGCCAAGAGGATTGCATCAAGGCTTGGGAGGACAATGAAGACCAAAGCATGCAACCGATGAATGAGGTGTACCTAAAGAACAAGAAGGTGATAACCAGATGGCCATAGGTTATTCACCATAGTGAATTCTCCGAGGAACTAAGTGATACTATCACATTCCTAAGCAGAGTATTTGGGCTTTCTGATGCCCATTACTTTCATAAATGGATGCTCAGTGCACCGGAGACCATGAATAAGAACGTGTACTTGATCAACGCTTGAGTGGGGAGAGATAATAAGTAGCACCATATCTGAACAACTCCAATAACTCACCACAACGGGAGGTTCTACATGAACTCCTACATAGTCTATCTGCCGCAGCCTCGGAAACGGATTATCTAGCATTGAGCCGATGCGGGGTTTGGCCCCAGGTAAATATATATGAATACTACCTAGAGCTAAAATTGGAGAATAGCATCCCGCAGTTTACGAAGATCAATGATGCTTTCTTCTATGGCATCGTCTTCCTTTTGAGGCAAAACATGACTCACGGTCAAAAGACCAAGAGCATTGTCACAGCAACAGAGAAGTGGGGGGCCTTATTTACACAATTTCCCACCTTCACCTATCTCAGGGCAGCTAACTTCTTGGGTGAGCCCACCAAATTACCGAGATATGCCGGCCCTAAGCTGATCCTGTTGGAGCTATCTAGACAGCTCTGACATACCATGAAAAGTGCCTAAAGAGAAAGAAGGGTGGAACTCCTTTCCCCCTTACAGTGGGCAAATACACATGCATCTCTGACCACAAAGCCCAGGAAATGGTTGCCAAACTAGAACTGCGCTCAATTTGAAGCACAACTTCCTGGCTAGGCTCACTTTTGATCCAAGAAATTTCCTTCCCAAAGCAAAACTCGATCCAATCCATATTCCATAGATCGAGGAAATCTATATCCACTGTACTCATGAGGTCGAACTTAGAAGGAAGGACCACTCTCGCTTGGCCTTTGCAGAAATTATTCAGTACGACGTGGCCATCATTCCAAAGGGTTACCAAACTGCCGATCAAGAAGTTGATCAGGTATATCTAGATACAGATGGGGACAACTGGCCCTTTGTTGCGATAGACAGAACAAAAGTGCCCCAGACCATTGAAGAAAGGGTCAAAGAGACATTGCAGAGGATAGAGCACTAGTGCAGGATGAATGGCCTCATCTACCTCGAGGTAGATTTCACTACATCCCCATTGGGCAACACACCTATTAGGCCAAAGCATCTACCAAAGGTCAAAGGCAAGGATAAAGAGGGTGAATCAAGCTCTGCTCAAGAAGGAGCTCCTGAAAGTCCTCCTTCCACTGCACAAGAACAGGTTGTAAGCTGGTATCTCCAGAGAAAGAAGTGGCGGAAGGTGTTTCGATGGGCACACCCACTCAGGGTGTCACCACTATTACAACTATTGAGGTCCCTTCTATCCCTTCTCCCTCTCCTCCTTCTCCTCCTCGCGTGACCCAAGCGACCATTCCTTTGGTCATGTCCTCTCCCCCATCTTCTATTGTTCCCCCTTCCTCGTCATCCATCTTCTCTTCTCTCATGGAGCTGTGCCCCACCATTTCTTCTCTCATCTCTCGGCTCCCCTTTCTTTCCCACGTCTTCCTCCCCTGCAGTGTCCCTTCCCCTGTGAGCACTTTCTCGGCCACCATCTCGATGCCACCACCAAGTTTCTCTACCCATTTTCCCTCATCCACTGCAGCTGCTCCTCTTCTACCTCTCGGTCCCGTTCCCTTAAGTCCAGCATGGATCTCCCGACCTCCGAGCCAAGAAAAGAGGAAAGTCTCTATCACACCGATGGATTTCTCCGTCATCCTGGCAAAGGGGGCTAAGAAGCAAAATCCCATAACCCGCTTCTCTTAGAGTGCATCAAGGAAAGAGTGATGGAGATTGCATACCTCAATCCTTCAAAGGGTAAAAAGATCTGTCTCCAAAGAAATTATACAGGTGACCCAAGTCACAATGGGAACATCTTCGAAAGTCTTCAAGGAGAAGCCCTATCTCGCAGGTGGATTCCCTTTGTAAGAAACTTCAAGAAGCAAAGGAGGAGAAAATGTTGCTAAAGGAACAAAACAAAAATCTTCTTCACGCCCTGCAAAAATGGGCAATACACCTCCTACAACTACCACGGAAACTCCTAAGGTCCTAAGTTAAGACAAGATGAAAAAATACACCAAAATTGGTGAACAAGGTATGGCAGTTTCCACTGGAGAGATCAAATCTTCAAAGACAGCGAGGAGGTAATAGTCAAGTTCACCGAGTTGTATCAGAACATCAATCAGGTGAACAAAGATCTCCAGGCGATTGCAGGACCTATCTCCGAGGAGTTGGACCATGCAAGGCTGCAACACGAAACATTCTAGAAAATGCTCGACTACTCAGTCGACGATCTAGTAAAATTTGGCGTCTTCAATCACCCTAGGGTACCTAGTAAGATCCTTGCTGTGTTGGATTACCGGGTCGACTAGATGGAGTTCGTCCTGGAAAAGATTGATAAAGTCAAGGAGGAAGCCCTGGATGCAATGCATCAAATGGAAAAAATCATTCTGAGGATGTCTCCAGGCTTGCTTACTCCTTCTTTTGCCTTGAGGAAGGCAGACGAAACTATCTGGATCTTCAAAGAGATCCTCTCACAAGGGTTAGGGCCAAAAGCCACTTTCGACACTGAATGCATCAACAACCTTCTGGCTTGCCGTGATTTTGTGGGGTTCCTGATGGAGGTAGGAAATTAATATTTCAAACTCCCTGAAAAACTCAGAGATGAGTGGGAGAACTATGAGGTCATCGATGATCATACGAAGGGTCCTGCTCAGGATCAACTTCAGCCCATGATCAGTAAATTCATGGAATATCGGACTTAGTTCCACATCACCTCTCCTGAACAACAGCAGAAGCAAGATACCCCCTTCCAGCCACGAGACGATGATGAATAGCTCTCTTCCTCTTGGCTTTTCTTTTTGTAAATATCTAATAGTATGTTGGTACAAACGATGACCTCATCCATGTTGCACCATGGGATGTTGTCATCCACCAAGTTGTCCAAAGTCAACATTGACTTTTAGATATTTTGTAGATATTTTGTAAATTAGTTGTTGGTTCCCTTTTGCCTTCTTTCTTCTCCTTCTTCTATATATACTTGGATACTTGTTGTATTCAAGGGATGGATACTTTTCAGATGAAAAATAGAAGTAAGAAGAAAAGACTTTGAGCTTTTTGTAACAGAAGAAAATAGTAATACAAATATTAAGACTTTGTGCTGAATATCTGTGTTATGAGCATTTAATCTTTCTTATGTCAGATTTATGTGTTTATTCTGTTGAATCTATCTCTACTTTTTTGTCATTTATTCATCAGTATTGCTTTATTCATCTATGTAAGTAGGTTTGGCTCTGTTTACTACCAGCCCAAAACATAGACCCTCTGACCTTTCTACTTTGGAATTCATTTCTTTTCTCCTTCAGATATTTCCTATCTCCCCATCTCGTTTCTTTCCCTTCTTTTATGGTTGGAAGTACCTCTAATGGGATGAGATCCCAACCCCCGAAGGTAAAATATTGTGAGACTTACACAGATTCCTGCTAGTAGAATAATAATAAACCAGTTTCACTTTCTTTGACTCAAAGAGGGCTATGCCTGCACACTATTGGTTGTCTATCCATATATCTGTCCACCTGACAGATTTTTAGACCAACAGTTTTTGGCGACTCTACTAGGGATCGAACAGATCTACAAGATCTATGGTAGTGATATGTTAAAAAACCAATAAAAATCAAAAAAATCACTACCTGTTTGCAAAGTTTAAACTTTTGTTCAAAATCCAAAATTTTTGCAAAAGTGATTCAAACTGAATTTTTTTTCAGGAATCCATAGATTGGGACTAGTTAGAGATCTTTAGTTCATTGATTTTTACAAAAACCCGTATATTTCCGTAGATCTGAGATTTTGACAGTTTTACAAAAATTTCAAACCCTTGCAAAAAATTCAAATCTAAGATCCGAAAATCAGCCTACTAAGTTGGCCGCATTTTTATCCCCATTAACATTTGTCATTAAACTGCAATCGGTTTTCAAAAGAGGGATAAGTTTAAATATTTAGAAAAGTACATCTTTGCTGATTTTTTCAAAAATCATAAAATCAGCAAGTACAACCAAAAAGAGTTTTGAAGTTTGCTCCAAAATATTACAGATCTGGAAGGTACACTGGTGGGTGAACCATTTACTCGTAGCGGGAGAGCTCATGGAGAATACGATCTTACTTTTGACCTGCTTCAAAGGCATAACTTTAGTGTTACATCGACACGCTTCTCATCGTTAAGTTCAGCTAACCGGTCATCCAGGAGCGTCTCACCTCCATGAAGGAAGCATCTCTCACAAGGAACATCTTCGTCACTTAGCAGTGCCTTTCTGCTCAATAGAACTGTGCTTCCAGCTTGCATCCTTTTTCCAGCCATCCAAATGGCAGTGCCATGGGGAAATGATATGGGCCCACTCGCTTTGCCATACCCCGTTCATGCACTCCCTCACGGGAACTGGAAGAATTTTCCTAAATTTGATGGTAGCGGGAACCAAAGCACGGATTCACATATATCTGCATTCATCATGTCATGCAGTATCTTGGATGTGACCCATGAAGATGTGTCAGTTCACCTTTTTCTAGAGACCTTGCAAGGACCTGCAGTAGAATGGTTCCAACATTTACCGGCCGGATCTATTACCAGTTGGGCCACCTTGCGAGCTGCATTTAAAGATAGTTATAAGCCTTCCGAAGACGCATTCGCGTTGTTGTCAAAGATCACTCATCTAAAGAAGGAAGTCAATGAAACTATGTGCAATTTCATCACCCGTTTCAATTCACTAATTAACCATGTCCCGCCTACCATGCTTCCGACACCGGAGAATCAGAAGTGTTTCTTCGTCAATGCCATGAGCTCAAAAGTAAGTTTTTTACTCTTGCAAGAACAAGTCGCTACTTTGGTTCTCACCCAAGCTGCTGCCATATGGATTGAAGATAACTTGCTAATATCTGGCAAATTAAAAAGAGAACCGTCCAAGCTTAAAGCTTCGATCCCTTCTCCCGCCACTTCATCTGATCCGGCATTTCAAAAAATGGCGAATGATTTTCTTGCTTTAAAGAAGCAGCTAGCTCAAGCTTCTCCTAGCACTTCATACCGGGATATTCCACGGAGAAACTTTACTTCTAACAATGTCTCACAAAGGCCCCACCTACTGCAGCTGCTCCATGGTTGGCACTTGAGGCCCCTCCGATCAATGCTTTAGCCGTAATCAAAGAAGAGGAGCAAAATTATGAAGAACCTTCATCGCCAGGTGAAGATGATCAAGATGTCGGTTAACCGACTAACGACTCTACTATCGGGTATATGGAATTTGATGAGGAAGAATCTGATGAAGAAGAGGGTACCCAAGGATATGCAAGTGGGCATTCATATGTTTTTTTTACCTGCTCGCAAGGAAAAGAAGCGAGAGTGGCTGCCAATACGTAAAAATGAAGGCCGTGTCACACACGCCTCCAACCATCACTAAATGAGGTAGTCCCCTTCCTGCTCAACCTGTTATTAAGTCTTTTTCAAAAAGATATTTTTCCCTTATCTCCCCTCCGAATCAGTCCTCTCATGTTCCTATCGGGGCTAGTAATCCTACCCTACCATCACGAAATGAGGACTCATTCCTTCATCAACGCAACCCTTGGCCACGTTTGACATAATCGATCACACTAAAAAGACCAAAATCTAGATGTCTGTAGCCGAATATCTTCAGTCAAATCCCGAGCAGCTTGTAAGGTTGACCGAATGCATCCAAATTCAAGTTGTCATAACTACTCGTGTTTCCCCAAAGGAATCCTTTCTACTCCTTCTGCATCTCGCATAAACATTGCCTCGACATCTGCGTCGGCAAGATAGAACCTTTCTATCTCTCTCTCCTAATCAATGGCCACAAACTAAGCAACTTTAGAATTGATTCCGGGGCTTCCGATAACGTCATGCTAGCAAAAGTTTCACCCTTACTAAGCCTTTTGGCAGATGTTATTCCTTGAAACCAAGTAGGTTCCATTGATCACCAAATCAAATACGTGAAGTTTGCATTTACGGCGTTCCCGGATAAAAGAGTAAAGATGACCGTCCTCATTTTCGATATTCCGGCGGCATATAGAATTCTATTAGGAAGGATTTTTAGGGTGAGGTTGGTGGAGAGATTCATATGGACTGGTCTAAGGCAAGGATTCCCGTCAAAGGTATAATGTAAACGTTGGAACCGAAATCACAAAATAAGTACACAGTTACTAACTCACGATGACCCCAAAGCCCAAATTCTCTTCAAATCATCAGGGATGGGAAACTATTTCTTGTCTACTAAGTCTGAAAAATGGATGTCCTCATCCAAGTAGAGGATCTTAACAAGATCTAGACTTTGCAGTTTGATGGCAGCTGCTAGTAGTGGGTGGCGGCCCGGAGCCATGCTGATATCTCCCGAGGAAGAGATTATCCCTCTCTCTTTCAAGTTGTAGTTTTTCAACACGAATAATATGGTGAGTATGAATCTTTGCTACTCGGCATGCAAGCCGTAAAGGAAAGAGGAATCAAGAATATGCAAGTGCGGGGTGATGCGAGCTAGTCGTAAATCAAGTTAAAAGGATATACCAGGTAAAGAATGAAAGGCTCAGACATTACCACAACGTGGTATGGGACAGCATCGAGGAGTTTGACACTTTTTCGATAAAAGCCATCCCAAGAGCTCAGAATGACATGGCCGACTCATTAGCCATCTCAACATCCCTCATGCTCCCTCACCAAGGTTTGAAAACAAACACATACACCATTGAGGTGGTTTTCCACCCAAGCATGCCAGACAATTCTCAGCACTAGCAGGTATTCAACGATGACAATCAACTTATTACCTTCCTAAGAAAGGCGAGAATTTTAGAGAGCTTCATTTTGAAGGATCCACTTCCGCATGTTGTGAGACTGTTACTAATCAGAATGGGGAATCTAAAGGAAGCAATGGCATATGTCAGCTCAAAGGAAATAAAATTCCAAAAGGCCTAGTTTCTCTAGAGCATTTGTTCGATAGGCACGATTGTTTTGTCAAGAAGAAAAGGTGAGATGATCCTAACTCCTCCCCAGAAACTGAACCGGTCAATCTAGGTTTGGTAGAACATCCGCAGTTTGTAAACATTGGAAAATGTTGCACACCCAAAGAGAAGCGGAAATTCGTCAAGTTGCTGAAGAAATACATGGATGTATTGGCATGGTCCTATGCCGATCTAAAGTATTTCAAGCCAAAGGACATCCAACATGACATCCCGTTGAAAGAAGATGTCAAACCCTTTCGCCAAAAGCAGAGACACTACAATCCTAAGATCTCAGGTACTATCCAGGCCGAAATTCAGAAAATGCTGGACGCAAGGATCATTTTTCCTATCCATCACAGTACCTAGGTGGTGAACATTATACCAGTACGCAAGAAGAATGGCGAGATACGCATATGCATAGATTTTCATAACTTAAATCAAGCCTCCTTGAAGGACAACTACCCTCTTCCCATAATGGATCAAGTTCTGCAAGCAGTGACTGGATCAGAAATGTTGTCCATGCTTGATGGTTTTTTAGGCTACAATCAGATCAAAGTCTCGCCTAAAGACCAATTCAAAATAGCATTCACTACCCCTTGGGGTACATTCGCTTATAGCAGGATGCCTTTTGGTCGACCAATGCCGATTGCCACTTTCGGTGGGCCATGGACTTTGCATTCAAAGGAATGATGGGAAAAGTCATCGCAGTCTACTTGGACAACTTAACTGTGTTCTCTAAACAACGGAATGATCATTGTGATCATTTGGAGCAGGTATTGATTAGATGCCGGGAACATGGAATCTCCCTAAATCTGAAAATTCTATTTTCGGAGTCACAGAAGGAAAGTTGTTGGGACACATTGTAAGTAAGGAAGGAACGAAGATAGATGCCAAAAGGGTTAAGGCTATTCAGAGCCTTACTTTACCCACAAGCAAAACCGGCGTTCACTCTTTCTTTAGAAAAGTGAATTTTCTCAGGTGCTTTGTTCCCGAATTTTCCGAAAAGACTCGCCACATATCAAACATGATGAAAGGATCACCAACTTTCCGGTGGAGCGAAGAAGGAAAGAAGTCGTTCAAAGATATAAAAGCCTCCGTTGCTCACGCACCAGTCCTGGTATGTCTGATTTCTCCAAATATTTTATCATGTATAGCTATGCATCCGAACATACCGTGTCAGCTATCTTAATACAAAAGAATTCTGAAGATGTTGAATCCTCGATTGCATTCATGATCTCTCCTCTCAAGCCTCACGAATTAAAGATGTCTCAGTTAGAAAAGCATGCCTTCACCGTGGTCAAAGTAGTCAAGAACTTCAGGTATTACATTCTAAATTCTCATACAACGGTACTGGTCCCTGACACGGCAGTCAAGTCCATCCTAACTCAATAGGAGTTAGGGAGTTTGCGAGGAAATTGGATTGCAAAAGTCCAAGAATACGATCTAGACATAAAACCCACCAAGCTGGTAAGGGGCAAGGGCCTATGTCAGCTTATGGCTGAAAACCGAGATTCAGAAGACCCTGAGGAAAAGGATAATTGCGCCAAGGGAGCACAAAGCCAGCCGGAGAAAGCCGATTCTTTACCCATGGTTCTATTTGTCGCCACTAGCAACGAATGGTATTCTGATATCGCTTTCTTTCTCACTTATGGTGAGTGTCCAGCTCATCTAACTTCAAAGGAGAAACGTACCATAAAGCTCAGAGCGGCCAGATATGTCATCTGGGATGACGGTTTATACAAACGTGGAATAGATGGCATCTTCTTGCGATGTGTCGACAAGCCACAATAGATAAAGCTACTAGAGAGCTTTCATGATTCAGCCTATGGTGGTCACTTCTCCTCTTCTCGTGATGGCACACAAGATCATCCGGGTCGAGTACTTATTGGCCGAGTAGACGTTGTTCCCAGAGGATACGGCCACAGGTAGCAAAGTGTGAGCTCTGCCAACAATTTGTCGGCAAGCCAAAATTGGCTACTTTTCCCCTCAGGCCGGTCGTTATTGATGAACCATTCAGACAGTGGGGAATCGACTTTATCGAGCACTCCATCCCCAATCGAGTGCCGGACATAGTTATGTCCTGATAGCAATAGATTACTTCACCAAATGGGTAGAGGCCATACCAGTCAAACATGCCACTTCCGAGGTTGTTTGTAGTTTCATCAAAGAGAATATCATTGTCGGGTTTGGTGTTCCAAACAAGATTGTTGCTAATAATGCTTCCAATTTATCCTCACGAGAAGTTGGTTTTGCTATGAACATGGGATAACCTTGGCCCACGCCTCGGATTACTACCCCAGGAAATGGTCAATCGAAATCCAAGTAATAAAAACTTAATGACCATCATACGGAAGCTAGTTGATGAGAGTCGGCGATGTGGCACAAGTCGTTATACGATGCTTTATGGGTAGACCGCATTACTCCCAAGAGGTCTCTCGGTATGTCACCTTTTCAAGTGTTATATGGGACCGACGCCGAGCTTCTCATTTCTGAAACTCCTGCTCTACGCTTGCACGAGCAATCGAAGATGAGACTTTCCAAAATTCCCTTGAAAGGAGGATCATGTATCTATCAGAGCTTGAGGAGAAAAGAATAAGAGTGGTCGATAGGATCACCGAACATCATAATCAAGTTAAGAAATTGTTCGATAAAAAGGCTAAGCAAAGAGATTTCCAAGTAGGAGATCTCGTCCTCTTGTGGGACAAACGGAGAGAGCCGAAGGGCATGCACGGGAAATTTGATTCTCTATGGAAAGGGCCTTTCAAGATCAAATAGCTCAATGGAGAAAATAGCTTCTATCTCTTGTATCTGGACGGAACTGATCTCCCGCTTCCCTATAGCGGGCAGCACCTCAAAATATTCAGGAAGTAGAGCTTGCTCTCTTCTTTGTACAGTTTGCTTTTGTTGTGTGTTTGCTTTCGTCATGTGTTTGCTTTCGTCCTTGCCCTCATTTTTGACCCTGTTACCCAATGGATAGGCACATGTTGATTTGAGGTTCTCTACCCTTGAGCTTTGCTCAAAGATAGTCCCCAGAAAGAGCCAACTTGTTATCCTGTAAAATTGATGAGGGAAATTTTATAGGTAACCATACCAAATTTTGTCTTGGTCCCTCGTCAAGGACCCCTCTGCGTTTGGAATGTTACAAAATCCCTTTCCGGGAAATCTAGTTCTCCGAACTTAGCCATTTTGGTCCATTTTTGGTTGGGTGCACCTTTTATCAGTGTTACACAGAATAAATTTGTGCCCTCCTTTAGCACACGGATTGACATGTCGACACATCAATTGTTGCGCCTTCCCATGATGCGCCTTTCTTATGTGTGCCAAGGTGCATGCACCTTCATGTTAACAAATAAATTATTTCGCCACGTTTTGGTGCGCCAAGGGGACGCAAGGAATGAAGTGTTGACAGTCTTAAATTTGCACCCAAGTCACAAGTATTCCCATGTTGACATGCATTTATCCGCGCCAAACGGTGCACCATTTTACGTGTCAACACATGTTTTGGTGCACCTCTTGAAAAAATGGTTAACACATTTATTACACCTTTGCCTATATATAGGCGCACCCGCCCTGTCACTTTCACAATTCAAAACACGTGATAACTTTATTCCTCTGCACCTGTCAGCACACCAGTCGTCCTCGTGTCACATTCGTGGGCCCCGTTTCGTATCTCACATTCTATATATTCTAGGTAGGTGGTTCTTACTCCTCTTGTGTTTTGTTTTAGTTGTTTGTGTGGTAGGATAGAATGAATATGCAAATCCATTAAACCCTCCTACCGTTCTTGTAACCTTTCCCCCCAAACCATTTTCATCCTCTTTCTAGATCTACTGGTCAGGAGGGCTCTGCCTCAAAAAATCAACCTGGATCTCTTTGCTGTGCCCCCTTAACCATCTAAAATCCCAGAAAAAGAGGCCTGAAAGATCAAAAACCTATAGGGAAAGAAAGAAAACCTTAATGATTAGCTTAAAACTATGTTTTTTCTTGGTGCAATCGCCACTCCTGCTGCATAAAATACAATCGCGCCAAGAAGGTGCACTTTTCCCACTTGCAACACACTTAATCCTTGCACCATATGAAAACCAAGTAAATCCTAAAAATTGGCATGGGCGCATACCCTATTACAACAACACAGTGTCATGCAAGCCTTCCCTGCACCACGCCAAATTCCCCTTTTGCACAGAAAGATAGTGCAACATGCATTTATCCTGTGCCATTCGGTGCATCAACATCCCCTGTTACATGCAAATTACATGTGCCATTGGCGCACCCTGATCCCATGCAACACTAAGTTTATTTGCACCCAACATAACCTTATATAGATGGCGCAGGCACACCCCTATCTACAATAACAATATGTCATGCAAGCTTTCCCCGTGCCGCGCCAAAGTCCCTTTCTGCACGCCTAAAGTTGGTGCTACATGCAATAAACTGTGCCATTTCGCACAAACTTCTATGTTACAGACAAATACTTGCGCCACAGGCGCACCACTGCACTGTACCTATCTGCAACACCAACATTCCTTGCGCCAAGTATAAAACTGCATAACGGTGCAGGCGCATCCCCGCTTACAATAACATGATGTCATATGCAAAATCCTTGCGCCCTGTGCCCTTTGGTGCTGATTTGTTCCTGTAACACTCCGATTCAGTGTGCCATTCTAATAGCTTTGCAGCCTCACATATTCTGCGTCGTGCCCCTGAGGCCTTAAAATTGCTAACTCCTCATTCTATTATGTAGTGCTTTAATGGAAGATCTGACAGCTAATATGGCTCTTTGGCGTTGGACTTCTCTTCTTCTTCTTGCAGATCAGCAACTGAACTCAGATCCATATATGTCTACATCAAGCAAGAAGCCAACCAAGTCAAAGGGTAAGGCTAAGCTTACGAAAGAAGAAATGAAGTATAAATACCAAAGGGTCAGGATGCCCGAGTCCCAGTAGAATGTGACCTGGATATAAGAGACTCTGAGCTTGGTCACATCGACATGGAGGATTTCTGGGCCAGAACCAGGAGAGTCACAGGGAGTCCCTGGATGGACAAACTAGTAGGCAGTGGCCTGCATTTTCTTGGGGGATCCCCGTCAGTGTAGTAAACAATGAATTCATGATGGTAGTGGCCCGTTGCTACAACAAAGACACAAGGTGTGTCCAAAATGAAAAGGGTGAAGTCATGATCAACCTCACTTCCCGGCACTTTGAAATCATGCTAGGCATCCCTCACCATCGACACTTTGTGGCTGTAAGCCAAGAGGATTGCATCAAGGCTTGGGAGGACAATGAAGACCAGTGCATGCAACTGATGAATGAGGTGTACCTAAAGAACAAGAAGGTGATAACCAGATGGCCACAAGTTATTCACCATAGCGACTTCTCTGAGGAACTGAGTGATACTATCACATTCCTAAGTAGAGTATTTGGGCTTTCTGATGCATGTTACTTTCATAAATGGATGCTCAGGTACCTGGAGACCATGAACAAGAACATACCTGATCAACGCTTCGAGTGGGTGGAGATAATAAGCAGCACCATATCTGAACAACTCCAACAACTCACCACAACGGGAGGTTCTACATGAACTCCTACGTAGTCTATGCTGCAGCCTCGGAAAGGGATTATCTAGCATTGAGCCGATGCGGGGTTTGGCCCTAGGTAAAAATATATGAATACTACCCAGAGCTGAAACTGGAGAACAGCATCCCGCAGTTTACGAAGATCAATGATGCTTTCTTCTATGGCATCATCTACCTTTTGAGGCCAAACATGACTCACGGTCGAATGACCAAGAGCATTGTCACAGCAACAGAGAAGTGGGGGGCCTTATTTACACAATTTCCCACCTTCACCTATCTCAGGGCAGCAAACTTCCCGGTGAGCCCACCAAATTGCTTTGAGATATGCCACCCCAAGCTGATCTGTTGGAGCTATCCAGACGATCTCGTGTGACATACCATGAAAAGTGCCTAAAGAGAAAGAAGGGTGGAACTCCTTTCCCCCTTATTGTGGGCAAATACACATGCATCTCTCACCATAAATCCCGGGAAATGGTTGCCGAACTAGAACTACTCAATCTGAAGCACAACTTCCCGGCTAGGCCTACTTTTGATCCAAGGAATTTCCTTCCCAAATCAAAACTCGATCCAATCCATATTCCACAGATCGAGGACATCTATATCCATCTGTACCATGAGGTTGAACTTAGAAGAAAGGACCACTCTCGCTTGGTCTTGGCAGAAATTATTCAATACGGCATGGCCATCATTCCAAAGGGTTACCAAACTACCGATCAAGAAGTTGATCGGTATATTTGGATACAATGGGGAAAACTGGCCCTTTTCTACGATAGACAGAACAAAAGTGCCCCAGACCATTGAAGAAAGGGTCAAAGAGACATTGCGGAGGACAGAGCACTGGTGCAAGATGAATGGCCTCATCTACCTCGGGGTAGATTTCACTACATCCCCATTGGGCAATGCACCTGTCAGGCCAAAGCATCTACCAAAGGTCAAAGGCAAGGATAAGGAGGGTGAATCAAGCTCTGCTCAAGAAGGAGCTCCTAAAAGTCCTCCTTCCACTGCACAAGAACATGTTGTAAGCCTGGTATCCCCAGAGAAAGAAGCGGCGGAAGGTGTTTGACGGGCACATCCACTCAGGGTGTCGCCACTATTACAACCACTGAGGTCCCTTCTATCCCTTCTCCCTCTCCTCCTTCTCCTCCTCACGTGACCCAAGGGACCATTCCTTTCATCGTGTCCTCTCCCCATCTCCTATTGTTCCCCCTTCCTCGTCATTCATCTTCTCTTCTCTCGCAGAGATATCCCCACCATTTCTTCTCTCATCTCTCTCTCCCTTCCTTTCCCACGTCTTCCTCCCCTGCAATGTCCCTTCCCCCTATGAGCACTTTCTCAACCTCCCTCTTGATGTCGCCACCAAGTCTCTCTACCCATTTCCCCTCATCCACTCTTTGCTACTCCCTCTTCTACCTTTGGTCTCATTCCCTTAAGTCTAGCATGGATCTCCTAGCATCTCGAGCCAAGCAAAGAGGAAAGTCCCTATCGCACCGATGGACTTCTCTGTCATCCCAACAAAGTCAGGCTAAGAAGAAAAATCCCATAACCCGCTTCTCTCGAGTGCATCGGGGTAAAGAGTGATGGAGATTGCATACCCCAATCCTTCAAAGGGTAAAAAGATCTGTCTCCGAGCCAGTTATACGGTGACCCAAGTCACAATGGGAACATCTTCAGAAAGTATTCAAGGAGAGGCCCTATCTACGGTGGATGCCCTTTGTAAGAAACTTCAAGAAGCAAAGGAGGAGAAAAGGTTGCTAAAGGAACAAAACAAAAATCTTCTCCACACCCTACAGAAAATGGGCAATGCACCTCCTACAACTACCACGGAAACTCCTGAGGTCCTAAGTCAGGACAAGATAAACAAATACACCAAAATTGGCGAACAAGGTATGGCAGTTTCCACCTGGAGAGATCAAATCCTCAAAGACAGCAAGGAGGTAATAGTCAAGTTCACCGAGTTGTATCAGAACATCAATCAGGTGAACAAAGATCTCCAGTGATTGTAGGACCTATCTCCGAGGAGTTGGACCATGCAAGGCTGCAACACGAAACATTCTAGAAAATGTTCGACTACTCAGTCAATGATCTAGTAAAATTTGGCGTCTTCAATCACCCCAGGGTACCCAGCAAGATCCTTGCTACGTTGGATTACCGGGTCGATCAGATGGAGTTCATCCTGGAAAAGATTGATAAAGTCAAGGAGGAAGCCCTGGATGTAATGCATCAAATGGAAAAAATCATTCTGAGGATGTCTCCAGGCTTTCTTACTCCTTTTTCACCTTGAGGAAGGTAGACGAAACTATCCGGATCTTCAAAGAGATCCTCTCGCAAGGGTTAGGGCCAGAAGCCACTTTCGACACCGAATGCATCAACAACCTTCTGGCTTGCCATGATTTTGTGGGGTTCTTGATGGAGGCAGGAAATGAATATTTCAAACTCCCTAAAAAACTTAGAGATGAGTGGGAGACCTGTGAGGTCATCGGTTATCATTAAAAGGGTCCTTCTCATGATCAACATCAGCCCATGATCAGTAAATTCATGAATATCAGACTCAGTTCCACATCACCTCTCTCGAACAACAACAGAAGCAAGATACCCCCTTCTAGCCACGAGACGATGATGAATAGCTCTCTTCCTCTTGGCTTCTCTTTTTGTAAATATCTAATAGTATGTTGGTACAAATGATGACCTCATCCATGTTGCACCATGGGATGTTGTCATCCACCAAGTTGTCCAAAGTCAACATTGACTTTTAGATATTTTGTAAATTAGTTGTTGGTTCCCTTTTGCCTTCTTTCTTCTCCTTCTTCTATATATACTTGGATACTTGTTGTATTCAAGGGATGGATACTTTTCAGATGAAAAATAGAAGTAAGAAGAAAAGACTTTGAGCTTTTTGTAACAGAAGAAAATAGTAATACAAATATTAAGACTTTGTGCTAAATATGTGTGTTATGAGCATTTAAATCTTTCTTATGTCGATTTATGTGTTTATTCTGTTGAATCTATCTCTACTTTTTGTCATTTATTCATCAAGATTGCTTTATTCATCTATGTAGTAGGTTCGACTCATTTTACTACCAACCCAAAACATAGACCCTCTGACCTTTCTACTTTGGAATTCATTTCTTTTCTCCCTTCAAATTTTTCCTATCTCCCCACCTCGTTTCTTTCCCTTCTTTTACGGTTGGAAGTATCTCTCTTTGGGATGAGATCCCAACCCCGAAGGCGAATATTGTGAGACTTACGCATTCCTGCTTGGTAGAATAGCAATAAACCGCTTTTGCTTTTTTGACTCAAAGAGGGGCTATGCCCTACACACTGTTGGCTCATCTATCCATAGATCCGTCCACCCGGCATTTTCGGACCAACACAACCTTATCATACCAAGATGTAAGAGATTATTTGAGGATGTAAAGAGAAAAATAAACTATACGAACCAATGACGAGTCCTAAAAATCCTATAAGTTATTCCATATAGATATCATCCTGAGAGATCACCATCTAAGAAAGAAATATCACATCTATCAAATAAATTGACCAAAACTCTGTGAAACAACAAGAGAGAGTACAAGCCAAATAAAATCCATCTTAGCTACATGGGAAAATGTTTTAGAGTAATCAAATCCTTCAACAGCTTGAAAAAAATTTAGCTACTAGTATAGATTTGTACTTATCAACCGATCCATTTATAACATATTTGGTCTTAAGGACCCATTTACATTTTACAAGTTTTATTTCCTGGGAAGAGGTACAAGATCCCATGTATTATACTCCTCATACATTACAACGTCCCACTCAAGTTTACTAATGGCCTCATAAAATAATAATAGATAATCGGTAATGGATTATTTCATAAGAGAAACACTAGATGTTTTTGAGTGAGTGTAATGAGAATGAGATGGATCACCAACCAATTAACTAACTTCCCGTAGAGTACTTTGTTACCACTTACACATAGATTGTGAAGAAGATGGCTATGGTTTCGAAAAGGGGAAACATCAAAATCATCCTCTTCATCATCAACAATAGGAAGTACATCATCGTAATTTTGGGGTTTGTAATATTAAGTGGGAAACCACTTAATTAAAAACCTGCCAAAGACTAAGAACTTTGGCTTATAACTTATGTTTAAAACATAAGGTGGCGAGATCCCCATACCAACTAATGTATAACATATGATAACTTAAATTTTAATTATAAGAGTGAATAAGTAAAACTGATCACTCATCTTTTATAAAACAAGGTGATATCATTTGATATTGTTAAGAAAAAATCATGATGATGCAAGCTATATGTGATCGAAGAAAGAAATATGAATGCGAAATATGTGAGTTAGCACTCTGCATTCAAGAAATGTTGTTTATAGTTTTTAATAGATTTGATAAGGTGTAAATTTTTGGGATACGTGGAAATAGTGGGATTGCTTTGGGTGAAATTAAACTCTCAATAAAAATAAGTTATATTTTCAGTAGGTTTTTTACCAAAAGGTTATCCCACTCAAACCTTGTGTTATGTGTTCATTATTATGTGTTATGGGCTATTTATTTTCACCGTTATGCATGTAGCCTATGATTTAATTAGATATACTTAATTATAGTTTTCTTTACATTCATAAAATATAATCCTTGGCATATTTATGGTGGATATCTAATCTATGTTTATTATTTATCCCTACTTTCTTAATAGGTTATTAAAGCTAGATGTTTTTGGTTGTGAAAGATAAATTTGTTTTGTAAGGAGATTTTTTTTTGTAGATTGGTTTGGAGAAGGTTTCTTGAAAATATTTTAAAATCCTTGAAACCTTGATTATTTTCTTCATGGTATCTTTTCAAGGTCTACAGGTAAAAAAATCAAATTCTATATGAAATAAATTGAATTTGATTTTTGTAAGTTTAAAATAATTGTGGAAGATCAAAATAAAGTTTGTGGTTTTTCCTTATCATTCACAAAGCCTTATGAGAAATTAGAATTTTTTTTGGTCATCCAAAACCTTCCTTATTGTTTTATAGACTTGCAAATTTTTTTGCTTCATCGTGCGGCATTTTTTTGTTGCCACGACTTTTCTTTTCGCTTCATGGAGTTATGCCTTATTGTGCAGCATACTTTTCTTCGCTCTCTGCGGCATTCTTCCTTCTTTATGCAATTTTTTTCTCCACAACATTCTATGTTTTATATATTTTTCCACATTCCTTTGTTTTGTGGCCTTTACCTTAAATATCCACATAACACTAATTATTTTAAAAAGCCGCAGAACATTATTTCTTTTCTCCATGGATTCCAAACTTTAAAAAGTTCTATATCCTTGCCTCTTGCATTGTAGATTCATGCGACTTGATTCTTTGTGTTTTGTGACCTCCTTCTTTATTCTCATACTTTTTAGAGTGTTTATTGAGTTAAGTAATTATTTTTGTTTTAACTTTGTAGAAGTCTATTTTCCTTGTTCTACGGAATCACGTGTTTTGTTAAAACCACATAAATCTAAGTTTCTCTTGAAGTCTGACTAGTTCATATAATTTATTCTTGGATAAATCTCAGCTTTTAAATAGTAATAACTATATTATTCAGAGAGTTAGGTTAAAATCCATATTTATGACAAGATAGCTATGGGATCTTGTTAGAGGTGTTGAAAAATGACCCATTGGGAGACAAGTTAACCCTAAAAACTTGAGTTCATTCTCCCGAAATCCCAAGAGGCAATGTCAGGTCCTATTACAAAGTATTAAATATGAATTATTGTTACACATAGGGCACATGGAGTCTCCAAATGATGCATGGAACTAATTACAAACTATGTATGAAGCTATTCACCTTTTCTAAGATAATTAAGCCTATCATGGAATTGTTTATAAATCCAATGAAAGGAGATGAAAATATAGTTAATTAATTAGATTAAATTAAGAATATTAAGGGACAATTAGATGGATGCAATTATGAATTATTTCAAGATAAGTTGTTGTATTTTATTTTTAGATAAACATACATGAAAAATTCAAAAATTACATTTCTATTTTGAATTCTAGGTATCAAAATGAATATGATTTTCTTGATTTGAATACTCTATCTTCTCTCCTAATTAGGAAGAAAGAGTAATGAATAAATTTGAATCAAGCAAGAATGCCTCTCAAGCATTGTTATCTCAAAATAAGAAAGCATTTAAAAATTATAATAACAACAATCCAAATCTAAACTTTAAATCAAGATTTAAAACTAATCCTAAAAATAATTGGAATAGTCAAAAGTTCAAAGTTAAGTTTGATGGAACTTGTACTAAATGTGGAAAATTTGGACATAAAGAATCCAAATGTTATTGTAATACAAATAAGATTAATAACAATACTAAATGTATGAACTTTAATAATAAAAAGAAGAATCAAAATCATAATCAAAATTAAAACCAATCTAACAATGTTGAGCAAACTATTTCTCTTTATTCTATTATCTCATCCTCTAATGAAAATGAATGGATCCTAGATAGTGGTACATATATATAAATGACATATATTCATGGAATTATTTCATATGGTATAGAATTCCATGAAAATATATATCTAGGTGATAATTAATTAGGTGTGAAAGCTATGTAATAGAAAATGGAACTATTAGAAATGTTTTTGTTAGTGCAAATTCACAGCACCCCCAAATGAGTTATGGATATGCTTTTCTAAGGCAAAGTCATTTGGTGTGATTGCACAACATTGAGCTTTCCCAAAGTGTGGGACCTTTGCAAATGGGGAAGTTCTCAGAGAGAAGGTTGGTTCCTCTTCCTAAACTACCTGCCACAAGCTATTCCAGTGCAAGCAAGCTAATCTAACCTAATCTAACTTCCAAGGAGACAAGGAGAGGAAGAAAACAAGGAAAAACAGAGCCTACACTAAAACAATGATACACCAGAGAAGGAAAGTGTTGATCATCTATCAAAACTGCCATGGAACAAGAAGAGGTGAGCAATGGAAAGGATGGACAAGTGCATCACAGACCAAAGATGGATTTCACATAGAAAATGTTCCAAAACTCCATGAACACAGCTCCAAAACCTGCAATGAACATCCAAACATGCACAAATACCTGCAATGAAGAGAGGCAAGAAGAAAACAACCAAAAACAAGCAAGGATGGACAAATGCATCACAAAACACATTTTTATTGCTCTAGAAGTTTACACAAAGTGCATCATTTCATGGGTAAGAGGTAAAAATTCCATTACAAAGTAGGGGAGGAGGTTCAAACTCCATTTTTAACCCTGAGGAAGAAAAGAAGGGAGAGACAGAGAAGAAGGATGAACAACTTTGAAAAATGATGCCTTTGTTACATTATATAGCAAAATGCGAGAAGGGAAGGGAAAAAACATGGGATTTTCTCCAACCACTTTTCAAAATGTGTTTCAATTCTTCATCTGTTTATGGGCTCGATGCAAAATCTCATATTTCCATGCATCTACTTCGTAGACCAAATAAAATGACCCATACTTCATTAAATCTGGTGGTTGGAACTGGTTTTTTGTTTTTTCCACGCCAAAACACGTTTTGCAAAATTTCTCCCATCAAAATTCAAAATTGAGGGGTCCATCATGTAGAGGATTTCAACAGATTTCTAGTGACACTAAAATTGTGAAAAACTGAGCTCTAGTTCAAAAGATATGGCCCTTTGAAGATTTAGGGAAAAACTAGTAAAAACAAAATCAAAATTGGGGTCAGCGGGGTCAAACTTTAAATTTTTCCCTTTTGGAAAAATTCCCCAAAAATCTCCACGGCCCCTTAGGTCCACATGACACGTGGCACCTTCTGGATGATCCACGGCTTCAAAACAATCATTTTGCCCCTTTTCGCAAAATTGGAAAATTTTCCAAAAATCCTCCGCGGCCCCACTTGCTCCAAGACACATGGCATCTTCTGATTTATTGCGGAGATGCGGTTCCATTTTTTCCTTTTGTGTTTTCACCACTTTGGCAAAAATTCCAAAATCCTCCCGACACCCCAATCCCTTGATGAATGGACACGTGGCACCTTTTGATTGGTCGTGAAACCTTGGTCATTTTCCTTCCATTTTCCTTTGCCGGATCGGTGGGCCAATTCTCAATTTTAACCCTTTTGCCCAAAAAGGCTAAGTGGAAAATTTTTCTCCCTAGCCCCACAAATGCACTTTGTTCCTCCTTCGGGCATGCGGGCTAAAATTTGACTTTGAGCATTTTGACAAAAATGCCTAAGTGCTAAAAGTTTCCCATCACTCCGCCAGTCTGCCAAATCTCCTTGGCAAAAATTCTCCCTTACCTCTGCCGGGCCCGCCTTGGGAAAATTTCCCCTTTAAACTCCATCGAGCCATAACTCAAAAAATACAAGGAGTTAGGAGGAATTATTTACCTTTCTAGAAAGGGGAAGAAAAATCCTATCTGATGAAGTCATTTCGAGTTTTTTGAGTGCTTGTAATGTGTGAAAATTGAAGTTGAAGCAAAATGAAGGAAATAATGAAGGTAAGTTAGCCAAAATAAGCAGGGGCTTTTTTTTTATAACAATTTTGGCGACTCAGAGGGGTCATCTACCTGCTAGATGAATGATCAGTGGACTTTTGAATCATCCATTGGGCATGGAGTCAATCCTGATAACCAAATCTGATCTAAACTATGAAAAATTGACCTCTAGCCACTTGAAACCCACTTTGAAACTTGGAGGTTATCTTCACCAAAAGCCACTTGAAATGGATTGTACAAGAGCAATACAACAACACCAAAAACTATGTACAAACTAAAAATCATACATGCTCCTAATGGAACATGTAGAGTGTGAAAAAGAACTTCTTCTTAAAGAAAACCTACCTACTCAACTCTAACTAGAAGCAAAGGTGGGCTAAAAAAACTTGCAACTGGTTGTGAAAAATGTAGTTCTAAGAGCTTTGAACTCAAAAATAGGCTATAGAAGAACCTTCAGTTCTTCCTTCTACTTCATTCTCTTCAAGCTCCAATGTTGAAGAAGAGTTTGATCTTTCAAACTTCATCTTTGAGAATGAAGATAAACATGGTGATCAAGTTGTAAATCAAAAGAACACCATGGAGGAGGTTGAGCATTTGTAGCAGGACAACAAAGAGGTAGATTATCTATCTGATTTGGAGGATTGTTTTGATGGAGAGGAACCGATTGAAATCACACCATTTTCTCCTTCATCATCCATCTTAAAAACACTTGAGCCTGTTGTCATGGAGGAGAGCATTGATTTGTAGTACTAAAGCGCATTCTATGGCAGCTCTTTGGAATCAATTTTGGGAGATTTAAATCTTCCATATTCTTCATTAGAGGAAGAGAAAGAGCATAAGGGTTCCACCATTTCTTCCACACCATCCATTCAAGAAGGTCTATAAGAGGACTCCATTTTTGGAGTTAAAAATCAAAGCAATGGGCATATTAAACGGATCATACCTTACCCAATCAGGTATTTTTCTTCATTGGAGCCAAAGGAGGAGTTTCCAATAGTCATGCTTGCTTCTGAGAATGAGTATGAGATTCAAAGTACCAAGGATCAGCTGCAATACCTCTACAATCCAAATGCAGAGAAACTAAAAGAGGTATCTAATTTGTTTTCAGTTGACACCTTGCTGATTTGGGTGGAGGACCAGATTCTTCTCAATTTTCCACTCATCCAATCAGCCATGATCAGCTCCAAATAAATTGCGTGGCTTCCAATTTTGAGGAAGGGAAGCTATTTTGTAACCAACAGATTCCCCCTTTGTTTAGCCCACCTTTTCTTCTAGTTAGAGTAGAGTAGGTAGGTTTGATTTCAATAGAATAAGTGATTTTGCACACTCTGCATGTTCCATTTGGAGCATGTATTATTTTCATTTTGTACATAGTTTTTGGTGTTGTTGTATTGCTCTTGCACAATCCATTTTAGTGGCTTTTGGTGAAGATCAAATCCAAGTTTCAATGGGTTTCCAAGTGGCTCAGAGGTCAAATTTTCATAGTTTAGATTAGAGTTGGTTATCAAGCTTGACTCCATGCCCAATGGATGATTTAAAAGGCCATTGATCATTCATCTAGCAAGCAGATGACCCCTCTGAGTCGCCAAAATTGTTATCCAAAATGAGCCCCTGCTTATTTTGGCTAACTTGCCTTCATTCTTTCCTTCCTTGTGCTTCAACTTCAATTTTCACACATTAAGCACTCAAAAGATTCTAGAAATGACTTCATCAGATAGGATTTTTCTTCCCTTTCTAGAAAGGTAAAGAAGTCCTCCTAACTCCTTGTATTTTTTGAGTTATGGCTCAGTGGAGTTTAAAGGGGAAATTTTCCCTAGGCGGGCCCATGGAGGTAAGGGAGAATTTTTGCCAAGGAGATTTGGCAGACAGTGGAGTGATGGGAAACTTTTAGCACTTAGGAATTTTTGTCAAAATTCTCAAAGTCAAATTTTATCCCACATGCCTGAAGGAGGAACAAAGTGCATTCACAAGGCCAAGGAGAAAATTTTGCCACTTAGCCTTTTGGGCAGAAGGGTTAAAATCGAGAATTGGCATGTGGATCCAGCAAAGGAAAATGGAAGGAAAATGACCAAGGTTCCACGACCAATCAAAAGGCACCATGTGTCCATTCATCAATAGGGATTAGGGTGTCGGGAGGATTTTGGAATTGTTGCCAAAGTGGTGAAAACACAAAAGGAAAAAATAGAACCACATCTCCACAACAAATCAGAAGATGCCACATGTCTCGGAAAGCGATGCAAGACGCCACAGAGGATTTTTGGAATTTTTTTCAATTTTGCAAAAGAGGCAAAATGATTGTTTTGAAGCTACAGATCATCCAGAAGGTACCACATGTCATGCAGACTTGAGGGGCCACGGATATTTTTGGGAATTTTTCCAAAAGGGAAAAATTTAAAGTTTGACCTCACCGACCCCAATTTTGACTCTGTTTTTTTACCAATTTTTCCCTAAATCTTCAAAGGGCCATATCTTTCGAACCAGAGCTCATTTTTTCATGATTTTGGTGTCATTGGAAATATGTTGAAATCCTCTACATGATGGACCCCTCAATTTTGAATTTTGATAGATTTTGATGGGAGAAATTTTGCAAAACGTGTGGAGAGTTAGAAAAGCAGGGGACCCCGGAAACATGATTTTTTGTCTTGGTGTGGAAAAGACAAAAACCCGGTTCGACCAACCAGATTTAATGAAGTATGGGTCATTTTCTTTGCTCTGCGAAGTAGATGCATGGAAATATGAGATTTTGCATTGAGCCCATCAACAGATGAAGAATTAAAATGCATTTTGAAAAGTGGTTGGAGAAAATCCCATATTTTTTCCCTTCCCTTCTCGCATTTTTCTATATAATGTAACAGAGGCATCATTTTTCAGGGTTATTGTTCATCCTTCTTCTCTGCCTCTCCCTTATTTTCTTCCCCAAGGTCAAAAATGGAGTTTGAACCTCCTCCCCTGCTCTGTAATGGAATTTTTCCTCTTACCCATGAAATGATGCATTGTGTAAACTTCTGGAGCAATAAAAACATGTTTTGTGATGCATTTGTCCATCCTTGCTCGTTTTTGGTTGTTTTCTTCTTGCCTCTCTTCATTGCAGGTATTTGTGCATGTTTGGATGTTCATTACAGGTTTTGGAGCTATGTTCATGGAGTTTTTGGAACATTTTCTGTGTGAAATCCATCTTTGGTCTGTGATGCACTTGTCCATCCTTTCCATTGCTCACCTCTTCTTGTTCCATGGCAATTTTGATAGATAATCAACACTTTCCTTCTCTGGTGTATCACCGTTTTAGTGTAGGCTCTATTTTTCCTTGTTTTCTTCCTCTCCTTGTCTCCTTGGAAGTTAGATTAGGTTAGATTAGCTTGCCTACACTGGAATAGCTTGTGGCAGGTAGTTTAGGAAGAGGAACCAACCTTCTCTGGAGAGCTTTCCCCATTTGCAAAGGTCCCACACTTTGGGAAAGCTCAATGTTGTGTAATCACACCAAATGACTTTGCCTTAGAAAAGCATATCCATAACTCATTTGGGGGTGCTTTGTGATTTTTTCCTCCATAGCTGGAATGTACTCCTTTTCTTTTGGATTTAGAGCACCTTCTCCTTCCTCTATTGCTTGAAGACCATCTTGCTCTTGATTGAACTCTTCCTCTAACATGAATTTTTTCAATTCAAAATATCTAATCTATTTTTCTAGAGGACAAGTTGGGGCTGCAAGATCTCTTTTAGAGCTTTCCTCCATCATGGATTCATTAACCAAATCAGGCCCTTCAAATGAAAGCAAGAAAACATCAATGATGCCTTCTTCTTCCATGGTTGTTATAAACTTTTATTTGGTCTCACCCATTTGCTCCTTTCCAACGGGAATTTGAGATGATTTTTTCTCTCCTTCCATGGCTGATTGTGCAACTTCAATTGGATCAACATTATTTTCAAACAAAGTGCCAATATAGACACTACATTCTAAGCAAACTGATTGTTGATCTGCTTTTTCCTTTTGCTCTTCTTCTGCTGCAACAAAATCAGTCCTAACCACCATTGACTCTTCATCTTTGGCCTCCTTTGTAGGCTTCACCAGCAAAGGAATTTTATCAATCCCATATCTAAGAGCCAAGCTTACTAAGCTCTTAATCATTCCTTCTTTGCTTGGTTCTTCCTCTTGTTGTCCTTCATGACTAATTTTTTATTTTCATTTTCCCAACATGGATTTGGGAAGGCAAGAGAAGGAGTGGGTTGGGATTCAACCATTTTTTCATTTGTTTTTGGTAGTGGAAGAGATGAAACTTCTTGTTTCCTTGGAGTGGAAGGTATTTCTTTTAGCTCTTGTGGAGGGGATGACTATTTGGAAGGGAAAAGGACAGAAGAATTGAGATGAGGTGGAAGACTAGGGAATGGAGAAATGGAATCAAATTTTGGGATAGCATATGGGAAGCTTGAAACTTGACACTTTGCTGAAATGATACAGATTGAAAAGGGGGAAAAGAAAGAGTATGAGGTGGTGTGCTTACCCATTGACAAGGTTGCTGAATACACCTCTCATACACCTCTATCCCTTCAGTCCATTTTGCAAGTTGGGGCAACATCTCCACCATGAATTCCAGCTTCTCCTGAGGGCTGAAGTGTCTTGGAAAAGGGCCAACCCATGGACAAGGTGCCCTGTAACCAATTCTGAAAGCCTTCATTTGAGTTGTTGCTCTTGATTGCACCATGTCATTCTCCATTTTTTGGATCTTCTTCAATAGACCAACATCTTGCATTTGATTGCTATCATTGCATGTGTACCCTTGCTCTTGATATGTTTCATAACCAAACTAATTTTGGTATTTCTCATATGGGTAAGCATGATGATTTTGAATTTGTTCAAAATTCTGATTTGAAGGAGTTATAAAACATATTGGAGATGGATTGCATTGCTGCTATTGTAACAAATGCAAATTCCATGGGGAAAATGAAGTCATGATTGCACAACTTCATGGGATGAAAGAATAATGAAGAGATGGAAGGAAGAATGGCTAAAAATGAATGGAAAGAGGGTCTGTAACTTCAAAGATGGGTTGTTGACTAGATGGAGTCTCTAGATGTGCTTGAGAATGCCTCCAAAGGCTAAAATCTTCACAGGAACACACCAACCTGCAAAAGATGAAGTGGAAGACCTCTTGGGTCCCACCGGAAGTGCCAAAATTGTTAGTACAAATTCACAAAGACCCCCAAATGAGTTATGGATCTACTTTTCTAAGGCAAATTCATTTGGTGTGATTGCACAACATTGAGCTTTCCCAAAGTGTGGGACCTTTACAAATGGGGAAAGCTCTCCAGAGAAGGTTGGTTCCTCTTCCTAAACTACCTGCCATAAGATATTCCAGTGCAGAAAGCTAATATAACCTAATCTAACTTCCAAGGAGATAAGGAGAGGAAGAAAATAAGGAAAATAGAGCCTACACTAAAACGGTGATACACCAGAGAAGGAAAGTGTTGATTATCTATCAAAACTGCCATGGAACAAGAAGAGGTGAGCAATGGAAAGGATGGACAAGTGCATCATAGACCAAAGATGGATTTCACACAAAAAATGTTCCAAAACTCCATGAACATAGCTCCAAAACCTACAATGAACATCCAAACATGCACAAATACCTGCAATGAAGAGAGGTAAGAAGAAAACAACCAAAAATGAGCAAGGATGGACAAATGCATCACAAAACACGTTTTTTATTGCTCTAGAAGTTTACACAGTGCATCATTTCATGGGTAAGAGGAAAAAATGCCATTATAGAGTAGGGGAGGAGGTTCAAACTCCATTTTCGACCCTAGGGAAGAAAAGAAGGGAGAGGTAGAGAAGAAGGATGAACAACAACCTTGAAAAATGATGCCTCTATTACATTATATAGAAAAATGTGAGAAGGGAAGGGAAAAATGTGGGATTTTCTCTAACCACTTTTCAAAATGTGTTTTAATTCTTCATCTGTTGATGGGCTCGATGCAAAATCTCATATTTCCATGCATCTACTTCGCAAACCAAAGAAAATGACCCATACTTCATTAAATCTGGTGGTTGGAACTAGTTTTTTGTCTTTTCCACGCCAAAACACGTTTTGTAAAATTTCTCCCATCAAAATTCAAAATTGAGGGGTCCATTGTGTAGAGGATTTCAACAGCTTTCCAATGACACTAAAATCACGAAAATTGAGCTTTGGTTCCAAATATATGGCCCTCTAAATATTAAGGGAAAAACTGGTAAAAATAGAGTCAAAATTGGGGTCGGTGGGGTCAAACTTTAAATTTTTCCCTTTTGGAAAAATTCCCAAAAATATCCACGTCCCCTTAGGTCTGCATGACACATGGCACCTTCTAGGATGATCCGTGGCTTCAAAACAATCATTTTTCCCTTTTCATGAAATTGGAAAATTTTCCAAAATCCTTCGCGGCCCTACCACTCTGAGACACATGGCATCTTCTGATTTGCTATGGAGATGCGGTTCCATTTTTGCCTTTTGTGTTTTCACCACTTTGGCAACAATTTCAAAATCCTCCCAACGCCTCGATCCCCACCGATGAATGGACACATGGCACCTTTTGATTGGTCGCGGAACCTTGGTCATTTTTTTTCATTTTCCTTTGCCGGATCCGCAGGCCAATTCTCGATTTTAACCCTTTTTCCCAAAAAGGCTAAGTGGCAAAATTTTCTCCCTAGCCCCGTGAATGCACTTTGTTCCTCCTTCGGGCTCGGGCTAAAATTTGACTTTGAGAATTTTGAAAAAAATTCTTAAGTGCTAAAAGTTTCCCATCACTCCGCCAGTCCACCAAATCTCCTTGGCAAAAATTCTCCCTTACCTCTGCGGGCCTGCCCAAGGAAAATTTTCCCTTTAAACTCTATCGAGCCATAACTCAAAAATACAAGGAGTTAGGAGGACTTCTTTACCTTTCTGGAAAGGGGAAGAAAATTCCTATCTGATGAAGCCATTTCCGAATCTTTTGAGTGCTTGAAATGTGTGAAAATTGAAGTTGAAGCACAAGGAAGGAAATAATGAAGGCAAGTTAGCCAAAATAAGTAGGGGCTCATTTTGGATAACTTGCTTTTATTTGTTCCTAATTTAAAGAAGAACCTTTTATCTTGTTCTCAATTAACTAAAGAAAATTGTAAAGTTATGTTATTGAAAGATAAATGGTATGTGAAGAATAAGCTTAGTAAAGTTATTGATGTTGGTATACATAAAAATGGTTTGTATATATTTTATGGATTTGTTGTTGAAACTTCTTTTTCTTCTAATTATTGCAATGATGTTCAATTGTGGCATGAAAGACTTGGGCATTCAAAAATAAGATTTTGTATGAAATATATCACCTTAACCTTGTGATAGGTCCCCCTAAGATGAAACCATACCATGGATCTTATGAAAATTACTTTCTTGATAAGCAATATGTCGAACCATTTCAAAAACATCACGAGTCTAATTCCTTTAACTTACTTGAGTTAATCCATTGTAATGTGAAAGGTCCTTTAGATGTCCCAACTCTTGGTGGAGCCTTGCATGCTTTGTAAGTTTCATTGATGAATTTTCTATAATGAACTGGTCATACTACATTAAAATAAATTCTGATGTTATATCTAATTTTTTTGTCATGATAAATGTCTAGCATGAAGATTTGAAAAAAATTCCATGACAACTAAGCCCACACTAAAAATCCCTAAACCAGGTAATGCAAACCTACCCTCCGACCAATTGCTTAATATGTAAACCCCATCATGGTAAAGAGGGATGTGATAAATAGATTTTTAAAGTGTGTTTCATGTGCAGGTAAGTTGGTGGGAAGCAATTCATGGGTTCATTGTGATCCACTTTGAAGGAACTGCTCCCGAGAGGCCTAAAAGGCCTATTTTCAGGACTTTGACACCTAATGAACATCCTATAGAAAATAATCAAGAAGATATAATGCATCTAAGAATATTTTGACTAAGATATGACATCATTTGAGGAATTTTAGGGAATCTCTCGCACGGTGAGAGTGGTTTGGGAACAAGTTGTGCAACACCGGGCTACTTATAGCACGGTGCAGGGAAATGAAAGGAGTGAAAAAGATTGTGAGCTTGATGGTTCAAGAGCCTTGGGTAATTTTTTGAAATGAAAAAATAATCAATAGAAATATAAAAATTTCTAATTCACATTCCAATTTTTTTTTAGAGATTCTTTCATTAGGATATTGAGATATTGGTCCGACAGTGCAAGTGAATATCTCCGATCCTTATGGAGAATAAAATGAGAATTTTAGGAGTTAAAAAGGGAGTTGGGACCTGATTCAAAAATAAAATTGAATTTAATCCAACCCCTTCATTTCCCATGTGATAAGTTAGACAAAAATGCAAGTTTCTCTCGGTGGCAATTTGACCTTTCAACGCACAGCTTGACTAGAATCAAAACGTGGGATAAATTTTTAATTTCAGGAATAATTGGATCCTAAAAATGGTACCATTGATATCATAAGGTATTTTACAATAAAAATCATATAATTTTTTCCCATGAAACTCTCGGGAAGCTTCGGGGGAAAAGACTCACTCTCCGGGGTCTATTTTTGGTAGCTATTGGTGAAGGCATGCTTACTATAAGTTTCCATGCCGTAATATCACACCTTGGATGAAAAATTTCACCTTTTATATTATTGTAAATTTTAATGGGGTGCAAAAACATGAGACCACTTGATGAGGAGAGAGGATAAATGAAGTTTCGTCACTTAAGTGACATCTTTGGTGGTTAGGTGGAGTTTAACAACTCACATGCAATTTTGGCCCCATCCTCATGACCCAAAACCCCCATAGAAAACTTGGGAGGAATGAATGAAATTTTTTAACCTAGTGTAAAAGTGATATGGGTGCAAAAAAGTGTGACTCAAGGAGGAAAGATTCTTTCATCACTTAAGTGACATCATCTCATGTTAGGTTAGTGTTTTCACCTCACACCTCTCAAATCCCCCTCCTCATGAAGAAAAATACACATGGTTCACTTTGAGATCCTAATTTCACCTATGTAGCTAGTGAAAAGTACATCAGGGGTAAAAATGTGTGACCCCTTGTAAGCCCTCTCTCTTCCGACACTTAAACACTCAACATGCTCACTAAGGAGTTGTTTTTAATTCACACCATTGAATACATGTGCCCCTCTCCATGTTGGCTTAACTCATGGTGAAATTTTCAAGTATGATTATAACTTTACACCATTTCACCACTGACCAAATGTGGTAAGGTGCAATGGAGGCTCCCATACCCATTTGGAAAGTCTTCACCCCCTCTCAACCCAGTTATGGAAATGAGTAAGAAAAATATTAAAATAAATAAATGATAAATATAAATATGTAACAACACAAATATAGATATGAAATAAAGTACATATTTCACCTAAGAAAATAAGCTAATAAATTTTAAACCCTAGTTGTAAAAGAGAGGTTAAAGTACTTAGCTTATTCGCAATATTGTTAAAGTTGTGCCGAAATGGAAAATTGATGAAGCAGAAAGGAATACTATCATAACCAAACCTCAAAAATTTTATGAGCACTAGAAATGATGGGACTAGGGTTCTGGATAGGGTGAAGGGTGCATAGGGCACCAGACCTCCTCTCGGGCAAATGTGACTTCTCAAAACCTGTGAAAGTGATTTTTACAAATACGCTTCAATGTCACTAATTTTACTCTTTGTCACTAGTATGTCATTGTATGATCACCGATATCACCTAAAACTTACAATAAGAAAGAGAACCTATAAAACCCCAAAACATATCAAATCCTAAAAAGAAAAAGATGAAATGGGGAGTCAGACTGACCCCGATGGTCACCCAAATGAGTGAACTTACAATTCGAGAACTCTACTACATTTTATAATCCATATAGTTCTACGCACGTGTGTGTAGGATCATTCCCTTGTGGCTCTTGTGTGAGTCACACTTGATAGCGAGCAATAACTAGATGTAGAAAATGTAGATAGATGTGTGCATGGAAAAATGAAATTTTCCTCCTATGAAGTGTAAGAAAAAGAATGTAGTCCCTTATACCTTGAAAGGATGCTAGATGGATGCTTTGATGATCTTGTAATGGCCTTTGGATGCAACCTTAGGTGATGATAATAGATGTTTAGTGTTTTATCCTTTATTATGATCACATATCTTTGTATTTATATGATTCCCTTGTTTGAATTTTGTAATTAACCACTAAAAGGCTGACTAGTAAGAAATAAGATGCCCAAATGGATAGAAAAGACCCAAAATATGTGAGCAAGATACAAAGAGGTTGGGGTGCCTAAAGGGGACAAGGACACCTGAGCACTAGTGTCTCTGGCCGGGCACTAGTGTTCAAAGTACAAAATGTTGAAATATCAAAAGATAGATCGGGAAAAAGGAGTGTAAGACCAAGAAGAAAACCGAGAAAAAGCAAGCAAAGAGGTTAAAGACAACGAGATAATTATTACTTTTCTCGCTTAGGAATAATTTGAATAGTGCTATGTGATTAGGAATATAAATGTACCCAAAGTGCGTGATTTAATGTCTTCATTTTCATGCACTTTATGTTGTTGATTGAATGCTTGATAATATGAAGTAGATTAGAGATGCATACCTAATAACCAAGTAGATCAATGGAAAAAGCATGCTGAGGAGACAAGAAAAAATGTGGGATGACAAAAACAAGCGAAGCGTGGAAGATAGAGAAGAGGAAGTGAAAAATGATGACCCTAGGGATGAAAGCGTGTGTAAATTTTGCATTATACCTATTGTTGAAGTCGTTTAATGTTGAATGATGTGAGTACTACTTCCCATAAGGACAAACCTATAAAAGAGAAGAGAAAACAAGTATTCAAATATGTTTATATGAAAAATTTGATCCAAATTACTAAGAAGTGTGTAAAAAGTATGTGAAAATGCGAAAATGACCATGTGCACATGATCCATGATGAATAAAAGAGATATAAATGAACATGAAGATGTTGTAGAAGAATGAGTTTTTCGGGTGATCTCATGCCAATTGTTCCAATTATGGAAAAGTGTAGGGAGAAAAGTATAGTATTTTTCTCCAACCTTTGAATACTTCTGAAGTATAAAAACCAATTTGTAATAGATCTATGTAAATTCTTCAATCACAACTAGAAGGAAAGTGAACACACATGTGTATAAAGTAAATATAATGACATACAAAGTATTTTTTTAACAAAGTTAGCAAAGTGTACATGCAAGAATAAGTAAGCCAAAACAATGTACAACTAAGATATGTATTATGCTATGAGTGTGAAATGGAATGGAATGCAAATTGAGTTTGATAGGAGCAGTGTTCCCCCTAAGAAAATTTGAATGAGCATGTGTGAGATGAGGTTCATTTATAAATGCACCCTCAACAATCGAGAATGAACTATAGAACAAGAGTGCATCATCGGGAAATGGTTTGAATTGTACGATATAAAGATATGATCATCAAAGTGTAGAGCGTAGAGAGTGAGTGAGTGTGGTGAGGTTCATTTCAGATTGAGACCCTCAACAGTCGAGTATGAATCGTGGAGCTAGAGTGTGCCATGGGGAATTATGACATGATGAATGTGTGCTAAAAATATATTTCGTGAATGTGTTAAGTGATTCATGTGTAATGTGTATGATGTGAGGTTTATATATGTAGTATGCCCTAAACGGTTAAGTGTGAACCATAGCACAAGAGTACATCATCAGGTAATGATGATACAAGTGTATCAAGATGTGTTTAAAAGGCTAAATGCAAAGTGTAGAGTGAATAAGTAGAAATTTAATACCATTGATAATGCTAGAAGGGGAGAAGATGTATGATGCCCCTAAGTATATTGTTATCCATTTTTGCTCCCCTAGGAAAAAATGGAAAATGGGGGTAAATTACACCTTGGGACTGGAAAAGTCTTTCATGGAGATTCTGAGGTTATTGGGCACAATTTCAAGCTTTGAGAGTGTTTACGATGTCCTGGGAGGTTTTGGGATCATATTGAACTATCTTTCTCTTTTCAAGTTTTGAAGGCTCATGATTTTCTCACAAGTGAGAAAATGCCTCGATGGGCCCACTTCCAGTCATCATAGGAAGAAATTAATCAAGTTGATAAATTATGTTTAAGGGGTCTTGTTGTGTCTCTATGACCCTTTGGTTTCGAGAAAAGGCCCAAGGAAATCAACGTCAAGAAAAAGATCGATTTTGGAGAGAATAATAGCACTAAGCTAAAAAAGCTCGCCATGCGCTTTCAACAAGTTGATTGATATACTAAGGAAAATTTCCTAAGTTTGTATGTATATTGGCTCAAAGAGATATTTTTCTAAAAGTGTGAGTTACTCACTAAGGGAAATCCAAATCTTGAGACTAAATGCAAATCATGATGCGGGGTGGAGCCGAGCGAATAAGCTCGGAGGAGTGTCACTACTGAGGTAAGCCCGAGCTCAATGTTTTTCAGAACAGTGGAACATGTAACTCAGCACAAGGAAAAGGATCTCGAAACTAGATTGGGGTTTCATTACATATCGAAGGTGGAATGAAGAGATCTCGGATGCATGTCGATGGGTGGCTTGATGAGCTATGGGGAGCCTGACATAATGCCCACAGTGAGCTCACGAGAAATTTATGTTCGATAAGACATCAAGTTCGATAATTCTACCAACATTGAGCTCGGGATGGGAGAACTTGGTGAATTAGTGCATTGGAGTTTCGAGACGGGGAGAGCCATGTAAGGAGCTCACCAAGAGAGAAATTGCATGGTGCAGATGCCTATATAACTCAATGACATAGAATGAAAATGAATCGAAGCCAAGCGAGATGACTAGCTTGATGCGGTGAGCTCGAAGGATTCACAATGTTATATGAGGTGGTGGCTTGAATACTACCGTGTCACTTAGTGTCATGGTTGACCAAACACAAAGATCTCAGTGGTTAGTGGATCGGTATAAGTAATATGTATTGCCAAGGAGTTATGGGAAAGGTGCTCGATTCACGGCTCGGGTGTGATCCCATCTAGTTAAGCTCGGGGTGTTAAGGCAATTTTTCAAATAAGTAAATGTTTGTTAAGACATGGAGAAAGGAGGATTTTCATTGAGTGGCCTAAGATTCATGAGCTCAAGCCGCTTGCTTGGTGTTAGCTCGCATGATGGCTCGTAGGATTGATTGTTTAACAATTGTGACACAAGCTTGATAGATCGATAATTGCTTATCATCAACTAGAGAGAAGAGGAGATTGGATCATTTCATCGAGCCTTGGAACAACCAAACCCATGAAAGGAAGAACTCAGGAATAGAGCTCCATTATAGATGGCAGGCATGGAAAAGGCCAAGTGCACGTGAATTCAAGGTACTCGGGAGAGAGCTCACGAGTGGGTGGATACATGAAGACACAGGTTGCGATTGAGTTTAGGAGGCTAGATGGTAGGTATATCATCAAGTAGAGCTTGGGGAAAGCATTATAGCTCAAGAAATAAGGTTAGATGAGCTCTGCAGTGATAATCTTGGTCACTCGGGGTTTTTTCTAAGTGTGATTTGGAGATATAATTACTCGACCGAGCCGGGTGGAATGTGATTCAAAGTGCATGATCATGGTGCTTGAAATGAGTGAACTTGGTGTTGAGTCAGCAAGATACTCGTCATTGTGAATGGATCTAAGCTAGAGATATTGTGAAGGTTGGGATCACTATTGAAAATTAAAGTTGCAAAGGAATCCTGTAAATGATTCTAACAACCCAAGTCATGAGCTCATGGGCACATTAACATGCGAGATCAAGTTATACTATGGGTATAGAAAGTTGAATTAGAACTATTTTGAATTGATTCGAATGTGAGCTTGTCTAAGAATGGAGGTCACTCAATTTTGGATGTTGAAGGTCGAGTCGACCTATATGAGCTCGGACGAGCCAAGTTAGACTTGACGGGGGTAAAATGGGCTCGTCGAGCTTGACGTAAGAACTTAGTATCTTGTGCGGTGGGTGAGTCACTATGGAATTTTGTGCTTAGGTGTATTGGATGGCTTGGGCATGGTGATAAGTTTGACAGAGGCTGAGTTGTGTCGGTGAGGTGAAAGTGGGATTTTGGAGATTATCAATTCATTTCCTAGGTGAGTGGGAAAAAATGGTAGGTAAACCCCGATTCCCAAAAAAAAAGAAATGGGGATTTTCGGGGTCCATGGTATGTCGTGATTTTGGGAAATTTTGTGAACTAGTGGGGAAAAGAGATTTCAATGTAGTAGTTGGCGGTTAGTTAGTAGGAGTTAATGGTCCAAGTCATTCAACAATTTAGTGGCGAGTCATCCAATAGAGTACCAAGTGGTGGGTATCTTAACCGATGAGTTGCGCAGGATGTCGAAGAGGCGAGTCAATATTCCACCAAGTTGGCCGACAAGCAGGTGTTATCTCAATGGGATGATGAAACAATGTGGGGTATTTTTAATGTAAAACATGGAGCGGAAAGGTAGGTCCGAACTCATTAAAGGAAAATCCAATACGTCAAGTTGTTTGAGTTGGTGAGTGGGTAATAAAGGAACTGCAAGAGGCGATGAACACATGGAACTCACTAGGTAGGCCATTTTGGCTCAACAGGGTAGAAAACCATACAAGTGGTTAGCAACCAATGTGGAGAATACCAATGCAAATAGCAACCCCCAACCAATGCAGGGTACTCAACACGTAAGGGAGGATGTGTCAAGGATCCCGACCAAAGCGGAGTCTGTTTCAAAGTAGCTTGGCATGCCCGAAAGGTCGAATGAATATGTGGAGAATTAAACATGTCCCCAAGTATATTCAAGGTGGCCAACCAAGTAAAATGAAAAGTGAAGGTGCTCAACACAAAGTGAAGGCAGAGAATAGGAAATGAGGAGCTCATTAAGGGCAATGCAAATAGATGAAGCTTTGCTAGCTAGCTCAACGAGTTGGCTAGCAATGAGCCATTTTGAACTAACATTAAAACTCCCCAAAGAAAAAAATTAAGCCTTGTGGGCCTAAGACACTTCACAGTGCTTTTCAAAAATTATTAAAATATTATTTTTAACTAATTGGAGGGGACATTTAAATTTATGAAGCATGATGTTAGGATTTTTCTTTAAAAGTAATTAAAGGATGATGCAAGCAGCATGGGAAATGATCATAGAACCATTCTCTACTATAATCTAGCCTATTTTTTAGAATTTTTCCTTATTACTCTCTCCAACTCATATTTTCTATAAATGTAAATGGGAAACACATTTCAAAGAGTTAGACATATTTCCAATTTCTCCCTCTTTTCACAAGCTGAGCTATTGTGAATTTAGAGGCTTTCAAGCCTTTCTTCCAAATATTGTAATGGAAACCCTTTCCTCTTCATGTTGTAATGATGCACTATGCATGTGATTGAAGTAATAGAAATTATGTTCTATGACTAATTATCGTTCCTTTCATCATTTTTGTCATTCTCATGTTTGCGAACATACTGTGCAATCTCAAGTTTCCATTACAGGTTTTGGGAGTTATTATGCTTATCTAGGAGTGAATTTTTATATGCAGTTGGGTTTGTGATGCATGTCCATCCTTCCCATTTTCATCCTTCTTCATTGGAAGACAGAAAACTTGTCTAGAAAAACCATTTCTTGGTGCATCACCATTCATAGTGTAGGTTTTATTTCTTGCAAATCTCTCTCCTTAATCCCCCTGGAAATGTTAGTATATGTCTAGTTAGCTATTTTATTGCATTAGGATTAGTGTAGTGCTTAGTTTAGGAAGAGGAAGCCAACCTTCTCTGGAGGTTCACCTCAAGCCCGTAAGTCCCACAACTTGAAAGGTGATCCCATATTACCCAATCACACCAAATGCCCCATTTACACTCAAGCTATTCAAGGGTACAGTGATTTGGTGATAACATGTATGTTGATGAATATGTTATCCAATGAAATTGAAAGATGAGGGCCCTTCACCCAATGATTGTGGAGATAAAGGTGTGTAACATTCTCAAAGACTCGGCAAAGTAATGAGACATATGATGTATTGAAACCTATGTGAAGGAGAGTATGGAGGTGATGAACACCTATGTAAAGTAGAGCTTGGAAGTGCTTAACACCTATGTGAAGTAGAGTGTGGAGGTGATGAACACCTATGTGAAGTAAAGTGCAGAGGCGATGAACACCTATGTGAAGGAGAGCATGAAGGTGATGAACACATATGTGAAGGAAAGAGAGGAGGTGATATATATATATGTGAAGGAGATGTTTGAGTGGTGGACTTAAACTAATGTGATGGACTAACAAACCGACGAGACCGTGTAGGCTATGAGTGAATAGGCGAGCTAGGAGTAGATTATTATTTTGATTTGAGAGGTTACATGGACCTAGATGCTCTAGCGAGTGCAATGACAACCTCAAGAGGAGGTTGCAACCATGGTGTGGATGGTGGAACACCATTAATAGTAATGACTTGTCTGTTATGAATGAAATTTAGACACAAGTGATTCATGGAGATGATATCTTGAGTTGTATGGAGCCAGGGAAGACCTAAGATCATGTCACACCCTTTGAATGAAGGTGCCACAAGAAAAGTCACAAGCATGGTAAGAGGACCGATGGTAACTGGAATCTCAACATAACCATATGATTTAGGAACTGGATATGAAATTCACGAGAGTGGATAACCAATAGTGATAAGAAGTGCAATAGAACATGCACTTATGCGAAATGATGGATCAACCATAGTGTTATTGATAGAAATAGATACGATAAAAGAATTGATATGTAATGTATCGGAAGAGAATATAACATGATAGTCATGATCAAAAATTCAATCATCGGTGAAAATGTTTCAACATGAGAAACTAGAAAATCAAGATCCTGATGTAGGAGGAGGCACTGCATGATATGTATGATTGGATGAAGAGTCAGCTGCTTACTTGTCATGCTTAGGAAAAGGATTGTTTAAGAGCTTGATCTTATGATTGTCATTAACTGGTGTATATTTCATAGGCTCAGGAATCTCAATTACATTATTATCGATAAGATATTGAATAAGATTTTGAAGTTTGAAACATTGATTTGTAGAATTCCCAATGCATTGACGACAATCGCATCAAATTTTTTTGTAGTTGTGACCTTTAGGATGATATGGGTCCAAATTGAGTGGAGGATTAAGAGTAATAATATTTCTCTCGATGATTTGTGGCAATAGAATATGTGATGCACAAGGTAATTTAGTAAACGTATGATTAGGGGGTTTCCATTGAAGCTTTTTAGAATTAGATACAATGTTGACAGTAACTTTAGCTTCAGTAGGTTTTAGAGATGGCTTGAAAGTTGATTTACTTTGAAATCACATAGAATATAAATCTTGTTCATGATACTTAAGCTTTCCTATAGATAACAATTTAGTTTCACGTAGCTTAATAGTATGACACAAATGATCAAGTTATGGATATGTATCAAAGATAACACTCTCTTATAGATGCGAGTCCTAGACTTTGGAAAAATAAATCTTGAAGTTTAGAGTCTGTAAGAACATTAGACATATTATCTAAGTTATTCTTTTCTTGCAAGACATAATCCACTAGATGTTCGTTATATCCTTGCTTAAGTTACGTGAGTTGGTTATAGAATATTTTAGAGCCGATATTAATAGAGAAGTGAGCAAGAAAAGCATCGGATAAATGCATAAAATATATTACCAAATGGATAGGTAGATCATAGAACCAATGCATTGCATAATCATGAAGACTTTGAGGAAAGATCTTAGCTAAGAGAGTATGGTCATCTATAAAATCTAGACATGCCACATGAAATGCTCAGAGATTTTCTTAGGGGTCACCATGACCATTGAAAATGGGGAGCTTGGGAGTGAAAAAATTAAGAGGAAGTAAATAAGTGGAAATGGTGGGTGTGAAAGGAGTATGAAGTAACAAAGTGGAATCTAGAGATGGAGATGCACGAGAAGTAGCCTACTATAATTAATGGATTTGAACTTGAAGATCTTGATAAAGAGAGGCTAATTCTTGAGTGCCAATGGAAGAGACTTTCCACGTGTGAGAAACAAGAGGTGGAGTGAAATGGTTGGTGGGAGTAGGAACATAAAAAAGAATACTATAAGTAATAAGAAGAGTGGAATAAGATGATGGAATAGCAGATATTCATGGAGACAGGGATGGATGTAGGAACATTAAGCTCCACAAGATTAGTGGCCTCCTCACAATCAATGAATAAAATTATGTCTAGATCTAAGGATTCTCATCAAGATGAGTATTGAGGTCATGGAGATAATCATCAATAAAGGGTATAACCATAATAATAATAAAATAATACTCCTAGAAATAAATGTGGGACTGAGCAATGGGTTCACCAAATGATTAAGAAAAATATTGACATAAATAAATTCTAAATCTAAATATGTAACAATGTAGATATAGATATGCAATAAAGTGCATATTTGACCCACACAAGTAAGCTAATAAATTTAAATACCTATTTTTAAAAGAGAGGTTAAAGTACTTATCTAAATCAAAATAATGTCAAAGTTGGAAAATTGATGAAGAAAGAATGAAGGTTGTCACAACCGAGCCCGAAAATTGTGCGAGTGTTGGAAATCCTAGGTCTAGGGCACCTAGATAGGGTCAAGGGCACCTAGAGTACTACAGCACCTCCTCTAGGCTCCTTGGAATTCTCAACACCTTAGAAAGTGATTTTTACAATGTCTCTTCAATTTCTCCAAAATTCTCTCTTTTCACTAGTATGTTATCAGTATGATTGCTTTCGAGCTCGCATGAAACCTGTAATAAGACAGCACCCATAAAACCCCAAAACACATTAAATCCTAAAAAGAAAAAGATGTAAATGGTGAGTTAGATTTATGTTGGAGGTCACCCAACTAAGTGAACCTATAATCTAGGTAACTTTGCACTACATTTCAAACTCGGTATATCCGCACGTGCACGCACGCACGTGTGTAGAATCATGTCCTAGGTGGCTCTTATGTGAGTCACACTTGATAATGAGAAATAACTAGATGTAGAAAATTTGGATGGATGTGTACACGAGAAAAATGAACTTCCTACTTATGAAGTGTGTGTGAAATAATACATTTCATTGTCCCATGAATGGATGTTATATGGATGCTTTGATGCTCTTAGAATGGGCTTTAGATGCAACCTTAGGTGATGATAATAGATGTTTAGTGTTTTGTCCTTTATTATGATCACATAGCTTTGTATTTATATGATTCCCTTGTTTGAATTTCATAATTAACCATTAAAAGGACTACTAGTAAGAAATAATATGTCTAAGTGGATAGAAAAGACCCAAAATATGTGAGCATGATACAAAGAGGTCGGGAGTGCTCGTAGGGGACGACGGTGGTCCAGGCACCGGTGTCTAGAGTCAAAAATGCTAAAGTATAAAAAGACAAGTAGGGAAATGTGATGCACATTAAAACAACCCACTTGAGACCCAAGAAACAACCTAGGATTAGTTAGGAAAATTATGGAATAATTTTTTTGATTAGAAGTGTCCACAACCAGGTTGCAAGACAACAATTGACACTAACAGTTTCGGAACAAGTCTAAAATTACTAGAACATACTTTTCATTTATTAACAATTTTTCGTGAGGTCACATGGTCCAAATTTTAGGGTTAGAAGTTTCAGTTAGGTTCAGGGGGTAAAATATCACCATACCCACTCTCTAACAGGCTCATAGTTTCAACTAAATTTTTCTCACACTTAAAACATTCAAAATTTCCCTAAATCATTCCCATTGGATAGGAAATTTTCTCACCTTTCTAATGATATAAAGAAGTCCTCCTAACTCCTTGTAGAACTCCAGATATGGACCGGACTTGACCTTAGGGGTCAAATTTTTCCCCAAGGGGACATGTGTCGAGCGGGAAGGAAGCCCATTTGTCGGATTGACGGGTTGCGGAGCGGTTTTTGAAATTTTTCTTGTGCAGGAGAAAATTCCCATTCATGCCCATGCCTCTGCTATGCCACCAGGGACACATGTCGAGCTCTGAGCTCACGTAGGGAAGGTTGGAAAATTTCACCAAAGGGAGGGAGAAAATCCAAATTGGCACCCACGCACCCACGGGTCTGCCAAGGACACTTGGCACTCAACCAAACCACACAGAGAAGGAAGGAGGGAAGGGTGGGGTGGCGGAAGAGTTTGAAGGTTTCACCATTGGGGAGATAAAGGGAAGAAGGCACACACAGTACACGCATTCATGGGGAAATAACACCGAGGTGAGCATGGGAATGCGGGCAAGTGCGGGAAAATAAGCAAAGTTTCCCCAAACAAAATCTCAAGGGAGAGAGAGATTTGTGAGGGTTTCCCCAACCCACTTTCACCCCATTCTTCCACATGGTAGCCTTTGGTTGGTTGCATGCCAATAGGGAGAAAGATAAAATTTTCCCACAATTTTAAAAGGCCCAAGGGACAAAACACTACCATGCCTCCGCTACTACCCCGTGAGGACATGTGGCAGCCCCTGATTGGCTGTGGGCCGGTGGAGGTTTTAAAAATTTTCCCCAAATTTTTTTTTTTTTCAAATTTTTTCTAAGGATAATTCGACGGGAAATTTTTGGGCCATGGGCCCACCAGGGAAAATTTTCCCGCCAAGGCAGAAAACTTCATAGGGCCATAACTTTAGCTAGAAAGCTCGCTTTTGGGAAAACAAGGAATTTCTGAAATATCTCAATGCCCTCTTTGCACAAGAAACATAAAATTTACATTTTGATAAAGTTTGAGGGGTCAATTTTTTGAAAATGACCTAAAGGATTTTAAATAGAAAACTGGTAATTTTTAACTTATAAATTTGATTCAATTTGGTCTCCTCTTTCAATCAACATGCCAAAAAACATGGAGGATTATGCTAGGAAGGATTTAGAATGTTTTAGGAAGGTAACTTTGCTCAATTGATTTCAATTTGATTTTTTTCCAACAATTGATGAAAAATGACTATGAAAGGGATTGGGTTCGATTTTGCAATGTTTTAAATTAATTGTTAAGTGTTCTTTGTCAATTTGAGTTCATTGGTGTCATAGCATGCCAAATTATATCATTTTCAATTTGATTATAATGTGAAGGCCCAACTCGTACATTTTAATTAAAAAATTTGCCGATTTAAATTTACAACAGAGATCCATTTCTAGGAAAATCTGTATATCAATTTCATCATTTAAGTGTGGTATTTAATTTCTAATATAGTCCAAGGCATTTAGTTGTTTACAAACAAATCATTTCAAAGCTAAATTGTAAATTCTGATTACCAATTTAATATATTTCAAAAAGAGACAAAGCAATATAATTCCTTCATACGTATTTCTTCTTTTTCCATTTTTCTAAACAGAGATTTTAATCACAAACTAATATTACAATTTCACACATAATGTAATTGAGGAAAGTCTTGCAATTCTTTATTAATTCCAAGTATACAACTTTACATCTTTCCATGTTTGAATGCAATAACACATTTCTATTTCTTTCTTTCCAATAAACAGAACAGAGTATAAATATCCTTCACATTTCAAATGTACAACTTCCACAATCAGTTACATACATCTTTTCTTCACAAATATATATTACAATTTCATCCACATCAAGTGGGAAAGGATTACAAATGAATTTGTTTCACAAAGGACTATCAAAACTACATTTTCCTTTGCTCTAGAACAGCAACATGCAAGTTTTCACTTTTTTTTTCTCCAAGTTGATCACAACAAAAGTGAGGGAAAGGCAACACTCTCCACCCAACCAAGACATCCAATGAAAGGAGAAGCCTTCCTTCATCATTGGCCCCAGCCCCAACAAAAATACAATAAGAGGTGTGATTCAACCCATGGAAACAACTGGATTCCACAACACACAACATTATTTCAACATGCATAATTCATTATAAAACATAGTCCACACAAAAATAGTAGTTTACAACTGCATTTGAAAAAAAAAAATCAAAACAAAACTCAGGCTTGATCATGTAAGCCAAGGGAGCAACGACTATGGGGGAAGCTACTTATGCCTCCCAATGGGAATTGTGTATAAACCTATTATAAACCACTACTAAAATTCACCACACATTTCCTTATGCCCCCACAATCCCTCCTTATGCCCCCACATATTTTCTTATGCCCCCATAAAGTAAGAAATGCAAGATATTTCTTTTCCATGGTGGATCCCAAACCCAAACTCCCTCCACAAAACTCTAATGCCAATGGCATTCCTTTATGCCCCCCCACATGAATTTCCCATAGCCTTCTCCTACACCATTCCTATGGCAGTCTACCCAACCAGCCAACAAATAAATCAAAACATGCACCATTCACACAACACAACAAGAAAATAACAACATAAAAGAAGGATTAAACTCCTACCTCTCCATGGTAGCTTTTGTTTCCAAACAACAAGCTTCAATTCTGAAAAAACAGTCCCAAAACAACAATCTCCAATCATACAAAGTTTCTCCAAACTCCTTCCAAAAGTAAAAACTCCAAAACAAGAAAATGCGCCCCCAAAGAAGTTTTCCAAAATGATTCAACAACCCAAAACAAGCAAAGAGTTTGAATTATATAGAAGAGGAAAGAGAAGAGGATGATGTGGATCCCTACAGGATCCACATCACACATCCTCAACTACAAACACAAAAGACAAAATTTCATTCTCCTAAGCACAATAAAGAGGTGGGTGAAAATATGATAATTTACTTACACACTCCAAAAAGCCCACACACTAAAGGACTGCAAATTAATTAAAATGTAAGAGAGTGCAATCAAAACTTGCAACATGATTAATAAAATGCATTATAAAAGTCTAAAAGCATCCCTCCAACCATAAGTATGGTTGGTAAATTAAATTGAGAGGTATGGGATAAGTTTTACTTTTCCCGAAGCCTCCAAAACAGCCCCCCAAGGACAAATTCGAATTTCCAAGGAGGTGGAGTGTTTCATAATTCAAAATCTAACTTACACAATTCTTACACATCCCTACATATTTAATACAAAGAGCCAAGAACTTCCATTATTACTTTCTCATATACCAATTTGATTTATTTAAATTTTAACCATATGATTTCTCACATTAATCTATCACAATTTTAATTAAATAAAAGAGGGGGACACATCACTAATAAAATACATACAATAATAATAAAAAGTAACCACATTAATAAAATACACAATACCCATGGTCACATAAAACGTAATCCCCCATCGGAATCCCTAACAACAACAAACACAACACAATAAAACAAGTTGCCATGGTGACCTTGTTGAATTCACCTAGAATTCCATCGTGGTTGGTCTCCAATCCCCCAATGTTTGTTGTGATATATAAACTACAAAACACAAATACCTCCTTCGGCCTCGTGGCCATATTAGAACATCTAAAATGAATATAAATATAATCTCAAAATCATCTAAATATGTGAATCACAACAACATCAAGGCAATTTAACATTATCACATACAATTTATATCAACAACTATATCATCATCATATAATATATATTTTCTAGATCTACTCATAATATCCTAATCACATGTCCAATCAATATCCCTAAAACATCCATGTCAAATAGTATATCATCATCCACATATGAGGTGACTCCAATGATCATCATGTATCATAACCAAATCAAGATCAACAATAATCCATGATCAAATGTCTAACAAGATATACTAAATCAAAACATAATAATTTCCATAACGTAAAAAACTGATTATCAAAATAAACTTCAATAGGTGTCAAAGGGAAGTGGGCACTACATCCCCCTCTCCTTAGACTCAACTTCCTCCTAGAAGTCACTGGAAAAAATGTGGGAACTGAACTCGTAATGAAGTAGCATCCTCCCATGTAGCTGCAGTCTCATCATATATGTCCCACTGCACCCAAACCTGATCAACCTCTTTGCCTCGAAGGCCCAGGGTCCTGTGATCTAGGATGCGAATAGGCTCCACCATCACCTGCCCCTAATCCTGCACCTATAATGATGTCCAATCTAACACATGAGAAGGATTTGTAATGTATCTCCTGAGAACTAAAACATGAAAAACATCATGTATGCAAGACAAGTCGGGTAGAAATGCTGAGACGGTAGGCCAAAGGGCCGATACACTCCAAGATCTCAAAAGGACCAATGAACCTAGGAGCTAACTTTCAGAACCTTTTCCATAATGGATAGGGATCTTAAGCAGGCGACACGAATGAACACCTTCATGCCCACATCGAAACTACAATCGATCCTATTCTAATCCACATACTTCGCCTACCTATCTTGTGCCTCCTATAATCTATGTCCATCAACACCACCTACTACTCCATGTACTATAGAAGATCTAGTCCAAGAGATACTATGTCCTCTAACCTATCCCAGCTAAGAGGTGTCCTGCACTCTCTACCATATAAATCCTGAAAAGGAGCCATGCCTATAGAACTCTGGAAACTATTATTGTAGGCAAACTCCACTAAGTGCAATGGTACTCCTCCCATTTAGTCTATTGATCCATCACATACATCCTGAGCATGTCCTCTAAAATATGATTCACCCGCTTAGTCTGTCCATCTATCTCATGGTGATATGTTGTGCTGAAGTTGATTCTCGTCCCAAGGACATACTGCATGGTAGTCTAAAAATGTGAAGTGTACAAAGGATCGCAGTCACAAATGATCTTCCACAAAATCTTGTGTAACCTGACAATCTCATCCAAATATACTTGTGCCATTGATCTAGCTATATAAGTGGTCTTCACCGAAGAAAAGTGAGCCACTTTTGTTAATTTATCAACCATGACCATGATGGCGTCGTGGTGATATCTCGACATTAGTAGCCCAACAATGAAATCCATGGAAATGGTGTCCCACTTCCATTCCGGTATAGCATGAGGGTAGAGAAGGCCTGCTGGATGATGATGTTTGGCCTTAACTCTCTAGCACTCTAAACATTATGACATGAATTGGGCCACATCCCGACAAAGTCCTCTCTAATGATACAACTTTTACAAGGTGGTGTGCATCTTCTTCACCCCATGATGGGTTGAATAGGGTGCACGATGTGCCTCTACCAAGATGTCCTACCTTAAGCCTCCATCTCTGGGAACATATATCCAAAGATCTCAGTGCCCGAGAAGACCATCTCTCTAAGGAAAAACCATCTAACTTTACCTTAAGGGGTCTCTATGATTCGATCTCTACTTGTACTGTAATGTAGAAGTTGTCAAGAGGAAGTTCTTTGAAGAATCTTGCTTCGCAAATATATGCTCACTGAGGTGGCCATAGCCACATGTCTCCATCTGCTTTGAGAGCATCTGCTGCTACCACATTCTCCTTCCCCTTCACATGCTTAATCTCCATATCATACTCACAAAGCAACTCCATCCAAGGCTCAGCTTTGATGAGCATTGAGATTGGGCTGCGTGAAGAGGTGGCGAAGGCTCAAATGATCTATCCTGAGTGCGAATCTCCTACCAAGAAGAAAGTGCCTCCATCTAACCAAAGCATGCACAACTGCCGCAAGCTCAAGATCATGGGTAGGATAATTAATCTCTTGATCTTTGAGTTTGTGAGACTCAAAAGCCACTACTCTGCCCTCCTACATCAACACACCTCCAAGACCTACTAAAGAAGCATCTGTACAAACAAAGAACTCACCCTATGGATCTGACACTGCAAGAATAGGTGTTGTAGTGAGGCACTCCTTCAGTGTCCCGAAGGCGTGCTCGCATCTCACGACTAAATAAAATTCTTCCCTTTCCTCTGCGAAGGGAAGTGATAGGTGCGAATGTCGGCTGAAGTCTGAACAAATCTCCGGTAGTATCCTGCTAATCCCATGAAGTTGCGCACCTCGGTCACTATAGTGGGTGTTGGCCAATCTATAATGGATCTAATCTTGGAAGGATCGATGGTGATACCTTCCCTAGAAATGATATAACCCAAATGTTGCACCTCTGTGCTCAAATAATGCACACTTCTGCAAGTTCCCGTAAAGTTGTTGCTCCCCGAAGACACCAAGAACTTGGTGAAGGTGCCCCTCATGCTCCTCACATGTACATGAGTATATCAAAATGTCATCTAGGAAGATGAGCATGAAACGATCGAAGAATGTCTAGAATACCCCATTCATCAAACTCATGAACATTGCGGGGGCATTTGTCAAACCGAAAGGCACCACTATGAACTCATAGTGCCCATATCTCATCTAGAAGGTGGTCTTATGAATGTCTGCCTCTAAAATCCTCAGTTGATGGTACCCTAACTTAAGATCAATCTTAGAGAAAATTGTGGCTCCCTTGATCTGATCAAAGAAGTCATCAATATGAGGAATGGGATAATGATTCTTGATCGTTACCTTATTCAACTGGCGGTAATCAATACACAACCACAAGGATCCACCCTTCTTCTTCATAAAGATCACCGATGCACCCCAAGGGGATACACTAGGATGGATAAGGCCTTTCTCCAAAAGGCCCTCAAGCTGCAACTTGAGCTCACAGAGCTCTGGGGTGGTCATCTGATATGGTTCCCATGAGATAGGCTCTGCTCCAGGAACTAGATCTATATGAAAATCAATCTCACGTGGGGGTGGTAACCCCGGTAGCTCCCCTAGAAAAACATCAGAAAACTCTCTCAAAATTGGATGATCATCTAGAACGCTCCACTAGACCCATCCTTAGATCTCACACTAATTATAATAGCATACATCCGACAACCCCACACACACACTTTGCTTAAGCTACATAGTATAGATAGTGTCAATAGAAATGGGTCTCTTAACCCCTAAAATCACTGACTCAACTCCCAAATCATTTGCACAAGATATAGTCTTATGGTAACAATCCATCCTAGCCCTGTGTGCAGATAACCAATCCATACCCAAAATTACTCCATATGAGCCCAAAGGAAGGATACGGAGATATGAGGTAGTGGCGAATGGTCCCAAATCCACTACACACTCCTTAATTAAGGATTATACAAAGATCTTGGCTCCAAAATCCATCTCGACATCCCAACTATGACCATGCCTAACTACCACCAGCCGCATGCGTTGCTCTACTAAAGATGGTGCAATGAAAGAATCGAAGAACCGAGAATAAAACAATATAGAGGTAGAAATACAGCCAATTCTATGTGTGGTCTCAAGGATCATGCTTTGATGCTCTGCTGGCGGTTCTCAATCACTGCATAAATCATGTGGTTGTGTCCCATGTCACCAACCGTAGGCTCGAGAGATTTGTGTCTTACCCTTATAGTTAGGGTTACGTGGGCAATCTCTCCAAAAGTGTCTTGTAACTCCATAACCAAAACATCCTCCTGATCCTCCCCAATGAGTAGCACCTCCGAGGTGCCCCGGAAGTTTTCGGCATGGTTCCTAATGATCCAGCTACATTTTGCTAAGGTCTCTGCTGGTGAGCTCCCACTGACTAAGCTCTAGGTACACCCTGTGTCATAATGGGACCCCTAGGAGGAGGACCCATACTCTGACCTCTCTGTGCATCGCTCTCTTTGGAGATCTATGAGGTGGGCAAGACAATTTTTGTTGTTGCTATGGCCTAAAGGATGAATGTGTTGAACCCTCAGCCACCACGAGGAAGAGGTATTGACCTCCTCAATCTACTATCCCGCATCTAGTGTATGTAGCTCGGAACTCGGTCTCTAGCCTATCGAGGAGGATTCTCGTGGTCATGGTAACCACAGAGGAGGAAGGGGCGAGTTCTTGCATGGAACCTATTTCAACTATGGATCTATAGAGCATTACAAACGTGAATGCCCAAACCTATTGCAGTGCGTGTGGTGCGGAAAGAAGCATAAGTATGAGGAGTGCCCGGAATTGTTTGAGCATATGAATTAGTAGCACTGAAAGGACAAGGGTGTTGCAATGGTTAGTATCAAGAAGGCAGACATACATTGGATGCCTCGGGTAACACAGGATGTAGGTTTGGATCCTGTCTTGGTAACAACAAGGGCAAAAGCCATGCGCACAAGAGGTACCAAAACAAGAACCTGGTTTCAAGGGAGGATCTCGTTCATGAAAAGTATCCAGACCCCGCACATCAAAAGGAGATATATCAGGACACCATGGATGTTATTCGAAGCTTACAAGGGGAGATCCAGTGTCTAAAGGAGCAATCCAGGAAGGAGGAACAAGGAAGGAGGATCGAGGTGTAATAGGAGTACCTAGATGAGGTCAAGGAGGTGTGTAAAATGCTAAGGCAGGAGAATATCATTCCCTTGCTAGGATCATGGTTGAGAGAGAAGGTACCATGCGCTGGAGGAGATCGCGAGAGAAAGCTATTGCACGTGAACCTTCCCCCTCACAGCCTTGACTATGACAAGGAGATTACATTGAATGCAGTTGTAGATGGATGGCTCCTCAGCAATATCCTCATTGACACAGGCACGGATGTTAACATTCTAACTTAGGATGCATGGCATCAGATGGGAAGACCTGCGTGATTACAAGAATCTTCAAATGTGTTATATATGGTAAACCGTAAGGATATTACTTGTATAAATCAAAACATATACAGTAGAATAACATGAGAGAACACCAAAATATAGATAAATGATGACAATATGCTCATATAATAGCTTTTCCACTTCGAGGGGGCAACCTCCAATACCATTTCAAGGGGTAACCTCCAAACCATACAATAACTCTCCAATACTCAATATGATGATTAACTACAACCTTCTAACCCCTATAGATACCATTCTAACCAATGGCCAATACCGAGGCCAACCTCCTAAGCATAATAAATCATAAATGAATGATATAATTTAAGATAAGCGGATGTGTGCCACATGTCAAAGATCTCCATCAATACATATACATTATAACATCATTTCCCTAGGTGCATAGCATTCCTTCCCTCCTTCACATGTTTTGTCCCCGAAACATAAGAAGAAACCATGTAATGAGTGTGTTGTAAATTTTTACACACTTTGCACCATGATCGATCATCCATCCATATGTGATCTTGGTAGATGATACATACCTGAACTAATATCCATATTCCATTGCACTACTCTGATTCCATTCATGACCATAGCTTAACATCCTTGGATTCCATGCATAACCAACATAAGGATTCAATGCATAACCATAATAAGGATTCCATGTATAACCATAATAAGGATTCCATGCTTCATAATTGTTGCTCCATTGATCCCTTGTATAAATAAAGTGATTATTCCTCCAATTACCTGTATATCTATATTGGTTGGAAATATGATGTGCCCTAGGATATCTCCATGATTTTTTTCTCTCATGTTAACATGGATTTCCATATGTTGTAGTTGTAGTATCCTCAACCTTATCAACCTTTGTTTCAACTTTCTTTTCTTCTTCCACCTTTGCATTTGATATTTTCTTTTCTCTTGAGTAGATGAATCATCATTTACTTCTTTTTCTTCATTTTCCTCTTTTGAATCATCCTTAATCCCTTCTTCTCCATATTCTAAATCATCCTCATGGTCTATATTGACTTTTCTTTGATTTCCATTAAGCCTGATATCTTGTAAAGTGACCTTCTTCTTTTTGTACTAAATCTTCATAAACTTATTTTTCATATTAATATTAATTGTCCCCAATGTCTCTAACCAAGGATACCCAGGAAAAATATCCAAACCATCCATATATAAGGCAAAAATATCTTAATGTAAAGTATATTTGTCCATAGTAAGTTTTAAATCTTCAAAACTTGAATTTTCTTACCATTCACTTGAGCTTCTTTGACATTACTTTCTTGAATATGTAGATGTTGAGCCATATACTTGTTAATGAAGTTATACTTGTTGTTAGGGTTTACGTAAACAATTATATTATTCCTTTGAATGCATCCATGAAACTGAAATATGGTATCTTCCTTCTTGGGAGCTATAATATCTTCTTCTGCATTAATATCTTGTTTTTCTTCCTCTTCTTCATAGTCTTCTTCAACTTCTTTTGCGTTTGATTCTTCAATATATGTTGCACCATCATCTTCCCTTGAATCTTCTTCACCTTCCTCTTCATCTTATTTCTCTCTTGATTCTTCAATATATTCTTCCCCATCATCTTCCTTTGACTCTTCTTCCTCTTTGTGGTCCCATCTATCCATAAAAAGTTGTTCCATTTCCTCCCAAGACCAATCCTTCCTATCATTTTTTAACTTAGAAAACCAAATCCATGCAAGACCACCAAGATAATGTGAAAACCTATTCCTTGTCATGAAATATGAGAAATATATATTCTTAAATTTTATCCACCATTATTTAGCATCCATCTCACCATTTCCATAAAAATTTGTTATCCCCGTGATCATTATTAGGGTTTAGGAATTCTGAAAATATTTTGGTAGATGGATAAAAACACAAAGAACAAACCCTAACTGTAATTTCAAGAGCTTTTCGAAAATATAAATTTTGCTAAAAAATATCACAATTTGCTTCCTGAAAAGTAAATTTATGAAAAACCTAAAACACCAATAACATCCGTAAAACAAATCCAATGGAGCTGAAATTTTTAGATATTCTGACTTAGAGTGTTTCCAAATTATGATGCAAAAATTGGGAAAAAAATTCGATACCCTCTTCAAGATATATTCGAAACAAAAAATTAGGGTTTTTGCCCTAATTTTGGCCGAAATCGCTGCTCTGATACCACTTGTAAGGATATTACTTGTATAAATCAGAACATATACAAAGACAATAACATGAGAGAACACCAAAATATAGATAAATGATGACAATATGCTCATATAATAGCTTTTCCACTTCGAGGGGGCAACCTCCAATACCACTTCGAGGGGGTAACCTCCAAACCATACAATAACACTCCAATACTCAATATGATGATTAAATACAACCTTCTAACCCCTATATATACCATTCTAACCTATGGCCAATACTAAGGCTGACCTCCTAAGCATAATAAATCATAAATGAATGATATAATAAGATAAGGGGATGTGTGCCACATGTCGACATCTCCATCAATACATATACATCATAACATCCTTTCCCTAGGTGCATAGCATTCTAACTTAGGATGCGGGGCATCGATGGGAAGACCCACATTAAATCCATCTTCAAATGTCTTATATATGGTAAACAAGACTAAGGCAATGCCCATTGGTGTCTTAAAGGATGTAGCTATTACTATCCAAGGAGCTAAGTTTACTGGGGACTTCAAGTCTTGCACTCGCCGAGGTGGACAATTTCCCAAAGACTACTTGGGTGCCCTCGGTGTTACTGAGAACAATGTGAACCTTCGGTTCAATAAAGGTTACATCAGCTTCAAGAACAAGGAGGAATGGGTCATTATACCCCTAGCTGATGGGAAGTCGGCACCCTATATTAAACCGTTGGGGGAAGAATTTCTAGACAGGATATATGTGTGCTCAATCAAAGACCCTAAGATGATACACCCTACTAACAGGGTTATCCATTTTGAAGATGCTCAATCAATGAGTGATACCACCAATATAGCATGTGACAATTGGGTGCATGGGACTTATGAATTAATGGGATGGCAGTTGAGAGGGTCGGTGACCAAGGTAACAAAGGCATGCACGTTAGGCACCTTGGAGGAAAAGAACTGCCCAAGTATTCAGGAGGAGCCTTCCTTAAGATCTTTCTACAGGAGGTGGAAGCTCAATGGAAGGATGAGAAGGAACAGAGGGGGATGTTAAGTTATGTCTTGCTTGGCACAAAGCAACTCGGTGGTGGGCTACACATCAGGAGAGCCTTTTAGAGTGGCACGAGGTAAGAATTGCTCTCTTTGTCATATTTTCTAGGAGCAATGTACCCACCATCATCAAGGAGTACCATGGGAAGGAGCCTACCTCTTTCCATATCCAAGAGTGTGAACGGGTCTAGAGAGAAGGTGCGGAAGCTTTTCCACCATCCCTCTGGGTACACAATTTGTATTCTACAATGTAAGGTTACGCACGCGCATGGTATGTTCATTTGGAGACACGCCACCAGACAAGGAATCAGTAAGATTTTGTGCCTAACCTTATCCAAACCTTTGAGTATCGGAGTACCAAACCATTGGTTGATAAGGCCTTGTAGGGTATCAAGCACCTTACCATGGGGGATAGTGCCAGGACGGAAGATAGGTTGTTGGAATTACTAGGTGAACCAAGATTGGGGGCACGCTTTAAAGAAGAAGTAGAGGAAATAGAAGAGTTACAACTTGAGCACACGTGTTTGGAAAAAGAAAAAGGAAATTTGGTGTATGTGATTAATGGAGAGGAATCGAAAAGCTTAGATGTTAGCCATTCTGTAGGACGCATGAGGTTGTAGACAGTGCAAATACTCACGCACGCACCTACCATGAGCCCTTAAAGATGAAGAAGGTTAACATCAGTTTAGGAGAAGAACCTAAGGAAGCTATTATTAGAGATTACTGGTCGGAGAAGGAAGTATCTAAGATCATTGATCATTGTGTGAATTTGAGGATTTATTCCCACATGGGTACTATGATCTCAAATGAATTCACCATTCCTTGAGGGAGATGAAGATAAAACTGAAGGACGGTGCATGTCCGGTTAGAAAAAGACCTTACCGAATGAATCCCAATTTTTGCATGAAGGTTAAGGAGGAGATAGACAAAATGATAGCTTCTGGGATCATTGAGGTAGTGGAAGAATCGAAGTGGATAAGTCCGATGGTAATCAACATCAAGAAGGATGGGTAGATTAGGATCTGTGTGGATTATAGGGAATTAAATGTAGTTTGTGTCATCGATCCCTTTCCAACCCCCTTCACTGAAGAAATTTTGTAAGGAGTCATTGGGCGCGAAATCTATTCCTTTACAGAATGGATTTTCAAGGTACCACCAAGTCTGGATTGCAAAGGAGGACCAGGAGAAGACAACCTTCACCACCAAGTGGGGAATTTTTGCATATACGGTCATGCCCTTTGGGTTAAAGAATGTGCCTACTGTCTTTTCACGCATAGTGGTGCAAGCATTCCAGGACTTCATCCATAAGTTTCTTCAGGTCTATTTGGATGATTAGACAGTATATGGTCTGGTTAAAGACCATTGTGACAATTTAAGGTTAATGTTTGAGAGGTGTAGGCAGTTGAGGATATCCCTCAACATTAAGAAATGTGTGTTTGCTACACCCTTTGGGACTTTATTGGGGCATATCATATGTAAGGAGGGCTTGCTGGTAGATTCCACTAAAGTTGCAGTTATTGTGGGGTTAAGGAAGCCTACTAGCAGCAGAGCAGCGCACACGGATTCCTTGGGCATATGGGCTATTACAGGAAATTTATTAAGGGATATGCCAAGATCGCCGCACCTTTAGAGGAGCTGCTTAGACATAAAAGTGCCTTCCATTGGGGAGAGGTGCAGCAGAGGGCATTTGATACATTAAAATATAGGCTTATCACCACACCTATTTTACGTTTTCCTCTTGGTACAAGCCCTTTCATGTCTATGTAGATGCCTCAGGGACCGTCATTGGAGTAGTGCTTGCAGACAGCCGATGAAGGGATTTTGATCATCCTCTATGTTTTGCAAGCGGGAAGTCGATACCAAAGATACTAGAATTATACCACAATTAAGTGCAAGGCATTGTCAATGATCTACGTGCTTTTCAAGTTTAGACAGTATCTACTGGTAACACCCTTTGTGTTTTACACTGACCACATGGCATTAAAATATTTGGTGAACAAGCCCATCCTACAAGGGTGTATATGTCGATGGGTGTTGTTGTTTCAAGAATTTGAATTCACCATTGTAGTAAAGCCTGGAAAAAGTAATTGTGGGCCTGATCATCTATCAAGAATTGATTCAGGGGAGGACGTGCAGAGTATTGAGGAAACAATGCTAGATGTGCAACTATTTAGGTTGCGGTGCGCACCTCAAACTTGGAAGAGATTGCAGTATTTTTAAAGGAAGGTGTGGCGTTGGAAGGAATGAAGACTTTAGAGAAAAAGTAGCTAGCCCTACGCGCCACCGCCACATGTTAATCAAAGGGAGACTTATCCAAGTTGGGGCATGATGAAGTTTTGCATGTGTGTGTATTAGAGCATGAGTGCCTGACCATTATGGAGGAAGCACACAAAGGAAGTGTGGTTGGGCATTATGTAGGAAATGCCACCGTAAGTAAGATATTAATGGCATGTTTGTGGTGGGAAACCTTGTACAAGGATTGTAGAGACTATTGTAAAGTGTGTGACCATTGTCAGTGCCTTGGCAAACCAAGAAGGAGAGATGAAATGCCTTTATGCCCTATCCCTAGCGCAGAGCCTTTTGAAAAATGGGCAATAGACTTTGTAGGACCTATTGCACCAATGACACGTAGGACTGGGTCACATTATGTCATCACTTACATGGATTACCTAACAAGGTGGGTAGAGGCAGCTCTGACTAAATATTGCACAACAGCAATAACACGGAAAGGTTCTTGTGGGAGAACATTATCACAAGGTATGGATGCCCGTTGAGTTTGACCAAAGGATAGGGTATGCATTTCTTGAATGAGACCATGAGGATCCTATTATCAGAGTTCATGGTAGCTCATTACAAGACTATGCCCTATCACACATAAGAAAATGGAACCACAGAAGCATTCAACAAAATATTGAGTCATACCCTGACCAAAATTTCTGATGTCGGAAGACAAGATTGGGATGAAAAAGTATCGCCAGATTGTGGGCTTACAGACAATGTATAAAAGGTTGAACAAAGCCACACCATTTTAGTTAGTTTTTGGCGTAGAAGCTTTCTTTCCGGTTGAATTTATGTTACCTTCTCTGTGAATAGTGCGTGTAGGAGGGTTAGTTAATGAACTAGCACTGGAAGAAAGAATTGATGAGTTAATGAAGTTGGATGAGAGACGATCACTCATCAGGTGGAGCCAAACAATAGAAAAAGCAAAGTAGAAGGATTGGCATGATCTCCACATTAGAAACAAGAAGTTTGAGGTTGGGCGATGATGTTACTATATGATTTTAAGTTTCGCACCATCCTGGGAATTTGAAATTCCATTGGTTGGGTCCTTACACAATCTCATACATCCTTGATTCAGCGCATGCTAGCTTACAAGCATCGATGGGACAAATTTTCTTGGACACTTCAATGGGAGTAGGATGAAGCCCTTTATAAATAAGTCTTCTTAGTGTTTGTAAATAAGGTAGTTTTTCCAGCTTAGTTTAGAAGTTTCCTTTATGCATTTCCCTTTATTGTGTTTCCTTTCGCGTTGTTGTTTTGCTTTTCACCTTGGGCGCCAAGAACCTTATTACTATTTTGGAGAATTTGTGAGTGCACAGATGACCGTGCATCATTTTAACCGTGGTGGGAACTGTGAAGGAGCGCGTGATTAGAGTGCCAAGAAATTTGTGTTGAAAATCTCTCATGAATGGCTCGGTTAAAAGAGGTGTATGAGGAGAAAAGATGGAAGAAGAATGGTTAGTGCCAGGATAAAACTACTTGTATATCCCACGTACCGAGGAGGAGAATGCACATTTAAGCAATATGAGGTAAGCAAGAGCAAGAATCATGATAGAAGAAGTGCCTTCAATGTGGGTTACGAGCGTGTAAGAGTCTCTTGTCATGTTGGATTGGTTATGTGCTAGAAGGTTGGAGGATTTTTCATGCAGGTTGGGTGCATGAGTGAAAGCACTGAAGACGGGATTTGTTTGAAAAATCCACATTAAATGAAAAAAGTATAGTGGTAGGTGAAGTAGCATTTAATGTTCAAAAAGAGAAAAACTATAAGTAAAGGGTCGAGGCACTTTCATTTTCACTTTGAAATAGAGAAAGGAGTGAGTTTTATAAACTAGGGTTTCCATATTCAATCGTGTGAAGAAAGATCTGTGAGATTGAAGCGTGAGCAGCCAGTTTGAGTTTGCAAACTAGAAGGAAGGGGTTACACGGGTGTGAAAAGAGTTGTGAGGAGGCGTTGTCTCGTGGAAATTTGATCCCAGTTAGGGTTCAAAAAACTAGGGCATGGGTTCAAGAGATTTATATCACGGATTTGAGATCGGAGGTTGGAAGAAGTAGGACAGAGTAACAAGGAGGGAGTGGAGTGATAAGAAGACCTCGACAATGGCACCCAAGAAAGGAAAGGGCAAGGCCAAGGCCAAATAACAAGAACCCAATGTAAACACAAATGAAGAATGGTATGCAGAGATGCAATACCCAGATGGAGTGATGATGGGTAAGGAGTGGGAATCCCACCTGAGAAATGTGCCTGTAAGTGATTATAACCACCGAACAAACATGATATAGAATGATATGGCACTATAATTAGTGTGCCCCATAATTAAACAAACACCAGAGGGCTTGCCAATCTACGATGATGATGTTAAGGTCAAAATGGAGAAGGCAGGGTTGTTGCAACTCTATGAGTTGCCCTACTTTGGAAAACCAGAGCGCCTGTATCAATGGTTAATGTCACGGGTACATGAAGATTACTTCCACTTTATAGGGTGTAAGATGCACATCACTCCCCAGCTTATCTCTCAATTCACATAGGTTATATGTGAAGGAAACAACTTGGAGGATGACCTGAGCGATAAGGAGGTAATCCAGAGACCATAAATGAATATGCCTGCAAGAAGGGGTCACGGTACTACGACATTTCAGACATCAAGGACCCCGTGATGAAAATGGCCACACATCCGTAACAAAGTTGAATAGCCAGAGAGATGGACCCAGTCAATAAGCCTTGGTTACATGTTTGCAGGAAAATTGTAGAAGGCACTATATATAACTTGTTTGCTTACATCATGAGGAGATTGTCGATTGCGTGAAGGAGGGAGACAGAATCCTCTTCAAAGAACATCCTCTTGACCATTTTATTTTTAGATATTGGAGTGCCTAACGCACCAGACAAGTTTGTATGGGAGTACCCCGCCAAGGATCCTTCACCCGCAAAGAGATTCGAGAAGTATGTCTGTGACACAATGACAAAGACCCCATAAGGCGCGATGAGAAATGGTATACGCACCTAAGGAACACATTCGGGGTAAAGTGGAGAATCCTTAAACAACTCCTAGTAGCCATTGAAAGGGAAGCCAAATTTTTTGTTTATCAACATTTCTACCCGGCAGAGTTCAGCCGATAGATGAGTCATGGAGCCCTTGGTGAAAACTTCCTTTTGCATTCACTGCTTAATACTTCCAAGCAGGAGTAAACAGATTTAAGGAATCAAAGAAGTTGAAGCTGGAACTAGGTAGTCTGGACTAAAAGAAAAGGGAGATGCAGAAAAGATTAAACTACCCTAGTGGCAAGTGCACGTACGTAGAAAGGTACGTGTCGCACGAGGTCTAGATGACAAGGCCGATAACACTACCCATTGCAGGAGGATCCGTGGCATGCGTATACCTCCATATAAGGCCAAAGTTTGAAAAGGGCGCATACCTGGAGAATGAAGTCTCCATACCTGAGGATCCCATGGAGAGGAAGAAGCCCGTGCCCAAGAAGAGGGGAAGAGAAGATGAAGCACCAAGTGTGCAGACTGCTCAGATAGTGAGCATGCCAACAACAAGTGCCAAGCCAAGCACTTACATGTGGAGGAAAAATTCCCCGATGAAGGAAAAGACACCGAAGTAGAGGCCCCTAGGCAACCACTCACCAAGGAAGAGTTGCCTAAGGAAGAAGAAGAGGTTGAATCCCGCGTTAAGGAGACACCTCTCAAAAAAAAAAAGTAGAGGGTGGCGAGGAAGATGACTCGAGGATACCGGCAGCTTGGAGAAGTACATGGGTAAAAGAGAAGGTGAGAGTGAAGAAGACAATAGCAAGGAAGAAGAGCCTGAGAAGTACCAGAGCCACATGTGTTTAGCATATACAACTCAGGAGAAGAGAGCGGGAAGAGAAGCAAGAGTTCATATTCATGTGGTGTAAGGGCGCACAGGATGAGGAAGGCACCGGAGACATGGAAAGGAATGAGGAGGATAACGGGGACAAATAGGAGCTATAAGCTTCACAAAGGAGCAGATCACTGAGGTGGCGAAGAGAGAAGCAAAGAGAATGCTCGAGGCCTTGGTAGACCAAGAGTTAGAGCGCAACGGTTGACATAGTGCTTGGAGGAAGGAGAGGAAAACACTGATAAGGAGCATGGCAGCATGGGAGGAGGTCCCGCTCTAACAATGAGTTTTCCCAAAGGCATGCGCTTGGGAAGGAGAGCCCTCGATACAGAACAAAGACAAGTAATGGGCTACATTAATGACTCAAGGAAGGTACTACACATGCAGTTCCAAAGCACGATACCCATAGAAAGGCTTTTAGCCATGGGTTCATTTGAGAAGGATGGCACATACCCTAGAATGAAGAAGATTCTCTCTTGGGTATTTGAGTCCCACATTGATGAGCCAAACTTTGAATTCTACCAAGGAGCGATCATCACAATACTAGAGTCTAAGGGAGCCAATCCCTTGGTGAATGCCTAGGAACTCTCAGATGAGAAAGTTTTTAACATGCTCAAAAAGTTCATAGTCGAGATAGAGGCTAGGCTCTTTGCATGCAATGATAGAATAAGAGTATTAGAGGAGAAACTAGGGAAGAAAGAGGAGGAGCTGGCGGAGAAGACCCAGAGCTTGAAGCAGGAAGAGCTAATCAGTGACACAACTAAGGCACGAGTTAAAGGAAGAGAAGACAAAGGTGTAGGAAGTGTACAAGAAGATGGAATCTATCAAGGGCATCATCCTTTTAAAGCACCCAGACTTAACACCGCCCACATAGAAGTACTCATCCCTTCTAGAATGTATAGAAGATCTAACATGCGTCCTCACTATGGAGAGACGACCTTTGGCCCTGGAGTCTACAGAAGAAGTGGTCGCGTGCTTAAAGGAGGAGGATAGGTTGAAGGTGGTAGCACTCATTGCAGAGTATAGCCAGGTGCTCGTAGAAGTTAAATTCATTGCCCAATCTACTAAGGCCGCATATGATACCTGCGTAGACAGGGATAAGGTAGCAAGCTCCTTGGTCGCCACACTTGAAGTAGAGCTGAAGGAATTCCAAGAGAAGAACAAAGGAAACAGGGGAGAGGGACAAGGTTCTTATTGAAGTGGAAAGCAAATCTAAGGTGATTGAAGCTTTAAGGAGCTCAATCAAGGCCCTGGCTGAAAGAACTATATCCTTAGATTACTAGGAGGATGGACACACTCAAAGACCTAGGAAAGGAGATGGAGAAGATCGTGGACACTTTGGGCACCCAGGGAATTGGCTTGAGTTTTGATGAGGTGAGCATCCTGGTCAGTGACCTCTGTCAGAAGGCACAAAGCGAGGTCAACATTTGGAACAAGTTGGAGGTAGACTTACGAGGGATTTTCCCAGCTTGTTGAATTGATGCCCCCCCATTCTTCATTCTTCCCCTATTCTTTCATTCCTTTATTCTTTTACAAAATGTAAGAATACACCTTGGTTCTTTAAGGAAGCCTACATTCTTGGCTAAGTAGATTATTTCCGCGGATGGAGAACAGGCGTAGTGTGGGGTGATGTTGGACCCTAGAATATTGGCCAAGTATGAAGGTGCGTAGGTGCGCAAGGTCCCAGTTATGGAATGGCGCACAAGGCAAAAGTGTGCAAGAGAAGGGTATAAGGAAGCATGTAGCATGTGCGATGTGTGAAAGGATCGAGACTTAGTCATTTTGGATGTTTGGAGCAGAACACATGAAAAGCATGACCCGGTTGCGCATGGATAAGATGCCAGCCTGGTGACAGGTTGGCCTAGGATGGAGCATGCTTGCGATGGAATATTCTAGAAGAACATCATGGAATAAGGTGGAGAGCTCAGGCCTAGAGAAGCATGCTCGCATGGAGGACCACATTCAGACACTTGGCACCAGATCTGAGGGCACCGGAGAACGGGTTAGAAGTCCAGAATACAAGTTCTGCGAGAGACAAAAATATACATAGACATATAGACATAAAGGGATATACATATGGATGTATACATACAAGTATCCATATAGACACCGAGGGAGTGAGGGAAGCTCTCAGAGAAATGTTGTGAGGACTTTGTTGGTGAATAGTTATATTCGGGAGAGACCGCATTAGGCATAGGGGTTGTAAATTTTCTTTTGGGTAGCTTAGTTACATTAAGTCCAAGTCAATGCATGACTAAGGTCAACTTCTTCATGTGACCCCTCTTGTAATGGTTCCATGGATGTAATAAGGTTACGTGTCATAATATATACATGCATATCAATGATTTTGATGCATAATTCTCTCTTATAAATTCTCTTTCCTTTCATGCTAAGTATGAATGCTTGTATGTTTCTTTCTATCACAATACGTGTTATGGATTCTGTTAAACAATCGGTCTAGAGTGACTGCAAGGATCTAGAGGCCATTCAGAGCCCTATGGTTCTTGTATATCTTAAACTTCCCTTCTAAAATCTCTTACACTAATCATAGATGATGTTTCCCACTAAACTCACATAAAAGAGAAACTATGTACTCACGCGTGCCTCGTGAGCACTCGGCTTTTCTGGGTGATACGCTGGCATGCATGGGGTTCCTTTCTTTTGTGATAGGAGTAAAAATGACTACATCAATTGAATGGAATTCATCTTCACAATGGGGAAAAGGTTTCAATAATCAACCCCATCTACATTGGAGAAACCCTAAGATATAAATCATGCTTTAAAATTTTCAACGTCTCCATCGACACCATACTTTTTACAATAAATCCACTTACACCAAAAGATTTTTATTCCTTTTAAAATATGGGTGAGATCCCAAGTATCATTCTTCATGAGTGAGGAATACTCATCATCCATGGTAGAGTCTCACTCAGTAATCCCATAAGCCTCCCGGAAAGACTAAGGGTCAGAAGTAGAGGGAAAGAAGGAGTGGGGTCTAGTGAACTCTGAAAAAATTTGTCTCTCATCTGAAGGATCCCCAATTCTTTCACCAACTCTCTATAAAGTCTTCCTAGCCCAATAAGGACTAAGATGAGAGTCAAGCTCAGAATTTATATATTCTTCACTTGAGTGAGATGAGACAAAGTCCTCGTCATCACGACTTTCGTAATAAGAAGATTTTGAAGCATGAGAAAAGGGGGAGTATAAGGACTAGGAGGATCAAGTGAAGGACACTCAGTAACATGATCATCAACCAAGAGTCAAAGTCGAAATCAAAGAGCGTATGGACTCCGGCGGTGGAGAGTGGAATTCAAAGATGACTCACCAATTTCACAATTCTCTCAATATAAATTTGATGAGCAAGAGGATTAAACAATCTATAACCATTCACGCCATCAGATACCCTATAAATATGCAAGGCCATGACTGTGGTTCAAATATCTTACATCTCTTTTTGGGAATTTGGGACATATCATTGGATCTCAAGACGTAAAAGTTCTCGACATCATGTTTTCGTCCAAACCAAGATTTAAAGGGTGGCATCCCTATTACACCCTTGTGTGGAATATAGTTTTGAATGTATAAGGTTCAATTCATAGATTTGACCCAATATCATGTAGAGGAAGGGATTTCGATTGAACCATACAAGTTCCCATCACCCTAAGTGTTTGGTTCTTTCTTTCCACAACTTTGTTTTACGAAGGGTTGTAAAAATTTGTACATTGTAAAGAAATTCCTTTAGAGATACAGAAATATTCAAATGTATTGCTCACATACTCACCTCCATTTTTGGTTAAAGAACCTTGAAAGACCTTTCCGTTTATTTCTTAGCAAGATCCTTGAAGTCTAGAAATTTCTTGAAAACTTCAAATTTATGTTTGAGAAAATACACCCAAGTGTAATGTGAAATTTCATTAATGAAGGTAAGTATATAAAGAGATCTAGTAAATGAAGGAGATGGGAAAGGTCTAGAAGTGTCACTATGAACAAGATCAAAAAGACGAGTAGCTCTTTAGGCTTTTCCTTTGCCAAAAATTTCTTTGGGGTACTTCTCGAAGACACAACCCTCACAAAGACCCTTAGAAAATTTAACGTGGGGTAACCTCGTTGACCATTTTTTTGCTCAACTATTCAAGGTAATGATATTTAAGATGAGAAAAATACTCATGACATAGCTTACTGACCTCATCTGCATGAGTAAGCAAGTAAATGGGTGTCGAATCAAAAGTAAAGTGGGAGAAGGTGTACAACCATAAACAATGATCTCGTCTTTCCCTCAGCCATGGTGGAGTTAGAGTGAATCTCACGTATAATCACCGAGTTAGGAAAAAATTCCACTCATATTCCTTCACCAAGGTGAGTGATTTAGTAAACCAATAGGATATTGGTAGAGATATTAGGAAAACTCAACACTTGGTTAAATGTTCCATCATCCATCTCTACCAATCCACTACTAGAAACCGACATTATAGTATCATCACCCAACATGATTTAGGACATGCCATATGGCTCGATGTTGGATAACTCTACATGTAAAGATCCCAAGTGGTGTGAAGCACTGAATCAATTATCCATATCGATGAAGGAGTGGCTCTAGCTATAAGGTCCTTTCATTTCTTCTTCCTAGATTCGACTCCTTTTCTTTGGAAGACTTTTCCTTTAGAGCATTTTGTTTTATACTTAGAACACCTATATTATTCTTCTCAAGTAAATGAGTTAGGTGATTGATTTGTTTTCTCATACATTGATGCTCTTTATGTCCAATCTTCTTGCAATAGAACACTTACACTTTTCCTTCTTTTTTTGGGCTCAAAAGTCAAAGTGTTTATGTTAGATTTGGTTTGGGCTTGGTTGTTCTTGGTTTCCTTCTTCGGTTGGTCTTTTTCTCTTTCTTCTTTTCAGGTTTCTTATCCTTTCCCTTACCATTACTTGCTACAAGAGCATATGAATTTTATTTTAATGTCCCCATTTGAATTATTTTGTCCTATTCTCAAATGATTTGGGATGAAAAAGTGTCAAATGAGGGAATTTTCCAAACATTACCTAGAGCATCTTTCATGGCATGGAAATTCAAAATGAAGACAGAGTATTTAGGACCTAACTTAGAAATAATTGACAAGATCAATTGGGCATTTTTTTCTCAACTTTACATTCCTTTAAGATCAATCTAGTGTGGAAAAACTTTGAGAAGAAGGCATGTAGGTTATCAAAGTTACTAGGATTTAATCCTAATAGTTCATTTTCCAACTCATGTGCTCTCATGTCATCTTGTTTTCTAAACATACCATCTAAAGTTTTCCATGCTTCATTAGGTGTGTCAAAAGACTCAATGTGGAAGAGAAAGTTAGGAGAAATAGACATACAAATAATACCTAAGGCTTCATCACATCAGTTCATCCACTTAGATTTTTAGGTTCATCATCAGTCTCTTCTAACTCCCATGGTGATGTGAAATAACCCTTTACCCTTTAGTTTCATTACCATTTTTTATCTCCATTTAAAGAATTTGGATAATGCGTGAGCAAAGGTAGTGAAAGAAAACCCATCATGTGAGAGAGAGAGAGAGAGAAACATGAATTTAGAAGAAAAAGAAGCACACACACACCCCAGAATAATATTTTCACCCCTATTTGTGGAACTTTATAGTTTAGTGTGTTGATTACAATCAGTGTGAATGTGTGTCATGAAATAGTCAGTCACTCACCTTACAATTGGCATAATAACACGTAAGTGTGGAAACCACAATCAAGTTATGGCGATCGTGATAGTTTGACACCATAAAGAAGCACAAAACGATGCTAAAATAAGAATAAGGGATAAAAACATAATCCTATGTGAGAAATAGCATCCCACATTGCAAAAGAAACTCCCTTTCCACAAGGTTGTGACAAATGAGCTCACTAGCCCACAAGTAATAACAAAAGTAATTACAATGCAAAAGGGGACTCAAAATGAGTCCAAAGACCTCCTAGACATAAGAAAATATCTTGAAAAGCAAAAAAACTACTATCATGCTACACACTTCAAAAAATATTAGTGACCAAAAAATTCCAATAACGATATTTTTCCAATTAATCGATTATTTTTAAAAATAGATTAGAATGGAATTTTAAAATATGAAAAAATACACTAAATAATTAACTAAACCTCCTAATTAACCCAAATGACCTTCCTTAATTAAAACACCCTTCCTTTAATTAATTTAAAATACCTTACTTAAATTATTAAATTCTATGTTTTTAAAAATAATGCTTCAATGTATAAAAATAAAACTATTGAAACAAGGTAAAAAAATAAAGAAAGGATAACTAAAGAAACCACGGTTTTATTAAGTTGAAGGAAGGGTCAAAAATAAGGAAGAGGTGGTCAAGGGAGAAATGGGAATCTCCATGTGGAGCACGGAAGGGTCAGCATTTGGCTTGAGGCATCGAGTCACTAAGGACTCGGGGTGGTCTAGAGAAATGCTCAAAGAGGTTGAAAGAAACCGACTCAATATAGAAAAACGAAGGTGTACCGCAACGGCAAGGCTTAGTGACCATGGTGCCAAAAAAAATGGAAATGGAGAGGTTGTAGTAGGGGTTCCATGATGTTGTAAGGGGTCGACAGAGCGAGTGATCTCAAGATAGATCAAACCACATGGAAAATAGGGACAAGAAACCCATAATAAGGAGAAAGCGCAACCCGAGGAAACAAAGAATCATCCAAACAAACAAAAATATCAACCCAAGCATGGGTTAAAAATCTAATGTAATACAAATGATAACATGTGGGAAACAAGATATTGTCAAGCTCACTCAAACAACTCACAAGGCGTACATTAAAGCACGAGCATGAGTCAACAAATAAAGTCAAGCTGAAAAAAAATGCAAAGGGGAATGATCTAAAAGACTAAACCCAACGCACTTAAGAAAATGAGCTAACCCGAGAGTGGCTCAACTCGTAGAGTTAGATATCTCAACTCATCGTGTGAGGAAAAAAATTCACCATGGAGCTTGCCGAGATGGGAAGGAGGAGGAACATGGCTAAAAAAGGAAGGAATGCAAGGTAGAGCAGGGGAGAGGACCATGAGAGGACCAAGAGCAAGGGAGAATAATCCAAGAAAATTTTTAAAATTTTAATGAAAAATTCAAACTACTTTGCACCATAAATACCTCTAGAATGCTTTTCCTCCAAATTTAGTTGTAGTTAGCTAAATGCAGTAGAAAACACCGAAAACCACACATGCACAAAACCCAAAAAATAACATAAAATCCAAACAATAAACTACTAAATTAGATTAGCATGATTCCAAATATGATTAAAAACCTACACAAGAATCTCAAAAATGAAGCCATGAGTAATTAACATCCATATAAAAATGAGTGCACATTTACCAAATCAATCACAGCTACGATACAATATGAAATTATTTGGCGACGATCAAGACAAAATCCCATGGACATCAAGAGGTTACACTCCAACAAGAACATGAAATCTTTGTGTAATCATCAAGTGTAATCAAAAAAGTAAAATCATGCATAGAATAAATAGGTCTACTCATTCTCATATATCAAAAGAATGGTACATATGGGAGTGTTGTGTAACTCCAGTTTCTGAGACAATCATTCCCTCCATGAGGGAAAGAGGATTTATGATTAAAAAAGGGAATGTAACTCCTATGATGCCACTAAAGTGTATGACAATGACATATTATATGAGGGAATCTGTCATGTGTCATATAACTCCTATGATCTATGATTTCACATAAGTGAGATGACTCACCATGTGAGGTGGACAAGACGCCGAGGGATGATGAGGCAATTCACACACACCAATTAGAACAAGGAACAATATCAATCTTAAGATGCTCTAGAAAATACAATATATAAGGTAGAAACACAAGGATCATTTCTACTACACACACGAGATCACCCTTAGGATCTTTTTCCTCCTCTAGATTCCATGATACACATTCTATTATCTCCATTCGGCATGATATCAAGTACAATCCTCATTCAACACGCTATCGGTTACAACTCCTTTGGCTCTCCACAAGGTACACTCTTCTTATCTACTTTATACTACCAAATATTCATTCACCAGCATAAAGTGGGGGTAAACATTGTCAAAAATCATGCACTTAGTACTTACATCATGCCTCTAAGTATGTTATTATATGCATGATCCCTAAGTAAGAAACTAGGTATTAACAACACTTGTCTTTCTTTTACATTATTTTATCCTTTTGATACTCTTATCATTTACTTTTCTTGAATGGTTCTTTACTTTCATATATTTTCTTTTTATGCTTTGATCATCCCAAACACTACCTTTTCCATTAGGGGACAAGAGCACCAGTGTGCTATTGTCCCATTTGGGCATATTAGTGAAATAATTTGTCGTGTTGCAAATTATGTGTTTCCACCAATGGTCATGGGGCTAATCCCCTCCTTCTTGGGTATGGGGAGGCTCCCATTATTGAATTTAAACTACCTAAGTTTTTGGGTTGTCCAATAAGCTAGGAATCACACATGAACACTTGATTGAACTGTGGCAAAGTGCTTGTACAAATTACAAGGGAGAAATTACATCGAATGGAGGTAAAAGGGGGTTGGATAAATAGGGATAAAGGGCTAATGTTGTGAGTAGGCACTATTAGATTCTCACCAATAATAACTAGAGTAGGTAAACATTCAAGGAGAAGAACACAACAATGTAAACAATGATAAGACATAATAAATCATAGACACAAAATTCCATTTCTTCATTTATCAAAGGTGTAAACACCTTTTTGGTTTTATAAGATTATCATACTCAAACATTTGGAGAATAGGAAGAGAAAGGGTATAGAAACATAAGAAAAGGAGTAGAATAATTGCATCTTTTAGGGATTTGTGTAGTAGTGGTAATCTCAACAACATACATTCAATCAATAATTACCAACCCTTTGGAACGGAGAAGCCATTACAATTTATAGAATTACAAATTGTCTCTTCATCTACCCTCCACATGACCTTTCACCTATCCCCATCACTTTTGACCTTTTGTATTTTCTAGGAAGTAAGTCTATTTCTTATTGATGAAAAATGACTCTTACAATGTTTAATTGAGGGTCACTTAAGTGAATAGGATGAAATAGCAAAAGTACATTCTTAATTAGAAATAAGAACATAGAGAGAGGAGGAGAGAGAGAGTGAAGGGTTGACCAATCTGATGAAAATGAAGCTTTGTGTGATGGAGAACTTGTTGATTTGAAACACAGTGAACACAATTTCCTACTTTTGTAAGATTCATGAACACTCCAAACTATCGAATGAGTGTTTAGAAACACTGTGTGAGGCATTCTAATACGAGCCTAAGATGATCATGCGAGTAATACTCATAGTGATATTCTCTCATCATGCTTATGATGACCATCCTCTTGATGAATTTGAATTTCAATGGAGCTCTTGACTCTTTTCAAACTCTTTTCGACCTCATAATGTTCTCGCCACCTTTCACAGTTACACCTTGATGTAATCGGGTATGCTCCACTACACACAAATATGATCGGATGACACTTTATGATCCTTTGAAATCTTTCAGAGGGTTAATTTTCTTTTTTGAGTCATGAAATATTTTCTTGACCTCGCTATGATAGTAAAAAGCAACAATATAAGAAAAACGAGATCTGCCACAACTTTCTAGGCTGAAATTAGAAACTTTCTATTTTTAGCATGTCTTAGCAATGACAATTATTTTTAACAATTTTGCATTGTTTTCACTCCCTAATGTTTCTTGCTTTTTCAGGGGACTAATGATGCCAATAATTCAGCTCATTTTACCACTTTCTATTCTTATATATTCCCCATTATGAACACATGTTATTTTTAGTAAGTGCATTGCATGTGTCAGATTGCAATGAAAACAATCTTGAAATTTTGGGTTTTATTCCAGATTCCCTACTCCAAATTTTGGATGATTCCTTCATCTAGATGAGTGGAGAAATGGGTTTTTCATTAGAGGGGATAAAATACTAAGAAAAACTCAATCATCTATATATTGAAAATCCAACAACCGCATCGAGAAGGAAATGGCACCAATCAAACTAGCTAGATTTTTAGGATCCTCCACTCCAAATTTTAGATGATTTTGTGCACCAGGTCTTCAAGAAAGTGAAAATTTGTTTGAGGAGGGAAAAATTCTAAGAGAAAAATCAGGTACTTCATGATGTAAAAATTGGCTTATGTGAAAGTAGAAGTTTTGATGATCATTTGCTCCAATTTTTAAGTGATTTCACCCGTCAAATCCTTGGGAAATGAAGAGGGGTCTTGTTGTCATTTTTATGGTGTGGTATGGCATACATTAATGGAGGTTGGAAGGTGTGACAACAAAAAATTCACCAAAATGGATAACTATGTGGAAGAAATGAGAAAAAATGGTGTTATATTGTGTTTTATCTCACTTTTATGATGTCTTGCTGACCATAGATCAAACCCGGGTTAAATGTGAGCTTGAGTGAGGTTTAGATATATTTTTATGGTGCAATGGGGATAAGAGGTGTGTAAGGGACAACAAATGGAACCTTGGAGCAAGATGATGCCAAGTGTCAGCATGGGAGCAAGTGTGAGAAAGATTGAAAAAGCTAAGCAAACACCCAAGGAGCTGAGAGAGAAATTGCATGGGGACCAAAAGAGGGGGCTTTCTCATGGGTGACCTTTCTTTTCCCTCTTATATCCTTGGTATAAATTGAAATAAAATTGATCAATGTAGCAAGGTGATGACACGTGGCAGTATGAGGAGGGGGCTTGGAAAATGCACTGGAAGTTGTGTGAGGGTCACATGGAAAACCAACAAAGGGGATTTTGCATGGGACTCATTTCTTGTCCCTCTTTTACCCTTGTTGAAAAGGGACAAAGGTAAATTAAATTTCATAATGGAGCAAGATGTTGACATGGGGGAGTGAGAAATTTGGCTAAGTATGGAGCCTACACACTCTAACCAATGAGGACTTGAAATCTTCACTCTGTGAGCTAGGTATGGTATTTGGAGGTGAAATTTTATATGAATATGACTCCAAAAAACATTATAAGATCAATGGAAAATGTATTAGATATTTATTTTTCTAGAAACTCTAAAAAGTGGCTTCTTTTAATCGGGGCAATGAGGTACACTTGCAAAGATTGAACTATCTCAAGAAATCTTCACACCTTGGATCAAACTTGATTCTTCCACCATGTAGAGGATTTTTTAAGATTTCCATTTCCTTTTTTTTCCTCCTAACTCCTTACAAAGCTCTTGGAACCATATGGACAAGTTCATGTTCATAATTGATCATTAATTCCTTATACCTAAAAAATCTTGTTTTTGCATAGATTGTCCCTAAACCACCAAAACTTTCATAAATATTAATAAATTTCTTCCAAAACCTTTAAGGATCTCCAATACTACCTCTAGATGATCATGAGATTTTATAACCTTCATGGATAATGCATGCATGCCTTGAGAAGGCCGAATTGGCCTTTGTAAGCTGTCAGCCGTAGAACCGGTCTTATGTTGTACTTTGTTGAATGGATGAATTATCCTAAACATATCACTTTTAAAAATTACACGTGCTCATTCAATATAATGTGAGGACCATGAAAATTTAATATGGTCATGACACATAATAAAAATACTAGGATGGATTCGAGAAGCATTTGAAGAATGATTTCACTTTGTGGCTTAGTTGTCATGGATCAATTTTTTTACATTTTTAGGCTAGTATTTTCACATGACAACAGTTGGCTCTAACTCAAGGACATTGGATCGTAAGGGGAAATAGAGAATCTTAGCTTTCTCTTGGGTGAGAAATCTAGTTCCTTGTCAAATTGGGCCATAGAGTCAATTGCTTCACATTACTAACATAAGTTACGAAATAGACAATAAGGAAATACAAAAACAAGGAGGGAAAACACACACAATGAAATGGAAAACATGACATCTTAAATCACCTATGTATATGTTTTATCAAAAATAAGTAGAACTCCGAGATTTGGCAATGCAGATCTCAAATTTTTGTTAAGCATGGGTACCACCTCTCAAAATGTGGGACTTGCGTGCTTGAGGTGGACCTCTGGAGAAGGTCAACTTCCTCTTCCTAATCCTATTGCTACAACTAATCCTAATGCAAGAAAACACCTAACTACACCTATTCTAACAATTCTAAGGAGACAGGGGAGAGAGAGAGTACATGAAAAGGGAAATCCTACACTAAGGGGTGGTGATAACACCAAGAACTCGAGATTGTTCCACAAGCTTGATTTCTAAAAACAAAGAGAGGTGAGAATGGAGAGGATGGACATGCATCACAGACCAAGATAATACACACAATACACCATTTTCAAGTTAGCACAAACACATTGAAACATGCAATGAGAACAAAAGATGCACAATCACCTATAAGCATGAAGAAAGGCAAGAAAAGACACAAAAAAAATGCAAGGACAAAGAAGTAGTCACAAACACATATTTTTATTGCTCCAAAGTATGCACAATATAACATTATAGCAGAAAGAGGAAATATTCTACATTACAAAGCCCAAATATGGAGGCTAGAAGCTCCACAACATTCTTGCAGAGAAGAAGAAGGGAGGGCAGCACCAAAAAATGTCCAACCTTTTACAATTATGCCCTCCTTTACAATTTATAGAATATGTTGTCAGAAGAGAGAGAATGTGTGAGACCCGAATGCATACCTCCATTTCCAAACAATTACAACAACTAATGTGAACGCAGCATGGGTCACCTGTAAATCCCATCGCTTATGTACTCCTACTTGCAGAAGAAGGAATTGGTCATCATGTCTCATTAATAGTGGTAGGTAATTATTACAATGCATTTGAGTGCATAATACGTAATTTAATTTTTTACCCTCTTACACTCACAAAATTTGAAATCTAATTATTTAGGTGCATATAGGGATCCAAGAACTTTCCAAAATTCCAAGTTTGCGTGAAATGGAGCTCCGAGCTGAAAGTTATGGCATTTTGAAGTTTCGCAGCTTCAAGGGAAAATCGGGGACCATTACTTCTACTTTTTCTTCTTTTTGGGAATTCGACCCCCATTTACTTCCCTTTCCATCGGACTTCTGCAATTGCTTTACTTTTCTTATTTTTAGGGAATTAAATTAATTCCAATTCACCTATTACTTTACTTTTAGCTCTCCCTTAGTTTTGCGGCTTTTTGACATTGCTTTACTTGGCTTATTTTTAGGGAAGTAAAGTAATTCCAATTCACCTATTACTTTTTTTAGCTCCCCCTTAGTTCTATGTATTTTTCACATCGCTTGACTTGGCTTTTTTTTAAGAAGTAAAGTAGTTTAGAAATCCCTCAATACTCTAATTGTTTGCTTTGTTTTATGTAAATTTGGGGGTGCATTACTTCAACTCACCATCTGACCCACCCACGAGCTCGTCAAGCTGATTTTCAACTCTACCTTATTTTTTAAACCTTTTTTATTTTTTTAGATCCGGGGAGTTAGAAAAATTGTAGTAAAGTTCCCCCAAGCCAATTTTACCATTTTTAACCATTTTTGCAATTCTTTAGCTGGGTATGGACTTTTAAAGCCCATATAGAGGGGAATGCCATCAAATGACTGAAAGTGCTAAAAACCCATGAAATTTACCTGCTTTCTTCAGATACATCATCATGAAGCTCCATCAACTTCCTAATTCCATTTTTTTCAAGTTTTCCATTTTCACCAGGGGTAAAAATGGATAAAAATTTGGTGACTCACGGGAACATCTACTTGCTAGATGGTGTAGACCAGTTGCCTCGAAGCATCCATTGGGCATGGAGTCTTCTAAACCAACTCAGAACTGATCTCAAACTAGAAATTCACACCCCGAACTCCGCTTGAAACACTATCACCTACTGCTTGTAATCTTCTAGTTCATAATAATATCTTCTTGAAATTAACTTTATGATACTAGAAAATTGTATTAAAACTTGAATTTCACCTTTCCCTGCAACTATGATCCATGAGGCTAAATGATGAATACCTACAACTATTGCCTCAACATCTGATTCTTGTCAACATGAAGCACAAACCAACTGATCTCCTAACAAGATGAAGCATTGTAGGAATTTGTAGGCATAGGCTGATTTGGGAAGTATTTAGGGGTTGTTGTTGTCAAATTGATTATTTATCCCGATATCTTGCTCATTGGGGACACTACCGGAGGTAGGGGCTGCTCTATACTTGAAATGAGAAAGATGGCATGGCACTTCTAATTTTATAATTTCTTACTAGGCACTTGAAGCTTAGCCACAACTGATCTCGAGGGACAAAGAATTGAAAACACTAAAAATTGTCCCTTAACTAGATTTTAGTTACTCTGCATTTGAATATCCTTGAGGATTAACTTCTTCATGCAACTATGATCTATTTTCTCAGTAACTACTTACATGGACATGATGCACTTCACTGCTTGGAGCAATAACAAACAAATCTATATACAAAATAGAAAGATCATACATGCCTCAAATAAGACATGTAGAGTGTGCACAAGCACTTATTCTACTGAAAACAAACCTACTCCTACCCTATACTAACCAGAGAAATGAGAAACTCAAATAAACCCTGACACTAGCAAAAGCAAAGTAGCTACCCTTTCTCACAACTTGCAGCCATGTAGATGATTTTGCAATGAGCATGGCTATGTTCATGAGTGAAAAATTGACCATAGGTTGATTCTTCACCCAAAAAAAAAAGTATCAACATCAAATAAAGAATATACCTCCTCAAGTTGCTCATTGTTTTGTTCTTGGAGGCTTTGGCTGATCTATGAGACTCATCCTCATGCTTGGAAGTAAGCATGACTGGTTTTGGCTCCTCCTTTGGCTCCAATGAAGCCAATTACCTGATGGGAAAAATTCTGATCCGCTGAGTTTTCCCATTGCTCTAAGCTCCAAATTCAACAAGGAAGTCTTCTTGCAAGCCTTCTTGGAAAAGGTGATTGTCTGTGAGTTGATCTTCTCTTTGTTGTTACTCTATAGAAAATTGATCTTCTGCATTGATGACTGGTATGAAATGGTTGTCATCCTTGCTTTTCTCTTCCTCCTTTTCCATTGTGAAGCATGGAAGATTCAATTTCTCCAATCTTGATTCAAGAAGATTGTTATGAAGTGCAGATTACTCTCGCATGTTCTCCTTAATGGTAGTAGGCTCTTGGTCTTGAGGGGTGACTAATGGATCAGCAAAGGCTATGATTTCCATAGGCTCCTCTCCATCAATACACTCTTCCAAGTATGATAAGCATTCAAGCTTTTCGTTGTCATGTTGTGTCAATGGTTCTCTCTCTTGCACAATGACCTTAAAATATACAAATTATTCATCATGTGTGACTTCATCCTCAAACATAAAGTTTGATAGATCAAACCTATCCAAAAATCTTAATTCTGGAGAAATGAAGAGGGAGAGAGATCTAAAATATCTTGTGTAACCTGCTCATTATTTAAGACCTTTGAACTTGTCTTGTTTTCCCCATGTGCTCCTTCTCATTTATACTTGGATTTGATTCCTCTTCCTCTACTAATTTTTTAGTGGTGGTGGATCAACATCTACTACAAATATAGTGCCATTTGGACACTACATTCAGCATATTGATGATGATATTCATCAACCTACCCTTTCTCTTGTTCCGTTGTAATCTCATTCTTCACCATCTGTTCTTGAACCTTAACCTCCTATAAAGGCTTAACCATTAAGGAAATTCTATCAATTATGAATCTTAAAGCCCAATTTCTTAAGTTTTTGATTGTCTCTTCTCTATTGGGCTCTTCTTCTTGTTGTCCTTGGCTTGTTTTTTTTTCTCTTCCCAACATGGACTTGGGAATGCAAGAGGAAGGGTGGGTTGGGATTAAATTGGTTTATGTGTTGCTTGTGGTGGGGAAGTTTTAACTTCTTGCTTCGTGGTAGGAACTTGGGTTTGGAAGTGAAAAGGGGAGAAGAATTGAGATGAGATGGAAGACTAGAAGAATGAGAAATGAATTCCATACTAGGGGCAACATGCAAACAAGCTATAATTATGACACTACTAAAATGATGTAGATTGGGAAGGAGAAAAAGAAATATTATGAGGTGGTTGTTTACTTACCCATTGACAAGGTTGTCTTACCTCAAGCTCATAAGCTTTTATCTCCTCGGCCCATTTCAAAGTTGGGGCAGCCTCTCAATTATGAATTCAATCTTCCGATAAGGGTTGTGGTGTCTTGGCATAGGGACTACCCATAGATAAGGTTTCCTAAAGCCAATCTTGAATGCCTTCATTTAAGTTATACCCTGGACTACACCATACCAACCTCCATCTTTTGAATTTTCTCCTACAAATCAGCATTCTCCACATAACTTTTTTCACCATATGCATATCCTTCTTCTTGATAAGCTATATAGCCAAATTGATTTTGGTACTGCTCATCATGGGAAAGGCATAGTGATTCTAAATTTGATCATAGGACTGATCTGGAGGAGTTGAGAAGTACATTGGAAGTGGATTGCACTACTTCTGCAAGTGTGAATCCCATGATGGAAATGAAGCCATGATTGCACAACTTCATGAATGGAAGAAAATGAAAGATATGGAAAGAAAATGGATGGAAATGGATGGAAAGAAAGGTCTACAACTTAGAGAGTGGGTTATTTGGATTAGTGGAGTCTTCATATGTGTTTCGGGTTTTGGAGCCTTGATTGCTTAAGTCTTTCAATTGCTGCAGCTTGAATTATTTAACTTACTTGAAGTAATCAGATTGCTTGAAGTAACACAACTTACTTCTCCTTTTTACTATTATCTATGTTTTGAATTTACATTAATTTCCTTTGTTCATTTAAGTTTTGAGACCTGATTACTTCAACTTCCTTCTTCTTAGTTCATTGGTGTTTGGAACCTACATTACTTCCCCTTCTTATCGGTCTTTAGAGATGCACTTACTTTTTCTTCTTATCGGACTTTGGAAGGGAAATTACTTAAGTCTTTCAACTTGAAGTAATTGGATTACTTAAAGTAATTGGATTACTTAAAGCAAAGTGCAACTACTTAATTCTTTCAATTTTGAAGTAATAGGATAACTTGAAGTAAACCAACTTACTTGAAGTAGTGCAACTTAGAGGTGAAACTACTTAAGACTTCCAACTTGAAGTAATTGAACAACTTACTTCCTTCTCTTCTTCTTATCGTGTTTTGAAATGTAATTACTTATTCCTTATCTCGTGATGTTTGACTGTTGATTACTTAGTAGTAATGCCAAGTGAGAACATTGATTACTTCTTCTTTGCGTGTTCTAGGACCTCATTACTTCAACTGCTCTTTGTTGCAAGGCTTCCATGATTGTAACTTTTTCAACAACACGTAAAATTAGAAAAAACTGAAATTATTCAACTGCACTCTAGCTAAAGATCTGACTTCAATTCTTGTCTAATCGGGCATGCCAGAACTGTTATCACAAAAAAGTAGCACCCTGAGATTTGGCAATGCATATCTCTACTTTTTGCTAACATGGGTACCACCTCTCAAGTTGTGGGACTTGCGTGCTTGAGGTGGACCTTCGAGAGAAGGATGACTTCCTCTTCCTAAACCTACTATTACAACTACTCCTAATGTAAGAAAACACCTAACTACACCTATTCTAACAATTCCAAGGAGACAAGGAGAGAGAAAGTACATGAAAAGGGAAATCCTACACTAAGGGGTGGTGATAGCACCAAGAAAAGGGATTGCTGGACAAGCTTGATGCTTGAAAATAGAGAGAGGTGAGCATGGAGAGGATGGACATGCATCACAGACCAAGATAATACACATAGTACACTATTTTCAAGTTATCACAAACACATTTAAACATGTAATGAGAACAAAATATGCACAATCACCTACAAGCATGAAGAAAGGCAAGAAAAGACAAAAAAAATAATGCAAGGATAGAGAAGTAGTCACAAACACATATTTTTATTTCTCCAAAGTATGCACAATACAACATTATAGTAGAGAGAGGAAAGATTCTGCATTATAAATCCCAAACATGGATGCTTAGAAGCTCCACAACATTCTTACAAAGAAGAATAAGGGAGGGCAGCACCAAAAAAATGTCCAACCTTTTACAATTGTGCCCTCCTTTACAATTTATAGAATATGATGTCAGAAGAGAGAGAATGTGTGAGACCCGAATGCATGCCTCCATTTCCCAAAAATTACAAAAATTGAATTGAAGGTAACATGGGTCACCTGCAAATCCCATCGCTTATGTACTCTTGCTTGCAGAAGAAGGAATTGGCCACCATGCCTCATTGATGGTGGTAGGTAGATGTTATTATGAATTTGAGTGTAGTAGAAGTAATGAAATTTTTAACCCCATTACACTCACAAAATTTGAAATATGAATATTTTGGTGCATAGATGGATCTGAGGTCTTTCCATAAAGTCCAAGTTTGCATGAAATCAAGCTCGAGCTGAAAGTTATGGCATTTTGAAGTTTTGCAGTTCTATAGGATAACCAAGGGCCATTACTTCTACTTTTCCTTCTTAGCGGAATCGACCCGCATTTACTTCCCTTTCCATCAAACTTCTCCAATTGCTTTACTTTTCTTATTTTAGGGAAGTAAAGTAATTTCAATTCACCGATTACTTTACTTTTAGCTCCCCCTTAGTTTTGTGGCTTTTTCACATTGCTTTACTTGGCTTATTTTTAGGGAAGTAAAGTAATTCCAATTCACCGATTACTTTACTTTTACCTCCCCTTAGTTCTGGTTTTTTCATGTTGTTTTACTTAGCTTCTTTTAAGAAGTAAAGTAGCTTAGAAATCCCACAATACTCTAACTGTTTGTTTTGTTTTCCTCAAATTTGGGGTTGCATTACTTCAACTCACGATCGACCCACCCAAGAGCTCCTCAAGTTGTTTTTCAACTCGCCTTATTTTTGAAACATTTTTCATTTTTTATAGATCTAGGGAGTTAGAAAATTTTCAATAAAGTGCCCCCAAAGCCAATTTTACCATTTTTGCGATTCTTTGGCTGGGTATGGACTTTTGAAGCCCATAGAGAGGGGAATGCCATCAAATGACTGAAAGTGTTTAAAACCATGAAATTTACTTGCTTTCTTCTAGATTCATCATTGAAGCTCCTTCAAATGCCCAATTCCATTTTTCCCAAGTTGTCCATTTTTACCAGGGGTAAAAATGGATAACAATATGCAGGGGACAACTCACTTTCATCAAGCACTAATTCTTACTAAATTTTTACCCATACATGGGTATCATCGAATGCCTTTGTTCTACAAATCCATTGATGACCTCACTAAAATATGATCCCTTTCTCATTTTTTTGAGAAATATAGCATGATTTTTATTGCAATTAATGACCCACTTATTCTGTTCATTTCCTTTATCACCTTGGAACCTTATTTATATCCTTGCATTGATTCTTAATTTCATTCCAATTGTCGATTCTCCTTCACCGCCGCGAAGATGAGTTTTGATCATACTCGACTTATCATTTTCATACCAAGGCTTATGAAATTTGATAGGCATTTATTCTTCAATTTTCATTTGATTCATTACTACTATTTTTATGAGTTGATTCTTGACAGATGTTTTAAAATCTTCAACACTATCACAAGCCTCTTGATGTTCCATGTTTCTCAAATTCTCTTAATTGTCTTCCTTCACGCACATTGGCTCTTCCTTGACATATTTCTTACTATGATGTGATGTGAATAGTGTTTCACCATCTTGAAAATAAAATGAGCATAAGGTGAGATATGAAGAATGAAAACCATCATTTTGTTCAACTTGGCCATTGTGGACCTCAAAATCCATCTTCATGATGAGAGCATCCTTTTCTTGAGTAGATTCAACATCAAGAGATTCAATCACATTCTTCTTCATACATTCCTGTTGAGAAGGTTTTTATTTTAAATGAAATTAGCCTTGGGGGCTCTAGCACTATCTCACCATTTTTTTCTTCATTGAGAATTCCTCCATCTTCATGAAAGGAGAATGAGCATGAGGTTGGGACTAAAATATTTGGATTTTCATTTTCCCAATCTTGACCCCCAAGAACTAAGGATTCTATTTCCATGATGAGCTCACCCTCTTCTTAGGTAGGTTCAGATTTAAGAGGATTAAGCATCTTCTTCTTTAAAGGAATCATCTTATCCCAATGGGAAAGATAAAGCTTTATATTCACAAAAATACTCATTGAATGGAACTTTATGCCAAACATTAAGAACATGACTGGAAACATTAAACTCACCGACAAGAAGTTGTTTGGCATCTGTTGGTTAGAAATTTGGTCTTTAGACACAAGCAACAATTCAGGGGACAACAATCCCTCCTCTTTGTGGGAGAGGTTCCCTTATTCACCAAACAAAATGAAAAATCTACCTATTTACAAATATACAATCTAACAATATCCAAATGAGGATTTTGGTGTAAAGAATGCTTCCATATCCAATTATTCTCAATACAAAAGATGAAAAAGGTATGAGAATTTCAGAAGAGGAAACAATAGTTTAAATGAGAAATATTGGTAAGAAGAGACACAAAGTTCAACTTTCCACCTATCAAGAACACAAGTATTCTCCTTGGTCATACAAGATTACTCACTATTGTCAAGAAAAGGAGTGAAGAAGGCAGCACTTTCAGATATAGAGATTACATAATAATACCTTACTAATGCATGCATGAAACTTTAAGAACACATGAACTTATATATTTGAAAAATCCACAAGATATAAATATAAAAGACACAAATTTCTTTGCACTATAACACATGAATTGAACACATAGTTTCACATTCAAATATACTAAATTCACATTTGCAATATTGAGAGATAGAAATAGAAAGAACATAGGAAATAGGAGAGATAAGATTCTTCTGTATTGATTTCAATTGTTTTGTATCTTTACATTCAAAACACCAAAATCCAACCACCCTTTTACAATGAGAGAAAATCCTTATATAGGCAAAGGGGTGGTTGTAACCAACTTTCTCTAATTTAATTATCTTTTTAATTAAGTGTTACCACTTAATTAATGAATTACATAGCTCTATTTACAATCTCATGTCTTTGAAATAATAAAGATAACTATATATATATATATATATATATATATTTCAATATAATTATTACTAAGTTTACTTTATTTTATATTTTTTTAATCCATGTGGATTATGGGTATGCATTTATTATAATTATTACTTTTTATTTTGGATGGGTAATGTGATGTTAAATAGTGCTTTGAATAAATGTCATCCTTGATTTCCAAAGATTTTTTATGTGTATCCACTAACATGCAACCAAAGAAACTCATTCATAACATAGAGGTCATCCACAAAGAACTAACATGCAACCAAAGGGACCCATCCCATAGCCAAGTGTTTGTAGCCAAAGGAGGTCACATACATATATAAAGTCGTGATTCTAAGGATCTTGAACAACATGTGACACTTCACCTAAGCTTGCACGTGTTGATAGAGAAGTAGTTATGTGAACAAGAAGAATATTCAATGCCATCACCTGATTATGTGTTGTAACTCAAACAAAGAACTAGTTGATTGAATTTATAATTTAATAACTGGTTGTTCAATCGATCAATTAGTTAAGTTATGTGATTGTATTAGAACATCTCCTAAATAGTTTTTGTTGCATGCAAATTTCTAGATTTCTTGGTTAGGATCTTTTATTGAAGCCAACTATAACTCCTAGTATGAATCTATCTCTTCATGCCTCTTGTAAATGAAGGATATAAAAAGGAAATATTAATGTTGTAAAAATATATAGATAGAGAGTGAGACAAATCAATCCATAGATATAGAGATTTTGTTGCATTATTCCATTTGTAATCTTCATGATGATGAAATAAGAATTTGAGTTCTGTTAATTTTTTGTAGACACAGGCCTTAGGAGGGATTAACACCCAAGGCAGGGCCCACTTGTATTTTTGTTAACCCTCTCCTTTTTTTTGTTTTTTAATTCATTGCATGGTTAGAATTGCAGCAGTTTATTCCTTTATTTATATTCTATTTTTACATGCTTTTCCATAGCCATAGTATTTACTTTCAGTCATAATTTAGTTCATTTCCAGTATTGTTATTTCCTAATTGTAGTGACAAAATTTACCTTTACACTCCTCAAACATTTGTAACTATGCATACAACACTGCAATATTGAAAATTTTACATCCCTAGGTCTGATAATTAAATGACTATAGATTAATGAACAACATATTAATTGTTGTAAGTTAATTTGCACCACCATTTTTGGCACTTTAGGGATACTGCCAAGTTATAAGGTTTTTGAAGAGGTTTTTCATTTCTTAGAGCAGTTTAGGTTTTAGGAAATTCACTTCCAAACAACCCCCCCACTAATTTTGTTGAATGAGTTGAGTTAGTTGATGTATGCACCACCCAAGGGATGCCCATGGTATATTTTTACCTAATCCACAAGTAGCAAATCTCTTCATATACCTCTCTAAGGATTCTAAAGAAGAAACCTTTGTACTTAGGTTTGTTGTTCAAGACAATCCTCCAAGTGAAATCTCTGAAAGTTACTCCTGAGCAACTAGAGATGGAAAAAAGAAGTAAATCAAAATGTTCAAAATGTTTGAAATGGGGAAACCACCTTTGAGTTCCCATCACTAATGAAAATAATGCAATGCTTGCTGCATGAAGAATATTTCTCCCTCATCTTTTCCCAACTTTCATGGATCCATGTCAGAAGACCTAGACACCTTTCTGTTTGAGTTTGATGTTTTGTGTAGGAGTTATGATTATACTACTGATGCACATAAATTAAAGTTATTTCCTACTACACTCAAGGATGTAGCCTTGAGATGGTTCATGGGATTGGGAAGAAATTTTGTAACCACATGTGGGCACAAATGAAGGAGAAATTCCTCGATAAGTACCAGGATTATTGTAGACCAAGCAGCAGAGGAGTGATGAAATCTACAGAATGGCAAAAAAGGATGAACCATTGGAAGACTATTTGGAAAGGTTCATTTCTACATGTTTAGAAGTCAAGGCACACCAAACTACCACCTGAATCTCTCAAATTACTCTTTTTGAAGGGACTCAATGAGGAGGACATGGATGCTCTAGATATGATAGGAGTAGGAGACATTTCAAAAGCTACTTTTGCATAAATCTGTGAATCCTGTAAAAATTACTCAAGAGATACTATGAAGAGGGTAAGAAGTGTAAGATCAAGAGGTGGATCAGATACCAAAACAATTGGGGACATATCCAAGTCAGAGATTGTCAACATGTTTAAAAACATGAAGTAGGAGATTGTCAATGACATGGCCAATCAATTAGATGCTCTACATGCCAAAAAGAAAAAGGAAGATGTAGAAGTAAACACTCACAAAGTACTTCATGCATGTAGAAGGAAGAAATCAATGACTGTAGATGCAGAGAATTGGCCAACATTTCTCAAGAAAGGGAGGCTTCACCTTGATTTCAAGATGTTGGAGATAGAGGATGGGAAATTTTTCTATGTTTCTCAAAGAAAACCATGGCCACCAAGGCAAGGAGGTATGACACAAGACCTTATGCATTCATTTCAAAATTGGTCTAATAATTCATATATGCAGCCCCACCTTGGGCTAACCCTCAAGGTTGGGCCCCATATCCTAACCAATATCAAAAATAGTGGTAAACCTCAATTCCAAGGCCAACCACAAAAAAATGGCAAACAACCTCCTCAATCATGGCAAAGTAGCCTTGGAGAGGAGGAAAAATAATGGAATAACCCACCTCCAAATTACCAATCCTATCAGCAACCTCCTTATCCATAACAAGCAAGCTCCGATGCCAAACCCCCAAGCAGGCTCTCAACTAAAAGCTACCTAACTACCAACTCAACCAACGCCTAACCCAAATAATAAAGCTACTCAGCCATCCTATTCCACTTGAACCAAGCTCAATACCTACCTATTTTGTTGATATCAAAATATCCATCTTCACTTAGGAAGAGCACTTCCTTCACCAACTATACCCACCATTACTAAGATTGTTGAGGAACCACAAACATTGTAGAGATGACACACAACAAATCAATAAAAACTAAACTGGAGAAAATCCATAACCACAGAAAAATAAAGAAAGATATTGCATGTTAATCCATAAAACAACTTGAGAAAAAATCCAGCAAGGGTAAAACATGGTAATGAGCCACCATTTCCTAAAAGGTTACAAGAAAATAAGACTAACCTCAAATCAGAATCTGATTCTAATTTTTCAACCAACTAAAAGACATTTGTGTCAAAATTCCATTGATTCAAGCTATTAAGGATGTGCCCATCTATAAAAAATTGGTTAAAGATCTATGCATAAAGAAACCAGAGTAGAAAAAGGAAAGATCCAACTACTATGCAGGTCATTGGACAACTAGTTGATATTATGCTTGGGAACTCAATTTTTCCCAAATACATAGATCCAGGAAGTCCTTTGGTAAATGTCACAATCAATGGCACAGTGATCAAGAACACATTGATTGACTTGGGGCAAAATAAATGTAATGAAAAACAAATTATGGATGACTTGAAGTTAGAGGGACTAAGACCAACAACCACAGTCTTACATCTTGCAGATAGATCAACAATTAAGCCTAAGGAGTCTGGAGGACATAGTAGTAGTGGTAGACTCTTGGGAGTACCCTACTGATTTTATTGTTCTTTAGCCAAAAGAAAGCTTGGGAGGATATCCTATCATCTTGGGAAGACCATGGTTGGAAATTTGATGCATTCATAGGATGCAGATCTGGTAATATGATTATCTCTAATGGAAGTGGCACTAAAAATCTCATGCTTTACCCCCTGCACAACCATTCAATGAAGAAGACCAAACCATTTGGGTTGAAGAGCCAGAAGAAGACCAAAATCTCATTTCAGCAGCTCATGATGTTGGAGAAGTCATGCACAATTGAAGGGAAAGAAGAAGATGTTGTTCTTTCTAACATCCTACAAAATAATTATGGGAAGAATGAAGAAGTAGATGGAAAATTACAGTGTATAAGTTGTCCTAAGAATCAAATCCTACCGTAACAAAGCACTATGAATGTTCCAAGTAAGAATTGCATCCTCCACCAACTTCTTCCACATGATTGTATATTGAATTTATAAGTAGCAATGTATGCTCCATGACCGATCTCTAAGAAAGTGCAAATTACTCCAGGAAAGCCACTTAATGTGAACAAAACATTGAGCATGTAGTAAGAGCATCTGTTAATTGCTCTTCTCATAAAAATAAGACAACATTTGCATGGGACTATGAGATATGCATGGGATACACCCTAAGCTCTGTACACATAAGATATACATCAAAGATAGTTTGCAAGCCAATAAGATAACCACAAAGAAGAATGAATCCAACAATGAGGGATATAGTGAAAGAAGAATTAAAAAAATTATTAGATGTTGGATTCATATATCCAATTTTAGATAGTCAATGGGTGTCACCCCTTGTCATTATACCTAAGAAGAATGGAAAATGGAGAATCTATGTGGACTATAGAGAGCTAAATGCAACAACAAAGAAGGATCATTTTCTACTTCCTTTCATTGATCAGGTACTTGACACTCTTGTTGGCAAGAAATATTTTTCTTTTTTTCTAGATGGCTATAATGGCTACAACCAAATTCAAATTGCACCAGAGGACCAGACAAGACCACATTCACGTGCCCATGGGGAACGTTTGCATATTTTGTTCTTCCTTTTGGTTTGTGCAATGCACCTACTACATTTCAGAGAGTAGTTTTGAGCATTTTTCAATCTAACCAATGACTGCATGGAGGTATATATGGATGATTTTACAAGTATATGGCAAGTACTTTTGATGAAGCAATGAAGAATCTAGACAAAGTTCTCAAGAGATGCAAGGAGCATAACCTATCCTTAAGCAATGAAAAATGCTACATGATGATGTCTAAAGGAATAGTGTTGGGGCATTATCTATCAACTACTAGAATTCAGGTAGATCCAAAAAAAATATATGTGATTATAAATTTCCAACACTAAAAAGAAAAAAATATGTAAGGAGATTCTTAGGACATGTTGGGTATTATAAAATATTTATACATGACTTTAGTAAGATTGCAACACCATTATTTTCCTGCTATGGGAAAATATGTTGCCTTTGAGTGGACTAAGAAATGTGAGGTTGCATTCCATACTTTGAAGAAAATGTTGACTTTAACACCTGTGTTAAGAGGACCAGATTGGATTTTCCATTTCACATTCATATTGATGCCTCAAATCATGCCATTGGAGTTGTTCTAGGATAGAAAGATGGAATTCTAAACTACACAATCTATTATGTCAGTAAGAACCTGCAACATGTTGAACTCAACTATACAGTCATAGAGAAATAATTCTTAGCATTGGTTTATGTTATCAATAAGTTCAAGCACTACATCACAAGTTATCCAATATTCATTCATACTTGATCATGTAACAATTAAATATTTGATCAACAAACTAGTTGTAAGTATAAAATAATCAGATGGTTGCTACTCTTGTAAGAGTTTGATGTCACCATTATGGATAAGCCTAGTAAGGACAATGTTGTAGCTAAATTTCTTTCAAGAATGGAGAATAATAATGAAGAACAAGTAGTGGATGACTCTTTTCCAGATGAGCACCTATTTTCCATTTCCACTAAAACACCCTGGTATGCTGATATAGCCAATTATTTGGTCTCAAGTAAGACACCTCCACACTATTTATATTCTGAAAAGAAATACATTGTTGAGAAAAGTGTGAATTTTTCTTGGATAATTGGTTTTCTATTTCACATGGGGCAGGATAATGTTATGAGGAGATGCATAGATGATGAAGAAATATATGATGTCCTCAAATCTTGCCATAGTGAACCATGTGGAGGACATTTTTGTTGCAAAAAATAACAACAAAAAGTGTTAAAACAATAGGTATTATTGGCCTACACTACATAAGGATGCAACATTGTATACAAGAAGGTGTGATAAATGCCAAAGAATGGGTAAGCCTACCAAGTCATAGATGAAATGCCATTGCAGCCTCAATTAGTATTGCATCATTTGAAAAATGGGGTTTGGACTTCATTGGTCTAATAGATCCTAAATCTTAGTAGAAAGAGTACATTTTGGTGTGTATAGATTACCTCACTAAATGGACATAAGTGAAAGCACTGCCAAATTAGAAGAGTGATAAAGTTTCTAAATTCTTATATGACCACATTTTCATGAGGTATGGAGTACCAAGAGAAATTATTACAGATCAAGGTACACACTTCATTGTTGAAGTTATTTCTATGATCTAGCTAAGGAATATGAAATCAGACATATGAATTCTACACCTTATCACCCCCAATCTAATGGTCAAGTTGAGGTAACAAATAGGGAAATAGAATCCATCTTGACAAAAATATTGCACTCCATAGAGAGATTGGGTAGATAGACTTCCAGAGGAATTTTGGCATTCAACACAACTTGGAAGACAACAACATGCTTCACACCATTTGAGATTTTGTATGGTAAGATTTTTGTTCTCCCTATTGAATTTGAGCATAAGACATTAAGGACTGCACTTGAACTAGGCATAGATTTTTCTAAAGCTCAAAGGTAGAGGATTCTCCAACTCAACAAGCTGGATGAAATGAGGAGATAGGTTGTGCATAATATAGAAGTGATACAAAAGCAAAGGATCAAATGGCATGACAGATTCATCAAGACAAGAAAATTTCAAGAAGGTGATTGGGCTCTCTTATTTGACTCCAAGTACAAAGACCACATGGGAAAACTCAAAACAAGGTGGCTAGGCCCATATGAGATTGAGAAAATCTTTCCCAATGGAGCTATGAAACTCACTACCATAGATCCTGTGAGATTCAAACTACTAGTGAATGGTCATAGGTTGAGGTTGTACAAAAATCCAACTATAAGAGCACCTTTATGTAGTAATTCAGAGGAGGTCAAAGTAGGATGGAGATGAGAACATCGAGTTAAGGTCAGAAGTTGAACCTACTGGTTCATCTTCTAAAGTTGTTGAAGAATGAGATGTTTAGTGGCCTTGGTATATTCAATCTTGTTGAATACTCCAAGGGTGAATAAAAGTGATGTGATCAACCCTCTTGGTGATCAACACCACTCAACTAACATGTTTTTTTTTCTTATAATTTCTGTTTTGTAGATTTGGTGTATTTGTTGTAAGAAGTGCATGGTCTCTGACAGAAGGAGATGGTGCAAAGACTAAATGTCCACTTGTAGCACCATACAGAAAAACCATGTTTTGTTTTCTTGTTATCAGAACTTGTGTGATTGCATGAAGAAAATAAGGAACAAATACACCTACAAGTACTTATGAAGATGATTACACCAGAGAGAGAGTAAAATTCAGCCTTCCTTTCTGGGAATTAACTTGATTTTACTAAGGATCCTTTAACATGCCTCTACCTATGCTTGCACCACTATATACAACACCTGCCGCAAATTGTACCTCAACATGTAGTTTCATGATGACTTTACATGTAGCCAAAGGCGCAAATTATGACAAAGCACATGTCACCATCATCCAACACACCTCTCAAGATAAGTGCACTTAATTCACTTTAATAAAGTAGCGATAGAATAATTATATGTGATTAATATTTGTGTCATGTCATGAGTGACTTTATAAGCCATAATATGTTGTCACCTTTCATTATATGAGTTTTCACCCATGTCACCCCACTTTGTCACACCTCACCTCACACGCTTGCACCCCTCAAATGAAATTAATGCATGCCTTTTCATGTTACGTGTGAGTTGGTTGCAAAATTTGAAATCATCAAGTACTCAATCTTTACACTTACTCAAATTTTTGCATAATCACCGCAAACTGCAATATTTTTCCTCTTAGAGCTCAAGAAGTTTTCCAAATTCAAAATGGGAGGAGACCTAATTTGAAATGAGCCTATAGACCACTCACAAATTTCAATCAGCCACAAATATTGTAGTATTTCCATGACAACGGATGGATGGACTATATTAATAAGTTTCAGGGATTCAACGAGTCCATGGTGACAGAGTTTGTTGCCACATTCAAGGATGGAAAGGCCACTATTAAGGGTTTGACAGTTAAGGTGGATGATGAAATTCTAGCTACAAACAAGACTTCCAATAGAAGGTGAGTTGTTTCCTACAAAGGAAAATCTAGATGAGGCTTGAATGGAATTTGGTGATGATGATGATAATTTTGTAAGTGACAAACAAGGTACATTATGCACTTCCCTAAAACCCTTTTGGGCTGATGTTGCAAACTACATTATAAAATACTTCACCTGTGAGGGTAGGTACTCAAGATTGAATATTGTGCATTTTAAATTGCTTAATCATTTAAAGAATGACAGACATGTTAATGTCCCTAATTTCTTACATGAAATCTTAAAGAAAATGAGTAAGGAGTCTCAGAGGGGGAGGTCTGCATTATCTCATCATTGTCTTATTACCTTGATTGTCAAACATACATTAGAGAGGGAGCACCCTGCAATAAAATGGAAAGAGTTTGCTAGGGAAAAACACATTGATGATTTGTTGGGAAAAAGGAAGAAAAAGAGGAGAAGCATAGCTAGTTCTTCCACACATGTGCCTGAAACCATAACTTCTACCTCTATTCCTACGAAACCCTTATTCCTACATAAACTTCCACACCTGCAAAACACCTGTTCATGAAAAACCTCCATCTCCATACAAGAATGCCCTAGGCCCATCTCTCCTGACATGATTCTTCTTACTGAAAATTTGTTAAATATGTCTACACCTGAGTCCTCTTCCTCTAAGGCCAAACAAAATTTCTCAAGGAAATCCCCTGAAACTTCTAGGAGATCCCAGAGGCTTCGCACTAAAAAACCCAAAACTTCAAATCCTAGGAGAAATGTTACTATCTCACTGGACAATAATGTAGAGGAGATTGAAAATACCGAAGAACCTATACCAATGGATATTAACCAGGGTGGTCATGAAATTGCATGAGAAAAGCAGAATATGGAAGACACTGCTAAGGAAATGGAAGAAACAAATGAGGAGGAATATGATGAACAACCTGTTCATGAGAGCCCCGCTAAACCACCGAGGTTCAGCAGAGGTCGCTCTGCTACGCCCTTAACCTATTGCTTGTATTAGGATATGAGTAGCCAACTTGTGGGTTACCATATCATTTTATCATATCATTTATACTTTATCATGCTTAATAGGTTGGCCTTGGTGATGGCCATAGAATATGAATAGTATATATAGGGGATTATAGGTAGTAGTTCATTATCATTTGAGCATTTGAGTCTTATTATATGGTTTAGAGGTTGCCCCCTCGAAGTGGCAAAGCTATTCTAATTACATATTGAGATCATTATTCTAAAATATTGTGTTATTTGGTGTTCTATTGTTTCTCATAATCTGAAGTATACTAGTAATTTCATTACAAGTGGTATCGAGTCTGCGATCTAAGCCAAAATTAGGGCAAAAACCCTAATTTTTTGTTTCTACCATATATTGCAAACTAGAGAAAATTGGTGGGAGATATTTTTACTAGAGTTGAGAAAAATTTCAAGTAAGGTTCCCTGAAAATTTTAGACTTTTTTGATTTATTTTTCACAAGTTATTACAAATTTAGGGTTTTTCATAAAATTGCTCCCTAGGGTGCAAATTGTGGAATTTTTTCAAGTTCTTTACATTTTCAGAAAGCTCTCAAAAAAATAGTATTAGTATCTTCTCTATGTTTTTTCTTGTTCATTTAATTTTTATCTAAACCCTAAACCCTAAGGTTTAACATCATGGTGGGGCCTTCCACAAGAGAAAAAAGAATCTGAACACTCCTGGTAAAACCCCGGATAAAGATAGGGTAGTAGTGATTGAAGAGATGGAGTTAGAAGGGGTAAATACAAATTCCTCAACACTAGGGTTTACCTCATTTGATCATAAGGTGAGCCAACTTGAGTATGAGCTGTGAAATGTAAAATCTGAAATGGCCTCTAAAGGAGAGATAGACCAAATCAATCATCGATTGGATGATATCATGCAACATGTAAAGGGTAAATAGTATGGGCCAAATCCGCCCATATCAACCAAGGAGGGTCTTCGATTCACAATCATGGACAAAATAACCATGTTGGATCACTTTTCCATCCCAATCAGAATCCAACTTATTCGCAACCACGAACATGATGCCAAAAGTGGATATGCACAAATTTGATGGTAAGGATCCCCTGAATTGGATAAATCAAATAGAAAACTTCTTTGATTTACATCAAACACCATCAAGAAAAAAGGTGACATTGGCATCCCTATATCTTGAACCAAACCAATTCGTTTGGTATCAATGGTTATGTGCTCAAAGGCAGGAGAATGGTCTCGGTGTCACTTGGACAGTTTTTACCGAGGAGTTACAATTGCACTATAGTTCTAGTGTTTCAGAGAACTACTTTAGTTAATTATAGGATCAATCAAAGATTATGTGCATCAATTCCAAAACCTATCCTTAAGGGTGGAGAATATTCCGAAGAGAAATCCGAATGACTTATTTCTTAGGGGTCTTAAGGACCACATCGAGCATGAGATACGTATGTTTAATCCACTCAAGCTTTTTTATTATATTATCATGGCATGTCGAGTAGAGGAAAACATTCTTTGTAGTAGGAGGTCACCTTTCATTAATGCCAGAGACCATAGTATCTCTTCCCCTTCATTTTCTAGGCCAATTAGACTCGACTCCTCAATAAATGGAAGAAAAGAGAGAAAAAGGATTATGTTTTAACCGTGATAGCAAATATGGACCGAGACACAAATGTGTTGAGAAGAAGTTATTCTATATTGATTGAGGTAATGAGGATGATGAGGAAGCTGAAATTATAGGAGAGGCCGAGGAACCAATAGAAGATGAAGTAGAGGATCACTAACCTACAATTTCTTGTCATGCATTGTCGGGAATTAGTACTTCTCAAACACTCAAGGTTATTGGTTATATCAAAAAGTATAAGGTGATGGTGTTGATTGACTCGGGAGTACTCATAAATTCATAAATAGTAAGTTAGCTTCTTGCCTCAATTGTTTTATTTACCCAGCTCCAAAAAAGCAAGTTATGATTGCAGATGGTGGGACGATCAAGTGCACAAGAAAGTGCCATAGTATCAAGCTTTCCATGGGAGACTACATGTTAGAATTTCCTATGTTTGATATTTCTATGGGAGGGGCAGATATTGTTTTGGGTGTCCAATGGCTCACAAACTTAGGTATTCTAGAGATGAATTTCCAAGAATTGTTCATGTGATTTCATTTAGATGGAAGCACAATACAATTGAATGGGATGGTAGCTAAGTATCCACAGATTATTAGCTCTCATCAGATGCAGAAGGTTCTTAGAAAAGGAGTAGATGGATTTATAGCAAAGTTATTTTCCATAGAAGTACAAAATATAGAGTCTTCAATACCACCCAATATTTAGAAGATTGTTGATGCTCACTCATCTATTTTTGATGTAATTCCAAAGGGACTACCACCAGTTAGGGATTATGATCATGCCTTTCAATTGATTCCAGGGATTCAAACACCTAACATCAGACCATACAGATACCCATATTCCTAGAAAAGTGAGATCGAGAAAATGGGTTAGGAAATGTTGAAGGCGGTATTATCGTGCCTAGCCAAAGTGCATATTCTTCACCAAAGTGGTCATGGTACGTAAGAAGGATGAAACATGGCGGATGTGTCCAGATTACTGAGAGCTCAACAAGTACACCATCAAAGATAAGTTTCATATTCCAATAGTTGATGATTTACTTGATGAATCGTATGGTGTTATTTATTTCACAAAATTAGATCTTCATTCAAGGTACCATCAAATTAGAATAAAAGAGGAAGATGTTCATAAAACAGCTTTCAGGACTCATGAGGGCCATTATGATTTTTTGGTAATGCCTTTTGGTCTTACAAATGCACCCTCAACCTTTCAAAGCTTGATGAACATTGTTTTTAGGCCATTTTTAAGGAAATTTGTATTATTTTTCTTTGATGACATATTGATTTACAGTAAGACATGGGAAGAACACTTACAACATGTAAATAAAGTGTTGGAAGTTTTGGAGAAACATACTCTCTATGCAAATCCATCCAAATGTTATTTTGGTGTATAAGAGGTAGAGTACTTGGGTCACATTGTATCCCATGAAGGCGTCAAAGCGTCAAAGTTGATCTCGATGATCAAAGCTATGGTGGAATTCCTAGGACTAATAGGGTACTACAGAAGATTTGTGTGGAGATATGGTAGAATAGAAACCCCATTCATTGCATTGCTAAAGAAGGATGCCTTCCATTGGACATGTAACCACTAAATCCTTTGAGCAGTTGAAGGAAGCCTTGTGCAACACCCCAGTTTTGGCTACTTCCAACTTCTCAAAAACCTTCATTATTGAATGTGACGCTTGAGATCGGGATTAGGAGCGGTTACTACATGTAGAAGGAAGACCAATTACATTTGAGAGTCAGAAATTCAAAGGAAAATATCTTCTCAAACCTATCTATGAGAAAGAAATGATGGTTCTTCTTCATGCAGTCAAGCAATGGAGGCCCTATCTCATGGGTAGACACTTCAAGGTAAAAACTGATCATGATAGTCTCAAATATTTTTTGGAGCAAAGGTTATCATATGAGGAACAACAAAAGTGGGTAAAAAAAAAATTGGGTTATGATTTTGAAATCATATACAAAAAGGGTGAAGAAAATGTAGTAGTTATGCATTGTCTAGAAGGGATACATCCGCAGATGCCTTACTATGTGGTATGTCCATGTTGACGGCTGATTGGGTGGATGAAGCAATATTGGAATGGGATCAAGACAAGGATACACAATCTCTAATACATAATATCAAGCAAGGATATATAACATCTAACAAATTTGAGTGGAAAGGTAATGCCCTATGGTACAAGGACAGGTTATACTTGAGTAAATATTCTAAGTTGAAGCATAATATTCTTACAGAGCTACATGCCTCACCTGTTGGAGGACACTCTTGGGTTTTTGAAGACATATCATAGAATAAAAAGAGAATTATTTTGGGAAGGACTCAAGGGGATGTACAAAATTTTGTATCAGAGTGTTTAGTGTGCCAATAGAACAAAGGGGAAACAATTAAGACACTGTGTCTCATTGCAACCCTTATCAATTCCTAGCCAAGAGATGGGAGGAGGTCTCCATGGATTTCATCACCGGATTTCCTTATTCAGAAGGTAAGAATGTTATTTTCGTGATTGTGGATAGGCTCACAAAATATGCTCATTTTTGTGCCCTATCACATCCATTTAAACCAAGATACGATTGCAGCTATTTTTTTGGAGATAGTTCAAAGGCTACACGGAACCTCAAAGATAATTATAAGTGATCATGATCCTATTTTCACAAGTAATTTTTAGATGGAATTATTTTCATGTTTGGGTACTCAGCTAGCTCACAGTTCATCTTATCATCCTCAAACTGATGGGAAAATGGAAGTGGTCAACAAATGCTTAGAGGGGTATTTACGTTGTTTTGTATCAGATAAGCAGGAAAGGTGGATTAAATGGCTACCACTAGTAGAATGGTGGTATAACACATCTTTTCATACCTCTTCTCAAATAACCCCATTTTTAGCATTATATGGTTACCATCCACCTTCTATCACTTCCTCCTTGAGGGTGCAAACTAAGGTTAGAGATGTTGAGGAACACATTCAACATCAACAACAGGTTTTGGCTAGTTTGAAGGAGAATTTAGCATTAGCACAAAATAGGATGAAACAACAATCAGATCAACACCGTAGTGAAAGACATTTTGAGCTTGGTGACTGGGTTTTTTGTACGTCTCTATCCTTACAAATAGATTTCCCTAAAGTAACGTAAAAGGACAAAAAACTTGCTCCTAAATATTATGACCCTTATCAGGTTCTACAGAAAATTGGTAGTGTTGCTTATAAACTAGAGTTGCCTTAATCTTCACACATACACCCAATATTCCATGTTTCATGCCTAAAGAAGGTTATTGGATAGAAATTTGAAGCCTAGATAGAGTTACCAAAACCTACGAGGAAGGAAGAATCATTTTAGAGCCGAGAGAAGATTCTGCGAAACATGTACTAAGAGGTTTTTAGAACCGTCTAAACATTAAGGAATATCTGATCGAGTGGAAGAATCTGAGCATAGAAGATGCAACCTAGCAAGATGAAGGTTTTCTGCAAAGAACATCTAGGATTATTCAACGTTGAGGACAACGTTGGTTTGAAGGGGAAGGGCATGCTACGCCCTTAACCTATTACTTGTATTAGGATATGAGTAGCTGACTTGTGGCTTACCATATCATTTTATTATATCATTTATACTTTCTCATGCTTAATAGGTCGGCCTTGGTGATGGCCATAGCATATGAATAGTATATATAGGGGATTTTAGGTACTAGTTCATTATCATTAGAGAATTTGAGTCTTATTATATGGTTTGGAGGTTTCCTCCTCGAAGTGGTGAAGCTATTCTAATTGCATATTGAGATCATTATTCTAAAATATTGTGTTATTTAGTGTTTTATTGTTGCTCATAATCTAAATTATACTAGTAATTTCATTACACATTCACACTGGGAAACCCATAAACAACATGAAGGTGAAGCATTGACATATGAAGTTACAAGTACATCACATTTTTCTACAATTAATGAAGGGAACATAGAGGAAGCACTAGATCATGTAGTGCTTGAACCACATATTGTTGACAGAGATATTGTGGATGATTTTCCACCACATGTTGAGGAAACAATAGAAAATATTGTTAATGAACTTGAGACAAAACCCCAATATGAGGATATTGAGACCATATAAGTGGATAGTCCTACAGTTATTCAAGATACAATTCATGAAGTTTCGAGCTTGTTTCCCAACATCACCACCGGATAAATGCTGACCACTTTATTAGAGAAGTTTTCAAGGAACCCCCAAACCAATATTTACAAAAGTATAGGCACTTAAACAAAAATTTAGATTACTTTGGAGTGCAACAATTTGAAGACTATGTTGTTAGGTTGTAGGGTAGATGGGAAAGGGAGAAGGAATAATTACTCTTCCAACATCAGCAGGATCTTGCAGAGAAGGATAAATAACTCAAGGCAAAGGACAAGTAAATTGAAAGACTCAAGAAGAAGTAGGAAGATACAGTTCAAGTGACAAATAAAATATTTAAATGTAGACCATCATCTAACATTTATGTTATCTTCTTGAAAGAAAAAATGTTGCAATTGAAGTATACTTATATCAACAATGATATCCCATTTGATATTAGTGGAGCCAGGCCTTTCTTTAGGATATATATGAAAATTCCTCATGAAATTTAGTTTCTTTTATGTGAATTATATCAATACAATTATGCCTTGGAATATGATAAGGATTGGATCCCAATACTCTACATTGGAGATGTTCTAATTAGGGCATTGTGTTCCTATTTTAACAATGAGTTGTATAGAGAAAAATAGATGGAGGAATATTGAAAATTGTCAAAAATGCAACCATTGATGATTAGAGGTGAAGCTTCAAATACAGGAGCAATTATTGAGGAGTATGGAAAATACATGCAACACAAAGACATCAGACAACGAGTGCACCAAATGAGACAAGAAACTCATGATGAAGACAGAAACTACATTAAATTTAATGGCATCGAAATAAAGTGTGGGGCTTGCAAGGCAAGATGGAAGGAGAAGTCACCGGATATGCAAAGGAAGGAAATTCATTTTTATCATAATATAATCCCCACTTTTAGGAGGATAAATTCATATATTGAAGTCTCTAAGGGATGTGGAAAACTTTGTTTCCTATTGGTTATTATCCACCAATTTTCCACTATCCTATACCACATTGGTCTAGAAACAGGGAACTGAATGAGGACATACATGACAGGATAATGGAAAGATATAGAAAGAATGCAAGGTACTTCTTTAGCGAGCCAAAAGGAACATCTACACCCACTAACTTCAAGCGCCTATGTAGCATCATTCAGGTAGATCCTAAGCCAGCTGAGGAACCCAAAGAATCTTGAATGAGGACATTCAAGAACTTAAGTCTGGGGTGTGATGAGTCATTTTATTTCCTGTTTAAACACCTCATCTCCTATATTTTGTTTAATCCATGTGTACCCCTGAACTTGTATTTCCTGATTATACTGCTAAACATTTCCATTATGACTTGAACTTATAGCACATATATTAGTTAATATAATTATTACTAAGTTTAATTTATTTTTTGGATTATGGGTATGCATTTATTCTTCTAGATGTAATGTGATGTTAAATAGTTCTTTGAATAAATATCATCCTTGATTGCTAAAGATTTGTTATGTGTATCCACTAACATGCAGCTAAAGAAACTCATTCACAGCATAGAGGTCATCCACAAAAAATGACATGCAGCCAAAGGGACCCACCTAGAGCTAAGCATCCACGGCCAAAGGGACCCACCTAGAGCTAAGCATCTGTAGCCAAAGGAGGTCACACACATATATAAAGTCGTGATTATGAGGAGCTTGAACAATGTAGACACTTCATCTAAGCTAGCATGTGTTGATAGAGAAGAATTTATGCAAATAGGAAGAATATTTGATGCCATCACTTGATTATGTGTTCCAACTCAAACAAAGAACTAGTTTATTGAATTTATAATTTAATAACCGGTTGTTTAATTGATCAGTTAGTTAAGTTATGTGATTGTATTAAAACATCTCCTAAACAATTATGTTGCATGAAATTTTTTGGATTGCTTGGTTAGGATATTTTACTGAAGCCAACAGTAACTCCTAGTATGAATTTATCTCTTCACGCCTCTGTTGTAATGAAGGATATAAAAAGGAAAGATTAATGTTGTAAGAAGACATAGAGTAATAGAGTGAGATAGATCGATCCATGATAGAGATTGTGTTGCATTATTCCATTTTTAATCTTCATGATGATGAAATAAGAATTTGAGTTCTTTAATTTTTTTGTAGACACAAGCCTTAGGAGATATTAGCACCCAATATAGGGCCCACTTGCAGTTTGCTAACCCTCTCCTTTTGTTTGTTGTTTTAATTCATTGCATGGTTAGAATTGCAGTAGTTTATTCCTTTATTTGTATTTTGTTTTTACATGTTTTATCATAGTCATAGTATTTACTTACGGTCATAGTTCACTTCATTTCTAATATTGTTATTTCCTAATTATAGTGACAACAATTTACATTTACACTCCTCAAACATATGTAATTGTGCATACAAAGACCGACAATATTGAAAAGTTTACATCCCTAGGTCTCGATAATTAAATGATTGTAGATTAATGAACAACATATTAATTACCGTATGCAAGTTAATTTGCACCACCACTCCTCAATTTAGTGATTGCCTCTTCCAAGTTACCTTCATCTTATATTCAACACTAAACACCCATTTTCTAGAAAGATTACTTTTTGAATCATCAAAAACTTTGTGTGCAAGGAGGATTTTCTCATCTGTAGCATTCATGATCCTAAGATCCTGAATACATTCCAACCAGAGTTTAATCTCCTTCTCAGATCCAGTGATTACTAGTATCAAACTGACTTTGAGCCAAGGAGATGTTGTCATACACTTTATAGGCTTCATCTATGAAATTCAATCTAGAAACCAACATCCCTTCTATTAGTGCCTCAACGGCTCTCCCATATGAAGCATATTTGTGAATATATTTGATGGCTTGAACATCTTCTTCAGATATAATAGTGGGAGGAGGAATTGAGGAGAGAGGAGTAGGATCAAGCACTTTGTCACTGGAAAGAAAATATTTGATGAAAGTAGAAAGAACACGTACCTATTCTTCTAGTTGTCCATGTGTCTGTTTACCTTTTTCTCATCTCTCAATGACTCTGGAGACTATTTCTTTCAAGTTTTGAACCTCTCCTTAGGAGTAGATTCACCTAATGAGATTCTTGTCATCCCAATTCAGGTCAACAATGGTCAAGTCTTTTCATATTTTTCCCCTCTTGTCTTTGTTATCTCAAAACATTGTTAACCTTTTGAATCAAAACCAACCTATGAGTAGCCTTGGCCTTTTTAGTTGGAGGAGTGGGATTTGTACCAAGGAGGGAAACTACAACATCAAAACTTGGAGCAATAACTTGAGAAGATGTTTTCCTTTTCCTGTTATCAATCATGGGTTGAACCCATGTGAAGGAATCACTGGAAGGAGAATAAGAAATTGGGCCCAATACAAGTACGTTAAGAGAACCAAGAGTTTTAGCAACAAATACTTCTAGAGTGGGTGTCTCAATACTAGAAGAAGACACTTCCTTGGTTGGTGATTTGAGCTTGGGGATGCTCAACTTCAGAATCTGGTTCTACAATCTCCACCTTTTCTTCCTCTTTTTCAATGCTCCCACCCTCATAATTACTTTCTTCATGTTCCTTTGTCTCCTTTTCTTCTTCTTCTAGAAGATGAATTATCTGTTCAATTTCTCGGAATCTTTTATGTTGCTTCTTGAGAGGAGGGTTGTTTAACTTCTTTTTCAACTATCTCTTCAATTTTCTCAATCTTCTCAGCTTTATCCTTCTTGGAGTACACCTTGATTGAATATTCCACAAGTAAAGGAGAAGGAATTGATTGAGTTTGTACCTCTGGCAATGAAATAGAAACTTCCTTTTGTGATGAAGAGGCCTCTTGAGAAGAATGTTGTGTCACACATGCCCTATATGCTTTCATCTTCTTGTCAAACCAAACCTTTTTCCTTACCAAGATTGGGTTAATTATTTCCAAAAGATCATCTTTCTCCTTTTGAAACCAATTAATGGTGAGAAGAGGTGTGTGTTGAATAGTTTTGATATATTCAAGAGAATACAGATCTTCATTGTCATCTGGAAAATCCTCTAGAACTTTATATATCTTGAAATCTTTAATCTGTTGTAGAGAAATTCAGCCAAAATACCTTCTTCTCACTTCATACTCATTTGAACAGTCCTCCCAATAGTCTTCCAGAGCAGGCAAATGATAATAACTCATTTTGAGGTGATTGGAGATAAAACCTTTGATATCAAAACAAGATCTCTTGTGGAATGAGTAAAAATTGAATGCAACAATTGTTCTTTCCACATTTTGAGCATCCAAAGTTGTTCTGCAAGTATAATTCCCAAGGAGATTGGGAATTGGATGCATATGATCTTTTTATCCCTACATGTCCTATGCAACATGTCTAATTGTCTGCAAACCTCTATAAAGAACTATCTTGTCATTGCAATACATAGGTAGTTTATTTGGTGTACCTTCAAATCCAACTAACCTAATATAGGAAAATATCCTGAATTGAATGAATAGGTTTCCATATGTTGATATCAATTATTTTTCCTCAGTAGACACCCTCTCAGTTGTATTTCCCTCTAAGAGTCTAACAATATACATTGTGAAAGCATCATTGACTCTTCTAAAATGGTGTTTGTTTTTTTCAAAGGTTAATTATGGGTAGAATTCATACACTTGTTCATTCTTCTTATCATCCACTAGAGATAGAAGTAACTGCAGGACCACTGAATGCTTTAATTGAGTACATAAGGTATGAGATCATGTAGAATGTTTTACTTTGTTGCACATTAGTTAGTTGTTCACTGAGGTTGTCATAGATTATTTCTCCCCAGCTCAAGTTGTAATTCACATCACAAATAATGTTGATGAAGACACTCATGCAAAATTGAAATTCATTTGTAGAGGGTAGGACCATAAATCTAGACAACAAGGTAATCGTATCTAATAATTCCTCCTTGAAATCTACTCTATACATGACCTTTGGTATTTTAAAAGCTCCTATTTTGGGGGTGTTGAGCCATGATTTAGCAATCATTGCCTTATCCTTCTCCTTGTCTTGTTCAAATAGGTTTTGGGCCTACGCTTTAGATAGAAAGACAAAATATTAAGTGGGAGGGATTCTAAATGATGTATTAATGTAATTAACATCTAATTTAGCAATGATTTTCCCCTGAGGATCCTTACTTTCTTTAGTATCAGGTTCGAAATGAGAGGCAAAGGCTATGACTATATATGAGCACTGAACAAAAAGAGGGAAAGTAGTAGTATATGCCACCACTATCCTTGATGCATTGAGCTATGGGAGTAGGGTTATCTCCATAGACACGACCCCAAAATCATTTAGGTTCACATGTCATACATCATTGTCCCCAATGTTAGGCACAAAGGTTTCAAGAGAAGAAATATGCTCAAATCCCTCGTACTAGAATTTCATGGTGTCAGGAAGATGGAAGGCACTTCAAAAGGATGCGGCTTTAACAAGATATTTTCAAGAGGAATAAAATAGTAGGGGTCTGAAACTTAATTTGACAATAAATAAACACAAGGGGCTCTTGAATGGCTTACCTTTATCACAGGAAAAATGACAGTTTCTTAAGGATCCCAATGCACTTTGAATTTTTGAAAATGAGTGAAAAATGAGCAAGTTACGGCTAAAAATGTTCTTAGCGACATGCAAAAAGGAAGAACACCGGCATTATTAAAATCCTTGACTTGCAATGGTAAAAATGAGTTACTTTATCCCATTTATACCTTTTCCATTTAATAAATGATCAATTTTAAGGGTTTCAATGAGATGCGGAAAACAAGAATTCATATGGAAAATTTTATCAATTTTCCTTTATGATGCGAGATATGATGGGTTTTTAGAGAAATGGAGGCCCGAGGGAACATGGGACATGAGGGGATCAAACTCCCAAAATACCCGCTATATACACAAAATACTTACAAGTGCAGCAAAAATGGGCTTGTGGAGAACACAACTTCCATGAGAACGAAGGATCACGGGGTCGATAGGTATCCGCATCTCCACAATACAAAGAAACACTTAGTAAAATTAAAATGAAGGCTTACAAGATGAAGGAGAGTGTGGGGAAGATGGAAATGTAGGGAATGAAGGGTCGGATGACACAAGGATCGTGGGTTCTATGAAATTTTACAATGCCCACAATACAAAGGATGCTCGTGCAAAGGCTTACAAGATGAAAGCGAATGTAGCGAACAAGCAGATGCAAGGAACAACAAATCAAACATGACAGTTCCCAGGTGAACACCAAGACCTAAAATACACAGAGAAACAATGAAGCGCGGCTAGATTAGGGATGCGGAGAAATGAAGGCCTAAAGGGAAAGTTCCATTTGTTTCTCTAGGAGCCGAAATTGCCACAATATAAAGAAAATGACCCAAACACCCAAAATACTTTAAAATTACTAATCTGTTGGAAAATTTTCACTTTTTAATACTTATCAAGGGAAAACAATTTGACAAAGGAAGCACTTGACCCAAAAAAATCAATTTTTTTGAAAAATTACACATTTCCTGGGTAAGTGACAACAACATCATACCTTCTTCTTGATCTCCATTGCTTATCACTTCAATATTGTTTTGCCATAAGTCAATATTTCCATGACCATCATCACCATCCAATAGAGAAACTATGTTTATGCTTACATCAAGTGGGAAGTAAATGATTTCAAATTCTAACTCTATCAAGTTACCATGATGATATCTGGTTGGTTCTATGACACTTGGATGATCTTCCATCCACATGGGAAACTCGAAATCCTCTTCCAAAGTTATGAAAATTTGTAAGACCTTGAATCTTGAAAAATAATATATGTCGTTGGGTCATCGGGTCTTTGGTGATGTATTTCATTTTCCTGATGGGAAGGAGTTTCTTCATCTGACCATTAATCGGGGATGGTGGCATGTGAGCAATCCATCCATATATCTTCATTAACATCTCAACGAAGCTTGAATCAACAACATACCATATGAGGCTAACATGTCCACCACAAGAATTCTCATTGTGATCTTCTTGTTAGGAAAATATGCAAATGCTACTTGAGTAGCCCTGACTTGGACAACCAAAGGAACTTATTTTGTTTCCATGGAGTAACAATGACTAGTGGTAGGGGGGAGAGAGAGAGATATATATATATATATTTAGCAACTTTTATAGGCATAACATTGTCAGAGGCACCGGAGTCAATGATGTAATTATTCAGATGTATACCCATTAACCAACTACACAAGCTTATAAAATTACTTAGGATGGGTTTTCAAGTATTCAGACTCAGAAATTTGAATTTTGGATTTCTTGCAATGGTCAATGATGTCAAAAGGTGGAGAAGTGGTAAGCACATCGGGAACAATGTCAACTTTGGCATGAGCAAGATTTGTATTCTTAGGTTCAATAGAATTTGAAACTGAATTTTTAAGAGAATATGAATGAGACATACCCAAAGAGGTAGAAGGATTCTTGGCCGAGGTAGTCTCATGTTTCTTCTTGGATGACACTTTGTGGAAGCATACTTTGTGAGGATCCTCCTTTTATTTTTGTTTTTGTAGAGTCATCACTTGTGGATCTAATTGTTTAGCTTGGGCAGCAAAAGAAGAGGTTTCTTTCTTCATTTGTGATCAAGTGAACACTACACAAGAGTAGTTGTCCATGAATTCTTTAAAATATTCATCATGTGAGAATTCAAAATACCCAATCCTAGTACATTCTTCTTCTTCTTCTCTTTTAATTTTTAATTCAATAATTTATTCTACTTCATCTTCATTGCTCATGCATATTGCATTAATTGGTGGAGCTTCTAAGGCAAGCCTTCGGGGTGCTCCGTGATTTGATTTCTATTATGGTTCTTGTATGATGCATGTTGGGAAAATTCCTTCTTCAACATTATCAAATCATTGGCCAAATTCTACAACAATGGATCAACTCTTTCATCTTTGGAATTTTGGGCTTTATCCTTCATTGAAGGATTCTTGATCTTCCCTGACATGATCAAGTCATCTTCCACTCCAATGGAAAGTTCTTGAGCATTGTCAAATTTTTTGGTTGAACTCTCTGTATTATGAAACTAACTTCATGGAGTTGGGCATTAATGAAGAACCTTTTCGATTATTCATAGTAGGGTGAGCATCGTCAGAATCTTGTTGATCAACTTATTGAATTTTGCCATAAAATATCTCATGGACTCTTGTCATTCTTTCTTCATCCGAGTTAGGCCGAGCAAGGAGTGCATGAGAATCTTATACGGTCTTGAGTCTTGCTTCAAAATTTCTCTTCATATCCTTCCAATTAGTAATTGAGCATGATGGAAAGTAGTAAAACCAATCCACAACAACATCTTGTAATGTTTCCATGAATAACCACACAACAACATCTTTATGTTGCACTCCAAGGATGTCATAGGCTATGATGAAGGTTGTAATATGATCATCGGGATGTTGCTTTCCATCTCCATAGAACTTGGGAAAGTTCTTTCTTGATCCTTTTGGAAGTTTGTGAAGCGGTGGAGTCAAATCCAACGGACTAGTATTTTGTCCCCATGGCAGAGGTGCGGCCATTCTATTCTTCTTCCTCTAGTTCTTCTTCTCTTTCTTCTTCAGGAAGAATGAGGACTAGTGATTCTACAATTGCTACTCTAATCTGAACTTCAAGAGGGAAACTAGGATCAAATTTAGGAAAGTACTCTTGACTTGTTTTCCTTGCTATTTGAACAATGGAAAGTATGAAATCAGCTATTTGTTGTTATTCAAATGCAAGATCAATAACGCCACTTCCGTGATCGAGTTCATGTGTACCTTCTTTCCACAAGTTTATTTTATGCACTAGAAAGGAATGAAACTAGAAAAATATAGATTCTTCAATAGGATCACAACAAGGATTTTTAAACATTCAGATGGTATTTTTATATTTTTCAATTTTTCATGGATTTTTAATATATTTTTATTTTATTTTGAGATATCTTTTACATGTGCACAAAGGAAGATCTTCCCAACATAATCACCAAAAACTATTAGTGAAATAATTTTTCATGTGGTGCAAATTATGTGTTTCCATCGATCATCACGGGGCTAAGCCCTCCTTCTTGGGTATGGGAGGCTCCCGTTATTGAATTTAAACTACCTAAGTTCTGGGGGTGGCCAAGAGGCCAAGATCACATAGGAACACTTGAATGATAATGTAGCAAAGTGCTTGTATAGAGTACAAGGGAGAAAATTTTAGTGAAGGGAGGTTGAAGGAGGTTGGAGAAATAGGGAGAAAGGGTTAATGTTTTCAATAGGCACTATCAAATTCTCAAGAAGAATAACCAAAGTAGGTCCACATTCAATTAAAAGAACACAACAATGTAAACAATGATAAGACATAATAAATCATAGACACATAATTCCATTGATTCATTTATCAAAGGCACAGACACCTTTCTTGGTTTTACAAGATTATCATGCTCACAAATTTGGAAAATAAAGAGAGAAAGAGTAGAGGAACATAAGCAAAGGAATAGAATAATTATAGCTTTTATTTCTTGATGTAGTAGTGGTAATCTCAACAACATACATTCAATCAAAAAATTCAACCCCTTGGAATGGAGAAGCCATTCTAATGTATAGATTTACAAATTGTCTCTTCATCTACCCCACGGATGACCTTTCGCCTTTCCACATCATTTGTGACATTTTGTATTCCTAGGAAGTGAGTATTTTTCTTATTTATGAAAAAATAATCTTACAATGTTTAATTAAGGGTCACTTAAGTGAATAGGACAAAATAGTAAAAAGTACATTTTTAATGAGAAATTAGAACATAAAGAGAGTGTTAGGAATTAATAGAATCTAATGCGGAATAATTCCTCAGAATCGCAATAATAAGAAGTATGAATAGAATTACATAAATGAAATATACACAACACGAAGATAATATTTAACGTGGTACACCCAATGTGGGCTACATCCACCAAGAGGACTTGCTCAGATTTTATTACAAGCCAACAGTCTTCACAATTACAATAATCAGATCTTGTTTGGAGTTGCACTCAACAAACCCTCCCGAATTCACACTTGAATTCGCACACACTATTCACCTTCACAAAACACACTGATATATATCCTATTATATGTCCATCTATTTATAAGTACATCAATAGGTAGCCAAAGAGGCGGTTTTACAAAACAATGGAAACCGAAAAGCCAACAACCCATAATGGTTACCCATTACCCATGGGTTAATAAACCACCCATGAAAATTTTCTTTGGGGGCTTCACCCCCGAACCCCCTTGACCCGCTCACCGGCGAGCGGGACTTCGTAAAAATATCCGAGTGTAACACATGGAAGGTGTACCAAAATCTAACATGAAAACATGCTCCACAAACATAACAATCTCCCACTTGGAGACTGATTTCCACTAAGCAAGCTTCTCAACCCTTCACTGTCATCCATGAAGGCCAACCAAAGTTGAACATAGCTTTAGTTTATCCCTTGTGACCACCTTGGTCATCATGTCTGCAGGATTCTGACTGGTATGAATCTTCTCTAACTTCAACTTATCTTCCTCCAAAGTTGTCCTGATGAAGTGATATCTCAACTATATATGCTTTGTCCTAGAATGGAAAGCAGAGTTCTTAGCTAAGTGAATAGCACTCTGACTATCACTATATAGCTTTCCAACTTCCTGCTTATGCCCCAACTCATCAAGTAATTGTTGTAGCCAAATCATCTCCTTGCTAGCTTCTGTAGCAGCAACATACTCAGCCTCAGTGGTTGACAAAGCCACAACCTTCTGTAACCGTGAAATCCAACTCACTGTTGTATCACCTATAGTAAATACATAACCTGTTGTGCTCCTCCTGCTTTGTCCAAATCTCCAGCCATGTCTGAGTCAACATATCCACACAAAGTAGTGTCTGATCCACTGTAACACAAAATCAGTACCCATGGTCCCTCTCAAATACCGAAGTATCCACTTTACTACCTATCAGTGCTCATTTCCTGGATCACTCATAAACCTACTCACTGCTCCCACTACATGGGAAATATCGGCCTAGTGCATACCATAGCATACATCAAACTACCAACTACTGATGAGTAAGGTACCTTGGACATATTGAATCTCTCCTCCTCAGTCTTGGGACACTGCTCCTTTGATAACTTGAAGTGACCTGCCAAAGGAGTCCCAACTGGTTTAGCATCTTGCATATTGAACCTCTCCAAGACCTTCTTTATGTACTCTTCTTGAGATAAAGTCAGTTTCCACTCCTTCCTATCCCGAGTTATTCTCATACCAAGGATTTTCTTTGCTGCACCCAAATCCTTCATAGCAAAGGAGTCACTCAACTACTTCTTGAGTACCTTAATTTCCTGCATGTTCTTACCTGCTACTAGCATATCATCAACATACAGACATAAAATAATGTAGCTATCATCATCAAATTTCTTTATGTATACACAATGGTCAGAATGACACCTGGAGTATCCTTGTTCCATCATGAAACTGTCAAACTTCTTGTACCACTGCCGTGGAGCTTGTTTTAATCCATACAAGCTCTTCTTCAGTTTGCACACACCAGGTTCTCCTTCCCATTGACCTCATATCCCTGTGGCTACCTCATATATAATTCCTCCTCCAAATCACCATGAAGGAATGCAGTCTTCACATCTAACTGTTCTAAGTGCAAATCTTCAACTGCAACTATCCCAAGAATAGTTCTAATAGAAGTCATTTTTACTACTGGGAAAAAATCTCATCAAAGTCAATACCTTTCTTTTGTGCAAACCCCTTGACCACCAACTAGGGCCTTGTATCTTTTCTTGCCTCCATCCTCCTCTTTTATTCTATACACCCACTTATTCTGCAATGCTCTCTTGCCTTCAGGTAGCTCGACCAAATCCCAAGTCTGGTTTTCCATGAGAGATCTATGCTCCTCATCCATGGCTAGCTCCCACTTATTTCTGGCATCCACCTACATTGCTTCATCAAAGCATTCTGGCTCTCCACTGTCAGTGAGTAATAAATAATTTAAAGATGGAGTAAAACGTTCAGGTTCTTTTCTTACCCTACAAGACCTTCTCACCTCAGGAGTTTGGGGTTCCTGAGGAGTAGGTACCTGATCTAGTTCCTTGAAAACTTTTCCATCTCCAATATCTTCTAACACTATGTACTCCTTCTTTTGTTCCCTATTTTTCTGCAACTGATCCTTATACATGACTTTTTCATTAAAGATTACATCCCTAGATCAGATTATTTCCTTATCCTTAATGTTCCATAAACGGAAACCAAATTCATCCACACCATATCCAATAAAAGTGCATTTTTCAGATTTAGCCTCTAACTTGGTCCTATCATCCTTGTCAATATGAGAAAATGCTTCACATCCAAAGACTTTAAGAAATGAATAGTCAACTTTCTTACCAGACCAAGCTTCCTCAGGTATGCCTCCATCCAAAGGCATTGAAGGTCCTCTATTAATCAGATATACTGTTGTGCTAACTACATCTACCCAAAACATAAGAGGTAGCCCTGCATGTAACCTCATGCTCCTAGCACGCTCCATGATTGTCCTATTCATCCTTTCTGAAACCCCATTCTGTTGTGGAGTTCCTGAACCATCCTCTGTCTTTGAATTCCATTTTGAGAACAATAATCATAAAATTCATTACTGCAATACTCACCTCCATTATCTGACCTGAGGCATTTCAACTTGAGACCTATTTCATTCTCAACCAAGGCTTTCCATTTCTTGAAAGTTTCAAACACATCAGATTTCTTCTTAATGCAATATACCCAAACTTTCCTAGTTGCATCATCAATAAAGGTAACATAATAATTTGAACCACCAATGGAAGATACCTGAGCCGGTCCCCATACATCTGAATGTACCAGCTCTAACTTGTTCTCCTTCCTTGTGGGTCCAACCTTGAGAAACTTTACCCGCTTCTATTTCCGTACACACAATCCTCACAGAATTCCAGATCAATATCTTTTAATCTGGGTAACCTTGTCCTTCAAAATCTGCATGCCTTTTTGGCTCATGTGACCGAGCCTATAGTGCCACAAAGTTGCATCTCCATCTGCAGCAACTAAATTACAGTAATCAGCACTACTAGTTAAATATAAAGTACCAACCTTCTTACCTCTTGCTACCACAAGAGCACCCTTGGTCACCTTCCAAGAGTCTGTTGTAAAACTGACCATACAACCATCACTACCCAGCTGCCCTGCTGATATTAAATTTCACCTCAACTTAGGCACATGTCTGACATCCTTCAGTAGCCATGTGTTCCCATTCTACATCTTGACCTAAACACATCCTTTTCCAACTATACTGCAAGGCTCATCATCACCAAGATAAACATGTCCAAAATCTCCTTGAACATAATCAGTAAAATAATGCCTATGTGGAGTAGCATGAAAAGAAGCCCCTGAATCTAATACCCAAGACTCGCAATGTTATCCAAAGAGAGAATCAAAGCATCCTGATAGATATTACCTTCTGCCACATTCACCTCTTTTGTTTCTTCATGTTGGTTCTTCTTTTCTCGAAGAGCCCAACAGTCCTTCTTCACATGACCAATCTTTCCACAGTTCCAGCATTCCATCTTACTCTTGGATTTAGATCTTCCGCGACCATTTGACTTCCCACGGTTACCTTTTCCTCTAGTCCTCGATCTCCCTCTACTCTCCACTAACAAAGCATTCCCTGAAGCAGAGGATTCCCGGAGCTTTTCCTTCGCATTTCCTCACTCAGGATCACACCTATAACATCCTCAAACTTCAATTTTGCATTGTTAGAAATAGAGTTACTCACAACCATAACTAGGCTATCCCAACTATCTGGTAAGGAGCACAAAATTAATAGAGCCCTTATTTCATCATCAAAGTTAATCTTCACAGAGTTTAACATACTCACAACCATGTTAAAATCATTTAAATGATCAGCAACTGAGCCATTCTCAGACATTTTCATATTAAATAATCTTTTCATCAAAAATATTTTATTTGAGGCAGAAGGTTTCTCATATAACTTCCCTAATGCATCCATGAGAGATTTTGTAGTCTTCTCCTCTATTATATTGAATGTGACTGAAGATGAAAGGCATAACCAGATGGCCCCGAGTGCTTTCCTATCAAGCAACTCCCAATCCTCATCCTTCATACTTGTTGGTTTCTTTGCTCTTCCTTCCAACGGAATATGAAGGTCCTTCTGATAGAGAAAATCCTCCATCTACATCTTCCATAGACCAAAGTTCTTCCCGTTGAACTTCTCAACCCGATATCTATTATCGTCTACCATCGCTCCCACTCAAGATAATAACCCTTCCTGTGATTCAACACTTTAGCAAACATAACCAAATCTCTGATACCAGTTGTTAGGAATTAATAGAATCTAATGTGGAATAATTCCTCAAAGTCACAATAATAAGAAGTATGAATAGAATTATAGAAATGAAATATGCACAACATGAAGACAATATTTAACGTGGTTCACCCAATGTGGGCTACATCCACTAAGAACACTTGCTCAAATTTTATTATAAGCCAACAGTCTTCACAATTACAATAATCAGATCTTGTTTGGAGCTGCGCTCAACAAACCCTCCCGAATTTACACTTGAATTCACACACACTATTCACCTTCACAAAACACACTGATATATATCCTATTGTATGTCCATCTATTTATAAGTACATCAATAGGTAGCTGAAGAGGTGGTTTTACAAAACAATGGAAACTGAAAATCCAACAGCCCATAACGGTTACTCATTACCCATGGGTTAATAAACCACACATGAAAATTTGCTTGAGGGCTTTGCCCCAACCCCCTTGACCCACTCACCGGCGAGCGGGACCACGTAAAAATATCGAGTGTAACACATGGAAGGTGTACCAAAATCTAACATGAAAACTAGCTCCATAAACATAATAGAGAGAAGAATGAAGAGAGAGAGAAGGGTTGACCAATTCGATGAAGATGAAGCTTTGTATGATGGAGAACTTGTTGATTTGAAGTAGGTTGAACACAATTTCTTCCTTTTGCAAGATGTGTGATGAATGAGTGTTTAAGAACACTGTTGTAAGATATTGTAATGTGAGCCTGAGATGACTACAAGAATTAATCACATTTTTAGACACAAAATATATGCACTTGGGTACATTTCTAGCTCTTAAAGCATACTAATGTATACATGATTCCTAAGCAAGAAAACTAGTGGTTAATAACTCATTTTGGCCTTTTTTCTTTATCTCTTTCATTCTTACTAGTCTTACACATCTTACAACCTTGTCGGTACTTGATTGATTTATCTTTTATGGCCTCAAACACTAGTTCCCGTGTGCTCTTCTCCCTCACGAGTGCTCATGGCCCTCTCTATCCTTTTCATACCCTTATCGGTCTCTTTTACTTTTTGGGCACCTTTTAGTGCTTTGGGTCGGCCTTTAGTTGCTTTGAAATTCAAATAAGGGAATCATATATATATATATATATATTATATATAATTCAAATATATATATATCATATATATATATATATATATATATATATATATATATATATATATATATATATATATATATATTACTCAAATAAGGGACAAAACACTAAGCATTATCTATCATCACCTAAGCTTGCATCAAAGGCACAAGAGCATTACAACAACACATCTAGCACATCCATATAAGGGACAAGTGTTGCATCACTATGAATACACAATATATGAAGGGAAGTTCATCCATCATACACATTTGCATAGTTGGAGAAATCTAGATCTATCCCGCTATCATAATGCAACTTGTAAAAGGAAAACCTAGGGAATCATTACACACACATACACAAAGAATTACATGGGTTACGAGATGTAGTGCAACCCTTGGTCATAATATCATTGTACACACCCAATTTTACACGTGCTACATTGTCAGAAATAGTTACAAAAAGGTCCCCAATGATGATTCATGTCCTTTTAGAAGGTGTTCAAGCTCCTAAGCTCACTCACAGTTCATATTTGTAGCCTAGTATGTCTTACTTAGCCTCTGTATGCTTTATTCCAGCTTCCCATTGTTTTTCCTTTGTTTTTGGCCTTTAGTGACCACCATCGGGGTAGGGCGATGGTCCCGTAATCGCCTCTTTGCTTGTTTTGGGTGGTGGTCTATGTGAATTTTCCAAAAATTCACTCACGTTTTGACACAAGATTCTTTCACTTAACTCTTGTTTTAGAACATGTTTCTTTCCCATTTTAGATTATTCCAAAGCCTAACTACCTTGTGGCATGCTTTTCTTTACTTCTAATTTATGATTGATGGTTCTTAATAGTTTTAACTCCCCTTCATTTTTTTATGTCACCCTTTGGTTGTCAAGTGGATTCAACTATTGCCCAACCAAATTCCTATGAATACAATGTTTGTATTCAAGCAAAAGGTCAGATAAATTTTGAGTATTCTTGTTATTGTAAAGATATTGCCTTTCTTGTTGGAAATTTTGAGAGCCGATCTCGGTTCAATTGTGCTTTCATGCTTCCACATGCATTGTTTCCTAGTCTGCCAATTCAAGTTGTTGCTACTCCTGCACTTTTCTTCTTCTATTGTCACTGCATTCCCACCTATTGGACTCACATGGACACAAAATCGAAAGGATAAACTAAGGGGATGAATATTCACACAACCAGTTTGTCATTATTCTTGCATATCCAGGTTGGAGGTGTTGTTTGTTTGCTTCATTGATTTAATTGTCAAATCTGAATCGTATTCATTCAAATTCATATCAAATAGAGTAGAGAAATTGTTTTTTTGTTTCAATTATCAAGCAATCACAATAGATCAAATCATATTAGAAAGCTTTCTCTTTAATATTTTTGGATTAGGGTAAACTTTGAGGGTGTTGAAAGGACCCACATCCTTGTACAATTGAATTTTTTTAAGAGGATCGACAACGTTGGTTCTGATGAAGGGGACCACCATTAGGAACCTAATTGAAGAAACCATGAAACCATAATGAAGATGCAATGACCAACGACAATGACCACGGTGAGTGGAGTAGCGAACCAGGTGGATGACGATAGAGTAGAACAACAACCGGTGATGATGACAATGGCGAGTGAAACGGCTGACGGTGACAACATCGAGTCAAGTAGTAACAAGACGAATATTTCCAGGGAAGTTGCAGGGAATAATAGCTTCTTTAAAGCGGTGATTTATTCTCTGCCTCTGAGGTAGGATTGAGGGTTTTGATTAGGAAGGATTCAATTAATTAATTATTTTAGGTTTAGATTAACATGATTACACAAACAATTAGCTACATCTGGTTAATTGTTTGTATTAGATTCATTTGTTAGATTAGAAGCTTTGTTCAAAATATCAGAAAAGAATAAAAACATTTAATTTCATTAGATTAGTTGTTTTTATTGATTTGTTCCTTCATATATTGAAAATACCAAAAACATAGTGTAGATTTCCTTTGCTTACTTAGTTTTCTTTATTAGAGTAATTTAATTATATCTTGCATGATAATTATGGGCCTAGAGAACCCAGAGATTACATATTTGATCCAATCGTACCTCATCCAAATCTAGCGGTGCCTTTAGCAAATATCGATCAAGGCCTTAGGTTCAACATTTTCAAAACAACTAGAGATATACAAAGAATCAATCGACAACTAGATGCATTAAACATTAAAGATGATAAAGCCTACGAATATTGGTCAAGACAACCGAATTACAGATTTCTTTGAAAGCATTAAGTGTTTACATGACCATCAACGAACAAAACCAAGAACAAACTTATGCAATTGACCCCATAGTTAGGAAACCAAATTCAAGAGATTTATTCATAGACATAGACACAGACTACACATACAAGTTGTTAGATCCCCAGTACGGTACTCACAAAAGATTGAAAAACTCCTAGTTTTGAACATAGAAGCTGACAAGGCTTACGATTAAAATGGACCCCCCGTGCATGTAGATTACCCAACGCCCTTGGGATTAGATTCTAGATCATACCGCATGACCATACAGGACCAAAACTAGAGAGAGTTTATGGTTATGACCCTACAGTTCCCCAACCGAATGGGACCAAGAGCCAATCAGACATAGACCTTGGATTAAGAGCGTTGGTCTTTAGATCCTCACCATTACCACTGACATCATTAGGTAGTTAAACATCCTAAAAAAGAAGCTCATCGAGCCCTCTCATTTTGGACAAAACCTGCTAACCATCCATAGAGATAAACGGAATCACACCTCTCACTCTTGCTTGTTCCATGACCTTGTCTGGATAGATTTAGGCCCCCTTTAGTTTCCCATGAATTCCACAACCGATAGACAGGATATCCCTGGAGCTCGATATTGATTAGAGCCTCCATGTTTCCATCCTTTCTGATTTCTCCATCCGATCCACCTAGGTTAGAGAGGCTTTCATTACGCTTGATGAGTAGATCCCACTATTTGCAAGTTAGAGGTGTTGCATTGCCTTGAAAACCTATTCGCACACATTCATCCACTTCCACATTCCACTACCATTTAGCCATCCATTATTTCCACATCGGTTTCCTCGGCACGACCTCGGGATTCGAGTGCATGTGAAGGTCACGTGTCGATTTTCATCTGTACAAATTAGTGAACCCAACGTGAAGAGCTAGTCTCTTTTCATTTCCACTTTCTTCATCCACTTTTCCTCTCTCCCATTATTCTGTGGGTATTTATATACCCCCAATATGTCGGATATGATGAGATACGGATGACCCATTTTGGGTCTTGAAGCATACAACTATTAGATGGGTAGACAACAACAATCACCCTCACTATCTACATGGGTGAACAACTACTCGACCACCCATCTTCATGCCTCTCAAACTCCTCCTCCTCAGGGGACCAATGTTGGCTCCTCGGTAAGGATCGAGGAAATCAACCAACTTACACAAACACAACAACCTAAGCTCTCAAGCTCAAATAATATGAATTTTACTAGAGAGATAGGCTCATCTCCTCGAGTCTTGTTTATACAATCATCAATATGCATGTATCCGACCAACTCCCACATTTAGATCGAGGAGTACTTAACACATTACGCTAGAAGCAAGCAAACCTTCCTAAACATGAATCAAACTTTTGATAGGCCACAAGGACATGTTGATGTCTTACTTCAAAATAACACCACTACCCCTCCTATAATGGAAAAATTGCTAATGAGGGGTGGCAAAACAATGAACAATTTATAGCAGGATATCACATTCCTCAATAACCTACAAAGGTTCAATAACATACACTCAAAAAAAAAAAATCCACACCATCAACGGGAGAAGTCATCTCGGCATTGGTGGACAAGGTCAAGGAATTGGAACTTGCTCAAAATACTCAGACTTCATATACTGGGCAAGGAAAGATTCCTCATTATCCTCAAAACTATGGCCAAGTACCCACTACACCAAGTCCTCCAGTTTACATGGGTGTTCCTAGCCCCGAGGATCTTCTAACTGGGTTAGGAACCTTGGGTATGCCCCCACGCTACATATGGATATCCACAATAGGTACTAGTCGGAAGCACATTCTCAAACACCATACCAATTAGAAATGCAACATTCCCTAGCTTTGTGCCTCCGAGTCCATATCAAGGTAATGTTCCTCCCTATGTACACATGTATTCTAAATCACCACAGGGGGACATGTACTCATACCCATATGGTCAGCCATAGGGGATGCCTTATGCCCAAAAACGTATATGTTGCACCATATCAACAACCGATTTTATCTCCACCTCCCCAACAAATGCCATCAATGGCCAAGTCTTACGCAATAGAACTTACTCAAAATATCTCAAGGATCCTCTTGACTTCTCCATACGGAATGTCATGCTCCTAAGACCTCTATCAAACCTTCCTAAATTTAAAGGGGAAGGAGATCCTAATGTGCACATCAAGGCGTATACAACTACCATTCGAGAGCTACTCCCATGGGATGTGGTTGTTGCAAAAATATTCCCTAAGACGTTAGAAGGTATTGCTCTCGACTGGTATTACAGAATACCAAAGGCTTCGATACATTATTTCAAGCAACTCATGTCAGAGTTTATTAAATATTTTGACATGAACAAACTTTTGAGAACAGGAATCAGAGAATTCCTCCATATTAAACAAGAGCACAATGAGTCCACCACACATTTCATACAAATATGGTGACAAGTTCTTTACTCCTCAACAAGTGCTCCTAACATGGATCAAACAAAGCTTTGTGACTTATTCCTTCATTCTCTTAACCAAGAAATGAAGGAGGAGGTCCAAAATTCCCACTTAGGAGCTATGAAGAGGTGTTAGAGGGTGCTCTTCGAATAGACCAAGCAAATTATAGATACATTGGTCACAAGACCTATGGCTCTAAATGGGAGGTTGATCACTCCCAATCAAGGTAATTCAATTTACCCTAACAATATAAATAATAACCAAGGACCTAAGGTCCTAAACAAAACCATGGTGTTACAACCGATGGTGTTACCGATCAAACAAAGAAACCCACGTTGTTAATACCCCAATACAAATAACACTAACAATAACAATAAATGGTAACAATCAAAGGAGTAATAATTTTCTCCCATGATTAACACAATGGACTTCAATCATCCATAACAACAACAACAACAAAAAATCCAAGCTCAAATCCCTAACCCATATCCTAATGGATACCCAAATCAATTTCCAAATCAAGGGCAATGACCTCCAAATTTCAACTACAATAACCAATAGTTGAACAATAATTAGAACTTTGGGCCACAACAAGATGTACAATCAAAGACCTTAGGATTATGATCCCGACCTTTATTGTGGTTTCCATAGGGTCCGAGGGCACGATGCCAGAACTTTCCAGGATTGTAACAAGTTTTTACAAACACTTACCCGAAGACCAAAGACAACTCTTTGTTGATATGTTTTTGGAAAATCCTACGACACCTACTCAAAACACTTATACGGGCATATGTCCCCCCAAAATGTTCCACTTAGGATCTTCAATGATCCTCTCCCAACACATCCCAATAATGGTAAGCTAGACCCCAATGGATCAAACAAGGGTGTCATGGTAGGAAGTAATGATCATGAAGCTTCGACTTCATCAAACCATATATGGCACCTCCATTGGATGGTTGTCAACAAACTAAGATAGTGGGTCTTGTAGAGCTAGAGATTGAGCCCTAGATAAATGTTACCACTAGAACTAAAGATTATTCTTCATAGCCTATTCCAATTTACCCATCTATAGCGATGATATATGTGAAATGCTTGGAAATCCGGTAGGAGCTTATGACTTGATTAGTGACCTTACGAAGACCTTTTCTCACATCTCCTTCTTGGACTTGTTGAAGAACTCCCTACTCATAGAGTTTCTTTGTTAGAAGCATTGGGTCTTGACACTTAGTCAACATCACCCCTCCTCTGGAGGCAGTAGATAAACCATATATTTTTATGTCTATCCTCCCGGGCATCTAGAAAGAGATGTTAGGATTCATGTTTGACATCAGTAAGATGCCCACAAATGTTGAAATAACACATAGAGGTGATCCAACTCTATATTTATAGGTTTGGATCTACAATAACTATGTAAAGTGTGTTATGATTGACAGATGGGTGGCAGCATAAACATTGTCCCTTCTCTTTTCTTCAAAAGTTAGGTTATGGAGAGACTAACTGCTCTTCAACAAGAAACACGTTAAGAGGTTATGATAGCCTCAAGGAAACATCAATCGGAACTATAATCCTTCCGATCACTTTGGGACCCAAGAAAATCCTCACATAGTTTTATATTATAGACTAGGAAACCAACTATAATATGATCTCTCATCCTTGGATACATCACATGAAGGCAATTCCTTCCACTTTGTTTCAGAAGTAAGATTCCTACACTTGGGAAAGTCTTCATTGCACAAGGTGACCCAAATCCCTTCGATATACACCTAGCCAATCTAAAGAAGAGACCAGAGTACATTCTGAGTTTGAACTCCCCACGTGAAACAATTAAACAAACCAGTGAGTTCAATGCCCAAAACAAAACTAGTTCTTACAATGAGAGTTAAAAACTACTGCTTGATCGAGGGAGTTCTTACAGTCAAGGACGAAACTATTGTCATAGAGATAGTCTCAACAAAAACCAAAAAAATATTGTCGAGATTGTTGGAGAATGATTTACCCATTCTCTTTCCATTTTATTCCATGGGCATAGGACATGCCCTAGACTCAATCTCTGTAGTTGATGAGGTCTACATGGTGGAAGTTTCAAAAGCAAAGGAAGAGGACACGAAGGATGATCCAATGTCAATCTTCCCAAGTAATTGTTGGGCTCTTCACTTTGATGAAGCTAAGTGCCGCTTTGGTGTTTGGGGCAGGTGTGATCCTTACTTCTCTAGAGGGAAAGGTCATGCCTTTCTCTTTTAAACTAGATTTTAAATGCACAAACAATGGTGTTGAGTATGAGGCTCTCCTTCTTGGTCTCATTATAGCCAAAAGGATGGGTGCTCTCAATATTAGAGTAATGGGTGATTCTCAACTAGTATGCCAATCAAGTTTCAAGTATATGAGACTAGAGCGGAACACCTCCAACTCTATAAAACTACGGTGCTTAATCTTATAAAAAGGTTTTGACTTCATCTCAATTGAAGCCATTCCATGAGAACAAAACCTTCTCACAGACTCCATAGCCACCTTTACTTCTCACTTTTTTTTCAAGAAAGGAGTTAGAAGGAGATAGTTTCACAGTTTTAGTTCATGCAGAACCCTTAGTGCGCAAAGTGCTAGCAAGCCCAATCTTGGCATATGTTGAGGCCGAGAATGAGCCTGCAACCCTCGACTATGTAGAAAATGATGAAGCTATTTTAGGGTATCTTAATGCCTACACGGATTTACATCCCATAACACCATAAGAGAGGATTTTCTCTCATTCCTCACTCGTCCTCCTATTTTGGAGATCACACGATGGATCCTTCCTCCTCGGAAGGTCTTGAAGTTTTTGAAATAGAAGAAGAAGGAGAGTTAGAATTACCTCTAGCCCCACCTGAGTTTGAAGAGGGTAATGCCTCCTTGATCAAAGAAATGATTGATATCAACATTGGGATGAAGGAAGATCAAAAATTTAAATTAGGTTCCTCACTAACTCCTGAAGAAATAGAAATACACACGAAGATCCTTAAGGAGCATTCAAAGCCTTTGCATTCAATTATACAGAAATGATGGGAATTTTTCCCCATGTAGTAGTTCATAACCTAGTAACCAAGCCTGATGCTAAACCTATCAAGCAGAAGTCTAGACCGATGAAGCCAAAAGTGGCATTGATGGTCAAAGAGGAAGTAATGAAACTCCTACATGTAGGATTCATTAATCATGTTGATTACTCAATGTGGGTTTCCAATATCGTCCTTATTCTTAAGAAGAATGGTAAGATTCACATCTAATTGACTTTTAGGACATCAACAAAGCATGTCCCAAGGATGATTTCTCACTCCCGTCCATTAATGTCATTGTTGACATGATAGATGGCTATGAGTTGTTTTCCTCATGGATGGATTTTCTAGGTATAACCAAATCGGATCTCTGAGGAAGATCAGGACCACATTTATCACTCCTTGGGGAACCTTCATAGTCATGCCATTCATACTTAAGAACACAAGTGCAATTTACCAATGTGCCATGACTTATATATTCCATGATCTCATTCATAAGATTGTGGAATCCTATGTAGATAACATGTTGGCTAAAGCCAAATCACCCCCATTATCCTCTCTCATTTAATCGAATATGGTTACACTAAATCCTAAAAATGTGTGTTTGGTGTGATGGGAGGGAAGTTACTAGGATACATCATCTCTTCATGAGGGATCGATGTAGATCCAACCAAAATTGAGTCTCGAAAATGATTCCAATTCCAAGTCTTAAGGTCCTTTCCTCGAAAGCTCTTGTAATCCAATCCTTTCTCGAAAATCTTGTGTTTAGGTTCATTCCTAATTTAACCTTTTCCATTCATCCAATAAATAATCTATTGAAAAAGGATTGTGTAATATTTGGATGAAGAGTGTCATGAGGCATTTGAGTCGGTTAAATGATTCCTACTGATTGCCTCCCACACTCATGCCTCCTAAATCGGATCGCCTCTTATTCTTTATTCATGGGTTATAAATGTCTCATTAGCTTGCTTGTATGCTAGCTCAAGAGGATGATGACAAATGAGAGCGTGTAGTCTACTTTATTAGTCAAATGTTGCTCAACTATGAGACATGCTATATGCAAGTAAGAGAAAGAATGTCTAGCTATAGTTTTCATAATGAAACGGTTAAGACACTACATGCTTAACCAAGAAATGAGGGTTATTGTCAAGACTGATCATTTGCAAACATTTCTAACACAAGGTTTATCCAAGAAGGATGGATGTTTCATAACTCTGATGGGTGAGTTCGAGCTGATGTTTGTTAACCAAAAGTTTGTCAAAGGACAAATCATTACAGATTGGTTGGTTGACAACCCATTAGATGGAGGTGATTTAGTTAACATGGATTTCCTTGATGAATGCATATATTACATCGAGATCAAACCCCCATTTCTACATGTCCATGGTATATTGATATTGTTAATTTCATTGTGGACCATGCATACCCTTAAAGGGGAAACATCACAACAAAGAAGATGGCTACATCATATAGCCACTAAATACGTGATCATAGAACAAGTGCTCTATCAAAGAGCCTTTGATGAAATGTTTCTAGATGTGTCGATGAAGAAGAATCTGAGAAGATTCTCTATGAATCCCATAGTGGAGTGTGTGGAGGTCACTTTGGAGGCCATGCCACCACTTGCAAGATACATCGGATGGGCTATTTTTGGCCTACTTTAGAACATGATGCGTGGTAGAGTATGTGCGTGTCATAAGTGCCAAGAGTTCTCTCATGAGATCCACATACTAGACAGGCTCTACAACCAATTACAACACCATGGCCCTTTTCCACGTGGGGCTCTAGATTTGATAGGGAAGTTCTCTCCCTCATCAACAAATGGCCATAACTTCATAATCACGGCCACAAATATTTCACTAAGTGGGTAGAGGCCATGCCTCTTACCATTATACCAGGATGTGTAATTGCTAAGTTCATTTTGAACCAAATTATCTATAGGTACGGGTCCCACAAGTCATTATTTCTGATAATGGCATGTCTTTCAAAATGAGGAAGTACATGAACTATGTGAAAAGTTCAAAATAAATCACCACATGGCTTCTCTCTATTACCCTCAGGCCAATGGACAAGCTGAGGCTACAAACAAGACATTAAAGTCCATTCTCCTTAAAATGTTAAGGAGAATAAACAAGATTGGCACTTAAAGCTCTTTCCGACCTTGTGGGCCTATCAAACATTAGTAAGAACACCGATGGGGGCAACCCCTTTTCTTTGGTATTTGTGTAGAAGTGGTTTTACCACTTGAAGTTGAAATACCTAGTCTCTGTATCTCACTACAAGGAATTCTAGGAGAAGAAGGCTATCGAGAAGCATGACTCTCTCAATTAGAAAGCCTCAATGAAGCTAGGCTCAATGTTGAACAACAACATAGTGTTTACATTGACCAATGGCTCGATAAGTATAATAAGAAAGTCTACGAGCATGAAATATGTGAGGGAGATTTGGTTTTAAGACTCGATAACCAAATAGATAAAAAGACCGGTGAAGGAAGGAAGTTCAGGCCCAAGTGGTTGGGTCCATATCGAGTCATAGAGGACTACAAGAATGGGGCATATCACCTATGTACACTAGAAGGTGAGGAATTTGGTGAATCCATCAACTCTCTTCATCTAAAAAGATATTACACATGATTCACCAACATTTCCATATGTACATTACTACATTCTCATTACATTTCCATTTGTTAGCTCATTTCATAAAGTTTGTAATCAAGGACTTATTTTCAAGTAACTCTCAAAAACTTCTACAAAACATTGGCAATTACTCAAATCATATCTCTTCAAAACAATCATAATATTATCATCAACATTTCTTATCACTTCATCAGTTCCACAAGACAAGACGATATTTTGACACTAATCCTACCAAGACCTGCATACTTGGTTCTACATATAGCTTTCTTCTAGCATAGTTGTGTTTTCCCATGGTCAATTCTAGAAGCTTTGTGATGTCATATCTTTCCCTAGAAAAATATCTTTGGTACAAAAATATTCTAAACATTTTTACCCGGACGCTTGTTTTCCTATCTCAACCTTTGGTGTTGAGCCCTCACATCTTACTAGTTGCATGGGGTTGAGGCTAGGGGCAAGATTCCCTTCCCAAAAGAACAATTAAAATCTAAAGAAAAACAAACAAAAGGTACATATCTCAAGTCAAAAATCAAATCAAAATTTTTATTTTACACACTTCTTTGCCCCACCAACCTTCGGTGTTGAGCCCGTGCTTCTTACAAGTAGTGTGAGGTTGGGAAAGGAGGGAAGTGCCCTTACTCACCTATTCCTTGTCCTTGGTGGTGAGCCCATGCTTCAATTGGTAGCATGGGGCAAGGTGTAGGGGTCTCTTCATATAAGTTAATAATTTAAGCAATTACATGTAATAAAAGTGCTTTGAAAATCTTAATATCCCAAGAAGAATGAATTAGATGTGCATGTTCCAAAAGAGAGTCAAAAACATTAAAACCAGATCATGTCAATCAAGAGGCCATCTTCAGATCTAAGTCTAGATAAACTTACAAGAAATCACATTCTAGGTTTATAGTAAACTATAAGAAGAGTTGAGTTGTAGGCTCCCAATTGGATTTATGTCAAAATATAGTCTTTCTCTCACCATTTCCACTTCTATCCAAACCATACAATTCACATCCCTCCTAGCTCTCGGTGTTAAGCCCTCACATCTTACTGGTTGTGTGGGGTTAGGAGTGGAGTGAATTCATTTTGTCATCATTTCATTATTCATCACATATTTCCAATATAAAGTAAAAGTACCAAATATTGCTTGAAAAACTATAGTTCAACATTACAATGTGTCAGCATAATCATGTCAAAATCAGCATTACAAAATATCAAAAGAAATCATTTTGTTAGCATTCATATCCATTGCATACATTCTGAAAAAAAGCATATAAAATCAGAAATTCTAAACATCTAGAGTACATATGTGAATCAAGCCATGAAGAGAAGTCAACTCTATACAAGGAATAACCGAACAAAAAGAATCATCTATATATATCATGGAATAAGTTTAAATACAATGCTCATCACTGTATAGGCATGGTCAAAATGCACTCGAATGAGCCCAAAATATTGTAAATGTGTGTATTTTCCTCACAAAATGGCAACAAAGAAATATGGGCTCAATAGCTTCCTCCCTATGGGATCCCTAAAAGGTGCATGTGCAACGTCTACTCCAGGGCTCTGCCTACATGGCTATGATGTCATGAATGTACTAAGTGATGAGAGTGGCCATGACTACGGTTGTTGGCCGTGGTCTCACCGCGAGAGTGGCTCCACCTCCTCTCTCTCTCTCTCTACCTCGAACCCCATGACCCTTCGTCTTTAGATCCAAAATAGTCTTCATTCCGCCTTTAAGAGAGGCGCAAAAAAAGTCATTGTGTGTGTCCTATCCCACCTCAAAAGGTCCTCCCAAGATCTCCAAAATCTCTGATCTCTAGTATTCCCCATAAGAAGTAACAGGGTATCTACGTAGACCCAATGAATAAGATCTCGCCACTCCTTAACATTTTCTACAAAACAAAGAAGAAATGACGAGTTAGAAAACTACAAAAGTTAAAAAATATAGAAGTATACATATAGTGATTAACATTTCTAAACCAAAAACCAAGAGAAGTAAAACACTTACTCGGATCTCCAGGTACCCATGTAGGGTCTTTAGTGTGCAGTGCAGTATAGGCTCTGGGGGCTCGTTGTGCCTCTCCTCCTCTTGAGGTGATGCGTTGTCCCACTACAGGACTCCTCATCTCCTTCTCCATCACATGGAAGTGGGTCCTCAGAGACTAGATTCTTCATCTCAGCATTTTCCTCCTCCCTCTTGGCCCTGGATATCTCCTGAGTGTCATGCCACTCAGTGTCATTGTCCTCCTCATCATCACCTCTCCCCATGTAGGCCTCCTACCCCTCCTCCTCTTCTACCTCGTATATCTCATCTCCCATCTCTCCCTCGGTCTCTGAGTCTATCTCAATAGGAGCATCCTCCTCCTCCCCATTGTGTGTGGTGTGTGGGCCTTGAGCAAGAGAAAGTGGTGTTGCTCTAGGTCTACTGCTTTACTCTATGGGCACGGATAACCCATCTCTCACTATAATGGGGACTCTTGGGGTCACAACTGTCTAACCATGATCACCCGCAGGCCAGCCCGAGTCTCCCTAATACTCCTATACACCACTGGCACATGAGGAAGAGGATAAATGTATGACAGTCCAAAATACTGAGGAACTCTACCAAAGGGGTGGGTCTCCACCCTAGCCGATCTGTCAACTAACTAGTAGTGGAGCACACACAACTATGATTGTGTTCCCATCCACCCCCATAATCCAGCCATGTCATGTTAGGGCAGTAAAACCAAGTCATCTATAGTAAGAGTGGCCACTAGCTGATGTGGCACCCTAAGTACTAACATCCCCATCCATCTCACGTGCCAAGACCCTTGGATCCTATATTAGTACTCCCCTCTGATAGGGGATAAACCTCTCATACACCCAACTCATCACAAGAGTGGGGTGGATAAGTGACTGACCTTGTAATCTCACCACCTAGTAAAGATCATGATAGGTGGTGCCAAGTATATCTGCTCCCCAGGCATATGTGCGTCTGTACTACTCAATCTACATCACTATGGGGCCCAACAATATAGTAACTTGTCCCCCTTATCCCCAATCAACCGCGAGGCCAAGATACCTATAATGGCCTTACAGAGTGTAGGGATAGGAGTGAGAGGGACATAAAAGAAGCATCATACCCTGCTTGGTGCTAGGTGACACCCCATCATCTCCTAAGTATGTGGCCCAAAGTCTGGCCCTGTCTGTAGAACCTTCCATCTCAAGTGTCAAGCGTCGGCCAAGTATCGGGACACCAAGTATCCTGTATACATCCTCTAGAGTGATAGTCCACTCTCCCCTAACCCCGTAACCGTTGAAAGTGTTATGTTCTGCGTCCCAATAAGAGAATAAGTCACACAAAATCTGACTGGGAGGTGCGATGTGAGGCACCCTATGTAATCCTCCAAATCCCTACCTAGTGTAGTATGTCTATCTCGACCTGTGTCAACTAGTCAAGTATCATTAGCAGCCACTCACTCTCTCTCTCTCTGCTCCAACGGACATATTCCTCCTTCTACATTCATAAAACAACAAAAGAGTGAGTCAGTAACATAGGCAAACTCATCAAAAACATAGCAAAACAAAACAAAATTCAAAAAAAATAGTCTAAGTATGCTAAATTAGCTCATTGTCCAAAAAGTGACAAAACCACTACCCGTGTCACGGTGATTTTGTAATCACCACCTGTAGGGGCGGCGATTCTATAACCACCACCTAGTAGGCGGTGATCATATAACCTACACCTATGCCCGCAGGTGGCGGTCTGTCAAAAAATTAATGGGTTGTGATTTTAAGCCCTAAAAACTCCAAAAAATGCAAAAAAAACCATTTTAACTAAAATGAAAGACTACCCCATGTGCACCCCCTAGGGATCACTTCCAGACAAGAAATTTCAAAAATAATCCCCCTAGACAAAGATTTTCCACTTTTTACAATTTAGGTTTTAAAATGAAAAGTTGAGAAAAACTAACCTTTTTACGTGGTTGGGTTTCTTGTTCGTGGAGGCATGATCACGATCTCACACCGTCATTTTGACTACACTCTCATCGAAAATGGTCACTTTGGGCCCAGAGCTCAAAATCGGATATGTGCAAATGATTTGGAAAATGAGTTGTTTAATATATATATATATATAATATATGGATAATGATATATATATATATATATATATATATATTATATATATATATAACTCTATTTTAACTTTGTTTTGAGTGTGTGTGACCGTAGGGTTGGAGCGTTGGCGTAGGTATATTCCTACCCCACACAAATGGTAAGTCCTCTTGTCATTTTAATTTAGCATTTATTTTTTGATATTTTATCTATCTACACTTGAGCTTTCTTTTCATCTTGCAGGTAATGGGAGCTTGGATGGTGACATTTCAGCACACGGGTGTGTCATGTAGCTTCTAACTCCCCATTTCGAGAATGCCATACTCGGACTCTATGTTTTATGCCTCTTCATGGCTAAAGTGCTTCTCAAGGGGGAAATATGTACACACCCAATTTTACATGTTCTACATTATCGAAAACGGTTATAAAAAAAGGTCCCCAATGATGATTCATGTCTTTTCAAAAGGTGTTCGAGCTCCTAAGCCCACTTAGTTCATATTTGTAGCCTAGTATGTCTTACTTAGCCCCTGTATGCTTTATTCCAACTTCCCGCTACTTTTTCCTTTGTTTTTGGCCTTTAGTGACAAAACCACCACCTTTCACTGGGTGGTGATTTTATAACCACCACCCAGACAGGGCAATAGTTTTGTAACTGCCGCCCATACAAGGCGCGGACCCTGTAATTGCCACTCTAGCATTGGTGGAATTCGTATGTGCAATTTTCCAAAAATTTCACTCACATTTTGACATAAGATTCTCTCACTTAACTCCCATTTTAGAACTGTGTTTCTTTCCCATTTTAGATGATTCCAAAGCCCAACTTCCTTGTGGCATGCTCTTCTTTACTTCTAATTTGTGATTGATGGTTATTAATAGTTTGAACTCCCCCTTCATTGTTGTTATGTCACCCTTTGGCTGCCAAGTGGCTTCAACCATTGCCCAACCAAATTCCTATAAATACAATGCTTGTATTCAAGAAAATGGTTAGAGAAATTTTGAGTATTCTTGTTATTGCAAAGTTACTACCTTTCTTGCTAGAAATTGCCAAAGCCAATCTCAGTTCAATTGTGCTTGCATTCTTCCACCTGCATTGTTTCCCGTCTGTCAATTCAAGTTGTTCTTACTCCTACACTTTTCTTCTTCTGTTGTCACTTGCATTCCCACCCGTTGACTCACGTGGACACAAAAATCAAAAGGATAAACTGAGGGGACAAATATTCACACAACTAGATTTTCCATTGTTCTTACATATCTAGGTTGGAGGTGTTGTTTGTTTGCTTCATTGATTTAATTGTCAAATCTGAATCAGTATTCATTCAAATTCATATCAAATAGAGTAGAGAAATTGTTTTGTTGTTTCAATTATCAAGCAATCACAATAGATCAAATCATATTAGAAATATTGCTCTTCAATATTTCTAGGAAGTTGAAGGAATAATAGCTTCTTTGAAGCGGTGATTTATTCTTTTCTTCTGAGGTAGGATTGAGGGTTTTGATTATGAAGGATTCAATTAATTCATTGTTTAGGTTTAGATTATCACGATTGCCTGAAGCAAATTAGCTACATATAGTTAATTTTTTATTAGATTCATTTATTAGATTAGAAGCTTTGTTTAGAATATCAGAAAAGAATAAAAAACATTTAATTTCATTAGATTAGCTGCTTTTATTGCTTTGTTCCTTCATATATTGAAAATACCAAAAACATAGTGTAGATTTCCTTTGCTTGCTTAGTTTTCTTTATTAGAGTAATTTAATTATATCTTGCATGACAATTACGGGGCCTAGAGAACCCAAAGATTACATATTCGATCCAATCGTACCTCAACTAAATCTAGCAGTGCCTTTAGTAGATATCGATCAAGGCCTTAGGTTCAATGTTTTCAAAACAACTAGAGATATACAAAGAATCAATCGACAACTACATGCATTAAACATTGAAGATGATAAAGCCTACAAATATTGGTCAAGAAAACCAAATTACATATTTCCTTGAAAGCATTAAGTGTTTACATGTCCATCAATGAACAAAACCAAGAACAAAATTATGCAATTTACCCCATAGTTAGGCAACCATATTCAAGAGATTTGTTCACAGACATAGACACAGGACTATGCATACAAGTTGCTAGATCCTCAGTAAAATACTCACAAAAGATTGAATAACTCCTAGTTTTGAACATAGAAGTGACAAGGCTTACGATTACTAGACCACCCCGTGTGTAGATTACCCGACCGCCCTTGGGCTTAGATTCTAGATCATACCGCATGACCATACAGGGACCACAACCAGAGATAGTTTATGGTTGTGACCCTATGGTTCCCCAACCGAACGGGACCGAGATCCATTCAAACATACACCTTGGATTAAGAGTGTTGGTATGTAGATCCTTAGCGTTACCACATGATATCATTAGATAGTTAAACATCCTAACAAAAGAAGCTCATCGAGCCTTCTCGTTTTGGATAGAACCTTCTAAATCGTCCATAGAGCTAAAAGGAATCATGCCTCTCACCCTTGCGTGTTCTATGACCTTATCTGGAAAATTCCCGAGCCCCCCTTTAGTTTCCCATGAATTCCATACCGATAGACAGGATATCCCCAGAGCTCGATATTTACTGGAGCCTCCGCATTGCCATCATTTTCTATTTCTCAATCTGATCTTCTCGGGTTAGAGAGGAATTTATTATGCTTGATGAGAAGATAACACTATTACAATTTAGAGGCATTGCATTTCCTTAACAACTATCCACACACGTTCGTCCACTTCCACATTTCACTACCATTTAACCATCCATTATTTCCACATCCGCGCCTCAAGCATGACCTCGGGAGTCAAGTGCGGTGAATGTTGTGTGTCGATCCGAATCCCCATTCTACGTCTTATTTGTTAGGTTTTATGTGGTTTATGGGAATGTGCAATAGTCATCTATTTTGCAGGTTATATGTAGGAATGATTATATTGGAATGAAACCAGTGTGACAAAAGAATAACAAAAATCTCATATAACCTAGAAGATATCGAACCTTTTCATCTAAGCAAACACTAGCACCTAGACAAGTCACTAGCACCCAGGCACTCTTGTCCTCCCTTGGGCACTTCTTTCCTATGCAATTTTTAGTTTCCAAACCCTCGGTGAGCCTTGATGACACTCTTTCCGGTCTATTCTAGTAGTAACTCAACTCGGATCACTTTCGGATCACCAAAAATCAACTAAATCACCTTCCCTCTTTCATTTACTTAGGTTTTCGTATCATTACATGCTTATTGTTTAGTTTTTACTATAGTTTATCATCTGAATATCATTAGTTATTCTCTGAAATAAGGTTTAATTCAATTTAGATTAAATCATTTGGTGAACCCCACTCGTGATCTAACACTTGGATCCTTATTTTTCCTATTCTATCAGATTTGTCTTTCATTAACCTTAAACCCTAGTTGCATCAAGGTTCATATTTCCATCTATTGTCTATCATACCTCTGATCTGCATAGGTCCTCCTAGGGTTTCATCCTTGGTATTATCTTTCTAGGGATCTTATTTCACACATTACCTTTTCTTTCATGGCCCCTAAGGTTCCTCAAGTCTCCTTGTATCAATTACTTCAAATGCACCCACCTTGTAAATATGTTCTCCAAAAATCCCTAGACACTATGTACCTCCCTCGTAATACACCACCTTCACAAGTAAGTGTCATTTTCAATCATCTCTCCGACTCCCCTATCAGTCCTAATACCATAACCAATCAATCCATCTTCAATTCAATTCAATCTTTACACCATTTATTTCAAGATAAATTTCAAGATATGGAAACCATGATCACATCCCTCACATCTAAAATCCAACATCTCAAGGCTACTTCTCATGCCCATGCTAGTTCTCCTTTTGCATCTTATCTTGATCTTGTGTCTATTACATGTGCCCGTAAGAGTAAGGTCTACATCTCCCCACAAAAACACCTATCATAATTTGATCAAAATGCTAAACAACATGATATTCTCTCTTAACTCCTCAATTATCAGTTAATAACCTTGTCACCTATTAATTACTGCCTTATTTATCGGCTTACAAAATACAAAGGCCTCCCATTTTGCAATTATCATAGAATTAATGGACATCATGACAATGATTTTTATGCTTTAGAATGAAGAATCAAGCAACTTGAGCATTAAGGATTTATCTCATTTGTTACACACCATTATGTAACACGCTCATCTCCAATTACTAAATGGGCTCCCAAATCTTATACCTCTATGTTTAGTGAACATCACGCCATAATTACTAATGTTCCTTCTCCGGTAATTCAAGAGCCTCCTTTATAACCCAATTTCATACCACCTTTAGAAGTACCTACCCCATTACCTCCTCCTATTAAGTCATCTACAGTGTTACCAATCCCAAATATGTAACCAACATCAAAATAAGAACCACCACTTCCCTCACCACACATTGAGATCCCTCACCAACCTCCTCCAATTAAATGTATAATTCCTCTTTTCAATCAAGATAATGCTTATGTCAATGATTGGGACACATTTCAAACTCCACCACCATGGCATGGTCTCTCTCACATCATCACATAGATCTCCATCACTCACACTCTTGGGGCATCAAACTTTCTCACCTCCATAATCACGTGTTCTAATCAGCAGCTGCTTATTTATACTACTCACATACGAACCTAAACCTTAATTTTGTTTTACACTTACAAGTAATATTTTAGTAGCACTTTCTCTTATCTACACTATAAGAAAACCTTGCTCTATCTATATATACTTATGGATTCTATTTCTTCTCCTATGCCACTCCATACATGATTTTCTCCTCATGTTTATTTATGGATCCTTCCATTCATGGTACACATATAATACACCGTACATGCTCTAGTTATTATTTCTCACAATGATCACATCTATTTTCTAGCAACTCCTGATATACACACTTGGGGACATCACACTTCCCCCATCCATCACTATTTGATGTTTATATTGTCTACTCTTAGCTCCTTTTGCTACACTTCACACTCTGTGATTCACGATAAATCTTTCCTAGCTTACAATCTCAAACACATGCAACACATACTTCATTACCCAATGGTGCACTCTTGTTCTATCATTCAGATTGATTGTTGAGGGTGCAATTCCTCCATGAACCTCGCTTATCACATCCTAGCTACTCTCTCTCACTTCATGCTTCATAACTATCTCTCTGAGCATTACCACATCTCAAGTTCACATAGTTTATATTCACTACATGATGACGCACTCTAGTGCCATGGTTCACACTTGACTTTTGAGGGTCCAATTCTTAAATGAACCTCACATCATCTACTTTCACTACACTTCATACTTTTTGCTTCACAATAAACCTTTCCAAACATTCTCACATCTCTAGTACACACATTGTACCATCATTACCTGATAATGCACTCTAGTTTCACAGTTCATACTTGACTATTGAGGGTCCAATTCTTAAATGAACCTCATATGATCTACACTTCATGATCTATGTTTCACGATATATCTCTTCTAGCATCTACTCTCAATCGCATACAACACTTTCATTACCCGATGACGCATTATAGTTCTATGGTTCATACTAGACTGTTGAGGAGCATTCCTAAATGAACCTCATCTCACACACACGTTACTGTATGGGAAAATGTGTCTCCTCTCATCTACAAATGTCACATCTCATAGCACACATCACACAACATTTGCACATCTTGGTTGTATTCACTCTTGTTAGCTTATATTACTTACATGTTACACTTTGTTTTCCATGCTAGTTCAATACTTGTTATGTCATCATCTTTTTCTATACAAAGATATGTGTTCAAATGGTAGCTTGAGGTGAATGCTTGACTTCTACAAATTCACATACGATGCATAATGCATGTCACTTTGCTCTTTACCAGATCCAGTCCCGAGAGGCTCCCGGGGCATCTACCTTTTGCTACTATCATCCTCTATCTAACATAGGTTTTGTCGCTTTAATACTTACTACTTCTTACCATTATCACTTAATTTTCACTAATCTTACATGCTTTGAAATACTACTTATATTTATAACATTCGAACGGGTGCTTCATGTGCAACATTTTCCGTACACAGACTCTATACAACCATGGTTATCTAACATTTCTTGTTTACTATTGTTTGCCATTATTTGCGGGCTATACCCTATTGTCATTCTTATTCATTGTTTACTTATGAACGCTTCAACCCTAATTGTTTTGTGACATTGTGAGTGATGTCCCCCGTATTAAACCCACTTTTCACGGTCTCTCTTGTCTTTATAGTTGTTTGTTACACTGTCTTCTTTGCTAGTTATTCTACAATAACACTTGTTTCTGGCCTTATTTGTTTACATGTGCCTTAGTTTCTACCATGCACATCCTCTACCCCCTACAGGTATCCACTCTCAAATATGTATATCAGCCTCCTGGTCCTCTCCTTTGGGTTGCATTCTCCTACATTCATCACATGCACCCCAAACGAGGGGGACATCTATTGGGTGAACAAGTCACCCTTACAACAGCTCGAGATCTCCATAACGTATTAGAAAAATACAAAATTAGCACATGAAATAGTTATAGATCCGTATGAATAAGAATCATCCTGATAGTAGAGACACTAGCACGACACATGGCCGAGACACACACTGCCCGGGTCCTAGATAGTAGCGGTGGGCGCTTGTGTCCCCAGTGTGATTGTGTCCCCTCAGGCGCTTGTGTCCTAGCAAAAAAAAATTGTCAATTTCTCGAGTTCATCACAGTTTCCACCGATTTACAATACAGTTCTCGGTAGTAGGCACTTGCCTCTGCTTTCTTACGTAATTCAGAAAATTAGTTACAATTTAGTTACAAAAGATTACAACAAGTTACAAATCAAGGACGTGCCATCTGCAGTGGCGCTTATTTGGGAAGTATCATGGAAGGAGATAAAAACATCCCTCTCTCCCCAACACTCTTCTCTTGGCGTGGTATCACCCCAAAAATGCTCTTGTTGTGAGATTGCCCAAAAACTTGCTCTCGGTGTTAAATCACCCAAAAAAAAAAATCGCTCTTGGCATGAGATCACCCAAAAACCTCATCATAAACAACAAGACATTCAAATCCAACAACATCTTTAAAGCACAACATGAAAAATCTTTATCCTTTACTCTCTTACACATCAGTGCACTATTTCCTTTACACACTTGTTTTACTTATACATACAATACTCGATTTTTCACATACGAAACTTTAACTACTTTTTCATTTATGTTTTGCAGTTCGTCCTTATACACAACAAGAAGCATTTCACATCAGCAAGCACAACCTCCAAAGTAGCACGGTACTACACATACACTTCACTCCTAAGGTCTACTTCCCTTTCCTATTTTCCATGCTTCACATTATGATCACTTCACGCTTAACTTATCCACTCAACATTCTATCGCCTACACTCTTCTCTACAGGATTACAAGGTACATATATTCTATCTACTTTATTTTATCAAGTATTCACTCAACAACATAAAGTGGGGAAAATGTAGACACAAAATCTATGCACTTGGGTACATTTTTAGGTCCTAAAGCATACTAATATATACATGATTCTTAAGCAAGAAAACTAGTGGTTGATAACTCTTATTGGCCTTTTTACTTTATCTCTTGTATTCTTACTTGGTCTTACACATCTTACATCCTTGTCGGTACTTGATTGATTTATCTTTTATGGCCTCGAACACTAGTGCCCAATTAGAACAAAAGTGCCCAGGCACTCCTATCCCTCCTGGGCGCTCCTGACCTTATCTATCCTTTTCTTACCCTTTTGGGTCTCTTTTACTTTTTGGGCACATTTTAGTATTTTGGGTCGGCCTTTCAATTATCAATTAAAAAATTAAAATAAGGGAATCATATATATACTTAGTTATTGCTCTCAAATAAGGGACCAAGCACTAAGCATTATCTATTATCACCTAAGCTTGCATCAAAGGCACAAGAGATTACAAGGACACATCTAACACATCCATACAAGGACAAAGGTTTGCATCACTCTACATACACATCATAGGAGGGGAAGTTCATATTATTCCATCTCACTCATTTGCATACTTGGAGAAATCTAGACCTATCTTGCTATCATAATGTCAACTTGCACAAGTGAGAAACCTAAGGCATCATTACACACACACACATAAAGAACTACTTGGAGTCGAGATGCGGTGAAGTGCTCGGTCATAAGATCACTCTTCAAATGACCATCAAAGTAAGTTTGACTCCCATTTTCTATCTTATTTATTATGTTTGATGTGGTTTGTGGGCATGTGCATCTAGTCATCTATTTAGTAGGTTACATGTATGACCAACGGCATTGGAAAAAAAAACCATAGCGAAAAAAAAATACCAACAACAAAGATCCTATATCCTAAAAGAGATAAGAACTTCCGAGCATCCGAGTGAACAATAGTGCCTAGACTCTCGCTAATGCCCAGGCACTCCTATCCTCCCTTGGGTGCTTCTTTCTAGTGTAGGTTTGAGTTCTACAACCCTCGGCGAGCCTTGTTGACACTCTTTCCAATTTGTTCCAGTAGTTACTCATCTCGATCACTTGGAAATCAACTAAGTAACCTTCCTTCTCCCATTTTCTCGGGGTTTCATATCATTGCATGCTTATTCTTGTGTCTTAATGTAGTTTATCATCAAAATATCATTAGTTACAGTAATTACTCTAAAATAAGGTTAAATTCAATTTAGATTAAATCAATGGTGATATTCTATCACCATGCTTAAGATGACCATACTCTTGATGAATTTTAATTTTAATGGAGATCTTGACTCTTTTCAAACTCTTTTCTGACCTCATAATGTTCATGGTTTCACCTTCTACACCTTGATGTGCTCGGTATGCTCCTTGAAATGAATGTGATTAGGATGACTCTTTATGATCCTTTGAAATCTTACCGACGTTTAATTTTATTTTGTGAGCCATGAAATATATACTTGACCTTGTGATGATGATAGAAAGCAACAATATAAGAAAAATGAGATTCGTTACAACTTTTTGGGCTAAAATTGGAAAATTTCTATTTTTAGTAGGTCCTGGCCAGGACTACTATTTTTAGCAATTTTGCATTTTTTTCACTCCCTGATATTTCTTATCTGTTTGTGGGACCGCTGATGCCAAAAATCACCTCATTTGACGACTTGCTAATCTTAGACATGTCTCACTATGAACATGTGCTATTTTTAGTAAGTGCACTACAGGTGTGGAATTGCAATGAAAACAATCTTGAAATTTTGGGTTTTATTCAAAGATTTCCTGCTCCAAACGTTGGATGATTCCTTCGTCCCAAATGAGTGGAAAAATATTTTTAATCATATGGGAGAGAATCTTGAGAAAAACTCGGTCATCCATATCTTGAAAAATCAACAAGTCCATCGAAAAAGAAATGGCTCTATTCGAACTAGATTTTTTAGGATCCTTCGCTCCAAGTTTCGATGATTTCCCCCACTTTGGATCTTCAGGAAAGTGAAAAATTATTTGAGTGAAAAATTATAAGAGGAAACTCAGTCCTCAATATCCCTAAAAATTGGCTACTTCATGGTCCCAAAAATTGGATTGCGTGAAAGTAGAATTTCTTAGATCGTTTGCTCCAATTTTTAAGTGATATCGCCCACCGGATCCTCAAGAAATGAAGAGAGGTCTTGATATACTTTCATTATTGTGCCATGACATCCATTAATGGATGTTGGGAGGTATAAAAGCAAAAAAAATAATAAAAATGGCTAATTGTGTGGAAGAAGAGACCAAAAATGGTGTTATATTGTGTTTTATCTCACTTTTATATTGTCCTGCTAACCATAGATAAAACCCAGGTTAAATGTGAGATTGAGTGAGGTTAAGATATGGTTTTAATGGTGAAATTGGGACAAGAGGGAAATCATGGAAAGAAAAGGGTGCCTTGGAGCAAGATGATGGCAAGTGTCATCATGGGAACAAGATTGAAAAATTCGGAAAACACCCAAGGAGCTGAGAGAGATCACATGGTGGAAGAGGGGGCTTGCTCATGGGTGCCCTTTCTTATCCCCTTGGTGAAAATTTACAAATATAAAACAAATGGATCAATGAAGCAAGGTGATGACATGTGGCGGATGAGGAGGGGGCTTGTAAAAACACACACGGGGACTAGAAAATGCACCTAGGAAACTATGTGAGGGTCATATGGAAAACTAACAAAGGGGATTGCTCATGGGTGCCCTTTCTTATACCTCTTACCCCCTTGGTGAAAAGGGAAAAAGGGGAAAAAATGGTGTAATGGAGCAAGATTCGACACATGGTCTAGTGATAAATTTGGCTAAGTATGGAGCCCTGCACACTCTAACCAATGAGAACTTGAAATATTCGCTCTAGGAGCTAGAGATGGTCTTTAGAGGTGAAATTTTATATGAACATAACTCCAAAAAACATTATAAGATCAATGGAATAGTTTTCATATATCTATTCTTCCTTTAACTCTAAAAATGGATCATTTTTATCGGACAACAAGGTACACCTCCAAATATTGAATTGTCTTAAGAAATATTCACACATTGGATCAATATTGATTCTTCCACCATGTAGAGGATTCTTTAAGATTTTAATTTTCTATTTTTTCCCTCCTAAATCCTTATGGAGATGCCAAAATCATCTGAATGCAGTTTTAGGTTCATAACTTGTGACTCATTCCTTATACTTGAAAAATACCTCTTTTACACAAATTGTCCCTAAACCAATAAACCTTTCCTAAATATTCTGTAAATGCTTCCAACACCTTAAAATATCTCCAATACTACCTCTCGTATGATCATGATATTTTAAAAGCTTCACAGAGGATGCACACATTCCTTGAGAATACCGAAATTGGCCCTTTTAAGCCTGTTGGAGAACTAATCTTCATTTGTACTTTGTTGAATGGAAGAATTTTCATAAACACATCACTTTAAACACTTGCTCATGCTTATTAAATATATTGTGAGTACCATTCAAGGTTAATATGGTCATGACATAAAAGATAAATACTAGGAGGGATTCGAAAAGCATTCGAAGCATGATTTCATTTTGTGGCTTAGTTGTCATGGATCAATTTTTTACATTTTTGGGTTGGTATTTTCACATGAAAACAAGTGATTCTGTCATTTTCACTCTCCTTTTAAATTTTGATTTTCCATATTGTTTGTTATCTTTTATAAATTACTACTTATCACTTTGGGTCATATTTTTGGTTGTTAATGACGAAATTCAAACAAGAGAATCATATGTATATATGACATACTATTATTAGGGCGGAAGGGGATATGACGTCTATCTACCACTTGGGAAAATAACAAAAAGCATTCAAGGACTACATTTGGGCTGCATTATTCATTGCATAAGAAGGGATATTTATAAATTCCATCTCACATATCTATCTTAGGGGTAAAGTAGTTACAAAGACATGTTATCTTAGTACGACTAACACAAGGGCAACTTAGCTTCAAGGGACACAATTCAATCACACACACACACACACACACACACAGAACTACATAGATTCTGAAATGTAGTGCAACACTAAGTGAAAATCACATTGGGGTGATCGTCAAGGTCAGTCTAACTCAAGCATATACATTATTTGTTTCATCTAATGTTTTCTTAAGCTTTGTATATGTAGCTAGGTTTTATTTTATAGGTTCGGATGTGATATTGAAACCCTACAATGAATTAGATGTGATAAAGAGTGAAAGGAAATAGACATCATCGGACCACTGAAAAGATCATAAACGAGTTATTTCCAGGACACTAGCGCTGGTCCAGGACAACTATCTATCATCAGGGTAGTCTTGTCCTCATCTGTGAGGTCTTATCCGAGGAGGCCTAAGATCAGTCCCAAATAAGCCATACGAGAGTTCAGTCCATCCTTCTCAAATTGTTTCACATCCCGAGATCAGTCCAAATTTGTTGATACAAGCTAAGTAACTCTTATTTCCTTATTGTACACACTTGCATGTTTCTTGCATTATAGATCTTGATTATCACTTTTGTATTGAATTGATCTCGGTCCTCGATTAAGATTTAATATTTCATTAAATCGAGACACACTCACTTTGTAGCATATCCAACTCCAAACACATTGCTTACACTCTCCATTTGGTTCATGTTATCCAAATAACCCCTATCTATTTTGATAACTTATAATCAAATGGAGTCATGCGGGTTATAATTAAACCTATAGGACGTTTAGAAGTGCATTGGAACATTCAAAACATGCAAACATTAGAAAAACCTATGGGATAAAAGGACACTTGGCGGGATTCTACGAGATGCTCAAGCAATTGTGTTACTCAGAGACTTCAAGAACGTGGAATAAACAATATTTAATAAAGTTGTGAAGATCCACGAGACATAGGAAAATTAAAATATATGCAGGTCAAAATGTCGCATAACAAAGAAATAGGCCTCCGTAGAATGTTGAGAAGTAAGGTAAGAGTTTCATGGGTGTGCAAGAATTATTTTCTTGCGGGTTCCTCAATCCGTGGATCAAGAAAAATTAGAATGCACTTTGTGAAATCTACTGAGCATGTAAAGGAACTTGCGAAGTCTAACGGTTGCTAAATGTAGAAGGAAATCCATGAGAAACCATGTAAACATTAGAATTATGTAGGAACTTGAACCACACCCAATTTGAAAATCAAACACTCAACCATTCCATAAACAAGAATTAATGAATTGTGGGTGTCATTCTCATGACTTGTAAAATCGATGGCATGTGATAGAATTTGATTATGCTAAAATGTAATATCCTAGCCTAATATGATGTTATGCAAAGCAATAAATAACAGACTAAATAAATAAAGGAAATGACCCAAACAACTAAGTAAATAGAAATGTGAAACCCTAATATGTAAGAGAGGGTTAAGAAGTCCTTAGCTGATTCGACAAAGGTGCGGGATTGTGTCGCAATGTAAACTAGGTAAACAGGAGGAGGAAATGACCACACATAAGCTTGAGAAAGTATAGATTTGAGCTCTCTAATTGGATGAAGTGCATGGAAAGGCACCCTAGTTTGAGATCTGGGTGCCCCGGTGCATGTGAAATGGCTTGAAAACCTCCTCTGAGGTGTCGCTAGATGTTCACCTGTATTTTCTTCTTGTCACACTAAAGTTGTTGAACTCCGCCGAGATGTCGCTGTAAGACCTGTAATAAAGAATCACCTACAAAACCCCATACAAAACATCAAAACCCTAAAAAAATGCATACAAAGGGGTCAAATTGTCCTCAACAGCCGTAATGGTGAACTTACTAACGAGAGCTACACTACATCTCAAACCCAATGTATTTATAAGTGTGTGTGTGTAAATCGTGCCCTAGGTTTCTCTTGTGTCAGTCGCACTTTGTGAAGTAGCGAGAAAATAACTAGATGTAGAATGTAGTAAATGTGTGCATGGAAAAAATAGACTCCCCTCCTATGAAGTGTGATGTAGATGAACTAGCCTTGTGTGCCTTGTGATGGAGATAGATAGATGCAAATGTAGCTTTAGGTGCCTTTGATGGATGGAACTCTACATGGTGATAGTAAATGCTTAGTGGTTAGTCCCTTGTTATGGTCACATAACTTTATATTTATATGGTTCTCTTGTCTAATTTCATAATTAACCCCGAAAAGGCTGACCACCAAAAAGATAAAAAACTCAAATAGCTAGAAAGTGCCCAAAAGGTGAGATAAAAGTGTAAAAAGGATCAAGATGCCTAGAGGGGACCAGTCGCCCTAGTCGAAATAGGAAACACACATAATGACAATACAATGTGGAGGCAAAAAAGATCAAAAATACGACAACAAGCAATGTAAAAAAGGCCAAAGACATGGTTTAATTATTACTCTTTTCACTCAAGAACCATATGAATAGTAGTATGAGACCGAGACTAAATAATGACTCAAAGTGTGTGATTTTGTTTCTACATTTTCCCCCACTTTATGTTGGTGAGAGGATATCTCGGTAACATAAAGTAAATAGAGATGTGTCCGTGATAACCCATGTAGAGTGATGTAGAAACATGTTTGAAGGACTAGACAAAGTGTGGAGTGATAAAAATATGGAGCATGGAGACTAAAGATGCAAAAGTGTAAAAAGTCGTGAGAGTGAACCTAGGGTAGAAGTGCATGTGTAGATGTCAATGTGTGTAGTGTACTTCATGGTTAGTATCATGTGTGTGATGTACTCGCCATGTGTGTGTTATTGTTGATTGCTTATTTCCCATACAAACGGACTGTCCAAAAGAGAAGACGATAAAGTAGTCAAATACATATGTATATGTGTAAAAATGACAATGAAAAAGGAACATGTGCACCTAATCTGTGATGAGACAAAAGGGGGTAGAAAGGATATCATGTAACTATCGATGAAGTGTGAGTTTTTGGGTGATCTCATGCCACTGTGGCCAAAGAAGTATAGGGAGAAAGTTATGTTATTCTCCAACCTATAATTGCTTCCCTGAGATTGGTGAAGAGATCTTTGTATTGTCTAGTTTTTGGGCGATCCAACACCACTGGCCGAAGAAGTGTAGGGAGGAAATTTCGATGTTCCTCCAACTGTAACTGCTCCCTAGAATGCTAAGAAAATTTAAAATTTTCCCTGTAAAATCCGATGTGTATGGGGTTTGTAGACCGGTCGAACCCACTCGTTGTAAATTGAACTATAGACTAAACTATAAACCGAATCAGAGATCAAATGTATTGTTACCATGTGTAAACCCCAAATGATGCCCCCTATTTGGGGGTGCATGCAATGTCACGGATAGGAGAATGCAACCCCAAAAGAGGACCAACTGCGTGAATCAAATTGTGCCCTACGGGGGGAGGGAATGTGCTTGGTAAAGACTAAGGCATACGTAAACAAGTGGATAGAAAATAAGTGTTAGTATGAACAAACATGCATGTAGAAAACAAATGTAAGCCAAACAAGCAATGTGTAAACTAGATAATGTAAACACCCAAGAAGACAATGTAGGCCGCACAAAGTGGGTTACAAACATGGGACACAACTCATGGTGTCGCAAGACACTCAAGGCCGTCATGGCCGCAAACAAACAAGTGTGCACACAAGACAAAGGGAAAAGCCCATGAAAATAGCAAATAAAGATAATCAATAACAAACAAACAAAAAATATTCATGGAAGCATAAAAATGTGCACATGAAGCACCCACAAGACATGTTAGGAAAAATTGCAAGTATGTCAAAGCATGCATAACTTTGATAATGGAAAGTGATAAGTACAAAATGAAACAATAACACCTGTAGTGTACGAATGTGGATGCCCCCAGTAGGTAGTGTGTGAAGCATCGGTACTACTTGTAGAAGATTTTTATCTATGATCACAACTAAAAAGTGCGTGAATGCACATGTGTGTATGGTAAAGATAATGACATATAAAAGATTAATCTAACATGTATAGTAGAGTGAACATGTAAAAGGTAAGTGCAAGCAAGAGTAAATGCAACCATAAAATGGAAGATGTTGTGGATGAATGAAATGGAATGCAGAGTGAATGATAAGAGCCGTGTGCCCCAGGAGTGAATGGAGTTATATACAACGAGGTTCATTTAGTATGCCCCCTCAATAGTCAAGAATGAACCGAAAATGAGATTGCGTCATCGGGAAATGGTCGAACTATTTGTTGTGTGTAGTGCATTGATTAACTAAAAATAGACTAAGTAGTATATATATAGTTAATCTAAGCTATGAACATTGTAAATAAAGTAAATAAATGTAGTAAAGAAGTGTGTAAGCAAGCTAAACAACTATGCAAAAGGAAATGCTAACCCTAATGTACTAAAGAGAGTGAGGAAAGAACTCATTGATAAGACATGACTATAGAAGAGTGTCGTAGAGGTAACTGGAAAAATCAGGATTAGGAACAATTGTGTAGAAGTCCCAAAAAGAGTGGATCTGGGCTATTTCTCTAGACTGGGGCACCTGGAAGAGGATTGGGGCACCTACGGGTGCTTTGGTATGCAATATGGGCACCCTAGTCTGCACGAAAGCTCTGAAACTGATTTTTATAGGGTTGGAAGGTGGTCTGAAACCCTCGTTGTGTGTCACATCAACTTCGTTGTCCTGCATTGAATGTCATCAATACTCTAAGCTGAATAAAATACCTACAAAACCCTAAAACAAACATCAAACCTTAAAAATAATAATGCATATGAAGGGGTCAAACTGTCCTCAATGGCCACAATGGTGGAATCACTAACTGAGCGTTGTACTACATCTTAGACACGATGTAGTTTTATGTGCAAGTGTGTGTGAACATGCCCTAGGTTGCTCTTGTGTCGATCACTTTGTGAAGTAGTGAGCAATAACTATGTGTAGAAAATGTAATAGAATGTGTGCATGAAATAGAATAGAATCCCTCCCCTTTGAAGTGTGATGCAGATGTCCTAGCCTTGATGATGGAGCTATGTGGATGCAAGTGATCTCCAATGCAATAGATGGATGCAACTCTAGATGGAGTGATAGTAGTAAGTGATGTTAGGTCCCTCATTATGGTCTCATAACTTTATATTTATAGGGTTCTCTTGGTCTAATTTCATAATTAACCCCGAAAAGGCCGACCACAAGAAAAAAAAGATTCTAAATGGCTAGAAAGAGCCCAAAAAGAGGCAAGCAATCTCTAGAAAGATCGGCACCCATGGTGGAACCAGGGAGCCGACGGGCGCTCAAGATTAAACCGGGTGCCCAGCCAAGCCTAAAACAACGTTGGATGACAAAATCTAACTGGGCATAAGGGTGCAAGAGGTTCGTAATGACGAAATAAAATAAAATAAAGTGGCCAAAAGATAAGGGTTAATTAGTACTTTTTCCCTCAAGAACCTTCTAAATAGTAGTATGAGACTGGGATAAATAAATGTCTAAAGTGCATGATTTTGTGACTACATTTTGCCCCCACTTTATGTTAGTGAGTGGAAAGCTCGGTAACATAAAGTAGATAGAGATGCATACCTGATGCCGATGTAGAATGATGAAGAACATGTCGAAGGACTAAACAAAGTGTGGAATGATAAAAGAAGGAGGAGCATGGAAACTAAAGATGAAAAATGCTCAAAAGAAAAAGTGATGAGAGTGAACCTAAGGTAGAACGCGTGTGTAATCGATGCAATGTAGTGTATCTGCATGGTTAGTAAAGCATGTGTGTTATCACGAGAATGTTGTTGTTGTCGTCATTGTTGTTGTTGCTTATTGTTGCCCCCATTTGACTATTTTTTTCTCATACGGCTAGACTTGCAAGGAGAAAATGATCAAGTAGTCAAATATGTATGTAAGTGTAAAAACGTTATGTAAAAGACGCATGTGTATGTAAATGTAAAATACACAAATGTAAATGGAAAATATAAATGTAAATGTAAATGGAACATGTGCACCTAATCCATGTAGAGAGAAAGTGTAGAAGGATATCCTATACTGTGAGTTTTGGGGTGATCTCACGCCATATGTTGAAGAAGTGTAGGGAGGAAATGATTTGTTTCCTCCAAGCTCTAACTGCTTCCCTGAATGTGTGTAGAGATCTCTGTATGTCTTGGTTTTTTGGGCGATCCGACACCACTGGCCGAAGTAGTGTAGAGAGGCACACCCACTGTAACCTCCAAGCCTATAATTGCTTCCCATTATGCTAACGACACCATTTCCTGTAAAATTTGTTGTGTATGAGGTTCGTAGGTTGGTCTGAACCCACTCATTGTATGTAATCCATAATGCCAAGGTTGGAAAGTGCACTTTGGGTTGAATTGAACCGGTGTAAATATGTTGTGTTAGTATGTAAAACCCCCAAATGATAAGCAATAGTCTCCGATTGGTTAGTCAAATAACTATGAACATGCAAGTTATACATTGTCATGGCGTATTGTTCATCAGTAAAGGGAGGGAACGAACATCCCTGAGTATACAAACTAGTGGAATTGGGTGAGTAACAAAGAAAGGATCTATTACAAATACGCACAATACCAAATGGCATAGGAAAATCTATATCAATGATGAGGGTCAAGCGTGCCTCCAATATAATCTAACCAGGATTGGCCGAGAGTAAGTGGAGAAGAAGTATGATAACGCAGCAAGGTGAACAACAAGATGGAAAATGTGGAGTCCATATGCAGTAGTGAGAATAACATATCCATGATACAAATGTGGATTATATAAAGGAGAATGGAGGTCCTCCAAGGCAAAACCAAGTCAAGGAGACCATCGTGTGAACATATAGTGGCTTTGCAAGAAGTATCAAGTGGTATGTGCTCCCAATAAGAATCATTCATGAAGAGAGTGTAAGTAAATGGTGGGTGTGAGGGTGATAGAGTTGGTGAAGGTGTGTGTGATGGAGCGACATTCGTGGATTGATGACCCTTGATATGGAATGATAACAATAGTAGTAACAGGCATAGAAGGAACTACATCTATCATACAAATGACACCCTCAAGTGGTGATAAGTGAGGTGGTTCATCCACAAGTTGAGGCGATGGAAGGGTAGGTAAAGCAAGGGAGCATTCTGGAGTAGACCTTGTATAAATTATCATAGCATTTGTGACACGGGATTTGGTGACAAAGTAGGAGGAACCACATTAACCATACAAATAGTAACGTTGAAGTTATGTGGAGCTTCAGTAGATTGTGGTTTAAGAGCATAAGATGGAGAGGTAGGAGCAAAGAGTGTATCAGGAGAATCCTCTATATATAAGGTGGGAGGATGAATGGGTAAATGCAAATAGAGAACTTCCGTGGTTCGACAATGGTAGGAGGTGTAGCTATGTGACCAAGTTGAGGAGTTTGTGCCTCCTCTAGAACTCTCACTAAAGTACACATATAAGCGGCACAATAGCATCATCTAGAGCAGTATGGCTTATGTTTGAAGATGGAATATGAATAAGTGAAGGACAAGGTTGATAACCAGAAAAATCAGCTAGAGTGTTAACAAAGGCACAACCAAAACTATCAAATTGTAAAATGATTAGAGGTGGAGAATAAGTATCTTTAGCCATGATAAGACGTCGGGTTCACCAAAATGATTAACTAAAAATGGACTAAGTAGTATATAGATAGTTAATCTAAGTTATGAATAGTTGTAAATAAAGTAAATAAATGCGATATAGAAGTGTGTAAGTAAGCTAAAAAACTATGTAAAAGGAAATGCTAACCCTAATGTACTAAAGAGAGTGAGGAAAGAACTCACTGATAACATATGATTGTTGGAGAGTGTCGTAGAGGTAACTGGAAAAATCATGAGTAGGAACGATTATGCAGAAGTCTTGAAAAGAGTGGATCTGGGATATTTATCTGGACTGGCATGCCTACGGGCACTCTGGTATGCAATCTGGGTGCCTTGGTCTACGTGAAAGCTCTGAAACTAGTTTTTATAAGGTCAGAAGGTGGTCTGAAACCGTCATTATGTTTTGCACCAACTTCATTGTCTGCGTTCAATGTCATCAATACTGAACTGAATAAAATACCTGTAAAACCCCAAAACAGACATCAAACCCTAAAAGATAATAATGCATATGAAGGGGTCAAACTATCCTCAACACCACAATGGTGGACTTACTAACTAAGCATTGCACTACATCTCAGACCGATGTAGTTCTATGTGCAAGTGTGTGTGAACATGCCCTAGGTTGCTCTTATGTTAGTCGTACTTTGTGAAGCATCAAAATAACTATGTGTAGAAAATGTAATAGAATGTGTGCATGGAATAGAATAGAATCCCTCCCCCTATGAAGTGTGATGTAGATGTCCTAGCATATATGATAGAGCTATGTGGATGTAAGTGATCTCCAATGCAATATATGGATACAAATCTAGATGGAGTGATAGTAGTAAGTGATGCTAGGTCCCTCATTATGGTCTCATAACTTTATATTTATAGGGTTCTCTTGGTCTAATTTCGTAATTAACCCCGAAAAGGCCGACCACAAGAAAAAAAAAGATTCTAAATTGCTAGAAAGATCTCAAAAAGAGGCGGGAAAGCTCTAGAAGGATCGGGGTGCCCATGGTGTGACCAGGACATCGACGGCGCCCCGAGACTAAACCGAGGCACCCTAGCCAAGGATAAAATAACATGGGGTGACATAATCTGACTGGGCATAAGGGTGAAAAAGGTTCATAATGACAAAATAAAATAAAATAAAGTGGCCAAAAGATGGGGGATAAGTAGTACTTTTTTCCCTCAAGAAACTTTTAAATAATAGTATGAGACCTGGATAAATAAATGTCTAAAGTGAATGATTTTGTGACTACACGCATTGTGATGAGTATGTGGTGATGAGATGTGACATAGCAATGATGTGTGTGTGACTTTATAGCTTAAGCGTATATCATGACAAGATCAATAGAAAGGAGGTGGTGATTTAGCCTAAAGCATATACCACTAAATAATGTAAGTGAAAGTGATGGTACGACCTATCACAAGATGATGCTAGGAGAAGTGACCCTATATCCTAAAGTGTATATCACTAATCCTAGGAATGTCGCGTGAGAGAAATATTGAATGATGAATGTGTGAGTGTAATTTAGTCCATTTGTAATGTATACCCTCAACAGTCCAGTATGGACTGTGAGACTAGAGTGCGTCATTGGGTAGTGAGTGCAACACGTAGAGGTGAATATGCAAAATGCATAATGTATGTGATAGAATAAGATGTAATGTATGATGTGTCCATGCCTTAAGATGTATAACATAGCAGATGTAAAATGGAATGTAAGATGATGTGTATGATGTGTGACAAACACACAACATGTGATAATCTATGGTGTAGTGTGTGAGTCATGTGTAGTATGTGTATGATGTATGTAAGACAAGATGTAGGATGTAAAGTGTAGGATGTATGAAGACTCACAATGCCTATAGCCTATGATGTGGTATGCAATACGTAGATGATGTAGGACAATGTGATGATATGCGATGCCTAATGTGTAGTGACTATTATGCAATGTGTGGGGTCCATGTGTATAGAATGCCCTCAACAATCAAGTGTGAACCGAAGCAAAAGAGTGTGTCATCGGGATATGATGATGTATGTGGTGCATATGACTTTGTGAGTGCTAGAATGTGGATGTGTGTACATGTGAGTATGAGATGTGTGTTAATGCTAAGATGGTGGGGGAGGTGTGAATGTTATGCCACCCAAATGCACATGAGTGAATGAACTAAGTAATGAAAGTGAAGGACAAAGGTCCTCCATCCGATGCGAGTGGTGGTGAAAGCATATGATCATGTTCTAGTAGTGGTGAAATAGTAGATATTCACTACACGGGTGAGTGAATTCTATATGCATGTGATGGATGAGTATATGACAAACATGTAGGTGTCATAAAATGTGTAGGCAATGGAGATCTACATGGAATAAAATGAGATGGAGATTTATGTTGAGAGGTAGTAACCATGTGAGGAATGGTCCTATGCCTATGTGTAATAGAGTAGTAAGTGGTGAGGTCACGTAAATGGTGTATGAGTAGGTGAACTAGGAGTGGATTATGATTTAAGAAACATAGATGGTGATGTACTAAATGAAGTAGGAGGTGCATTGACCGATGCTCGAGGAGATGACGACCATGGAGTAGATGGAGGTACACCAATGATAGAAATAACTTGATTGTTATGAATGAATTTGAGTCACAAATGATTCATAGAAATGATAGATGAGACCTACAAATCTAATTGAGGCCTAGAAGCATGTCACAACCATCTACTGCTTGTCCAACAAGGAAAGGTACAAGCATAGTAAGAGGTCCTACCATAAGTGAAGTTTGACAACACCATATGAATTGTTCATCGGATATGAGATGTGCAAATGCGGATAACCGATAACATCAAGAAGTGGTATAGAACAGGTGTTGATGGGCCATGACGGATCAACCTTAGTATTATTGATGGGGATTTCTCCAATAGAGGCATTAATATGCAAGTGATTAAAGGTAAAATTTGCATGATAGTCGTGGTGAGAGAAATAAATGATCGGTGGAGAAGTGTCAGTATGCGCCACCAAAAAGTCAAGAGCCTCTGATGCAAGAGGAGGCACTATGTGATAAACATGGTTAGCAGAAGATTCAACATCTTTATGTCATGTTTAGGTCGAGGGTTGTTAAAAATTTTGAGCTTATGATTTTGATTAACAGGTGGAGAAATTGTAGGTTCGGAAGCTTGATTTTACCACTATCGATCAAACCATGAATGAGAAATCGAAGTCGAAGATATGATCAGTGGAGTGTCTAACACACTGATGATAGCTATAATGGGAGTTTTCATCAAACCACATCCTTTTGGTCATTATGAATCTATTTGTGGTGGAGAAGATAGTGTAATGAGGTTATTATCGACAAGTTGTGGTAGTAAAATATGTGGAGGTACACTAAACTTGGTGAAGATATGTCGATGCGGTTGCGATTGAAGCTCCTTAGTAGTAGATATTGCATTAACGGTAACTTATGCGTCAAAGTTCACCAAAATGATTATGCTAAAATGTAATATCCTAGCCTAATATGATGTTATGCAAAGTAATAAATGACAACTAAATAAATAAAGGAAATGACCCAAACAACTAAGTAAATAGAAATGTGAAACCCTAATGTACAAGAGAGGGTTAATAAGTCCTTAGTTGATTCGATGTAGGTATGGGACGTGTGTCACGGTGTAAAGCTTTTAAGAAGAGCAACAGTTTGGGGACAAGAAGTCCCTCCTCTTTAATGGGAGAGGTTCCCTTATTCAGAAACGAACTTATTTACAAATATACAAAACATGATTTTATGGTTGAACTTGGATATTACGAAAGTGTTTTCCACAAGGATCATCAGTTACAAAAGGACTGAGGAAATGAGAGTACGGAAAAGAGCAGAAAGGCAAACATGCGGAATTATAGATATCAGAGTAATTCTTTATGTTTGCGAAGTCACAGTGGATTGAAAACAAGATCATTCGTATCGGACAAATAAGATGGAATTCAAAGACACAAAGTTCTGTAAATAACATCTGCCAGAACACAAAGTTTCTTAACGTAACACAGATTCATTATCAAGGAAACAAAGTTCCTTCTTGGTTGTACAAGATCACCGTGCTTGCAGAGTCAATCGGTGAGACTAACGAATTTGGGATAAATGATCTTCACCAGGAAAATAAATGAAAGCTTAGGAAAACAGGATCAGATAGACAAAGAAAGGAAAGTCCTCTGTATTGATTTCTTTATGATCTATTTACACTCCCAGAAAATACGCCAAGTTCTTCCTCCTACCTGTGGCGTAGAAATGTCGTTATATAGATTACAAATCGGCTATTTTTCGTAACCATTTCTTTAATCAAGAACCGTTAAGGACCGCCAACCGCAATACCTCAACCTATTACAAAGAAAACGGAAAAGAAAGGGAAGAGGAGAAAAGAACAAGGAGAAAGAAGACAGGTGGCCAGTCCGAGAGGGACCCACCGACTTCGAAACCGCCGTCGAGAATCTCTCTAACGCCTCGCCTATGTCCCCGCCACGAGGTCCGACGTGCTTTGGCCGAAGGTCAAGCGTCCAAAATCCAAGACGTTCCTCTATCTCTTTATCAAACTCGACGTGAGTATGATAATCATTATTGGCTTCTTCAATGGCAGACTCGAGCGGTGAAATTTGTTCCTGTTCCTGAAACTTGATCTTCATACCAGTTTGAAAAAACAACATATTCGGGTAGAGCGGAAAAAACCAAGTATGAATGGCTTTTGGTTCGCTAGGGACATGTGAGACGCGAATGCGCGAAACACGCGGCTCGGCCGGTTCGGGTGAAACAGGGAGAAGACGCACAAATGCATGTTGGGACACTCGGGATGAAAAATGTGCGAAAGACGCGGTTCGGGTGAATCGGCCGAAAATGGAACAACTCGCACTTTTGGCTTCGGGACACTTGGAACAAAAATGTGCGAAGTGCGCGACTTTCAGGCGTTTTCGTTCCGAGCCGAAATGGAACAGAGCGCACTTTTTGACTTCGGGACACTTGGAACAAAAATATGCGAAGTGCGCGACTCGGGCGGTTCGGCCGAAAATGGAACAGAGCACACCTTTTAACTTGGGACAGATGGGACAGGAAAGCGCGAAGTACGCGGTTCGGGCGGACCAGCTGAAAATGGAACAAAAGGCCCGTTTGAACTTGGGACATTTGGGACAAAAAGTTCCGGAGTACGCGGTTCGGCCGGTTCGGCCGAAAATGGAACGACTTGCACTTTTTTACTTGGGCTATTTGGGACATGCAAGAGCGAAGTACGCGGTTCGGGAGTTTCGGCCGAAAAGGTTCCAACTTGCACTTTTTGACTTTGGGACAGTTGGGACGAAAACTTCCGACGGGCCCGAAAATGGAACAACTTCGGGGATTTCGGCCGATCGGGGAACAGAACGCACTTCGGAACTTGGGACACGCGGGACAAAAATGTCCGACAGGCCCGAAAAAGGAACAAAATGACCCAAAACACAGATTTTCTCAATTTCACGACTTATGCACTTAAGAGAAAAACACTTAAACTCAAAATTTTGAAATTTTTTACTTTTATCAGAGCAGGGAATTTTGAGTGGACAACAGCTGGCTCCTTCTGGGGATGACTTGGCATAATTCAAGGAATGAGGCAAGGCAAGAACTTAGACAAACTCAGTGGAAGTAGACCAGTGCCTTATCCATTGGGCAACGGAGTCAAGAACAGACCAATACAGAGGGCAACACACCAAAACAAAAGGAGGAAGGGAAACACGCCAAAACGCAGAAGCAAAAGCACTGTACAGAATATACAAGGGGCTCCCTAATCACCTAGGACTTGAACAACTTGAGATACTGCCCACTATAAGGAAGTGGGAGAGAAGAACCATCCATGTAATCAAGATAAAAGGAGTTCTCACCAGCAAAGTGCCTGATCTTGAAAGGTCCGAGCCACAGGGAATCGAACTTTCCATGGCTGCCACGAGGTTCATGCCTTTTATCCCATAGCAATACAGTGTCTCCAACTTGGAAATCTCTGAACCTAGCTTTCTTGTCAAACAGGACCTTTACCTTCTGCTGGTGAACAGATATCCTATCAGCAACCTCCAATCTGTCTTCATTCATTCAGCAGTACATAATTCTCTTGTCCAGGGCATCTCTCAAACCAAGATCTTCAATGGCCTTCATTAGGTGCAAGGCCTAGCGGTTCCCACCGTCCACCGCAATTGAGCTTCTACTCCATATACCACTTGAAAAGGAGACATCCCAATAGCTCTCTTTGGTGTAACCCTGTCTGCCCAAAGAGCGTCATAGAGCTTCTTGTGCCAGTTTCGTTGAGACTCATTTACTAACTTTCTGATAATAGTCACCAAATTTTTGTTAGTAGATTCTGCTTGTCCATTGCCCTGAGGGTAGTAATCTGAAGAGTGAGACAAAGAAATGCCATACCCATAGCAGAAGTCCATTATCTCAGCTGAAGAGAAGTTCGAGGCATTATCTGTTACGATCTTATTAGGTACACCATACCTTACCAAGATGTTCTCTTTGATGAAGCTGCATACCACTTCAGAAGTAGTGCTCTTAACTGGAATAGCTTCCACCCATTTGGTGAAGTAGTCAGTGGCAGTTAGCACATGAGTGTGACCAGCACTAGAAGCAGGATTAAGTGTACCAATGAAGTCCAAACCCCACTGTTGAAATGGTTCCTCAATCACAACTGGCTTGAGAGGCAAAGAAGCCAATTTAGGTCTTCCCACAAAGGTCTGACAAGCCTCACATTTCTCCACCCACTTGGATGCATCTCTGAACAAAGAAGGCCAGTAGTACCCTCCACGGAGTATCTTATGTGCTGTGACCGTTGATGAATAGTGCCCTCCACATGCTTGATCATGAAAAGCTGAGAGCAATTTTCTCTGTTGTTCCTTGTCCACACACTTCAAAAATCTCCCATCTAAGCCACGCTTGAACAAAGCATTTTCCCATAATACATATTGTGCTGATCTCAATTTAACAGTCCTCTTTTCTTTGGCAGTTAAATGAGAGGGGCATTCCCCATAGGTGAGAAAATGGGCGATGTCAGCATACCATTCATCAACTGAACTAAGGAACAGAACAGTAGGAAGGTCAACTTTCTTTTCCAGCAACTCATGTTTAGCTCCTTCAGCAATGAGCTCACAAAGACCTTTTCCACGAACCAGCTTGGTCGGCTTAATGTCAATGTCATACTCTTGGACCTTAGCAACCCAATTCCCTCTCTTGGATCCAAATTCTTGTTGTGTGAGAATTGACTTAACAGTGGTATCTGGAACCAACACCATGGAGTGAGAGTTGAGGATGTAAAAGTGAAACTGCTTGACAGCTTTGACCACTGCAAAAGCATGCTTCTCCATCATGGTGTATTTTAACTCATGATCCTTCAGAATATAGCTCATGAACGCAATTGGTATCTCATGCTCATCAGAGTCTTCTTGAGTTAACACAGCAGCCAAGGTATTATCTGTAGCATAGCAATAGATGATGAAATCTTTGCTGAAATCAGGACAGGCTAAAACAGGAGTTTTAGCGATAGCTCTCTTAATACCTTCAAAGGATTCATTTCCCTCAGAGGACCAACCGAATGTTTGCTTCCCTTTCATCATCTGAGAAATATTCAAAGTTAACTCTGCAAAATCAGGGATGAATCTTCTCAAGAAATTTATCTTACCAAAGAAGGAGTGCACGCCCTTCTTGCTGGTTGGGAGAGGAATTTGCTGGATAGCTTGTACTCGTTCAGGGTCAATCTTAATACCATCCTTGGAGACAATGTGCCCTAGTAGTTTTCCCTCAGTGACACAAAAGACAGATTTTTTAGGGTTCAGAGAGATTCCATGCTCTCTGCATCTCAACAGAACTGCTTCTAGGTGATCAAAATGATCCGCTCTTGTCTTTGAAAACACTGTCAGGTCATCAAGATATATGACAATACATTTCCCTTTCAAACTCCCAAAGGCCAGATCCATAGCTCTCTGGAAAGTTGCACCAGCATTAATAAGCCCAAAAGGCATTCTCTTGTAGGCAAAGGTACCCCAAGGAGTAGTGAAAGCCGTTTTATGTTGATCTACAGTATCCACCTCTACCTGATTATATCCAGAAAACCCATCAAGCATAGATAACATTTCAGATCCTGTTACTGCTTGCAATACTTGATCCATCATAGGCAAAGGGTAATTATCCTTCAGAGAAGCCTGATTCAGGTTTCTGAAATCAACACAGATGCGGATCTCACCATTTTTCTTCCTAACAGGCACAATATTTGCAATCCATGTTGAATGGTGAATGGGAAAAATAATTTTAGCCTTCAACAACTTCTGTATCTCCTGAAAGATGGTGTCAGCTACTTTGGGGTTGTATTGTCTCTGTTTCTGCTTGAAAGGCTTGATTCCAGGCTTCAGAGGAATAGAGTGCTGCATATCTTTTGGTTTGAAAGCTTTCAAATCTTCATAAGAGTAAGCGAGAACATCCTTATACCTCTTCAAAAGATCAATTGCTTTTCTCCTCTCATCTGCTGTGCAACATTTTCCAATGTTCACGAGCTTGGGGTCAGAAGAACTCCCAATGTCAATCTTATCGTACTCAGCTGATTGCTGAGGCCCAGAAGAAGCTCTAGATTTCACATACCTGTCATGCTTATCAAATAGTTCCTCCAAACTTACCAACCCTTTAGGAATCTTGTTTCCTTTGAGATTGATGCATCCGTCTTGACCTGTTTCTTCCCCTTGGGCGACTGCTTTGTCAAAGGGCACACTCTCACGAGGTAGGTTGTCACTTCCCTCAAAATACAGTTGTTCGAAATTGCCCTTGAGTTCCAGGAAGGAAAGCAAATGTTGATCATCATTGAAAACCTGCCAGTTATTGGTATTGTCAGGTACACTAGGCCGATGGACCATTTCAATAGTGAACTTATCCTGAGAGAAATCAGGATGAGGAATTAGTAGAGATCCTGAGACAGCTAGTGAGTCAGCCCTGCTGTTCATCTCCCTAGGCACTGCTTCAATGGAGAAAGCATCCAGGAATTCAATAGAATCCCAGACTTGATTCCGGTAATGCTTCAGCCTTCCATTTTTTACTTGATAAAGGCTCCTGACTTGCTTTACAATTAATTCTGCATCACCACGAGCCAGAAGATTCTTCACACCTTGTTCTTTGGCCACTTGCAGTCCAAGAATGAGAGCCTCATACTCTGCTGTGTTATTAGTGTTTTCGAACTGCAACTTAAACGAAAAAGGATGAAGGACACCTTCCGGTGACACCAGCAGAACACCAGCTCCAGAACCAGCCGAGGAACAACTTCCATCAAATTCTAAAATCCAAATACCATTAGGATCTTTAGGTGACATTCTGGGAAGTTGGATTTCATCAGGGGACATAATCATGTAATTGCCATGACCCATATCCTCATAGAGTATTTGTGCTCTAGGATCATCTGTTTTCTGCACAATATACTCAGACTGCTTCTCGGCAACAACTTCTTCATTTGTCCATTGACAGGCACGAGTGCATGCGACCAGTCCATTTGGATTTCTCCACCCACATCTTTGCAGAAGTTCCTACTTAGCAACATCCCGTATGAAGGAGGGATATCTGCTACTAAGATAGTAGCCAACACTTTCTTTTCAGGCAAGGCAGCAAAAGCCACTTGTGCATCTTTAATCCTCCCGACCAGGGGCACTTCTTTGCTTTCCATGGAGTAACAGGATCCATAAGTGCGAGTGAGGGTCAGGCCTAAAGCATGAGCTACTTTAGCAGGCATTACATTATCTGAGGCTCCTGAGTCAATGACACAATTACTGAGCCTATGGCCAGCTATAAGAAGTGTTACATAAAAAGGTTTAATTTTGTCACCAGGAGAGGTGACAGCAGCTACCAGGCTAGGCTGTGGTGCAGAAGAAGGAGTAGGCAAAAGACCTTTAGAGGTGGTCTTGGAATGGGAATTAACAAATTGAATCATCTTGGCAAAAGCTTTGGGATGGGTTTGATAGTATTCAGCTTCTGAGATTTGTACCTTGGTCTTTTTCAGGTGATCAACAATATCAAAGGATCCAGAAGTGGACGGGCCATCATCATTTGGAATTCTAGGCTTATCAACTTTAGGAGAAAAAGAAGAAGCAACTTTGGTAACTGGATTGATAGGACTCACCTTTGGTGTAGACGAAGTAGGGATAGGAGATCCTCTTCTTGCAATTACAGGGATAGTTGCCGACTGCTCCTTGGATTTCTTAGGTGGCTGGGTCACCTTCTCCCTCTGCTTTGTCTGTTCTCGAGTCATGACAGCAAAAGATTCACTGTTCATGTCTGCTACCACTTCATCATAATCATCAATGCCCTCAGTGGTAAAGAAATTCACTCGAGATCCCTCAAGTTCCTCTGCCTCATCATCAAATTCTCTCGCAAACTCTTCGCAAGCTTCGTTATCTTCATCATCATCTGGTTCTTCCACCTCGCAGGTCGCATTGACAGGGACTCTAACAGGAGGTCCTTCAAGTGCTAATCTTGTTTGAGAAGCAGGCAAATGATTCCTGGGCTGGAAATTTCTCCTCGGAACGTCTGCATAAGGAGCGTGCTGAGCCAGTTGTTTCTTTATAGCAATAAGATCATTTGCAAGTTTCTGAACTAATGGATCAGTGTTAGGTCCAGGAGTGGAGGAGGAAGAAGCAGCAGACTTGGATTTGGGAGGGTCTCTTCTCAACTTCCCTGACATGATTAAGTCATCCTCGATACTAACAGCAAGAGTTTGATCCTCGACTAATGTTGCGAGATTAGCCCTTCTTAGTGCATAACTAACTTTGGGCGATTGAGCATTCAGGAAGAAACACTTTTGAATTTGATCAACAGGCCGAGTATTTGCAGGAATTTTGTTGATCAGTCTGTTGAATCGGGCCACAAACTCTCTCATAGGTTCTTGCGAATCTTTCTTTATCTGAGAAATTTGGGCAAGCAAAGCATGCACATCTTCTGCCGGCTTGAAACGGTTTTCGAACTGAGTTCTCATTGTGGTCCAGTCGGTGATAGCGTTAGCCGGAAGGTGGTAGAACCAATCAGCAGCATTGTCTTGTAACGTCTCAACGAACAGCCTTACGGAGACGTCTTCATGTTCGACTCCCAGAACTCCACATGCAACAATGAAGGCTGCGATGTGTTCGTCAGGATGCACTTTGCCATCGCCTTTGAATTTGGGGAAGTTCTTCCGGTTACCTCTGGGTAACTCATGCAGAGGCTGAGCAAGGGCCAGGGGCCCGACACGATGACCCCATGGTAATGGTGCCGCCATTCTTTGAAAAATGGCTTGGAGAGGAACTGTAACACCAGCAAGAATCAAAGCTTGAAGATTAGGGCTAGCTGGCTCTGAAGGAATACCACCCGCAGGACTTCTTTCTTGAACAGGTGGTGTGCTTGTCGAACGAGTCCTTCTATTTCTTGTGGAAGGAAGAGGAAAACCCTGCTGCTCCAAAAGCTGAAACTGAGAGTCTTCAATACCAAGGGTCCTTCTCCCTCGAGTAAAACGCGGAGTCGCCAGATCAAAAGATGATCGAAAATTACAGAACTGGAATGTGATTTTCCCCAGCGGAGTCGCCAAAAACTGTTGGTCGTCAAATAGGACTTTTAAGAAGAGCAACAGTTTGGGGACAAGAAGTCCCTCCTCTTTAATGGGAGAGGTTCCCTTATTCAGAAACGAACTTATTTACAAATATACAAAACATGATTTTATGGTTGAACTTGGATATTACGAAAGTGTTTTCCACAAGGATCATCAGTTACAAAAGGACTGAGGAAATGAGAGTACGGAAAAGAGCAGAAAGGCAAACATGCGGAATTATAGATATCAGAGTAATTCTTTATGTTTGCGAAGTCACAGTGGATTGAAAACAAGATCATTCGTATCGGACAAATAAGATGGAATTCAAAGACACAAAGTTCTGTAAATAACATCTGCCAGAACACAAAGTTTCTTAACGTAACACAGATTCATTATCAAGGAAACAAAGTTCCTTCTTGGTTGTACAAGATCACCGTGCTTGCAGAGTCAATCGGTGAGACTAACGAATTTGGGATAAATGATCTTCACCAGGAAAATAAATGAAAGCTTAGGAAAAACAGGGATCAGATAGACAAAGAAAGGAAAGTCCTCTGTATTGATTTCTTTATGATCTATTTACACTCCCAGAAAATACGCCAAGTTCTTCCTCCTACCTGTGGCGTAGAAATGCCGTTATATAGATTACAAATCAGTTACCCTTCGTAACCGTTTCTTTAATCAAGAACCGTTAAGGACTGCCAACCGCAATACCTCAACCTATTACAAAGAAAACGGAAAAGAAAGGGAAGAGGAGAAAAGAACAAGGAGAAGAAGACAGGTGGCCAGTCGCTGAGAGGGACCCACTGACTTCAGAAACCGCTGTCAGAATCTCTCTAACGCCTCAGCTATGTCCCTGCCACGAGGTCTGACGTGCTGGCCGAAGGCTGCGTCCAAAATCCAAGACGTTCCTCTATCTCTTTATCAAACTCGACGTGAGTATGATAATCATTATTGGCTTCTTCAATGGCAGACTCGAGCGGCGAAATTTGTTCCTGTTCCTGAAACTTGATCTTCATACCAGTTTGAAAAAAAAAAAGATATTCGGGTAGAGCGGAAAAAACCAAGTATGAATGGCTTTTGGTTCGCTAGGGACATGTGAGACGCGAATGCGCGAAACACGCGGCTCGGCCGGTTCGGGCGAAACAGGGAGAAGACGCACAAATGCATGTTGGGACACTCGGGACGAAAAATGTGCGAAAGACGCGGTTCGGGTGAATCGGCCGAAAATGGAACAACTCGCACTTTTGGCTTCGGGACACTTGGAACAAAAATGTGCGAAGTGCGCGACTCGGGCGTTTCGGCCGAAAATGGAACAGAGCGCACTTTTTGACTTCGGGACAGTTGGAACAAAAATATGCGAAGTGCGCGACTCGGGTGGTTCGGCCGAAAATGGAACAGAGCACACCTTTTAACTTGGGACAGATGGGACAGGAAAGCGCGAAGTACGCGGTTCAAGCGGACCGGCCGAAAATGGAACAAAAGGCCCGTTTGAACTTGGGACATTTGGGACAAAAAGTTCCTGAGTATGTTCACGGCCGTTCGGCCGAAAAATGGAACGACTTGCACTTTTTTACTTGGGCTATTTGGGACATGCAAGAGCGAAGTACGCGCGTTCGGGAGTTTCGGCCGAAAGGTTCCAACTTGCACTTTTGACTTTGGGACAAATTGGGGACGAAAACTTCCGGCCCCCGAAATGGAACAACTTCGGGATTTCGGCCGATCGGGAATGAACGCACTTCGAACTTGGGACACGCGGGACAAAAATGTCCGACAGGCCCGAAAAAGGAACAAAATGACCCAAAACACAGATTTTCTCAATTTCACGACTTATGCACTTAAGAGAAAAACACTTAAACTCAAAATTTTGAAATTTTTACTTCAACAAAGACCTACAATAAAGAATCACCTACAAAACCCCAAATAAAGCATCAAAACCCTAAAAACAAAAGATGCATATGAAGGGGTGAAACTCTCCTCAAGCTGCCCCCAATGGTGGACTTACTAATCGAGCTCTACACTACATCTCGGACTCCAATGTAGTTCGAGGTGTGTGTGTGTGTAAATCGTGCCTTAGGTTGCTCTTGTGCCACATTTTGTGAAGTAAAGCAGTCAACTAGATGTAGAATGCCAACATTTTGTGAAGTAGCAGAAGCAGATAACTAGATGTAGAATGTAGAAAATGTGTGCATGGAAACAATAGAATCCCCTCCTATGAAGTGTGATACAAATTAACCAAACTTGTGTGCCTTGTGATGGAGTTAGATGGATGCAAATATAGCTTTAGGTGCCTTTGATGGATGCAACTCTAGATGGTGATAGTATATGCTTAGTGCTTCGTCCCTCTTTATGGCCACATAACTTTATATGTATATGGTTCTCTTGTTCTAATTTTGTAATTAACCCCGAAAAGACCAACTACTAAAAAGATAGAAAGCTCAAACGGCTGTAGAAAGTGCCCAAAAGGTGAGAGTAAAGTGCAAAGAGGATCGGGGCACACAGGCGGGGATAATTTTAGTGGCGAATATTCATATTATGGCGAATATTTCATTTTGAAAAAATTGAAAAGGTGAATTTTCTAGCATGGGTTAGTGACTGTCATTACTTAAAAATTACGCTTTAATATTTTTTAGGGGTCGGCTTCGCTTTACCCTCAAACTATGCCCTATATAATCCTAGATTATTTACTGTGTAGAACACTACTAGCTCACTCATACCACCTGGGGCATATGTATTATCAAGTACAATAAACGCGTGACAAGAGGGTAGAGGCTACAAACACATAACAAGAGGGCGGAGGCTACGGATGCATGGCAGAGAGTTTTTAACACGTGATAGGAAGAGTTTTTGTGACGCGTGATAGGAGTGTGGAGGAAGTAGATGCGCGTGACAAAGAGTTTGTTGACACACCCGACACGAAGATTTTGTTGTCGCGCGATTAGAGAGCGGAGGTCGCAAACACGCGACAAAAGATTTGTTGTTGTGCGTCAACAAGGTTTTTGACTTGCGTCAACCAACCTCGCTAACACGCATCAACAACCTTGTTGATGCGCGTAAGCGAGGTTCATTGATGCATGTCAACAAGGTTCGTTGATGCGCATCAACAACCTTGTTTATGCGCGACAAAGAGTTTGTTGATGCATGACACAAAGATTTTGTTGTCGCACGATCAGAGGGCGGAGGCTGCCGACGTGCAACTAAAGATTTATTGTTATGTGTCAACAACCTTATTAATGCGCGTCAACGAACTTCGCCGACATGCGTTAATAACCTTATTGATGTGCATCAACGAACCTCGCTGACACGTGTCAACAACCTTGTTGACGCGCGTCGGTCAGGTTCATTGATGCTCGTCAACAAGGTTGTTGACACGTGATAACAAATCTCCTGTCGCATGTCTACAGCCGTCTATCACACCACTTAAAAATCAGGCAAAAATTTTGTTGTCGGACCCCCAAAAAATTACCTTCCCGCGAAATCGGTTTGAGGATATTCACCAGGTATTTTCCACCTCCGATTTCTAAGAGGTCTCTTAAAATAAACCCCTAGCCAGTGCCCCAGGTCCCCAGGTGGGCACCCTAGTTCGAAATAAGAAACACACGTAATGACATTACAAATTGGGCAATTGCGGTGTAAGATCGAAAATACAACAACAAACAATGTAAAAATGGCCAAAGACATGGGTTAATTATAACTCTTTTCACTCAAGAACCATATGAATAGTAGTATGAGACCGAGACTAAATAATGACTTAAAGTGTGTGATTTTGTGTCTACGAGAAGATATGTCAAGCACCCACACCTTCCTATAAACATCAATACCATTTGGTCCTTAGTGGTTGAATTCATGTTTTGGCGTCTCTATCTCTCTATCTTCTCCTTCTCGTTTTCTATAAATTTAGAACTCATGCATTGTAAAAAATGATTTGTCTTTGTTGTAAAGACAACATGCCAAAATGGCGGATGACTTCCCACGAGTTTCAAACCACAAACGTGGTATATGTAATGTATTTTCACCTTTTTCTATGAATGTATCTACATGATTATATTTTGAGTAATAAATTGAGTGTTGTGGCTATTCTCCATTCTATTCTCACATTTATTATGTTCTTACCTTTTTTCCTTCTTTAGTATGATGTGCATATTTCATATTTACAAGTCCTCCATTTTCCTATGTTATTAATAGTCGGAAGGGTGAGCCTACATGGTTTTGGTCTATGGCGCATCTATCTACACTTTTCTCCTGCATTTTCTCCCTCTCCCTCCCCTTATGGAGAGTGATTAACCCTTCTTTACGGTGTTATCATCACCTTTAGGCGAGGATTTCATTTGTATGCATCCTTCTAACCCTCTTTTTCTCTCCCTGGTCCCTATGAATGTTAGCTTAGGAGTAGTGTTAGCATTAGAAATAGGTAGAGGAACTAATATTCTTTGGAGGTTGATCTCAATTTGCAAGATCCGCACTGTAGAGATCATCCCATGTTGCCTCAAAACCCCGAGATCTTCTTGATTTGGGTACAGGTGCAATTTTGAGCTCCATCAATTTTGGAACTCCTGATGGGACAAGATTGAAGTGCTCTATAACTTCATAACAACATATTGATGGTATCTAACCTTTAGATGTATTTTTCAAACATGTATGACGACTCCACCGATTGAAAATAATCATTTTCTTAGGTTTCAGACCTTTTCCTCCATCCCTACATTCATTTCCATGCCCCCACTTTCTCATGGATCTCAAAGGAGCTCTTTTATTCTATCATTTAAACGCTAGCCCCCTCCATTTGTAACAGTGGGATGATATCCCAAAAAAACCTTAAAAAACTTGCCTCTTTTCCATGGAAATGGAGATCAATCTCCCATTGATCACATTCAGGATATAACAAACCATTTTTCCATTCACAACATCAGAAAAGAGAACATTTTCCTTAGACTTCTTGTTTCATCATTTAGAGGTAAAACAAAAGATTGGTACAACAATTTGAATCCACAATCCATTTCCACATGGGATCAACTAGGAGAAAAACTTCACAACCAATTTAAGGAGAATGCAGATGTTATTTCTCTCATGGAACATCTCAACAAAATACAATGGGCTCCAATGGAGTTTATCTCTAATTTCAACATCATATTTACAAGGACTTGGCATAGAATTCCTCAAGAATTCAAACCCTCACAAGATATGGCATTATTGTATTATTTGAGGTCCTTTGATGTTGATTTAGTTGTGTTAATTTAATCCCTAGGAGGCAACACTCTTCTTACAACTTTTGTCATTGTATCACAAGCTGAGAAGATGCTCATTCAGGCTAAACAAAGGAGACCCATCCCCATTGCTACCATTCTTCCCTCCCCATCTCAAATTTTTCCTTCCCCTTGTGTTAAAAATGAACAATCCATTGTTCTTTCCAAAAACATGAAGGTCCTTTGCTTCCTTGTCCTTGATTTGATGCTCCATAAGTTTATCATGCTCAAAACATCCCTTATGCTTTTCCAAACTCCCTCCCATCTCTACCCAAGGAATTACCCAACTTTCTTAAACCTTGCACTATTTTTTTAGAAGTTGTGGTATTCCACATGTTGTCCCTACCTTCTACCCAACGCTCACTAAACCAAGTTATCCTATAATTTTGGTAGAATGGTATGTTTTTATACTCATGGAGAGAAGGAGCATCCCATACAACACTCCAAACAACAAGTTTTTATGAAAACTCATGTAGTTGTTTTGGAGAGGCGATCAACAAAGAAGGGAACATGTTTGAGGAAGAAGAACATGAGAATACATGGGTGGAAATAGGGATATTTGTGTAAGAGAAAACAACATCAAACCCAAATAAGCTTGCAGACATCCACCATGAAGATGAAAGTAAAAAAAAGGGAAAATTCAAAGGATCATGCCTTGCCCAATCAAATATTTGGCTAATCTAGAGCCAAAAGGAGAGCTTCCACCGGTCATGCTCGATTTAAAGCATGATGAAGATCATAAAACCACTAAAGGTCACCATGAACGCCTCTAAAAACCAAGTTCAAATCAGAATGAGGGGGTATTTTTTCTATTTTCAGTTGATACTTTGAAGAATGGGGTGGAAAATTGGTTTCAAGACAACTTCCACTCTCACTAAAGGCCATGATTATTGTCATGGCCGCATTTTGTAAGAAAGGGAAGCTACTTCTCCCTATCTATGTCGGGTTTTGTTCGAAACCTTCCTTCCTTTGGTTAGGATAGGGTAGGTAGATTTGTTTATTGTAAAACAAGTGCATTGTGTATGCTCTGTATGTTTCCTCTTGGAACATGTATGCTTTTCCAATTTTGTACATGGTTTTGTGGATTTGTTTGCTATTGCATGGTTCATTTTGGAGTAGATTTCATGGAAAAATTAGATTTTGGGGCAATTTTCAAAGTACATTCATTCAACCCTTATGAGATCGGTTTGATTCAAAGTTCCCATGCCTCTTCCTTGGTTAAAAATCAGTTTTGGAATAGTTTACAAAGTTGAATCAAAAATTCATTAAAAAAACTTGAGAGCATCCCAAGGTAGTTCTGGATCAGCCAAGTTCATCTTGCTCTTCACATGGACTCAAGGGTGAGAAAAATTCAAGTTTTAGATTATTTTTCAAGTCTTCCATGATTGACTCTATGTGCAATGGATGCTCAAGGCCACTACTCTTTCAATCTACCGGGCATATTACCCCGCAAGTCACCAAATTATTATCTAAATAACCCTCAAGGCTATTTTGATAACTTATAATCAAATAGAATTAGGTGGGTTTTAATCAACAAGACGTTTAGAAGTGCGGTGGAACGTTTAAAAATTTAGACATTTGAAAAACCCACAAAAGAAAAGGGACACATGAAAGGATTATGCGAGCTTCTCGAGCAATTGTGTTCTGCGAACTCCAAGACCACAAAATAAACAAGCTTTAATAAATTTGTGAGGATCCACGAGACAAAGGAAAATTAAAATAACCACATGTCAAAATTTCACACAATGAAGAATTAGGCCTCTACAAAGATGCTTTGAGAAGGAAGGTAAGAGTTTTACGGGTGCGTGGTAATTATTGTCTCGCGGGTTCCTCAATCCAAGGAATAAGGAAAACTTAAAAGGTGATGTGAAATCCATGGAGCACACGAGAGGAACCCGTGGAAGTCTAAAGATTGCTAAATGTTGAAGGAAAGTCGTAGAAACCATGAAAACTCCAAAATTTTGTGGGGAACTTTAGAGCCATGCCTAATTTGAAAATTCAAATGCTCAACCATTCAACCAACCATAATTAATGAAGTATGGGCACCATTTTTTGTGACTTGTAAAATCGATGGTGTGTGATAGAAACGATGTTAGCACCCACACCTTCCTACAAGAATCAATGGCATTTGGTCATTAGTGGTTAAATTCTGTTTTTGGTACTCATGTGTTGTAAAAAATGATCTCTCTTTGTTGTAACGACACCATGCCAAAATGGTGGCAAACTTCCCACGAGTTTCACACCCCGAACTTGGTCTCCATAATGTATTTTCACCTTATTCTATGAATGTAATTGCTAGTGGATGTTTTAAGCAATAAAATTGAGTGTTGTGGCTATTCTCTGCTCTATTCTCGTATTTATTGTGTTCTTGCCTTTATGTTTCCTTCTTTGGCATGTTGTGTGTATTTCATATTTGTAGGTCCTCTATTTTCTTGTGTTGTTAATGGTGGGAAGGGTGAGTCTACATGGTTTTGGTTTGTGACACGTCTCTCTCGCACACTCCTGTATTTTCTCCCTCTCCTTCCCCATGTGGAGAGTGATTGACCCTTATTTTTTGGTGATATCACCACCTCTAGCTCGGGGTTTCATTTGTATGCATCCTTCTAGCCATATTTCTCTCTCCTTGGTCCTTGTGAATGTTAGGCGAGGAGTAGTGTTAACATTAGAAATAGGTACATGAACAAACATTCTCTGAAGGTTGATCTAAGGTTGCAAGACCCACATTGCAGAGATTATCCCATATTGTTGTAGACACAAATATTGCACATTAGACAATATTTAACCCGGTCTTATACTACTATTTAGAAGGTTCTCAAGTGTACAAAGTACTAATTAATCCCACCTTTTGGCCACCTTTTTCTTATCTTTTATTTCATCTTTCTCGTGTATTTCTCGATACCTATTAGCCCATTTCATGACCTTTCGACATTCTAGCCTGAAATCAGGGTGCCCCACTGTATTGGGGCACCCCGAGGCGCCCTGGTCCCATTCCGGTGCCTCGGTCTATGCACAACCTCTTCCGGTCATCCTTATCTTCTTCTCAGTCGGCCTTGTCAGGATTAATTATGAAATTAAGCTTGAGAGCCCTATAAATATAAAGCTATAAGACCATAATGAGGGTCCTAGGTAATTGCATTTTATCACTACTATCACTCCATCTAGGGCTGCATCCATTGCATCACTTGCATCCACATAGTGCCATGCATTCAAGCTAGGAGATCTGCATCACACACACTTCATAGGGGAGGGATTCCATTCTATTCCATGCACACATGCTACTTACATTTCTATAGCTATTATTGCTCGCTACTTCACAAAGTGTGACTGGACACGAGAGCACCTAGGGCACAACATGCACACACACACACCAAAACTACATCAGGGTCTATAATGTAGTGCAATGCTCAATGATAAGTCCACTAGTTTGGCGGCTGAGGTCAATCCAACCCATTCATATGCATCTTTCATTTTTCTAGGGTTTGATACTTCTCCTTGCATTACGGGTCATTCTCTAGTTCATCCGATGAATCTAACGCGATAGACAAGAAACACTCGAAGACATTTAACGACCATACCAGATTCAAACTATGAGGATTTGCAGTGTTCCAAGCACCCAGATTGCGGACCGGTGGTGCCCCAATACACGTCCAGGCGCCTGTGTCATATCAGGCAGTCTTGATTTTCCCTTCGTAGGGTCCCTGAGGGTTCGTCTGCACTTCTAAATTCTATTTCTAGATCTACGACACTGTGTGACAATCTTCTGTTATTAATTAAGTCTTTTCCTTACTCTTCTCTTGCACATTAGGGTTTCATTTCATCTAGAATAGTTTATTTACATTTATTTCATACTTGCTTTAGTTCATTTACAATGTTTTAGTCCTCCTAATTAGATTAACATTAATACCTTAGATATCCCCTTAGGCCATCTAGTCAAATCCTTATTTTTGCTAATCAATTGCCTCAAAACCCCGTAATCTTCTTGATTCAGTGCAGTGTGCAATTTTGAGCTCCAACAGAGTTCCTTCCCCTACAACCACAACGTCCAATACTACACACACCAACACCAATAACAAAACATTTTTTTCATTATACTAAGATGGATGCCCATACCCTATCAGACAACTTTTAAGCATAGGTTGGAGGTACATTGACAAAGGTGAACTGTTTAAGTTTGGCACACATTTAATTACATAACGTAAGACAACTCTTAGTAATCATGTAATGCCACCGCCATCTAACATTACTCTCTCATCTCATGCCATTATCTTTAGTGGGCCTTCATTCTTGTTCAACGCACCCATTATGGTGCAATATGAGGGTAGGGACAACCATAACATCCGACAAAAACTAGGTTTTTCCATTTAACTTTGACAAGATATACTCGCTCTTATATATTATCCTTTTGTCTTATTTTGCTTTATTTTATTTATTCATTTTGGTCTTTTATTATTATTGTTATTATTTCAAAATAATGAATAAGTGTGATCACGAGTTGAGTACGTGTTCTCGCAAGATGACACCCAAACTTGGCACATAGTTCTCGAAAGGGCACTCACACCGTAATTTATAAAGGCTCTCTCAAGTGAAGATTTAGACCGACTCAACATAACCATGCCATTTTCCAGGTGGAATTTGATCCCATGTCAATTAACTTGTAAATGTAAATCTACATCAACACACAAAATTGGGTTCATGGCGATAGACATGGATTTGGTAAGTTAATTCGTGTAAGACATCTACAATGTCATCGTTAACAAAACTTGACGGCCTTTAAATAATCTTGTCGACATGATGTGACAAGGTAGGGCACTGTAACTACCTTTTAGTTTTTCACCTCAAGTGGAGGTTGTGATGGTTGAGAAACCATAGCTTGGTTTGGGATTTAGAGAAAAGATATGTAACTTGCGGTGTGTGGATAAGGGGTGACGCCACTTATTGGGGAACAACAATCGATGTCTTATCGGAGGCGAGGACCCACTTATGGGTTTGTACACAAAAACAAGTGTTTTCTATATTGAGCGGGATTATTGGCGGTGATGTTTATTAGTCACCGCGGTCCATCCATCGAGAGGATGTTTGGGCACTTTTACTTGCCTTGGCGAGGTTTTGGCGATGGTGTAGGCATGATAATAGCCATTAGAGGACAATCTCAACTTTTGTGATTTGTGGCTTGGCAATGAAAACATGTATTAGGCATATTTATATACAATACAAACTGTGTTAGCCTTTTATTGCCTATTTCGTATCAATAGATTCTTTAAGATCGTTGGAGAGGTCCACTTCAACACATACACACTTTTGTGTTTCTTGCCGCATGGAACTTGGGTTGCTTGAACCTTATGAAGTGGCCAAGCCCCTCAGTCAATTTGTCCTCCAAAACGACAAAGGAAGACTAGGAAACTCAATCTACATAGGGATTTTAAGATTGACTTGCTTGGTGACTACCCAATCTCGTGTCAGTGCGAAAACACAATGTGTTTTGAATAAACCATTGATTGTGGCAATGGTCAACATTTATAATTAAAAAAAAGAAACTCTTAGTCAACTTTTTGAACAACTTCAAGCTTAACACCATGAGGTGCGGTCCATACATTATGTACCCAAGAATTCAAGGTGCTTTATGGGGGTACTCGACCAACTATGATAAATTACACAAAATAACTACGTGCTTCATTGAATTCATGACATTCTAAAACAACATTAAGCAATCTTTCAAAGTTATGATTAGTACCTCGTGAAATACTTTCGAGACAAACTTCTAAACTCAATAAATAACTTAGCCACCTTAAAAGCGATAATGAGTGCAAAACAATAAACTTTTCCTAAGCCCCTCATGACCTCATTACACATCTCAAACCTCCAATTTATTAATAAAAACAAATCCCAAAAATAAATCTAATAAATTATAAATTGACACCCATAAAAGAAAAAAATCTAGCAAATGATACATGGACATCCCTCCAACTAGTATGAGACCAAAGGTCCAGGATATATATAGTTTGCGGCAAAGCTTGGGGTAGACAATTTATCAACATCAATCAACCCAGTGTCACTGCGTTTCTACAACGAGATTGCGTCTGTTCAAATAAAGGGTTAACTTCCTTTCTTATTTCCTCTGGCTTGGCTGATGGGACGCTCGCCCGCACGAAGATGACTGCTTTATCTGCCATTGAATGTAAGTTTTCTTTATCACTTGTATTGTAGGGTTTATGATTGTATTTTTCTTCTGCACTATTTTCTTCTGATCTCGGAACGAATTCACACAGCTTATTTCTGTAATAGTTAAAGCTAGTTATCCTAACCGATTTTCGTAATTATTCTCGAGGCATTCGTCTGCCAATATTATCGGATTAGGTGTCTGAGGAATTGTTGTTGGTTCCGGTTTGATTTTCTGACACTAAACATATTCTTTTAATAAGAAAAACACCGATTTAATCACTTGGTGGGCATATCATGGCAAACGTTTTTTACAGTGTTTAAGTTTGGGGATTTCACATTCGGCAATTTGACATCAAGGAAAGCTTCTCAGCGGGGATTTTGAAGTTTTGTGAATAGATTTCAATTTATTGTGCATACAAGAAAGCAGAATGTTTAGGCCAGGAGGGTATACTCCTCAGTACGGGCATGGTTCTCCTGGGGCTCCCATTCAAGGGCATCCTGTCCCTGGACCTACAATGCATGGAAGAAGTCCGGCTTATCCAGGTGGGCTCCAGCAGAATTTTGGCTTTTCACATCCTCCAGCAATGCCTCCTATAACATCTCATGCACCACATACGTTTCCTACATTCCCCTGTGTAGAAAATCATGTAAATCCTCCTTTCCCACCTTCTTATGGAATGCTGGCCTCTATGCCACCTTTTGAACCCCAACAGTTTCCAGGGCCACCACCCCGACCGCCGCTTCAAGGACAACCTCCTCAATATCCTCTACCTCCGCCTCCCAATTTCACTGTAGCTCTCCCCCGGCCCTCCTGTAGATATCCCAGCTCCAGCTCTGCCTCCGCGTCCTACATTTTCTCCGTTACCACCAGCACGACTGTCATCTGGAATGCAGATTTCTCAAAGTCTTACAGCTTCACACATAGCACCCCAGCATATGCCACAGCCACCTTTTTCTGCAGGGGAGGTTTCTCAACCATTTCCACCTTCACATATAGTACATGAGACTCTGCCACAGCCTCCACTGCCACACCCTGCATTCAGTGTTCATAACCCGTCCCCATCTTTACACACACAACTGTTTCACCTTCCAGAGTCGACACCACTACCACCTGCATCAGGGCTTTCTCAACCACCTTCAATTTCAACAGGTACGTCCAATCCGCTGCTACCTTCACACTCAATGCCTTTGCCACCACCTCCACTGATACCAAATGACAGTGAAATTGTTCAGAATATTGAGATTCTGGCTGAATTTGTAGTTAAGAATGGGCCTGAGTTTGAAAATATGGCCCGTGCCAGGCAAGCAGGCAATCCGAAGTTTGCATTTTTGTTTAATGGAACAGCTGGTAGTGATGCTGCAATTGGATATCAGTACTTTCAGTGGATGAAACTGAAGTGGGAACTACAGATGAAAACGGAGCAGGAAGCAGAAGACCGTGGTCAGTCTGCAAAACAATTGGAGCCATCTCTGTATACCAATCAAGGAACAAATCCAACATTTGAATCACAAGCAGTGACAACCTCGCCTGCACTGTCAGACGTGGATATGGAAGGTCAGTTATCTAATTCTTGGTACTTGTTTTACACAGTCATCTCTTTGTGAGAAAAAAATGATGTTTAGACAGAGTTTGAATTTGTAGTTTCACAGTTGGTCAAGTCCCTACAAAGCTTAACATACAGACAAGAAAATTGAAATGATTCAATCAATCTAGATCAATTACTCTGTTAACCTAGCTCATCTTTTTGTTTAGATGTGAATAATTTCTCTGAATTTTATTGCTATTCCTCTAATAGTCTTGAAATTTTTGAATTCCAAAAGTCTAACTCATGTATCACATTGTGTTTGGAAGTACACAGAGACCATACGTTGGTTTTTTGAGAAAACAGCTCTATATGAAATGATTTAATCTATCTAGATCATTTTTGAAGACATTATATGCTAGGGCCCTTAGGATCTCTGATCCAGAATACCTCAGATTGAAGAGCGATACCTCCATAAGTCCTTAAGGAAGAATAGGTACAAGGATCGGCAAATCAAGAAAGCATTAGGAAAGTCCAGAAGAAGCCATGGTCGCCCCAAACCTATTGAAATCACAGAAAACACAAAAGATTTTTTAGCTTCTGTTCAAGGTACCTCTGAAAAACTAATGAGCATTCTTAGAAGGAATGTCATTATAACCTATTTCAAACCTGTCCAGACTATCAGAAATGGCCTCAAGACTGCAAAAGATAGTCGGTAACCTAATCTGTAGAAAGGAGTATATGAAATCCCTTGCTCCTGTGGCATACCCTATATAGGAGAGACTGAGAGATTGTTTCATACGAGGTTCACAGAGCATGCCCCAGATTTACACCAAGGTAACATTAAAAGGTCGGCATTGAGTGCAAACTTTATCGTTTCATGCTCATTGTGAATGCCAAGATTTTAGCCTTTGAGGAGAGGAGGTTCCGTGTAGTGATCAAGATTGAAAATGGGCCTCAGAATCTAAATAAACACTAAAGCTTTTTTACCTTAGGTTCAAGGTACCTCTGAAAAACTAACGAGCATTCTTAGAAGGAATGACATTATAACCTATTTCAAACCTGTACAGACTATCAGAAATGGCATCAAGACTGCAAAAGATAGCCGGGAACCTAAGCTGTAGAAAGGAGTACATGAAATTCCTTGCTCCTCTGGCATACCCTATATAGGAGAGACTGGGGATTGTTTCATATGAGGTTCAAAGAGCACGCCCGGATTTACAGCAAGGTAACATTAAAAGGTCGGCATTGAGTGCAAACTTTATCATTTCACGCTCATTGTGAATGCCAAGATTTTAGCCTTTGAGGAGAGGAGATTCCGTGTAGCGATCAAGATTGAAAATGGGCCTCAGAATCTAAATAAGGACGATGGCGTCAAGCTCAGTCACACCTTGAAACCTCTTATCCACAAACTCACCCCAGTCTGGTATGTCTAGATTTTAGTTAGTGTTTTTCTGTTTTTCTTTTCTAATTTATTCTATAAATTTAATCCAAATTTAATTCATTTAATAATATCACCAACGATTTAGTTTGATTAATTTTATCTTATTTATTTTATTTCATTTCTTTTAACAACATATTGATTTCCAACTTAAATTAAAAATTAATCAATCCAAAAATAAATTAAATGTTAACGAAACAATAATGGTAGAGTAATAATTAATATTTTAGATTTGTTTTAATCTATAATTTAATCAAAACATTAATCCTTGTTGCCAAAATTTGTATCATATTAAACGTTTAATTCAGACTTATTGATGGGTTAAAATTCACATTATGGTCAATTGATGTAGTAATTAATTATCCTATTTTCTGTGTTCCATTAAAATCATAATAGAATAAAACCAAATAAAATAAAATAACATAATTTGTTCTCATTTTATGCTGTTTCTAAATTTTTGACAATGTTTTATCTAGATTTATACTTTTGTGGTTGTCCTTCACCTTGTATCATGATGCAACATCATATATGGAACATCACTCCCCTTCTGCTTTCCAATATTGGCTTCACTCTTCCCTGAGTATGGATCCAGTGGCGAGATCAGAAACGTCGGGAAAAACCTTGCTGACACAGAGGAATCCAGAAGAATATTATTCATTATTATTATTTATTACTCTGAGAAGAAACCAAATTAAAAACTAAAGTCACCTACCTTCTTAACCTAATTATTGATACTGTGCTGATGTTAATTATTTCTCTGAATTTTGTTGCCATGCCTCATATAGTCTTAAAAATTTAAAACCGATCTTGAACTAACGTATCCATTGTGTTTGGAAATGCTTTAAGATCTTGTTTTGGTTTTTGGGTATCTTCGTTTCATTTCAATAAAATACAAGTTCTTACAAAATATAAATAGACATAATACTCAGTAAAGAGGGTTCTTTAAGACAGTTATGCAAGGCTGTTACTTAGTTTTATAAATTGTGAACACCCACTCACCTAAAGACAATGCATACCTATATGACTGAGATAATGTGCAAAACCTCATAGGACTGTCTTTTAATTAAGGCCAAAATCTCCATTTCAAATCATCTATTTCTGATATCTTAAAAGTCTAATACCCAAGGAATGGTATGGCTGTAAACTGCTGATAGAAGTTGAAACACATATTGAAAAATGGCGGTACACACACAAAAGTTTGAGTCCACAAGCCATTCTTCGTACCGATGCCCAAATTGCAGCTGGTAACTGCAAAGCCAAAGGAAACACCCCCAAAGATGAAGTTTGAGTTTGGGGAACTTATAGACAGTGAAAAAGAGGTAGCCAATCCTAACCAATTTTCTGTCTCTGCAAATCCCTCAAGACAATGCAGCATATGGAAGCGACCAACTCCTTCAATTCTAAAACATGGATTTGAATATTGTGGTAAACCTTTCTGTCTCATAATTTGGGAGGAGGTAACACATATAATAGATTACATGAATATCAACAGAGCTTGAGTTGGGGATCAGCAGAGCTCACCACAATCGGAGAGAGTACTCGATCACTGCCACTCACATTGCCAAACAAGGGCCCTTCCATTGACGGATGACATAAAGATGCAGGTGAGCCTGGAAAAATGATCAAGAAAGACGGTAAAAGTTATTAGAGACCCTTAATCTCATACTTTCAAGCTTGGATCTTTGTTTCTAGAGAGGAATTTATCCACCATTTGGGGTGAACAACTTTGGCGAGGTAAGTGCCAGAAAGTTTTCCTCTAAAATTAGTGAATTTTAGGAGATATTAGAACTCAAAACCAAGCCCAAAGAGCCTGAGCTAAAGTGAACACAGATCTCTGCCATTCAATGGATATGCTCATGAGATTGTCAACTCATTTTTATCTGAAAGGAACTGTTGTTGGCACAATTTAGGAATGCCACATGAGAACAAATTACAACTTTCTTCAAGGACATCTTGTACTTGAGAACTTAAGCTCTCATCAAATCTGTGTAGCTTAAAAAATTCTTAATTACTTAGACAATCACAAGTGCAGTTCAACCTTATTTACTGTTTCATTTCTTGTTTTGTTACAAATTAAACAGATTGTTTTTTGAATCTTAAATGGTTATCAACTAAACAGAGTGCATTGAACATAGCCTATCTTGTAAGGAATATCATTGTCATTCTCAGTATTTGTAAAATCTATATTCTCATTATTTGTAAAATCTATTTTCTCAGAATTCCACAGATACTGTTTACATGTAAAAAGGATGTCATTTCGAGAGCTGAGATCCCAGTTCTCGTTCACATATGCAATTTCAAGAAAGCTTGCCTTAGTTTGATGTAACAGTACTTCCTTTTGTTGCATTTGAGCTGCTTTGTGGGCAACAAGAGAGCTGCTCAGGATTTCAATAGAGTTTGCCTTAGTTTGCTGTAACGATACTTCCTTCTGTTGCATCTGAGCTGCTTTGTGGGCAACAAGAGAGCTGCACAGTATTTCCTTTTGAATGGTGTAGTCAAGTTTGAATTTGGGTATTCATCCTATCCTATGCAACTTGATTATCCTTGTTTGCCTTTGCAGATGCTTAGATGGATATAGTTTTCACAAATAAAGTAATTGTTTAATGTCAAACTTGTGTAACTGGGGCTATCTTTAATAATAATAATCTAAGTAGCTGGTTCAGGTGCGATTCGGGTACTGGTACAGCAAATTTTTTTTTCGCCTTGGGTATGTCCGTACAAAAATATATAAAAATAAAAAAATAGAAATTATAGCCTAATAAATCAGAAATTAGAGACATTAACCATATAGTATGCATATAAAAAACAAAATAACCACAAAAATGAAAATATTATCCGAATGCCAAATGTCATAATAATCAAATATCTCAAATGTCATGTGCTGATCATAATTAATTACATCAAAATTAATATTCATAGTCATCTTGCTCTTCATCGAGAGCATCAATATCAACATCATGTGGTGCACTAGAACCACAAGGACTACCACTCTCGCTAGCTCCACCACTCTCGCTAGCTCCACCACTCTCGCCAACTATACTATGCCTCCTAGGAGAGTCAATGTCAAACAATGAGTGGTGTGAAAGGGAAGAATTCAGGTCAACATCCTCGGGATTTATATCCCAATGCTTTGACAACCCCCACTATAATCAGACTTCTTGTGGGAGATAAGGCACAAGTTCGAGTGTATGTAGACCAAGTCCTCAACCTTTTTTGCTCCGAGCTTGTTGCGCTTTTATGAGTGGATGAAGTTGTATGTGCTCCAATTCCGCTCACAAGAAGATGAACTTGCAACCTATATTAAAATTTATAAAAGGTAAAAGTTAAAATTCAAGTTTTAAACAAAAATTTCAAACAAAAAGAAAGTTAAAAACTCAAAAAATAATAAACTTACCTGTGACAAGACCTTGATTGCAAGATTCTGAACGGTTGGTATTGCTTGGCCATGGAGGTGCCACCACATATGTGTATCCTTCTTGTATTTGTCTTGCATGATACTAAGACTTTGACCTTGGGAGGTGATGAACATCCCAACCTCGGTCTTAAAAGCGTCTTACCTCGGTATTGGGAAAATTTTTGACTAAATGTCAGCTTTAACCCTTCAGCCACTTCCACGTCCCTATATGGTGCCACCCTTCTCGATAAAGAAAGGATCTCTGTGCTATAAAATCAAGGAGTTAATGCAAAGGCAAGGATATGCAACAAGGTGGTCATATTATTCCAGCGATTGACGAGGAATGAATGCAACTCTTTGATTTTTTTCCCTTGGGATCTTACTCCTTTGCATTAATGACAACTTTTATCTTCTCAATTATTGAGTTGATATCGTCATATACTTATCCCAAACATGGACGATACATGTCAAGGAAACAAATCGTGCTCACGACGGGCTCTGTGATACTTGACAAATAGTCCACACCATAATTCAAAAAACGCGTTATCGGCGAGCCAAATTTTGACTCGGGAATCGGAATCGGTAATTTATCGGCATTAATCGAATCAGTATCGCTACTTTTAAAAACATTTAAATTCATAAAAGAAATTTAAATTAAATGTAAAAACATTGTTAAATGATGCGGGAAGTGACTCTATAGAATGCCATAGGCCCATATGCATATTTTCGATTAAGTTTTGACCAAAAAAAGAGTACAAAATTTGCAAACAACAATGCTCAAGGAGTCATGTCACATGTGACTTTTGAAGTATCACTATCAAATATCAATAAATTTCCATTTCATCAAGCACGCCTAAAATAAGTCTCACATGTGCACTTGCGGGCTGTCTCGTGGAAGTGGAAGGTAAATATTTCTCCTCTCTGACACACCAACATTGTCATCTACAAACATATCATCTGGATCATCACCAACTTCTAATGTCCTTGATGGTATCGCTTCTTTAGTCTCCCTCTCCAAAGTTGCTTATCTCCTTTGAAGTAAACATAGGCTCCACATCATCGGCAATCCAATCATCATATGGATCAATTGAATCATAACTCTGTGCCCCCTCCACTTGTCTCACACGAAGATGAAGATTGTATTGCACGAAGACAAGGTCATTGAGGCGTTGTGTTGTCAAGTTGTTGTGCTTCTTTGTGTGAACAACTTCGAACATGCTCCAATTACATTTGCATCCGGAAGCCTTTGTATGGGTGACACAAAATGCGGATGGCTAGCTTTTGAAGATTTGGTGTTTTTGCACCATAATTTTTCCACCACAAATATGCAAATAAAACATTTATAATTTTGTAAGTTAACTAGGCTTGAATAAATAAATGAATTCTAGACTTCTAGTATCTAGTTTTACGTGTAACAAGACTAAATACAAATGACTCAATTTATTTTTACCTGGCTGAGAAGTGTTTCTTCTTTTCACACATAGAGCCTAAGAAAAGAGCCTCTCCTCTGCAGTCTTATAAATCTGCAGCTCGTTAACAATTGCATCTCTAATATCTTTGTCAGATACCATCCTCTCTATGCATGTATTAAGGCCATCCATAACCTCCTCATCATCCTTAAATGATGGCGAATAGAAAAACTTTGGGTTTAGGTAGTACGCCGCTGCATGTATATGTCGATGGAGTGTCTTGTTCCATCTCCGATCAATTATGCACCAAATGGGTTCATATTTTCGCTGATTGTGCCCATAATATTAAGCCATGGCCTCCTTGGCCACATCCATAGCTTCATACAAATAACCCATTGGGTTTTTCTTCCCATCCACCATCCGTAGAACTCGAATCAAAGACTTTGACACCTAAATCAAAATAACATATAAATTTAAAATCAAAATTAATAAAAAATTATATAACAAATGATAAATAAACAAATATTCAAGTTAAGATTACCTTCACGATTTCTTCCATTTGCTTTGCAAACATATCATTAAAAATGGTCTCCATGATCCTTTCCCTTTGGTCTTCCTAAGCATAGGAGACTCCATCCATCGTGTGTTCACAAACATCTCGCTTAAAGGATGTTAATGAGGTTGCAATGCTCTGCAATGTAAATGAAGTTTGTGGCAAATCGTGTGATTCCCGATCGCACAAGCTCCTTTCCATTAGTGCTCTCTCTCATCAAGTTTAGCACCCTAAGGTGATTGTAGATGAACTTTGTAATATTTTTGCGTCTTGAATCACATTTTTCACCCATTAGAGTTTTCCTATGTCCTCCAATAAGAGATCCAAGCAATGGGTTGTATGCAAGAGGGTCCAAAAAGTGTAGGGTGCCTCTCCTCAAGAAGTCTCCATGTCTCTACATATATGCCGCTTTCACAACTTGGGCGACATTCTCCACGCCCACCTCCTTCACCACCTCATCTAACATATCACACAAAGTGTTTGTAGTTTTCACTTGGTGGAAGACATCAATTGATTTCAAGAACACCAATTGCCCACTTGATGCCACTAGGAAGTTAATCAATGTGCGGGTTTTCCCATCTGTCCACCCATCAGACAAAACGATGCATCCTTTTTTTTGCCATACCTTTTTTTGCTCTTCTACAAGAGTTTTGGTATGTATGACGGAATCCTCCAACAATGGGCCACTCAAATAGGAGCTTTGAACCCCTTCTTGGCAACAATCAATGTAGTGACCAAATTCTCCCAATATGGACTTTTTGCCACATTGAAAGGAATGTTGTTGTAGTACCAAAAGTTTGCCGCAACTATTCTTGCTTCATTGTGCATTTCTTTATTCCAAGCGGTACCTTCGAGTGAAGGTTGTGAACCAGGACTACTTTGAGGAACAAAAACATTCTTTGAACTACTATCAGTGGATGAGCCTTGTCCTAGTGTCTGACCTCGTGGAGTTGGGGCAATAGAAGATGCCCCAATGTCAAAATCTTCCCTCGCTGCCCTCCTATTTGCTAGGGTTGCAAGTGCATCAACTTTCCTCTTCTTTTCATCTTTTTCTCTGCATAAGCTACAAAACAAACAACTCTCTTTGAGCCTCAGGCGGTGCTTGATTGCACAATGCCACTTCATTCCCTGGTATCCGTGCAATGTGGAACTTAAGGCAATAGACACCTCCACTCATCTTCATTCCACAATAATTGCATACAACACAATTGCCTTCTACGTTCACAATGCTTCCAAGAGGGGTCTTTTGAGTTAGGCTTACTAAGAGCAGCTGAACCTAAACTGGATGCCGATGCCATTCTACAAAACAAAAAAAACAATTGTCTTAGATTTACAAGCCTTAGAGAAATAAAATTGTATGACGAAATTAAGAATAATATTGCTATTGCATGAAGAAAAAATTACAACAAAGCTATATTGAAAACGTATGATTCTAAATAAGATAGGGTGTTCGTGTTGTAATTTATGCATCATCCTGAAATTTCTCTCAATTTTTGACATTATTATGATAACTTAATACTTGTATTATATTATGATATTATGATGATTATTTTTTTGATTAACAATAAAGAAGGGTTAAGGGGAGCCTATCCCGTACAAAACAAACCAGTCAAAACACCAAGAAACATGCCCAAGGGTATACCCATTGAAGCCAACTCAAACAAAAACAGAGATAAACTAACAAGCAGCCATAACCATAATAATAACAATAGAAGTAACAACAACCATATTAACAACATTACAATAAAAGGCATACAACCACAAAAAGACCAAAGACCAGCAACACAAAATCATTCCTTGATTATTTCTCCCACCGAGTGCATGTAGTCATTCCATTCCTTGACCAGTCCAGCTGTGGTGATCTTTGCATGGCTTGAACCAGTTCTCCCAGCATCTTGAGGTGCTTTGGATAGTACTCTTCATATTCAAGGTGTATTTCTTTAATGTGCATAAGGGTTTCTTTCATTTTTAGTATGTCCTTCTCCATGGCCATACATCTTTCATTCACATTTTTCAAATTATCATTCACCATTATGGCTGTGAGCTTTTCCATCTTCTCTTGAAGCTCCCTAAGTTCAATGGCCACCATACTAATTTTATGTCTATTAATGTCAGTGTCAAGTCTACAATTTTCAAAATCCTTCAAAAAGCCACTTGCCTTAACCACCGAGTCCTGAGTAGAGAACAAGTCTTTTTGAGCAACCTTAAGCGCCTGGAGACTGGCAATGGCTTCTTCCATACTTTGGGTGTGAGTCTCAAGATCTCTTCCTTTTCAACCTTTTTGGGGGATTTTCGATCTACCCTTCCTCTTTCACAACAGTCTCCTAATCTCCATTTGAACCTCTATGTCACTACCAACCTGGTCAAAATCATCAACATCCTTTTCCTCGGATCCAGAGCTTACATCGATATTCTCCTGCTTACCTTGTTTGTCGCCCCTCCTCTCATTTTCTTCCTGGGGTTTTCCTTGGGTGTGCAAGACCTTGCCCTTTTGCCACCATTTTCCCCTCATCCTCCAACCTAGGGTTCTAAGTATTTTCTCCAAATTTAACACTTCTGCCAATTATGGGGGTGCTGTTTTGACCAAGGCCTTAAGAAGGCCTTGGTGGAGAGGAACATTGAAGGTGCCTTTCTAACCATCTCTATGGATTTTACCAGTGATTTATATAGAAAATTAGGAAAATTATACTTTCTCCCATTTCTAATGTGATTGAGCATAGGAAAATGGTAACCATACAACACTCTATAACGTCCTTCAAGAGTAATATAAGACATTAGCAGCAGGGCTATTTCATCATGAGGAGGTAAGTCTTCTTTATCATAGCCATTGAAGTGTTGTTTGAGAGAACCCTTACCTTGCATGAAGTTATCCACCTCTAGGCTACAATCAGTTTTAGGTTTAAAAACACATCTGCCCTCCAAAGGTAATCTAGTCACTTTGGCAATCAACTTAGGCGATATGGTGAAAGAGGCACTCTGCAAGCAAACCCGACCTTCATTCCAAGTATTGGAAATTTGGATGCTCAATTCTTCATCATGGCCATTGAAAATTTTAAAGAAATTAAGGAGTCCTGCATTCTCTAACAACTTTGAAGATTCCTCACTATATCCGACAAGGTGGCAAGCTCCGTTCTCACTTAGTCTCCCCATCTTGCTTTTAAAGAAATTAAGGAGTCCCGCATTCTCTAACAACTTTGAGGATTCCTTAGTTATATCCGACAAGGTGGCAGGCTCCGTTCTCACTTAGTCTCCCCCCATCTTGCTTTTACAAAGTTTCCCTCTTTCCGTGTAGAGACTTCGTGCCCCAAACTCGACTCCAAAACAGGGGTTTCTCGAAAACTAGACTCGTTTGTTTCAAGAAATGAATGCACCCAGTAATTAAAAGCACAACCCCTCTCTTTGAATCCTTGAAGTAATGTGAGGCAATATTTGGCATGAGTCGAGCATTCCTTTCCATAATAATACATATCTCCATCTTGTCAACATCATAAGCAATTAAAATATTAGGTGCCTTTCTGCTTTTTCTATCCATAGTATAATTACACCAAAACATATTCCACCTATGAAGGTATAGGTTAGGGAAGTGAGTCCCCCTCAATAAGTCTAATGGTTTGTACATCCAAACTATCTAAGTTTTCCACCACATTAAAGTCTTTTGCTAACACTCCCATGTTAGCAAATTTATCATCCGATCCATTTCCTTCACGAAAGACGTGTTGGAAAGTTATAGAGGTGAAGGAATGAAGTCTACTCTTCATACTCTTAATAAAATCTTCAATTGTCATCGATATAGTGTTCCTACCCATCATGCTAGAGATTATATTTGAAGAACCATGTTCGGCAATCAAGGATTTAAAGCCTTTCTCTTCACCCTCCAGAACATAGCAGCAGCCTCTGCCACATGATTAGTTTGGGTTCCCAAATTGTAGAAGTAAGCAAGCAAAGAGTTACCTTTGAAGTCACGGAATATGCCTCCACCTCCCGCTTTCCCAGGATTCCCTTTCGCAGCTCTGTCAAAATTTAGCTCGACAAAACCTTCCAGAGGTCTTCTCCATCGACATTTTTCTCTTGGATTGCCTTTTCTTGTCGTTTCAGCATTTATAAAGTTCCAATTACTGAAAATATATTTTTCTCCCTCCAAAATTTCCACTTCCTTGTTTTTTAGGATAGAGAAATTGTTTTTAACAACCTGTAAGCATCTTTTAGTAATATGATAACAAGGTAATATCTTCCCCTTGAAGATCCTCCTATTCCGTTCTTTCCAAACCTCCCACCATAAGTGCCCAAGACTCAAGATCCACAGATTTTTAAGGCCTTGGCTGCGGAAGGGACAATGCCATTGAACCCAAGATGTTTTGACCTCTTGCGGGCTAACCCAATTTACCAAAAATAATGCAAGGATAGAGGATATGACCTGAAAAGAAAAAGTGCAATCCACAAAAGGTGATTGACTGTCTCAATTGCATTTTCACATAAGACACATCTATTTACCATATGGAAACCTCTTTTTGAAAGGTTGTCAACCGTCAAAATCTTGTTGATCACAGTTAGCCAACTGAACATATTAACTTTAGGGATAACATTTTTATTCCATATTTTTCCAAATAATAAATCTTCATCGTTCACTTCTTCGAAAAATTAAGCATAGGCAGATTTGACAGAAAAAATTCCAGTTTCTTCTTTGTCCCATACAAGTCTGTCTTGTTCATTTTTGTTATAGGTCAGCTGGTTTTGAAGAAAATCATTAAGGCTTTCCACTTGCATTTTTAAATCCTGTCTATCCATCTCCAAGTGTTTCCAAATCTGAAAACTCCCCTCCTCCCTCATGTAGTTGCTTACCAAGACCCCAGTATTTCCTTCCAGAACTGTGATATTTTGGGAATTTATCCTCCAACTTGAAATTACTCGACCACTTATCTTTCCAAAACAAAGTTTTTGTGCCACTTCCAATTTTCCATCTACACCCTTGTCCCAAAATTTCCTTAGCCCAATTTATAGCCTTCCATATACTTGAGCCATTGTAAGTAGGAGGTTTGAAAATCCATCTCTCATCATTAACATCCTCCCAATATTTACTGTTTTAGGATTTTTGTCCATACATTTTCTTCCTTAATTAGTCTCCAGCCAATTTTTGCTAATAGCGATTTGTTCATTTTCATCCAATCCCTAAGACCCAACCCTCCAATTTTCTTAGGTTTACACACCCTTTTCCAAGCCACCAAGGGAATACGATCCTTGCTTTCCGTCCCGCTCCATAGAAAGTGTTTTTGAATACTTTCTAGTTTATCTGCCACTTTTAAAGGGAGCTGAAAGAGAGACATAACATAAACAAGAAGGCTTTGAAGATAACTTTGCAAGAGGGTGGCTTTACTTGCTTGTGAGAGGAGGTTTGCTTTCCATCCAACCAATTTCCTTTCAAACCTTTCAATTAAGAAATTCCATTCACAACTATGGGGTCGTTTTTCTCCTAAGGGCATACCCAAGTAAAAAGAAGGGAAAGATTTGATATCATATTCCAACACTTTTGCTATTTTCCTTTCCCCACTCCGGAGTATTAAGAAAAAAGATAGAGCTTTTTCTATAGTTGACCAACTGTCCTGAAACTTCCATATAACCATCTAACAACTTCTTAAAAGAGTAAGCTTTCTGCATCGAGGCCTCACCCGCAAGTATCGTATCATCCACAAAATGTTGATGGGATACATTTTCCACCCCCAATGCCGGAGATAACCCTTTTATAGTTCCATTCGCAGAGGCTTCATTTAATTTCCTACTCAAAGCTTCTGCCATGAAAATGAAGAGAAACGGGGGACACAACGGGTCTCCTTGCCTCAAACCCTGAGAATTCAGAAAGAAACCACAAGGGATCCCATTTAGAAGAACTGAGAACCAGGCACTAGAAATACAAGCGGTAACCATACCCCTGAAAGAGTTGTCAAAGCCAAATTTGTCTAAAATTTTGTCTAAGAAGCTCCAAGATATCCTATCATATACCTTCGCCATATCCAATTTGATGATCATTGTCGGCTTCTTACTTAATTTAATAGAATGGATTGTTTCTTTAATAGTTATAATGCCGTCTTGTATTTGTCTACCCAATACAAAGCCCCCTTGTTCGAAATGATGGATGGAAGAAGCATTATAGGTGAAGAGCTAGAATTTTAGTGCAAATTTTATAAGAGGTGTTGGATAGACTTATAGGGTGAAAATCCTTGAATTCCATCCCATTTCCAATTTTCGGCGCTAGGGCCAGAAAAGTGCAATTCACATGTGTCAACATCTTCTTATGATTGAAGAATTCTTCCACAACCTTGTGAACATCCTTTTTTATAGGGGTTGATATGCTATGTACCTTGGGATATGAAAATATAATATATAGGGGTTGATGGAGATGCCAACATGTGGCACACATCCTCTTAGTTATATATATGGGTTCACATGGGATATAATATTATAATGTATATGGGTTGATGGAGATGCCGACATGTGGCACACATCCCCTTAGTTAGTTATATGGGCTCACATAGGAATTAATCATATTGGGTAATGGGTCCGCCTACATTGGGATTAGGTGTTACCCATCCTATTTAAAGGATGTGAGTATCATTATGAGGAGGTAATGTATGTATGAGTTGAGTCTTCTACTTGGTAGAGATATATTGGAGGTGTCCCCCTCGAAGTGGATTCCCATCTTGGGAGATTGTGGAGTTACTCCTTAAGGAGCATTGCATGGTGTTGCCCTACCTTAAGGGTATTATTCTGAATATATTGCATATTAAGGCATCTTGGCCCACCCATAGCTCTTTTGCTATGTTATATTCTGCAATTTATTGATTTATTATATGCAAAGTTCTTATCAGAGGTGTTGCATAGACTTATAGGGTGAAAATCCTTGAATTCCATTCCATTTCCAATTTTTGGTGCTAGGGTCAGAAAAGTGCAATTCACATCTTTCAACATCTTATGATTGAAGAATTCTTCCACAGCCTTGTGAACATCCTTTTTAATAATATCCCAAAATGTTGATAAAACAACAACGCAGGAAGCCATCCAAACCCGAGCCTTATCCAGACCGAGATTTTTAACCGTAAATTCGACCTCTTCCATTGAGGGAACCTTTGAGAGGAGCTGGTTATCTTCCCTAGAAACAAGAGTCAAAATACAATTCAAGAAGTCATTTACCTTTCCCCATTTGTATTTCTTTGATCAGTCAACAAATTTTTGAAGAAAGAAATTGCTTCTTCTTTTATTTGCTCTTTTTCTTCTAGGAGTGATCCATCCAAAATTTTAATTTTGCCAATTCTATTAAAGCTTCTTCTTTTGAGGGTAGTCAAATGAAAGAACCTTGTATTTTTGTCTCCTTCTTTGAGCCACGTTACCCTTGATTTTTGCCGCTAGAAGATTTCTTCCTTAGCTAAAATGCTGTGATATTCTGAAAGTAAATGTCTCTCTTTTTCATTGTCCTCCAGCTCTAAACCCAAGTCTCCCCCTTCACTCTTCATCTACAAGTTAAGAATATCAGTTTTCAGCTCAAATTTCTTCTGAAAGATGTTTCCAAAACAATTTTTATTCCACTTCTTGAGGTTCATTTTGACATGCTGCTGTTTTTGGATAGTCTGAATAGGGTAGTCCCTTGAACGCTAAATCTCCACCATTCCTTAATAATGTCTCGGTAGTTCTTCATTTTGAAGCCACATTTTCCAAACTTGAAGGGAGTTTCCCTCTTGAAGAATCTTTCACCGACAACAGAATGGGATTGTGATCTGATCCTATCCTGGGAGGGAATAGAGAAAGATGTCCTTTTTAAACCACTCTTCTGATGCTAGCATCCTATCTAATCTTACTTGAATAAGTTGGGCTCTAGCTCTCCTATTTGACCACGTGTATTTGCTTCCTTTCAAATCTATGTCCATTAAGTTAGAATTCATGAAAAAATGATTAAGGTCTTCCATTCCCACTGAATATTCCATGGATCCCCCTTTTTCTCTGAGGGAGAAGTTGGGGTGTTAAAATCCCCAACCACCAACCAGTCAGATCCAGAAATGATGTTTTTGAAAATTAGAAGGTGCTGCCACAATTTCTTTCTTTCTTTGTGAGAAGTGGGAGCATAGATATTCGCTATTTGCCAAAGGTTGTGTCATTCCATGGTCACACCCTTGTATTAACTCCGAGCATCTCCATTTTAGCAAATTAAGGAAAGGATAAATCGTGTTCATGCCTACTTAGAATACTTACAAAACACCTCGGGTAAGAGGTGCATGGGTGTTTGCGACTTGGTGTCCGAGTTATACTCTTCTCTTTCTATTTAGTGGGACCGTGAGTGTTCTTGAATCCATAGGAGATTGGTGGCTAGGAGAATATACTATGAGTTATGCAACTTAGTCGTTCACACCTACGTCCCGAGTGGTGGCTAGTGTTTGCTTCAGTCTTGCCATAGATGCGCACTCTTGGACTCAACCTTATAGGTTAAGAATTGTTGGTAAAGAACTCAGTAATGCTTGATGGTTCATATATAACACAAACTCTTTAAGAAAAGATAACGTCTCCACTTTCTCAACATGTGCACAATTGCGTAGAATTCTTGATCATAAACACTATACTTCCTCTTTGCATCATTCAGTTTTTCACCAAATATGCAACAGTCTATCCTCTTGGTTTGATATTGTGTCATGTGGCTATGTTGCTAGCATCACAATCGACTTGAAATACTTTTGTGAAATCTAGAATGGCAATACTAGCTATTATGTTATTTTCTTCTTGAATTATACCAAACTCTTTTCTATGCCTGTGCTCTAGACGAAATTCTTCCTATCACCGCTCACGACCTTTGTAATTGGTGCACATACACCACTGAAGTTCTTGATGAACTTGCGGTAGAAGCTAGCCAACCCATGAAAACTTTGTGCCTTAAAAGAATTCCTTGGTGACGGCCAATCCACTATTGCACATGCCTTTTCGTGGTTCATTTTCAATCCTTCTCCATAAATCACAAATCCCAAATACACCAACTCTTCTTGCTTAAAACTGCATTTCTTTAGGTTAATCAACAACTTTTGTTCCTGCAGTCTCTACAATGCTTCCATGATATGTAGCAAATTCTCTTCACGTGTCCTGCTGAAAATTAGAATATCATCTAGGTACACGATCACAAACTTGCCTAAAAACGATTTCAAGACTTGATTCATCAACCTCATGAAAGTATTTGGTGCATTGCTCGATCTGAATGGCATCATGAGCCACTCGTATAATCCTTCTTTAGCTATGTTCCACCAAGTTTCCGGGATGGGGACGACAGGGACGACTATTAAAAAATAAGAGAAAATATAAAAAATATAGGAAATTTCAAATATTCATATGATAACATTGGTAAAGCATTTATCACACACATTATAGAACCTCAATACATAAACTTCGAGCTGAATTGAGATTTCACATAACATTGAATCAAAAACAGACTTTTTTGGAAAGCATATTACTTTATGCTCTGTTTGTACACCCTATTTCCAAGTTTCAGAGTTTTCGGAATGTCCCGTGCGAGGACGGGCCTAAAACGCGCATGGGATGCATCCCCGTGGAACATTATTCTTTAGTCTTAAATGCTTGCTTCCATTCATCTGCTTCCTTTATGCAAATTTGATGATATTCGCTCTTTAAATCAATCTTGTTAAAATACCTTGTTGTGCTCAAACAATCCATAATGTCATCCTATGTCATAAGGTTCGGCAATTTTTTTGCTTGAAGTTCGGAATTCGCCGAACCTTTAATGTGGCATAAAAAATTTGGAAAAATTCGTTATGTTCGGATAGGGAAAAATGCAGTATTACACGTGACAATAAAATAATACCCGTGACAGTAAAGAGCGGGGAAAATGCAGGGAAAATCGTTTAGGTCTGATAAACCCTGGTTTTTGAAGGAGGAAGCCTTCGAACGGACACAAAGAACAGGAGGAAATAGAGTCGCTGCAGTTGGCATGGTTGTGGCCCGTGGGCATTGGCGTGGCCATGGCACCATCACAGGGAGATATAGAATTGGAGGAGGTTTGCACAATCGTCGCTGCATGGAGGAAGTCTCAGGTCTGCACCACGAAGTCGAGAGTTTGTTTGGCTGTCTAAAGTTAAAAACTTTAAAGTCTTTTATATATTTTTTTATTTCTTACATTGGATTTTCTAAACATTTCGTTTTTTAATTCTTTTATAAAATTTTTAATAAATAAAATAACATGTCAAACATTATAAAACATTTTAGGGTTTTATAATGTTTGACGTTTTAATGTGTTTTTTAATTTATTAATTCCAAATGTTACGTTTATAACCTAAAAAGTTTTTAACCTAATTTTTTTAATAATTAAATATTTATATTATACTTATTTTTAAATTTAATTTAATTTTTTAATGTTTTTATAATTTATTTTTTTATAATGTTTTTATAATAAATTTTTTATAATTCGATTTTTATCAATTTAATTATACTTAGAACTTAGTATTACATGTTTAAGATTGTGGTTGACATAATTTTATATGTTTTAAGGTTTTCTATTATTCGAACTTAATGGCGATTTTTTTTTGAACTTCATCCAATGACGAATTTGAACCGAATTTTATCCTTGTTGAACTCGAACTCGAACCTTGTGACTTAGATGTCATCTATGCGCGTGCAATGGAAACTTGTACTTGATGGTGATCTTATTTATGGCTCTCGAATAAGTACACATGCCACTCGCCACCCTTCTTTGGTGCTAGAATTGTTGACACTGTGCATGGGCTTAGACTCTCTTTGATGAGTCCCCTATTCAACAACTCTTGGACTTGCTTTTTGACCTTTGCATTCTCTTGTGGTGTCATCATGTAGGCTGCCTTATTTGGCAAACTTAATCATGGAATTGAATCCATGCGATTACTAATGTCTCTCACGGGTGGTAACCCTTGAGGTAACTCACTAGACACAACTTCTGCAAACTCTTCTAACATTCCTTTTACCTTTTACCTTTGGCGGCATTATTTCTTCTCCTTTCACTGCTTTTGCCATGCCTTCCTTTTTCACGGTTCTCACAATTAATGCAAAACATGCACTATCCTGCTTAACTTATCTCAATTTTTTTAACCTGAAAGTAGCAAATACTTCTGGTGCTGTGTCACTCTTTTCCAGTAATGGGTTTAGAGTATATCTCTTTCCATCCCTTTCCACCATGTGTGTGTTTGCGTGGTCATCATGTTTCACCTTCTAGTGGAATTGCCAAGGCCTACCAAGTAGCACATGACATGCATCCATGGGCATGATGTCGCACATTACTTCATCTTCATATCTCTCAATCTGGAATTTGAGTAGACATTGCTTCTTCACCAACAATTGGTGTCCCTTTTGTAACCATGAAACCTTGTATGGATTCAGATGCTCAATCCTCTTCAACTTCAACTTATCCACCATTTCTTTTGCCACCAAATTATTGGTGCTTCCACTGTCCACTATCACCTTGCAGACTTTTCCTCCTAACTTATGAGCTGTCCTAAATAGGCTTTTTCTCTGTTCAGGGCCAGTCTCCTCTTTCCAGTTTCAACAGTGTGTGCTTGAACATTAGTGCTTCTCCCATCTCTGGTTCTTCTTCATGACTCATCGAGCCACCCGCCTCTCATTGCACAATGTGTGTGCTTCGCTTACCGCCATTTTGGGCGTATTCATATGCTTTATGCCCTGTTTCTCCTCAACTTTAACAAGCGCCGTTGAATTTGGGACCCCCTCCATGGCTTTTTCCTCATGGCACATGACCACCTCCTCGAGATGTTCCCTCATTTTGTGCAGTCGAACATGACCTGCTCTCATCTTGCACAAAATTATCTCTGCCTTTACTTTGTCCACGATCTTGTGCGGCCTTTCCATTAATGCTGTTAGTGCTCCGCTGTTTACACACCAATTTCTCCTCTGCCTTCAAAACATACTGATGAACTTCTTCCACGAAATGAACTTGCAACATACTAATCATCATTGAATTGCTATGCACAATCTAGCCATGTACCTCGAGATCTTTGCTACATCATTCTCCACATGTCCCGCTCTAATGGCAAGCTGGTAAAGTTCCTCAATATATTCTCTCACCCTAAGCTCTCTCTGTCGTAATTCTCACAACCTCTTGAATCAAATTGAGTTGGTAATCTGCGGGCAAAAACTTTGCTACCAGCTTTTACCATGCCCCGATCCTTTGCTTGAGACATTGCACTCGGTTGGTCTGAATATGTTCCCACCAAAGAGATGCATGACCTTTTAACTTTATGCACGCAAACTTGAACTTTTGTGGATCTTCCATGTTGTCATATTCAAAATACTTCTCCATCTTTGTTATCCAATCCACAAGCTCTGCTATTTCCAAATTACTAGAATAATAAGGGGTATCCAACCGAGGCTTACTTCCCATTCTATTGATTGTGAAGTAGTCTACCCTCAGGATCGTTTTGTGCTTACTCTTCTTTTGTGTTCGCATCCACATTTGCAGCCTGCACTCCCTGTTGAACGTGTCTGCCTTCATAATCACTATTGTCTTCCACAACAACACCCCGGCCTTGTGTGGCTTCCATGACTTGCAAGCAAGCTTGCATAGCTTGCATCATTTTGGCCAAGTCCTCAACTCATGTGCCTTGATTTTGGCGTCCTACATTCCTTCAGTGTGCCTTTTCAACTCTATTTATCTTTTTCTTTCTCTGAATTCACTAAAACAATCTCTGCCATCTTCTCCCCAACATTCATCATTTTCAGAAGATGTTTTCAATGACCTTTTATCCACAATCCACATTGTGGAAAGCCGCAAAAGTACCCAACAGTCACTTGCTGGAAGATGTCTGCAACGATTTTCTACTCACTCCCAAATATGGAAAACTGCAAGATTTGTCATGCCTCTCCTCAAGGAAAGCAATCCTACTCTGCTACTAAATGACGCAGATGGGGTGAGGGAGTCCAATGAAGGAAAACCGCAAACCTCACATCATTCAAAATGCACACAAAACTATACTTAACACAAAGATAACATGCATTGACAAAAAGATCAAATGAACTTAGATTTAAACAAAAACAAGAACATAGATTTAAACAAAAACAAAGCTTTGGGATATCTTATTTAGAGAAATAGCAACATCAGAGCGATCGCCAATGATTCAGTCTTGTTATTATCTCCTCTCATGTCACAATTTCTTCATTCTTTTTATTCATAGTGAGCTTTAAGCTCACTTCCCACTTTTCCCTTGAGCACTAAATTCTTTTCGAACTTGAACTACTCTCCTATGGCAATCGGCTCTACTTATATAGCTGTTCATGCCACCTTCTAAGACTCCTAATTCTACGAAATTCAAATGGAAGGACCCAACGACAGACCCAAACACAATCAGTCGGCCTTTCCTATAACTTGTGCTTTCAAACACTCGATTATTCCAAGTTCGATGTTCGAACAAGATTGCATGGACAATGTTGTGCATACAATTGCGCAATAGACCAGACATTGCACACTCCATAGATTGCAACACTCTTTAAAAACGTATTACTTCACTGTGTGACTCAAGAAACCACATAAATGCTCCACAGAATGCAAATACTGATAGACTCCATTGTGCAACTGTTTTTGGTTGACACAAGATTGCCTGTGAATTGGATGCTCTCAGGTCATCTTCTCTATAAATAGAATAAGCATTATATTACAATATAATAATAATAGTGCATCTTAAACACATATAATAGTGTATGGTTAATTAAATTCACTAACAACTCTCAACTCATAGCAAGAATGGGAAATAGAGAGAGAAAATTCTTGGAGGAACCCATAGTATAGGGAGTCAAAGAGATACTCCGAAATTTAAATAAATTTAAACAGAGTCAATACTTCCAACTCAATTGGGTTTGGATAGACTTTCAAGTCACACTTGCCTCATTCTACCCTGAACTTGAACCATATCAATGGTACGTTGGGTGCTTAGTAGGAGACCAAAAGGGACACGGTACACATGGGTAGAATTTTGTGATGATTTGGGAGTCCAGTATGGTAATACTTGGTCCAAATATCATTTCAATCAACTAACCAAGCTCCACCAAACATGACAGGTAACCAAATACACTATGCAGCACCATAGGTTGTCAACAAGTGTACGTAACATGAAGAATGAGCAGCTGTTGGAACTGTACATTAGTGGATCATGCCATGGGTTTTGCATGAACTTGAGGTTTAGAAAGTCAATTCAGATGAAACGTAATTAGCCTATATAAATTGGGAGTAGGACTTCATTTGAAGTCATTATTGTGGAATAGATATCTTGGCTTGTGGCCTGGAGGTTATCCGCTTGAAGTGGATCAGTTTTCTTATCTCAGTATTTCAACCTTCATCTATCATTTTGAATTTGTTCTGCTATTAATATTCTGCTCTTTTTTTCATATTATTGTGTGGATTGCTATTGCTATTTCATCGAATCCTTGTTATTTCACTTGGAAATTGTAGAAATAACTTTTTTGTCTGTCCATTGGAGACATTGCTTTTGCTGCATCAAATGGGCTTATCACTAAGTTCGTAGCAAGATACTTTCTCAACCATATGCAAATACTTATACATAGCTGTATTTGTTTGTGATCCTATTCTTTCTCAACAAACCCTATTAATTCTCATCCTATTTCTATTTTATGCGTAGGTGTTATAACCACCCAACACTATCAACCTGTCTTATTAATATCTAACGGGTTTAATTAACTATTTAAATCTATCTACTAACTTAATTACTAACTGTGATTTAATAGTTTCTAACATTCCCTTTCTCTATTACATCATATTTTAAATGCTAGGAGAGAATCAACTTTGTTGTGAATTGGAACACATTCACAGTTCAACATGCTTACAAACAGTAGTGGCAATGGCCTCGTTGAACAATGCATACAATTGGGGACATACTTTACCATTCACCCAACACAATTACAGGGGTTGGCCTCACAACATTTATGTGAACATGGACACACTCGAATCTCCATAACAATTTAAAATTCGAATAGGGACACACCCAACTATTGTCCTAGAAACAATAGTGAGATTGGGCCTCACTACATTTCCTTAATGTGATTTGGTCTCATTGGATAACAACATCATTAAGTGGGATTGGTCCTTGCTTCAATTTCTCCTCTGGTTAGATTGGGACTCATGCATTGTTATGAAACGATAGTAGTGGGGCTGGGTCCTCACTACTCCGGTGATCACTGTCTTCAACTTTGTATTTTTCTCGCTCTGGATTGCCACCCAAGCAATAATTCAATCTTTGAGTTAGTTGTGAACTCAAGATTGCGGGTTTTCCTCCATCCTCATTTAGAATCCGCTCAATTAGTTAGGTGGATCCTGCTGGTCTTATGGACCACAAACCGTTGCATGAAGCACTCTGACAGTTCTGACAGTGTGTTTCAGCTATTTTTGTCTGTCCCATAAGAATGGGCTTCCCCGCTCAGGCAAAAATCTTGTAAGGGTGTCAGATACTATCAACATTGCACCCATATGCAAAAATAAGTCTTTTAGGTTTAGAAAAACATGTTCTGGTGTATCGTTGTATGGAAAAACAATCATATCTTGCAAATCTCAAGGTCTGAAGCGATATCCTTTTGCCAGATACCTTAAAAAGCAGTTTTATATATGCTGGCAAAGTTTCACTATAAACTACCACCTGGATTAAGAGATGAAATTAATCCTGCTTCCTGGGCACTGTGCAGACTTTTTCTCTCTAAAGTTTAATACAAAAATCTAAAGTTTAATAACTTAATATTATTCTACGTAGCCGAAATGTTTTGGATACGTGAGCGGGTATGGAGTATCCGATACGCGGAAACGGCAAAATTTTTTTGACCCTGGATACGGCAGTACAAAAACTATATAAAAATTAAAAAATATATAAATTTCAGCCTTCTAAATAGGAATTTAATTCATTAACCACATATTATGCATATGAAAGACAAGTTATAAGCTAAATAAGTGAATAACCACAACAAACAAGCTAGAATACCCCGATAAAACTTAGAAACTTAAAACTTAAAAGCTTAAAAGTTAAATTAAAATACTTAAATCGAACACAATGTGAATGTCATGAATCTCATGATATATTAAATTCAATCATAGATCAATATTCAAAGTTCATACTGTCTTCCATTGTCAATATTCATCATATTCCTCTTCATCAAGAGGATCAAGATCAGCTACATCATCATCATTACGTGGTGTAAATTAGAAGAATATTTAATTTTTTTTATGTTATTGGGCTTTTAAAACATGAAAAAATAAAAACAAATTAAAAAAACGTGTTTAGGCTTGGGAGTGGCACGGGAGCGGCGAGGGACTGCGGAAACGGACGGGAGCGGTGAGGGGACAGGCCGTACCCGACCGTTTCCGCAGTCCCCTCGCTGCTCCCTACCCGCTCCTGTCGCTGCTCCCGCTCCTGCTCCGCTGTACCCGTCCGTTTCCGCAGTCCTCTTGCCGCTCCCTGCCGCTCCTGTCACCGCTCCCGCTCCCATGCCGCTCCCGCTCCCACAGCCCTGGGGTGCCGTTTCGCTACCTAAATATTATTAAATAAACTTTAAAAATGGTCACCTTATTTTTATAACTTGTATAACTTTATATTAAAAAAACATATTACTGCAATATTAGCATGTTCATGTGGTGTGCCATGGCAGTGCACTCTCTCTCTGTTAGGCACCTTTTTTCTACTGAAAATGCCATTCAAGTAATAGAACAAATATGCCCTCACATTGCTGTATGGCCAACACTTTGAGTGGGCGCTCCAATTCTCTGCTTCTCAAAAGCTCCTTTGGCTGCTCATTATCAAGATACCCTTCATGCTGGAGTCACACATCCTCAGACATATTTCAAATCTGCACTAAAAACCTTTCACATGGACTCACATTGCTGTATGGCCTTGCACTGTGAGTGGGGGCTCCAATTCTCTGCTTCTCAAAAGATCCTTCGGCTACTCATTATTAAGCACCATAGTTAACATGTTCGAAAAGTTTGAAAGGCGAAAAAAGTTCAGAATTTTTCAAAAGGTTCGGTTTAGAAAATTTAGAAATATATAATATATAAAAATAATAAATACTATACATATATGATGATATTTGAAAAGAAAAACCAATTACACATAATAATAAATAAATATATTATCTACAAAGTTTTTCCTTTACGTGCTTAGGTGTTAGTGTTTCTTGTTTTGTCTTGAAGTTCTTTTAATTTAAACACTTTAATTTTTGAATTAAAAAAGAAAAATAATGTTCGACCGAACTTGTTCGGTAAGTTCGGTCAGACCAAAAAGTACAGTTCGAACAGAATTTTCACTAAGTTCGTAAGAATATGGTAACTATGCTAAGCACCCTTCACGCTGCAGTGACACACCCTCATACATATTTCAAATCTGCACTAAAAACTCTTCATACGGACACCTCTCCTTTGCTGGTTACTGCTGTATGAAATGTTAACGAAAAACATTGCTGCTTCTGTTAAAAAGCCCATCTTTTGCGCTTTTCGAGCTTCAACATCTCACAGATCTGTTAGACAGACAGGCACCTAGTGTCCTATGCTTTTCTCCTTAACAACAAATATGGATGCTTCTACTGTGTGTGTTTTTAATTTACTTCTCTAATAACAGCTGTGCTTCCTCACAGACTCTCACACCAGCTTACACACAAAACAGCAAAACTAATTCAAGTAAGGCACTTCTATCTTGCCTGCGCTCCAATTTGCCTGATTTAGTGCTGAAGAGACATCATCACCATTGACAATTGCAAGATATGCTTGAGCAGTGCTGGAAATATGTGATGGATGTCACAGGTGTATATAAGATTGAAACATACAGATCCTTGAAGATATTAAACAACATCAGTCTCTAATGAAAATCACACTAACAAAAGACAAAGGCTGAATTTACTTTCGCAGGCTATCTGGAAGAATTTCTACAACCCAATCTCAAGCCCTCTCTAATACCAAATGCGTGATTGCCAATAAGCCTGTATCAGGATACTTTCTCATTCATCATGCAAATATTTATACATAGCTTGCTTTGTTTGTGGCCCTGTGCTTCCTCAACAAAACCTATTAACTCTCATACTATTTCCATTTTATTTGTAGGTGTTATAAACCCCTAATACACCACCTATCAACCATGTATTACGAACATTACAAAGAGACATGAAAAAGAACACTTATTGCCAAAACAAACAGAAGAAAAGGTTGAAAAGAAGACTATTCATGAAATGGGTACATGACTCAACATTAACATATGGCTAATTCCCAAAAATATTATATAATGATGCACTGCTGAAGCACCACATTAAAACATTTATGTGTGTGAACTGACTAATGGATCATTTTTGATGAGGGACATTTCATTTTTATTGTGTTGGTTTGAACCCTTACAGAAAATTATATATATTGTTAAAAAAATATTGGGAAAAAGAACCTTTAACGTATAAATATGCACAAATACTTTCAAATTATATAACCGATTCAAGTAGACAAACTCTTTTCTTGCAGCTGCTTGGATTCAACCCTTGGTCTGTCTCTTAAATTATGAGTCTTACGAGCAAATCTCTACTGATGAGATGAATGGATTTGAGGGTTTAAAGAAAGAAACTATATTAATGTCCATGAATGACCAAGTATGTCAAACGGACTTGAAAGTACAACCAGCATAAACACTACGAATTAGTCAAAATTAAGTTCCAAAATAGAGGCTACGAGCTGAAAGACTAAGCTGAGAGAACTACAATAAAATATTCTAAGAAACTAGGGAGGATGAACCCAAAGCAGGTAAAACCTTAACACATGGAAAAGAAGATACCATGTATTACAAATAGACATGAGAAAATAACACCTGGTGCTAAAGAAAACTAAGGAAAGGGCTGAAGTAGGTTGTGGAGGCAGGCCCTAATCTGTATCATGCAACGGGAACCGGCACCCTCATCAATTATAGGACCTGATGATGTCCATGGGCGAGCACTCATAACTTGTTAATTATAACCTTCAGTTTATCTCTGAAATTGAATGGTAAAGGAGACACACTGTCACAACTTGAATTTGTAAAAGACAACCTTTCAGGAAACTTGTGTACTCCTTGAGGTAAGAGAGGAATTATATTAATGTCCACAGATGACCAAAAGTAGGTCAATGGGACTTGAGGATACAATAGTTATCAATAGAAAGTTCTAGGAAGAGAGAATCCTAGAAGCAAAATAACAAAAGTTACAAAAGACAAATAAAACAGTGTTACATGGAGACATGTCCCCTAGATTTTGGTGGCTTAGATGGGGTGTCCACATTTTTTTTTAATTTAATTTTTTTCTAATGCTTTTACTTTAAAAAGCCGTTATTTTTACCATCAACATTGAATTATAATCCGAGAAGTACCGTAAAAACCATTAAGTATTGTTTAAATCCTTAAATTTCATTGAATATAGCTAAAATATTTAAACATTAATTATTATATATTATTTTGATAGCCGTTCCTTGCCGTCCCCAAAATATGGGATTTTTTTGCTGTCGTGGAAACCCCGTCCATCCATTCCCCTATCCCCCTTCCCAGAGACTCAGGTAACTATGAGATAAATTTTAAAACATTGTGCCACTGACAGAGGTGGTAATGAAATCAATACCAATAGCAATCCAGGGCCAACAACAGCCTTCAAAGCATGTGCCAATGAAGACTGAAAGGAAATCTCATCGACTATCTTTGTCTATAATTGAAGTGGAGGAGTTGTTTGGATCATCATTTGCTGATGTGGAAGATTTGACAATGTTGGCTGGGGATTATCCATGGTTGGAGGGGCTAGGCTGGGAGACAAGCAACACCCTGTCTACTTTCTTCAAATATCCAGATCAATAGTGCTCGGCTATTTATCTCTACAAGTTTCCCTTTGTAGAAAAACCTGTTATTTTGAGAGTGCATGCTTGGAAATATTGAAAATCATGACCTTAGTCTTACTAGGTTGATAACTACCTGTCTAACATCACTAAAACGAGCAATGGCATCAAGTTGCCATTGTAATCCCTCGGCAGAGTGTGAGAGATCATCATCATTGGCAAATAGGAGGATAACTATAACCACCTCATGCAAAATACAACTGTCATCTAAATGGGTATGCTGTCGAAGGAACTCCTCTAACTCATCAATGTAAATGCTAAATAGGGTTGGAGAGAGAGGACACCCTTGCTTGACCCCAATGGTGCTATTCTCAAAGTCAGAGGAACCGTAAGAAGTACGAAACTGTCCAAAAACTGTGTAATAAAGCCTTCCATTGGCGGTAATCAGAGAATCTGAGATGACAATAACTTGCAACTTCAGGAAAAACAGGTGTGTTGGAACCAAGTCAAACTCCTTTCTGTAGCTGAACTTGTAGACATCTTTTGTTTTGTAGCTGAAATTGTAAACTTGTTGGCAGCGACAGATCAGAAGAAACACTATAATAGCTGACTAGAATACTGTAAGTCTAGACGTCATGCAAAAAATTGTTGGCGACTTTCAGAAACTGTCTCAGCAAAACACAGTTTCTCTTCATGGATTAAAGTTTTAAACCAAGAAGCAATGCCCTGTTTGTGGAAGTAGCACCTATAGAGGTCGTGGAATAAAGTGGTGGACTTAGTATTCACTCCTTGAAACAAGCATATGCAAGCATACACAAGCATATGCAAGCATACACAAGCATGTACACATTGGGCAAGCTTTGTCAAGAAGCATAGACTGACATACACCATCAAATGCAAAATTAATATGAGTTATTTGAATTGCATTTGTTTATGTTTCTCATGTTATGAGGCTAAGATATGGTCTTCTAATGTGACTTGAAACATTAATATTCTTTTGATATGACCAAGGATTTGAATTATTTTTTTTTCCAACAGCTAGTTCTACCCCGATGCAGACAAAAAAATAGTCACTGGGTATGGGAGTTCCAAAGACTAAATAACAGAAACTAACCTCTTCTATGATTGATATAAAGAATATGAAACACAAAAATGTGCCAAAATAATGCACAAGTCTATTCTCCACATTTGAAATTGAGGTGTGCACTCAATTGGGCACTAGTTTTACATAGATTGTCGGCATCTCTGCTCATACTTCAGAGGAAGCATATAGTGGGTTGACAATTATGAGTAAGCATACAACCATACTAGTGGTCACCTTCAGCTAAGCAGCTACGAGTGAGGGGCATCCACGCCGTCAAAGTCACCCAAGGCGATCCTGGCCTCAACCATTTCGACTCTCCATGTCGGGTATCTCCAGGCCTTGCACTCAACAAGACTTGATCCCTGGTTGATAATTGTGCAAAATTTGATTTCTAATAATCTATGTTGCCAGGAAACAGAAATGGATATGGGTATGAAATGCGGAAACGGCAATTTTCAAAAAACCTTGGATACGAAACGTTATAGGAAACATTCGTACAATATATATATATATATATATATATATATATATATATAGTACTCATTTTATAATTGTAGACCATAAGAGATAATTGATAAAGCACTCAAAATATTTTGTATTCATTGAAATTTGAACTTCTAAAGAGTCATCATTCAACATGGTTACAATTTCAATGATTCACATATACAATGCTAAATGTTAGTTTAGTGAAAACTGAATTTAGCAAGAGAAAAATGAGAGTGTGATTTAGAATGGACCCAAGATGTCATTATATAGCTTTTAGGAAGTGTCTTTAGCAAGTCTAGGTAGGTAGATTAGGTTTAGGTTCATTAAATGAAGTTATTTAAAAAAAAAAAGTTATGATGCCTAAAAATTCTAAAAAGTGGTGGTGAAACGTTTCGGTGGCGTTTCCCCCCACGTTTCACGTTTTGGAAACGTTTTTGGGCTGAAATGTGGCCCTCTTAGCCATTTCTTGTAAGATGTAAAGGAGAAACAAATCTGGTCAGACTCAATTGAAGAGAGTCGCAAAAAAATCCTGTAAGATGTAAAGGAGAAACAATCAACATGGTCAAATTTACTGAAATGTTTTGTTCTTTTATGATTTTCTTCTTAATAATTAAAATGGCGGGTTTCTTTGATTATTAATATTAGGATAAAAAAATTACTTTCTACCTATTTTAGGCACATCAATAAACCCCTGTAGGGAAACATGTAAATATGTAATATCTCCATGAGTTTAAGCTATCTATGATAAACCCCTTAGGGAATATGTAAACACGCAATATCTCTGAGTTTCAGCCAATTATGATAATACCGCCAGAGGTCATGGATCAATGGAAAATGCATTCTCTAAACTCCAAAGTTATCCTTAAGATAGTCTTTGAAGGGCAGACAATCATGCAGATAACCTTAAAAACTGTGTCCAGGTGTGTTAAAAAAATATACAGTACCCTTTATGGCTGGGTTACAGCAATGCAAGTTTGACCCTGTTGTTTGAGTGGATACAATTACTGTTAAGGATCATTATGCAGTTTTTGTACCTGTCCATATTATTCCAAGGATACTTGCATACAAGATATTTTACACATTCTCTTGTAAGTAATCTAAGGCACATAAACAGCGTGATTAACTTCCTATACAAATAAAATTCAAGGAGAAATTACCTCCATTAACAAGTATTATTTGACAATGCTAGTATGCCTTTCTAGTGTTTAATTTCAGTGTGGATGAGGCTTATTTTTATCCTTCACATAATTCCTCGTTTATGTATGAATTCATAGTTTGCTTTGGTAGATTTAAAAATGATTTGAGGGCGATTCAGCTGCAGTTGTTTTTTCTAAATTGGTTGCATGCCTACTGTTTCCACTATAGGGAAATTTGCCTCTATCTTATTTTGAGTTCTTTTTGTAAAATGTGATACAGATTACTGTAACGTTAACCATTTCAAATTAAAATGCTTAAACTGAAATAGTTTGATTGGTCTGATGTTCTTGATAGATGATTTTGCAATAAATGTGACGTCGATTAGGGATGACAAGGATATTGATTCTAATCAATCTGCGGGCATATCAACTTCAAAGGAGAGAGAGAAAAAAAATGTGTCTTCCAACATGATGCTAAGAGCTACCGAGAGTGAGGAGGAGGTAATACCTTTGAACGTAGCACACACGGATGTTCCGCAATCAGAACTTCAGGGGGAGAAAGGTTACCACTGCTATCCCATTCCTTGTTATTTTTAGTAATGCAGAATTTAATGTTTGTGGTGAATGAAGATATGATGTAGTGGTTACTCTTGGATAATCTCATTAGTATTTATCTCTGTTACTGGGTATGCTGGTACATGGGGGAAACACACAGTGCGGCAGAACGTAACTGGGCATGTTCTGCCATACCCTGTGGTCTTCCGCAGCAAACCCACTGTGAAAAACAGTTGTTTTTTGGTTGAAAAAAGTAAAAAAGTGGCTTTAAAAAATATTAAAAAAAACCAAAACCTAAAAGATACTCCCGAACTCTTTTTATACAACAAGATATTTTCCTTTGCATACTTACGCGTCATTGAACATTTACCTGACATTGACTTTAGAGGGTACTTCGCATGACCTGCATGATAGATCTAGCAGGAGTGGCATTGCCACTGCTTGTTTGTTGATGCTGTTGATGAAGACATTGGAGAAGAATATGATTATGATAATGAATATCATGAATAGGCCGATTTATCTTGATTTTTGTGTATTTATTGTAACATTTGTACGATGTACTTGTTCCAAGTTAGACCAATGAACATCATGATATTTGGCATTGAATGATCAATATGTTTTTTGGCTATTTAACTTATTTTGTTAACTGTATTTACAGTATATGGTTAATTTTACTTATTTGACTATAATTTTTAATATTTTATATATTTTCTGTACGGCCATACCCGAGGCCATACCTGAACCCCAAAAAATCGCTGTGCCGGTATGTTGGACCCCTGTACCCATATGCGCACCCATACCCATACTTGTCATTACCATGTAGGTATTCCGTATTTATCATTGGGACCATATTTCAAATAAAACTTTCTCTACCAGAAAGTTGGAGCTGGTTTTCTTGATTTGAATTGCTGAATTATACTGCTGATGGGTTGACAGATATTTATCTACATTTGAAATTTCTGATGTTTCCTGCAGAATGTAGCTGATTTAATATTTCCTTCCTGTGAGTTTTTTGAATCGGAATTGTTTTTAGTTCTTTCTTATCTGTATACTGAAATAGATGGCTAATTATGTTCTTATAAATCATGAATTCATTCTGCCTTGGGATTGCCAATCATATTTCACAGAACACAAGTATTAGGGATTGCTAAGGATATGGAGGTTGAAGAAATTTATGTTTTAGTGTTGCTAGTTGGCATTCATTTTCTTTGACAAATTTAAGCACCAACATTTGTCTTCTGTGTTCAGGACTAAAACTAGGTACTGGATATGCAAAGCTGCAGTTCACGTTGCTTGCAAAAGTTGTACTTAGCATGCAACGAAGCAACATAGCAAATATCTTCACCCTACAACGAAGCAACATAGCAAATATCTGCAGTCTGGGGTATATAAAGTAATTGTTGGACACCTGTGCTGGTTGACTAGAAAACAATCATACACTGAATCCAAATTAAAATGGGCAACTTAGACAGATTTGATTGTACTAGATGAACTTTAGAATCAGAATTATAATCTACTTGGAAAGATGATGAAATTTAAGACAACATTATTGATCAGATGGCGCATGTAACCATTTCGAGACTAAAATGTTGGCAACACTCATAAACAAAAACTGTATCCCTACTAATCCTATGCTTTTGAAATTTCCCTTTTGCTCCTAAACTGCTTGTGCTCCTGCAAAAATCATTTTTAATATGGATTATTTGCCTCAAACTGTGTACAGTTTGCATTCATTTTCAAGCCGTGCTTAAGAATAAGCCTGGCAGATAGTGGTTTGCAATCTGTGGTTGAAAGGATCTACTACGTGGGGCCTGTGCATAGGGCTTACGAGATGTCTATTTAGGGTGTGGAAATGTCAAGAGGCAAAGAAGGAATGCGAATATAAATGATAGAACCAAAGTGATAAGCTTAGTTTATGAAGGTATGATAAATAAAAATTATTTAAGCTTTTATCAAAAGTTAAAATAAAAGATAATGTAGGAATGAAGTGTTGAGAAAAAGTCCAGGAATATAACAAAGAAAGTAAAAGAAATAAAAAATGAGCACAATTTTAAAAAGGTCTAGGAAAGTGCTTTTTCCTTGATATAAAAAAGAAATAGTTCTATAAATGTTACTAAATAAAAAGTAATATTATTCTTAAAAAAGAGAAAAAAGGAGTCTTTATGGTTAATATATTGGAAATTGATGGTGTTTGCAAATGGAAGCGTGAAGCGAAGGCCGTTAGTGAAGAAGCGAGGAGGACATTGGCAAGTTGAGATATGAAGGCAATGGTTCGAGTGACAAAATTGAGTGGAAGAGGAGCACCAGCGCAGGAAGGAGGGAGGACAAGGGGCTCGCAGTGAGGCTGTATTTTGTTTGGGATCTTTGGTAGGCAAGGAATCAGAGACTACCTTTTGCATTGGGCCAGGAGAAAATCTGAAGGGCTGGTCTGTTTTCAAGGGGTGTAGAAATACTACGACTCCCTTCCATGAATCCACCGATTTCTGGCGTAGTTTCAACAAGCACTTCACCTAGTTTGAAAAGCTCTAGGATTTATTTTGATGCTAGGGTTTCTATAAACCCTAATAAGTTATTGATACCCATTCTGCTTTCTTCAAATCTGCTTCCAGATAAATCATAAAATGGTTCCTTCTTTTCATTATTTTGATGGCTCTGGACAGAAATAATCAGAAGAAGCGGATGCATGTGGCCTCAAATGCATTGAGATTGGTGATATCGCTCTTATAATCGCTGCAGAAATCCCTGATATTGAGATCTCAGATTCTACCCCCAGTTTGATTCCAGAAGATTCTCTTATAATTGCCACAGAAATCCCTGATATCGAGATCTCATATTCTACCCCCTGTTTGATTTGAGGAGATTTTGTTTGTAGGGCATTGATTTACAGATTTGTAGGAAGGAGGCTGGGTTTGGAAAAGCTACAACAGTGGATGGTGGATACTTGGTGTGATTGCGCTCTGCCCAGTATTCCTTTCCTTTCCATATCTTGTTTTCAAAGGAGGATAATGTTTTTCTTCTACATGGGTGTCCCTTGTTTCTGGGCTATAAGGGTTTGTGTGTGTTTCCTTTCTCCCTTTTTTGTCTGCGAGGTAGAGAAGTGCATCTGTATAGGCTGCAAGTAGAGCTGGATAATTTGGAAATGCTGAAGTTAATTGCTGGATCTGAGGGGAATTTTATCAGAGTGGACTTGATTGATGGACATGAACAAAGACATTTTGCAAAATTGTGTGTAAAAATAAATCTAGAAAGTGATGTGGTGGCTTTGGTGAAGGAAAACACACTTTTGGAGATTCCGGAAGGGCACGGAATGAAGACTGAGATTTCTCTAGGTACGTATTGTTTTAACAGCACGTTTTTGAGGAAAGAAATATTCTGGTCGTGTCTTGTGTTTACACAAAGTTCTGGTCATGATTGGCAGCGATCTGCACAATAAAATCAGGTCGTGATTTGTCTTTATATATTCTGGTTGAGATTTTCACGAAAATCTGGTCGTGATTCAAGGAAAAGGCACGAGTTTTTATACATTTTCGTGGGTGCATTGCTCAGAGGCAAAACATCTCTAGGGCACGGAATTTTGCAAGCATTACTGTGTCATTTCGTGGGTGCTAGGGCACGAAAATTCGTGCGCAATAATTCTGTTAAAAATATAAAAAATGCATGCCAACAGTTCTGAATCAGAATTTCAAGCTCAAGTCTGCTGTTATATCTATTTCCGCTCATTGCTGCTATTATATTTATTTCTGCTTCATTTTTTATTCTGCATTAATTTGCGGGTCGGAAATTCAAATTGGTGTGAATGGTGAATATACAAAACCTTGTTCTGCCAGAGGTGTAGAAGTTAACTAGACAAAATTATAATATTTGGAGCCATAAAATTCTGACCATCGTTGAATTTCGTGATTGTGATAAAATAATGTGTGGCAAAGAAAGTAGGCCCGCTACTAATTTTGTGGATTATGACAAACGTCATAAGGAAGCCCTATTACTATTGAAGTTGTCAGTATCTGATGAATTGATACTAGAAGTCCACAATGCCACTTTGTGGGTGATCTATGGATCAGTTTAAAGGACAAATATATGACTTCAGAGAAGAGTCGGGTGTTATATCTGAAAATTTTGTTGTTTTCAGCAAGGTTGCAAGAGGGTGGGTCACTGTCAAAGCACCTACTTCAGATGAAAGACCTCCGAGATCAGCTTGCCTCCATTAACAAAATGGTAGATGACGATGATATGGTGGCATTGGTGCAGCCCATTTCCTCTTCATTCTTTGTCTACATTTGCTAACAGAAAGATTGCTTGAAAACCTTATGTCCGAATTTGTGGACATAAGGTTTTCATGCGTCCCTTTTAGTGAGACAATTCTAGGTGGGAGGATCTCAGATTTTGAAGAATAAGATTCACAAGTTTAGTTCAGATTTGATATGGAGAAATCACAGATTATTATTTTTGACTAGCTACATATAGACAAAGGAGGTTCATGTTTTAAATATGTGGGCGAACTGAGTTGTCATGTATATTTATTATTTTCAATAGCCACCTATGAGCAAGGTTGTTTTAGATGCCTCTATCAATCGGGGAAGGAAAGTCTAGGTATGAGTTCCAAAGCTTCGAGTAAGGCAAGCTCTCCAACTAGATTACCACTAACCTCTTTGGTGAAGAGAAAGGATTTGATTGTCTTAGACCGGAAGAAGGAAATTCTTTTCTGCAGGGTGCTCTTGCTATTATTAGCCCAAGAAGAAATTCTCAAACTCTTTTGGTGTCTTACTTCCTCTCAAAGAAGAGGCAAGGAAATCTCAGTTGAGGAGGTTACAAAAGGAAGCCTTGGAAATCAATGGAGAAGGCACCCAACTGACCATATGCAAACTTTATTATCTTGTTAGGTGTAATGAAATTACTTGTATAAATCTGATTATCACCAGCAATAGAACACCAAATAATGATGATTGCAGATAAATGATCTCAATATGAAAGTATAATAGCTTAGCCACTTCGAGGGGGCAACCTCCAAACCATACAATAAGACTCAAATGCTCAATATGATGATGAACTACTACCTACTAACCCCTATATATACTATTCCTATGCTATGGCCATCACCAAGGCCGACCCACTAATGATAATATAACATATATGAAAGAGATACATCATGATAAGAAGTTATGATAGCCACAAGTCGGCTATATACATCCAATGTAAGATATATGATTAAGGGCGTAGCATGCCCCTCCCCTTCGAAGCAATATTGTCCCCAATGTTGAGAAGCTCTGGATGTTGTTGCAGGAAGTTTGCATCCTCCCAAGTTACATTTTCATTGTCTAGCTCTTTCCACTTGATCAAATACTCAGTGATGACTTTTGTCCTCAATTGCTTAGTGTGTGTTTGAAGGATGCACTCGCGTTCCAAGATAATTCTTCCCTCCTCTTCAAGCTCTGCTAACACTATTTGGGCTGATACTTGTTTGTCCAATTAACTTCTTTAGGCAAGATACATGGAAGACTGGATGTATTTGAGTGACCGAGGAAGTTCCAATTTGTATGCTACACTTGCCAATCTTCTGTAACACTTGATAAGGGCCATAATACTTAGGTGAAAGCTTGTTATCCTTTTTTTGTTATTTCAAGGACATTTGCTTATATGGTTGTAAATGCACAAAAACCCAATCACCGACTTCAAAATGTCTTTCATTGCGATGTTGGTCTGCTCGCCACGCTTCATGCGGTTTTGTGCCATGGCCAAATTCTCCCAGAGACTACAAAGCACCTCTTGTTGGTGTTGAATATGTTCAACCGCTCGCACCCTTGGCCTGGACTCTCAAAGATGAGGTGATAGATGGTGGATGGTACCCATATAATGCCAAGAAAGGAGACATTTTAGATGAAGTATGAAAGGAGGTGTTATACCACCATTTTGTCAGTGGTAACCATTGGACCCATCTTGCTTGCTTATCTGAGGTAAAACAATGAAGATATCCCTCCAAGCACTTGTTTAGCATCTCTGTTTGCCCATCAGACTGGGGATGATAAGAGGAACTACGAGCTAGTTGCGTGCCCAAGCATGAGAACAAGTCAGTCCAAAAATTACTAGTAAAGGTAGGATCTCGATCACTTACTATAATCTTTGGTGTCCCATGTAGCTTCCGAATCAGATCTATGAAGGTTGTTCTTCATTGTACTCATGAACAAATCGATGTGGTAAGGCACAAAAATGGGCATATTTGGTGAGTCTATCCACCACCACCATGATTACATTTTCACCTTCCGATTTAGGCAATCCCGTGATGAAGTCCACAGACACCTCTTCCCACCTCTCGCTAGGAATAGATAAAGGTCGTAAAAGACTTGGGGACTTAATTGTTTCGCCCTTATTTTGTTGACAAACTATGCATTCTGGCACAAATTTTTGGACATCCCCTTTTAGCCTTTCCCAGAAGAAATCGTGCTTGATTTGACGATAAGTCTTCAAGAAGCTAGAATGCCCCCTACTGGAGAAGCATGGAGCTCATATAGAACCCTATTTTTAAGGGTTGAATTCTTACATAGATATAATCTATCTTTATACCATAAAGCATCTCCTTTCCATACAAATTTGTCTGACATGCTTGGATCGTGTTGGAGATTCCGAATGCGAATTTGTGTACAGGTCGTTTTCCATTCAGACCTTGCATCCTCTATCCAATCCTCCTGTAATACAGATATGACACACAACAATGTCTCAGCTGATTCATCCTTCCGAGATAGAGCATCAACAACTACATTCTCTTTCCCTTTCTTGTATATTATCTCAAAATCATACCCCAACATTGCTTAAGGTTTGTTATGCAATACACAACAATAAAAAGGAATGTAAGGTTTGGAGACTAGAACCATTCTCGATAAATTAACTTCCAACATTAATTGTACAAAATTAAAATAATGTATTGGTTCTTTCAATATATGTATACAAGCTCAAAATACACAAGAGAGAGAGAGACTTAGCTATACACATGGTTCAAAAGAATTTGGGAATACGTACTAGAGAAACTAGAAGTGTAAAGTGAGGAGAAACTTTCTTTGTTGAAACTATAACTTGCAAATCTCCTAGGGTAAGATCGTATGGTCTGCAGTCGGGATGTATAATTTGGTCTTGCCCCTTTTGTATGGTCTTGGATGCCTTCTGCACTGGGTTTTACAACCCGGTCCTTCGATGGCCTAGAAATGTGCTTCGTTGTCAAACCCTAGTTGTCGAAAGTCTTGATATCATCTTTAACCGGCTAAATCAATCCAAAATCCTAACCATGGGTAGAAGACCCTGCAAGAAGGTTAGTGTTTGGGTTGTGGTGCACCACTTGAGTTAACACTACTTCGAAGAGGCCTCAAACCACATGTAGTTCTCCACCTAGCATGTGATATCTATATGGATGTAGCTAGTTGGCAACTTGAACCCCTTCGATCATGCTTGATTGTATTGTGCTCTTGCTAAGACTTGGAAATAGGAACTTGGTGTGTTTGGATGTGAGGGAAGCTAGACTCCTTCGCTGGTTGAGTGCTTCAAAATTATAGTAGTGGTTGCCCTAATGGATGTGCATCAATTTTAGGAAGATTTAGGGAGCCTTGAGTGCCTTTTGTGCTAGTATTTGCAATGAGATCTCATGAGAGTGCTAGGTTATGAAATGAGGTGAGTTTAACTTGCTTATATAGGGTTTTGAAGGTGAATTATTATGATAAGTCCAACGCAGAGGATAAAAAGACCCAACAAATGATATTGCATTGAAAACAAAGCTGGAAAATGTGATGGTTCAGACCGTAGAGGTCGGCTAGGACTGGATTACTCAACTTGACCGAATTGTACGGCTTTGAATAGGGAGAAGGTGAATCAAATTTGAAAGTTGCACAATGATGGTAAGAGCTTAAGCATTGATTTTATGGACTTGTATTCAAAATTTGTCGACACATCAGTGTGTAGGAATAAGCAAGTTAGGAAAGAGATGGCAAGATATATTGAGTGGGAATATAGGATGTGGGTGTTTGTCTTAGCCAAGAAGCACAATTGCAATAAACAGTGTCAAAAGGGTAAATTGCCAAATTTGAGTGTCTACGGGTCCTTTGTTGTGATTTGCTAGGTAGTCCCAAAGGTGTGAGATAAGAAGCCCCTTTGAATGGTTGGGTAAGTGTGCGTTTATAAGTGACTATTGCAAAAGTTTTTCTAGCTCAATTGACTCGAGGACGACCAAGCTAACTTGCGAATTTGAAAAAGTGACTGTTAAGACAATGGAGACAAAACTGTTGGCCTTAGGACAAAATTGTCAGCTGGTTTTGTCCATCATTCGCAACTTCAACCTGCTAAGGTGCAAACTGAATTCTATGAGGAGAAGGTCCCCGATGTCCGAAGATGTGTTGTATATTCAGAAAATGGATTTTTGATTGGTCAGGTTAAGTAACAAGTGTGATGTAATGGCCAAGGAGTGTTACATTGAACAAGATGCGTGAAGGAATTAGTCATTTAAATGCACAATGATTAGTGAGCTCAGATAAATGCTAAGGATAATTGTAAAATTGCCACTGGTTTAAATTTAGGGTACTACATGAGTTGAGAGGTTTTCGATTATTTCTACACTTTAAAAAATTAAAAGTTTGGCCAGCATATAATAATAAAAATAATTGTTTTACTGATAGGAAAACCAATGGTGTGAATGTTTTCAATCATTACTACACTCTAAAAGTTGAAAGTTTGGTTGACATGATAATTAAACTAGCTATTGGTCTGGAATTTGTTAATATAGAAGCTTTATTATCCTGTTATGGAAGGAGGGTCATCATCATATCCTCTGATTCCGAGTTTCTGCTTGGAAGTTTTAGTTCTTCATATGTTCTGTTTTGGCCTTCCTTTTTCTGAGTAGCTCTAAGGGTTTTTGTATTCCTTTGTTGCCTTTGGAGTGGCCTGTTGAAATCAGGACTCTTTTCCTTGCTCTGTCAGGATCCTTGCAATCCTCATTCTACATATAAAAAGTTATGTTCTGAACAGTATAAAAATGTAGCAGATTGGGCAGTGGAGATATTGCACAGATCAAACAATCCTGTACCAATCTCGAGTTTTTGATCATTAACCAGATTGACATAATGAACACTATAGGAAGAAGATTGGAAGATAATATTTACAAGCTAAACTATTTCTGTGTTATAGCCAACCAAACTCATGATTTATCCTCTTGCAGTGACTCAAGCCAAATTTAAATCCAAATAGAGCGCAAAATATGTTTATAAATCAAGCATTTGAGCAGAGTAAAACTTGAAATACATGTACAAATTCAAATTTTAGTGAGCAAAAAGCTACAAATATGTGAACAAATATAGTTGAATGACTATCACAGTCCTTATGCTCACAAAATGGATGTCAAGATTGATAGTTTTGCTGCTAGGGAAATCTATAGTGTGGGGACATTCAATCATTACTAAATTTAAAGAAAAAGAAGTTTCTTTTTTGGTTTTGTTGAGAAGAAAGTCTATAGTGTGGGGGAGAGAGGGCGATAGGGGTCAAGAAGTTTTCGATTATTTCTACACTTTAGGAAATTGAAATTTTGTCCAACATATAATAACAAATATTTAAAGCTTAATTTTGAATCAATGATAATCAATGATGCGAAGGTTTTTCAATCATGACTACACTTTAAAAAGTTGAAAGTTTGGCTTACATATTGAACAAACTAGCTGCTGGTCTGGAATTTGTTGATAGGCATCACTCCCAAGGTTGTTTTTCATCCTTATTTTATTTTCAAGAAAAACATACAAATGGTGGGAGTGATGCGTACGGGAAAATTTCAGCCCTTAATTTATATGGGTTTGTGCTAGTCCTTAGTACAATGATGCTGCACACCAGCCTATCTGTTGGCTTACTAACGACCCATTTCTTGTTGAATCCTATCAGACCATATTAGAATTCAATTACCTTTGTCAGAATAAATAGTCGCATGCAAATGGGACAATTGTTGGGTTCTAGCAAACAAATGTACTCCTAATTAAATGGAATACTTTTTTTTGATATTTTCTTAAAAGAATTTGAACTTCAAGAGATGGATTATATTAATTGATTGATGCAAATGTGCCAAATTGAATCATTTAGAAAATATAGTTCGAACCTTTATCGAGGTCTTTGGACCCATATTAGAGATGAATTTTCTTTGCATGAGAAGCCAATGATGTGTGATGAAGTGAATAATTTGTGCTGTTGAGTGAAGTACTTGGCATTGACACAATAACTCAAGTCATCTTCTTAGTTGCGAATAAGTAGTCTACCACAACTTTGTGATACTAGTATTCACAGATAAGACCAAGAATCTCAACTAGCTGAAAATTGTAAGAAATTATACTGCGTGACGGTGAGCACTAGGATCACGAGGATGGAAGTAATAGTATGTGTGATACTATGGGTTCAAACAGTCCCGATTTGGATCAGGGAAAAGTTAAATCAAGAGTTTCGGTAATCGAAATTATTCATCCCCAAACCTCGAACATAATGATTCTCAAAAAGAAGGAAGTAATTATTCACATTGATTTTGGAATTGCTCACATTTTTGTTGGCAGATTAGGGTCATGACGTTAGGTTTGATTGTTTACCCCGCAAAGGATTTTGATGTCATGGTTACGATGACTGCCGCGACAACAATGTGTCAAGAGAAATGGTATTTTGAATTGACTATGCGGGATTATATCCATCATTTTTTCCCCATGCTTTGATCCGGAAGGGATTGATATAGTTCTTTTTCTTTTGATTGAAACTATTAGCTTTGCTTAGGTTAGGTGCATGCAGAATGCTTCTTGGGTTTAGTGCCAAGGATCGAGGGTTATGGATACCACCAAATTTGCCTGGGCATGATCCCAACCTCATCCCTTTTTGGTATCTCCCGGGATTTGTACCTTGATGGATCGCTAGGTAACACATTTTACACCACCATCCCCATCGTTGGACTACAACCCACTTGATTAGTTCCGGGTTTTGAGTGGTTGCAGATTTTGTTTTTGACAAGTCTCAAGTATCATTTTATCGAGTCAAATTGGGAAGGTCGAAAGATTGACTTTGGGGATCGAGATCACCACCATCAAAGATTGTATCATCTTATAGAATAGTGAAAATGTTTTGGGAAAAATCACTCGACATTTGTGGCCAACTTTTATACTATTCAAGTTCTTTGCAAAGATGACAAATTGCGTAATATGTAATCACTTAAAATAAGCTACCAAGGAAAAAAATAGATTAAGGATATCCATCTTTTATATGTATGCATCCTTCTCTTCCTTTGTTTTTCGTATGGCGATGCATCTCAACCAGAGGATACTTGTTAGCAGTGAAGTTATCTCAAACAATTTATATGGGTACGTACCTTGCCACATACCCCATTGTGTCTATATATATTATATTTGACACGTTCATGTATTTTATTCATCATCTCATAAGTACAATCATTTAATCATATGTTTATATAAATAAATTGTGGGGGCTACCCTAGATTCAACAAGAACATAAGCTCAAATATAATTCAATTCAACATCAAACTATGCAAATATTACGAATATATAGAGATAGTTAGTTTGACCATTAACACTAATCTATGATGGTTGTTCTAACCAGCTTAGATTCTTTCCTAACTACTAGCCACCCATTATTCTCTCATCCTATGATTTCTACACGAGTTGTTATCACAACTCACTTATATTTTTTGAATAACCATCTCTAGATATTAAATATACACACCCTATTAAATATTAAATAATGTGGACAACTATTCTAAACTCAATAATACACCCATGTTAGGACTAATTCCTAACATTCCCCCTTAGTGCTAACATGGGGAGAGGAACATCACCCATCCTTGGAATTGTTTCATAGTTGCCCCCTCAAGATAAATAACATTTGGATGTCGGTTACAACTGAAAATGCATCCAAGTACAATTTAGTCCTCATGATTTTTCGAAACTGAATTATATTTCTTCCCCCCTTTTTGAAAAAATCTCTTTACAAAATTTTCCTTTAAAAATTAATGGTGTTTGAGATGGTTTGAACCTTAAACCACTTCATTCCTCACATGCCTTTGTGAAAAGCATAGTATACTATCAATAATGGATGCTTCTAGAGTCGATGGGAGTATTGAATGCTAATGTCAAAGTGTCGTGCATGGAGGAGTTAGTTGAGCATGATTAGTGGATGGTAGACAAATGCAAGCCAAAATTTGTTGCAAAGTTGAACGGTTTCCAATGTAGAAACCATGCGCTAAATAGCTAAAAGAGGGAGAGAGAACTTCAGTTAGGGCTTGGTATATCAATGAATTGTGAAGGAAAGCTGTTGAGTTGTAAAGCGTTGCTTGCGAGATGAGATCTCACGCATGGTTGGATCATTTTGTAACTCGATATATCCAATTCGAGCCTGCAAATTATGAAGAAACCCCAAGGATCTGAGCGTGTTGCAGCTAAAGAGGATTTAAAGTTATTAATACCGCTTTGGATGCCGTGAAGAGCCTCGGATAAATAACCTATTGCTGATGAGAGGGCTGACTCAAGCCTGTTTAACATGATCACCGAGAGATAAATTTAAGGGCACTATGCCTTCGTAGATTGAGAAGATCAATGTCACAAAATGCCATGAGTCTCTAATGCAATTCGCGAATAGATCAAGTTCTCACGGGAGTGCCTGGGTCTGTTTTTGCATGAGAGTGGGCAGGATATATGTTGGAGGGGTTTGTAAAGGTAACTCATCAAAGAAGATTGCGATACATGCATGAATTCAAATTGAGTTGATCACCATAAAATATGGATTTGGATTGATTAAAAAAACAAGGGCGATGTAATGAAAAAAAAAATACCACTAGGAGCTCGTGGGAGACAAACGTTGCAGTAGTAAGTTTATTCGCACAACAGTTCCACAAAAACTATAAATAGATCTAACACATAGGACAAAACACAACCAAATACTGCAATACATATCTATATTTTTTATTTTCTGATTTTTTGATGAAAACTGTGAACAAAATGGATGAAAAAACTACAGAAAGAGCGAACAGAGTGGGAGAGGAAGACAATGCAGGTGGATGATGGATGTCAGCGGGTTTGCTGCAAGGTCCGTGGTATCCGCTAGTACCGTTGACAAATATGCAAGAAGGGTGGACATACGAACAAAAGTGTTGCATGAGGTCTGTGGTATCCTGCTAGCCTTTTCCAGTATGTTTTGACCAAAACTACAAATGAATGGGCATGGAAAAAGGGAATGGGGTCACAAAGGTCTGTGGGATCTGCTAACCCATTTCCTTAATCAACTTGACAAACAAAGCATGAGTGGGGTGAGATTTAGAGAGGTCTCACAAGAAACTTGCTCTGATACCAAATGTGGGGGCTACCCCATATTCAGCAAGAGCATAAGCTCAAATATAAATCAATTCAACATCAAACTATTACAAATATTATGAATATATAGAGATGGTTATTTTAACTACTAACACTAATCTAGGATGGTTGTTCTAACCACCTAAATTCTTTCCTAACTACTAACCACTCATTATTCTCTCATCCTATGATTTCTACGTGAGTTGTTATCACAACTCACTTACATTTTTTGAATAACCATCTCCACATATTAAATATACACACCCTATTTAATATTAAATAATGTGGACAACTAATCTAAACTCAATAATACACCCATGTTAGGACTAATTCCTAACATATATAATCAAATATCCTTATTTGTCATATATAATAATCAACCCTATTAAATATTAAATAATGTGGACAACCATTTTAAACTCAATAATACACCCATGTTAGGACTAATTGCTAACATATATAATCAAATATCCTTATTTGTCATCTATCAAAATGAGGCTAATCCATACCTTGTGCGGAAGATTATCAAAACTTAGATATTGCCAAGTGCCATAGGACAATTTTTGGGTACTACAATTGCTTTGTTTTAATGTAATATTTAAAGTGCTGGATTAAAAGCAAAAGGAACAACTGAAGGCAAACCTCACAGCCCATTTGTAGGAGGATTATGCCCACACCAATCCAATGTGAAATCTGCAACCACATGGAAAAAAGGTGCATTAATGCTCAATAGAGATATAAAATCAGAATAAAGAAGATTACAATGTGTAAAATGACATAAAGCATGAAACGACTACACTTGATTGCCCCGGTGTGGAATATGGGAAATGTGTAAAAATCTTATGTAAGAACTAGCATTTGGCTGCTTGCACCATTAGAACTATCATTAGGCTGCTTTCACTACTTAAAATTAGCATTAAGCCTCTTCCATATTAGAACTAGCATTAGGCTGCTTTCACCATTAGATCTAGTATTACTCTAATTACATATCAGAAACTATATCATAGGTGTGATTGAATCTGCAGGATGAGCTTGTCCTGCATTATAAATGTATTCAAATTTAAGTAATTTTGCTGTGCTTTGTTTAAGAGAGAGGTGATTCAAGGAATTGGCTCAATGACCTTCTTAGAGTGTGCCTTTGATATGGGATCCCTAGAGGACCTTAATGATTTAGGACAACAATAGAGATGTATTCAGATTTGAGTAACTTTGCTGTGACATGCTCTAAGGGAAAGGTGCTTCAATGAGTTTGCTCAATGACCTTAAAGTGTGCATTTGAAAAGATGTCCGTTGCAAGTGCAAGGGACAAGTTCGTTGGCTTGGAGACAAATTCATTGGCCGAACTTGTCCTTGTCCAAGCCTAAGCTGGAATCATATTTGGGACATGATGTAGTTTCTAGGTGGTTTGATGATGTATTATGTATAAGGTGTAGTGATTCCTTAAGCGCTAAGCCAAATAAGTAGTTAGACCCAGTGGACTTAGGTTATGGGACTGGCAAGAAGCCTCAAGTTTAAATGGTATAATGCCAAGGTAAATGCCAAATTATTATTGCCAAGTGCCATATAAATAAATTCGGGTATTACAATCGCTCCCTTTTAAATGTAGTACTTGAAGTGCTATAGTAAAAGCAAAATGAACAAGTGAAGGCAAATCTCACATCCGAATCGTAGGACTATGATTTGTGAAACTTGAAGAGTATGCCCCAACGCCAATCCTATGTGAAATTTGCAACCACAAGGCAAAAACATGCATTAATGCTGAATAGAGATAAAATTAGTATACGAAAATTGAAATGTGTAAAATGGCATAAACCATAGAATGACCACACCTAATTGCCTCTGGTGTGTTGTATGGAAAATCTTATGTAAGAACTAGCATTGGTCTGCTTGCATCATTAGAACTACCATTAGCCTCCTTTCACTATTTAAAACTAGCATTAGGATTTCTTTATTAGAACTAGCATTAGGCCGCTTTCACCATTAGAAACTATATTATGGGTGTCACTGAATCTGTAGCATGAACTTGTGTGTAGCTCATGTACATTTCATTTGAATATGTGTCGTAAATGTATCTGAACTTGTATTAATGAACTTGCCAACCATGTCTATGCAAATCTAATATAAACCTGTATCTGTAGTGAGGAACTTGCATCAAATCCATGCAAATTTGATAAATGTCATAACTGAACCTGTAATCTATAATGATGAACTTGTATCAAGTCCATATAAATATAATAAATGTCAGAAGTTAAAACTGAACCTGTAATTTGTAATAATGGACCTATCCCAAGTCTGTAAAATTTGATACGAACCTATATTTTCCTGAATATTTATATTTGACCAGTGGTCTACCATTTGACACTTGGCCATGATTTTTGTGAACTTCTGGAAGAGCCCACAATATGCACCTTTTGAGATGAGGGATGCTGCCATGTATCACTTAGCTCAAAAGAAAAAGTGGTTAGCTGTAACAAGTATATAATCAAAGCATCTAGGATGTGAACCATATAAAGCATATGTACTAAACATGGTTGTAAAAGCAATGTGCATAAGATATGATCATTAGAGAATAAGTAGTAGATGTCATATTATGGGCAGACATATAATGAACATGTCTACTAATCCTTACAAATCAATAGCTAAGAATGTAACAGTCAATGATAGAGCAATATATTAGTGGACACATGACTCAACACCAATAAATCCTTAGGGACTTGTGACTGATGATAAGAGGCTTGCCATAAGATCTAAACAATTTACAAGACATCACGACGATGACTCGACCAGTGTTAATAGTAGTTAATTGTGTGTGCCGAGCACTTTGTGCGTCAAACAAGTGTGTGTAAACAACATATATCAAGCAATAGATATCCCGTAATGTGTCTCAAGCAAAATGTGTAAACAATGGTTTATAAAGCAATGTGGCTCAAGCAATGTGTGTTTATAGCAATATGTCATGAGCAATGTGTTCCAAATAAATGGATGTATCTAGTAACGTGGCTCAAGTAATATGTCTCAAGCAATGTGTTCCAATCAAGAGATGTATCAATCAATGAATCCAAGAAGCATCATGGGTGGCAATCACCAAGTGTAACCAAACAAGTATTGAGCAGATAAGCATAGGGAAAACAAGCCATAAAGCAAATAGTGCATAGAGCAAACTAGACATATAACACACAATATATAGAGTAAACAGGGCATACAACAAACAAGACAAAACAAACAATGCATAGAGCAAATAGGGTAGAGAGCAAACAATGTAAATAGTGCATGGAGCAAACAACAAATTAGACAATATGTGCCAAACAATGTGCCTAGAGTAAGTAATGTATGAAACAATGTGTAAGAGCCAAAAAGGGAGCTTAGGGCCAATAATAGTCATGTAAGCATAGCCGTATGCAATAACAATTAGTAACACAATGATCAACAACAAATGAACATAGAGTATGTCAAATTAGTAAATAGAAGTCAACAATGTGATCATTGGATGGAACACAATATGGCAGATGCCATAAGATATAAGGTAATGCAAGATAAACAATAGAAGCTCTGTATCACCAACACTAACGTGAAAAGATATGATCTAGGCAAACTTGGTATGTAAGATGTCCTCAAGGCATGCCCTCGATGTGGTGGGTTGCCCCTACAAAGATAGGGCTTAAAGAAGCTGCAAAGTATGTGTATGAATGTCCATGGATTGTGGGTATCCATAAATGTCTTATGCGTACTATAAGTAACAAGTGCCTAAGATGTAGGGTGTGTGAAATGCTAAACCCGATTAACACTTATGTCTAAGCCTATGCGATGAATAAACTAGTCTCATGCAAGTCTTGGTTTTGCATTTTTAATTTTTGTCATTTTTATCGTTTTTGTATTTCTCTCATAAGAGATAACATATGAAAGCATAAATGAATAACATATGCCAAGAAGAGAGATTATGTAAGTCACAAGTCGACACTACATATCCAATATAAGCTATAGGACTAAGGGCGTAGCACGCCCTTCCTCTTCGAAGCAACAATTTCCCAATGTTGGCCAGCCTTGGATGTTGCTGCAGAAATGCTTCATCTTCCCATGTTGCATCCTCAATATTCATATTCTTCCACTTGATCAGATACTCGGTAATGACTCTGGTCCTCAATCTTTTGGTGCGTGTTTGAAGAATACCTTCAGTTCCATTTGATCCTTCCTTACTCATTCAATTCAACAAGAACTCGACAGGGGTTGAAATGTGTTGCCCATTGACTTTCTTTAAACAAGAAACATGAAAGACTAGATGTATTTTACTTCTTTGAGGGAGCTCCAGGTTTATATGCCACACTGCCAAATTTCTGCAACACTTGGTAAGGACCATAATATTTAGGTGCAAGCTTGTTATCCGCTTATTATCCTTCTTTTGTTGTTTTAAGGACAACTGCTTATATGGTTGCAACCGTACAAAAACAAAGTCTCCCACTTCAAAGTGTTGCTCACTACGGTGTTGATCAACCTGTTGCTTCATGCGGTTTTGTGCCATTGCCAAATTCTCTCTAAGGCTAGAGAGTACCTCGTGTTAGTGCTGAATGTGATCTTTGATTGCTCTCACCTTAGGTTTGACCTTCAAGCTAGAGATGAGTGATGGAGGATAGTACCAGAAAGTGCCAGAAATGGAGACATTTTGGATGGTATGAAATGAAGAATTAGACCACCATTCTACAAGTGGCAACCATTGCATCCAACGTTCTTGTTTATCCAAAATAAAACATCGAAGATACCCCTTGAAACTTTTATTTACCGCCTTAGTTTGCCCATATGATTGGGGATGATAAGATGAACTCTAGGCCAATTGGGTACTCAAACAAGAGAACAAATCAGTCCAAAAATTGCTCGTAAATATCGGATCGTGATCGCTTACTATAATTTTGGGTGTGCCATGGAGCTTTTGACGTGTGTCCATTAAAGAGATGGCATTGTACTAGCTGTGAAAGGATGAGACATGGCACAAAAATGAGTATACTTGGTAAGTCTATCCACTACAACCATGATGACACTTTTCCCTTTTGATTTAGGCAATCCTATGATGAAATCCATAGATACCTCTTCCCATCTCTCGCTAGGAATAGACAAGGGTTGTAGGAGACTCGGTGTCTTAATGGTCACGACCTTATTATGTTGACACACTAAACATTCTGCCACAAAATTTTGAACATCTATTTTCAACCCCTCCAAAATAAATCTTGTTTAACTCTATGATAAGTTTTCAAGAACCCAGAATGGCTACCTAGTGGAGAAGAATGGCTTTCTGAAATAACATGGTGTTTAAGTGTAGAGTTCTTACACAAATACAACCTGTCCTTGTACCACAATGTATCACCCTTCCATATAAATTTTTCGGATATGGTTGGATCTTTCTGGAGATTTTGAATGAGAGTCTGGGTCTCTGCATCTTTCTGCCATTCTTCCCTTGCTTGATCTACCCAATCTGCCTTTAGTATAGAGATGGCACATAACAATGCTTCTGTGGACTCATCCCTCCTAGATAGTGCATTAATGACCACATTTTCCTTCCCTTCTTATAAATAATCTCAAAGTCATAACCCAACATCTTTGTGACCCATTTTTGTTGCTCTTTTGAAGATAGTCGTTGCTCCAAGAAGTATTTCAAACTATCATGATTAGTTTTTACCTTGAAGTGTCTACCCATCAAGTATGGTCTCCATTGTTTGATTGCATGTAAGATTGCCATCATTTCCTTCTCATAGGTGGGCTTCAACAAATTCTTTCCTTTTAGTTGCCGGCTCTCAAATGCTATGGGATGTCCTTCTTGCATGAGTACTACCCCGATCCCATTTCCTGAAGCATCACATTCAACTATGAAGGTCTTGGAGAAATCTGGGGTTGCAATATTGGGGTGGTGCACATCGTCGCCTTCATTTTTCAAATGCCCTAGAAGCTTCCTCATTCCAATGAAAGGAGTCTTTCTTCAATAATGTTGTGAGTGGTGCTACTATATTGCCATAGTTCTTTACAAATCTGCGATAGTACCTGTGAGACCTAAGAAACCTCGTAAATGCTTGAGGGTTCTTGGGACTTCCCATTCCACCATGGCCTTGATCTTGCGAGGGTCCACCTTAACACCTTCATGAGAGACAATATGGCCCAAGTATTCCACTTCTTGTACCCCAAAAGAACACTTGAAGGCTTGGCATATAGTTGATGTTTCTCGAGGGCTTCCAAGACTGTATTTACATGATGTAAATGTTTCTCCCATGATTTGCTATAGATGAGGATATCATCAAAAAATACCAAGACAAACTTCGTAGGAATGGTCGAAATATAGAATTCATCAAACTCTGAAATGTGGATGGTGCATTAGTAAGACCAAAAGGCATCACTAGAAATTCATAATGCCCTTGATGAGTTTTGAAGGTTGTCTTATGAATATCTTCTTTCTTTACTCTAATTTGGTGATACCTAGAACAAAGATCTAGTTTTGTAAAATAAACTGCACCATGCAACTCATCTAACAAATCATCAATGACAGAATAGGAAACTTATCTTTGATAGTGTACTTGTTAAGTTCTCTGTAGTTTGGACACATGCACCACCTTCCATCCTTGCGACACACCATCACCACTGGAGCAAAATAAACACTTTGACTATGACGAATAATACCCATTTCCAACATTTCCTCAACCATCTTCTCAATCTCACTCTTTTGCACATATGGGTATCTATAAGGCCTGATGTTGGGGGTTGGCTTCTTGGAATTAACTGAATGGCATGATCATGATTTGTTTCAGGAGGCGGTCTTGATCCTCGAAGGCAATGTATGTTTATCAATAACCTTTTGAAGATCAGGATGCGCTATTGTAATTGGTGGTTGAACTTCCATGGATAATAATCATGCAACAAATCCTTCAACCCCCTTTTTATGAATCTTCTGCATTTGGTGAGAACTAACCACCTGAGGAGTTTTTGTCTGTAGTCCTCAAAGTTCAAATTGTCTTCCCTTAGAATGAAAGCGCATGAATAATTCCTAGAAATTTAGCTCTATGGTGCCCAAAGTTGTGAGCCACTGAACACCTAAGACAATATCAACTCCACCCATGGGAATAACAAACATAGTGGATTCCATTGTGTAGTCACCCATCATAAGTATGATTTTATGGCATTTCCCTGAACATTGGGAACATGTGCCACCATCTCGCAATCATTTCTTGAAATTCGGGTCTTTGGGTAGATCGCCTTCTTTGCCAAATTATTATTGATGAAATTATGTGTGCTCCTCGAATCAATCAATAACCTGTTATGATGTAGGATTGGTGGCTTGGGATACCGGGGTTTGGGTAGAAATTTAGGGCTTGGGTATTTTTTAGGTTATTGCGAAACAAAGACAAACATAGAGAAAAACCCTAAATAATTTTTGGCAAGCTTTCCAAAAATATAAGAAACTTAGAAAAAATCCCAAAATTGCAACCTGTGTGAAATTTATGAAAAACCATAAATTTTGCAAATCAAGTGAAAAACCTTGAAATTTGGAGAGGATCTTACTTGACTGATTTCATAATACCACCAAAAAAATTGTAGAAACATTCGTTACCAATTTTGAGATATAGCCGAATTTCACAATTAGGGTTTTGACAGCTCTAGCCGAGATCAAGCTCTGATACCACTTGTAATGAAATTACTTAGATATGAATATCAACAACAATAGAACACCGAAGTACACCAAAATATAGAGAAATGATCACAATATGCATGTAGAATGACTTAGCCACTTCGAGGGCAACCTCCAAACCATACAATAAGACTCAATTACTCAATCCGATGATTAACTACTCCTTACTACCACCTATATATACCATTCCTATTTATGGCCAACACCAAGGACGACCTACTAAACATATGAAAGCATAAATGAATAATATATGACAAGAAGAGAGATTATGTAAGCCACAAGTTGGTACTACATATCCAATATAAGCTATAAGACCAAGGGCGTAGCGATTGGATGACACTTGTCATCATCTCGCAAAGTTTTTTGGTCAAAAAGAAAGAGGCATACAATTTTAAAGGAAATACAAGATAAAGACAAATGTCGCAATCACTTATAAACGCAAGTTTTATGAAAAAGTAATGCAAGGTTAATAAATGATTTGGGGTTACAAAACGTGACAAGTGTTTTGATTTCGGATATTCTTCTTTGTAAAATTTTCGAGTTGGAGTTTAGGAATTCTTTCGAGCACCATTTACGATAGGATGATACTTGTCTTAATTTCATAAAGTTAGAGAAAACTCGAGGGCCAATAAAAACGACCACCATTTTTTTATGATTTAAAAAAACCAAGCTAGTTATATGGCATATATAAAACTCATATGCATGTAATTTTATTATAAAGCATCAATTTGAACAAAATTGTATTCAATGGAAAGCTTATTGAAAAAACTATCTACCGATATTGATTTTAGATAAAGATTTTGCACAATTTGAAAACATTAAACAAACTTAGGGTTTCTCAAACCATCAAACATACATGCGATCTTTTTTTCTTGAATTTCTTCTATCTTTGCTCTTTGTGATGAATTTTACTAACTTAGAATCGTGCAAAATTTTTAGTAACAGAGAAATTCCTCGCTTTGATACCATGTCGATATAGTTAGGATCATTTATAATTTACTGTTCTAATAATCTTGACAAGGAAATTAAAGAGTAGAAGAAATAATACAACAATGAATGAATTATGCGAAATAGAAAATATACATAACACAATGATTTATTTGGGGAAAACCTTTAGAGGTAAGAAACTCCATGGAGAAATGCACTAACCATTTTATTAATTATACTTGAGGAAACTTACAGTATTGTTTGACCATTAAAGGCCACAATCTCAATGCCTTTGTTACATTTTCTTCACACCTCTTTTTAATAGAACTTCATACTTGATATTGATATAGTTCATATGTATGATTTGATCGACCAATCAAGAAGCCCCACAATCATGAAGGGTTATATCTTTTCACTCTTAACTATTTGAAGATAGTTGGTATTAGTTTAATTAATATAAACCTATGCTTTATAATATGGAGACTTATATAATATCAAGGTGACACAATATGTGTGTATCCCCATAAATATTAATTGCTCGATTGTATGTATGCTTTAAAGAAATGCTAAGCTCAATATAGAAGGACTTAACACCAAGTAAATTCTAGCTTAGTTCTCTAAATCAAATACATCAAGATTGAACTTAAAAAGGGAAAGCTAACTAAATTACACAAAATATAAATATAATATTAAATGCAAACCTCCCTTTTGATGTTTGGATGTGCTCCGATATGTAGATACTTCCTTATATGAGCTGAACGCAAGCTATGTACGATCAAGGATTCTTCAAACAAAGAGGAAGAGATCTCTTCAAAATGGCATTAAAGCCATGTTTGATTCTTCTCCTACTATTGGCAAGTAAAGAGGGGGAAGTTTACTCAATTTGGCAAGCTTTTCTGTAATAGAAATGCTCTTCTTGAGTAATATTAAAAGTGCATTATAAGAACATGGTGTAGGTTGGTAAGAAGGTACTAGGTTGCTTATATAGCTTTCCAATTTGAGAGAAACATACATCCCAGTGAATGTGGGATAAAGGAGATGTATAATTAGGAGTGGATAAGCATGTTTAGAAGAGATTAATTAGAGATTAATGACCCATGGGAGTTAGGGAAGGTTTAATTAATCAATTGGGATTAATTAATAGGCCATGTTTAGCTTGTAGAAGCCATTTGGAGGAAATGAGTGGAATTAGAGGGGTTTGAGGGGGATTTAATTAATAAGAGGGTTTATTAATTAAATACAAGATTGTGAAGGGTATTTAATTAATAATGGTTAATTAATTAAAAGAGGATTTTAATTAACGAAGTGACATTAATTGGCATCCAAGATGAGGGAAAAGGCCAATTAATTAACGAAATGTTGTTAATTGACCGAGAAGAGGGGGTATATTAGCTAATTAGCGGGAAATTGCTAGTTATGGTGAAATGGAGGGGAAGAAGACAATTAGTGCAATTTTAGTATTTAAAATTGCTCAAATTCGAAATAAGGTGTCTACACCAACAAAGAAGTGGGAATTGATTTGTTTTGAAATGCACCAACTATGGATAAAGTAACATTGGAAGAAGCAATACTTTCTTGAAGGGTTGGTACCCTCATTGCAGAGGAACTTATGAAGGTATCCCCAACCACGTCTTATGAAGATACATACAATCAAGCCATGAACTTTGACATTGCGAATAAAGACATCCTCACACTTGAGAAGAATTGAAGAAGATTACCTTGACTCCAATGACGAAAATGAACTTGGATTGGTGCGAGCCATGAGGAAAGACATGCGGGATTAGCTTGACTCCAATGACAACAATGAACTTGGATTGCTACGAGCCTTGAGGAAAGACATGCACCGAATGGTGAAGGAACTCGAGGTAGATACTAAGAATGAAGAAAAAGATTTCCTGTAACGATTGCAAGGTAGAAGTTTACACAAGGTGAAGTACATATAGAAAATGTTATTTAAGATTTATCAAGTTGTAGGGCATGTAGTCAAGGATTGCTCATATAATTTGTGAAATAAGAGCAACCAAATATTTTTCATATAAAGAGAGCAATTGAAACCATCCACCACACCATGAAGAAATTAATGTCAAAGTAATAGTAGCATCGAACAATTCAATATGATTCCAAGGATGACCAATTACACAGTTTAGGGAGTGCAATGAGGGACTATTTCGTAAGAGATTGGCCACAATGTCGATATGATTGATGTAGGTGAGGGAAAGGAGGTGATGGTAGTTGCCAAACCACACATGAAGAAAGATGATTATCACGAACCATATACAAAGAAGGAAAGGTTGGGTGAAGCAATGGTGGAAGTTGAGACAACGATGGTTGAAGAATGACGTTTGTTGCATGAATATACAAGTACGGTGACGAGTCAAACAAAGCTACTTTAAGATAAGTCTTGTAGACCATTGTTCTTGTGAAGATGGCTAATTTATTGTAAATCATTTTAGAACTCTAGAATGCTTTAAGTGCAACCATACAAGGCATTGGGTTAGGCATGGAGCATACAATATAACACATCTAATGTCAAATGATGGGGAAAGAAAATAACAGAAGAATGAACCCATAGTCAATCCCTCATTGCTGCAGGTGACCAAGTGATTGATCTTATGCTATTGACAATGAATCTAGGCTAACAACTAACAATCGTGCATATGGAAATTCAAGGCTGGAATTTGACAAATACTATCGTCGATGGGGGTTCTAGCGTTAACAAGTGGGAGTAGATCAACATTGCATTTAGGTATCGAATATTTTAGTTTAATTGCAATGGCGTCGAGATTAGGGTGAATGATGAAGGCCAAGGCTTGCATAGAGACGTCCAAAAGTAGATGTTAGTGATGCTAAGTCTTTTTGAACCATCAACATCTTAGTTTACATACACACTAGACTTCAAAGAATATGTTATTGGTGCAACATTTGATGAAAATTTGGCCCACCAATTGCTGACACGAAGTCTAAATAGACAACTCCAATGAGCGTGAATGTGGGGTCTAAGGAAAATAATATAATAGGAGAGGTATGACCTATTTTTTGAAGTATGCTCAAACTACATGAATGTCGAGTTGTGGCATAGTGGGAAACAAAGGTCATGCAAAAGAGGAGGTATTGTCATGATAAACACCTCCAAATGAAATACAAAGCTAGAGCTTTAGTTTTGAGATATAACAAGGGGGCACAAAATTATATTGGGTAAGTTCAAAGTGTTGTGGCTTGGATCGTTTAAAATTCTCGAGAATTGGTTAGAGTACGTGGGTGGGAAGTTGGTCAAAGACATAGTAAATGGCTTTAAATTAAAGCTTTATGAAATAAGGACCAAAAATTTCTATTTGATTGATTTAGAAGTTCTATGTATAGAAGCAAGACTTGCCAATGAAGGAATAGGTAAGGCAAAAAGCGAAATGAAGCAAGGAAGAAATCATGGTGTCTCAATGTTGTCAAGGATCTTTGAGATTTTTGGCATATCAAATGATATTATACAACCATGGTCTCTTCCACTTTCATGGAGATCCGTGATAGGACTTCCTAGCATATGTCCACCATAGAGGGAGGTAGCGATGGGATAAAACAAGGAAAAACAAGGACTTACGACGGAAAAGAAAAGGAGCAGAAGTGGTACCTTGTTTGGCCTAAGGTGAGTATAAAAGGTGTATCGTCCATTGAATTGGGGATCGAGTAATAGGTAAGGAGGTAGCCAACTTCTTAGCTCGAGGTGGAGAAGAGGGTTGTGGTGTCTTACACTTGCATTGGAGTATGCGACATGTGTCATCGGAATCAAAGAAAAGTCCATGATGCGAATAAAATTGCTGAGAAGCACAGGAAATCATGGTCGTTGGCTCTGTTCTTCATGCACTTCTACTTCTAGTTTCTTCACTTGCTTCTTATAAGCTTGACAATTGTTAACATTGTGGCCTTGTGCCTCATGCCATGTGCAAAACAATATAGGCTCAACAAAGATGGGAAGTTGGTCAAAGACACAATAAATGGCTTTAAATTAAAAATTTATCAAGGACTGAAAATGTACATATGATCAATGTAGAAGTTCTTTGTAAAGGACTTGCCAATGATGAAATAGGTATGGGAAAAACAAAATTAATGATATGTGGAAGGGACCCTCACAAAGGAAAAAAATGACCAAGTGAATTAATTTAAAATCAAACGACTAAGCAAAAACGCCTCACATAAAAAGATCCGAACCCCTTGTTTCGTTCGACCGCAAAAAAGATAATGTCATTTGATCAACAAGATGAAGCAAAATCAAAGGAACTGTATGACCTCTGGAAGCTCCCAGAAAATTACACGGGTCAAATAGCTTGATATGACCATCTAACTTCTTGCGCCCGCCATGTGGGGCAAAGAGCTATTGCCACTGTTGTACGATCTGACTATGGTATATGAATTGCCTAGCTCGTTAGACCTACTACGTCTATAACTAATATTCCAACACTTGCAGATGGTAGCAGATAAACAGTACGACCAAAAGAAATCTTGAAGAGTCTATACTAATGTAAAATCTTAAAGATTGTAAATCATGCAATATCTTCAACAGATTCAACGTTTCTAGCAACAACCAACAATAATCACTACATCAATAACATCTGCAATCAAAATGTCTTCTGTGTTCCCTCTTCATTGTAATTTTTATCATGTGTCTTTGAATTGTGTCGAGAAGGACTTTGGCTTGTTTTAAAGGGAGATAACTTAGATCGTCACATTAGTATTGTCATGCTTATCAGCATAATTACATCTTTTAGTAGCTGGTGTATTATATGGTTAATGATTATATTGTTGGCCTTAGCTAGTTTAGTATTGAGTTTGGTCAATATGTTCAGTTGTTGACGGCTATGTTAACCAACAATCCATTGTGTCCTCTAGGCATAAAATAGAATGATGTACATTGTGAAAAGGGCATTGAGTATCAGGTCTTCACTATGTGAAACTTGCATTGAGCACCAGCTACAAATGAAGAGTTGAATACTATCATATTCTTCAATGTTGTTATGTGTTATGTATTAACTAGTTTGTGATTGATATTCTATGGTGGTGTAGTTTCTATACAAACACTTGTGACCCATCTTGTGATTAACGGGTCTATAATGCCAAGAGTGAGAGGGTCGGGAAGCCCCAACAACACATAAAGAAAAAAATACCGTCTCAATGACTAGTTCCCACTTTTATGTAAATCCTAAGTAGTCTATTATGATGAGCTGAAAGATGGTAACGAGCTTGGTAGCTCTAGAGGTATTCTTTAAGGTTGCAGACCTGATAGTGACATCCTCATGAAGAGTAAGGGCCAAACACCTTTGATCATGTTGGTAGAAGAAAGTGGAGAGAGGACCACTTGAGCCTCTCTATAAACTGTGATGCCACAATCAGACCTCATAATAAACAAGTTGCCTAAAAAGAAATTTCTACTCGGTCTCTACCTCTTGGGGAGACAAACCAATAGATCTTGTTTCTACTCGAGATATGGTGGTTTGTCTTACCTTGTAACCGTGGGAGCATGCCTCTGCCAATAGGGATACCCAAGCCATGTAGCCAACAATGTTGAAGATAGTTCGAGTAAATGATCGTGCCACCTGTGATTTGTAAGAAATTCTCATTATAGAAGCCATGGGACTGAGAGGCTGGAAAGGAGAGGTCCTAGCGATCTGAATGTTTTTCCCATATATATCCACTTTGTAAACTTGATCAAGGGAAGGTTACGAGGGGCATCTAAGAAGTATTTGAATGGAGGAATTCAATCAATAGAGATACTGATATATTGAAGGAAGGAAATGGTTTTGAAATCCCAACGACATTGACACCTAGTAAGTTCGAAAAGCAACCCTCTCTAAGCAACATGATTTAACTTAAATCATCATATTACTTGTAAAAGTAAATCCATACCAAAAGACATATCCAATGTCTTTAATGAGGCATTTACAACTTTTTTGATTTATTGTAGCCTCTCTCAAGCATAGGTTTTAAGCTTGCTTGGTGTAGGACATGCCATTGTGGGATTTGAACTTGAGTCACTTCTCTTATAAATCTAAACCTGCACCAAAAGACCAAACCAGGGACTTTGCCAAGACAACTTTTTAATTAATATCAGTAGCTCTAATGGAGAGGTTTTAAGCTTGAAGGTGAGGTGGTTGAGCATCAGAACCAGCCTGGAAAATGCACTGAGAGACTGTCCTTTTACAGTGGATCATGCACTGAAACACAATAGTCAAAATTCTCCCGTATGAACTTATTCAGCCAACTGCAAACCTTTTATGGAGCCGCTTGTATTAGACATAGTACAAAGGAGAGGCTTGCCTTCTTCTTTTTGGACAACACATCAACTGCAACATTCTCCTCTTCTTTTGTATAATTGATCTCAAAGTCATAACCTATCATTCGGGAAACCTATTTTTTCGTTCATTTGTAGAGAGTTGCTGGTCCAAGAAGTTGTTAAGGCTATCATAATTTCATTTTACCATAAAGCAATTCCCAGTAAATAATGTCACTACTTATCAACTGCGTGTAAAATGGTCATGATTTCCTTTTCATTTGAGCTGGCGATTCACAGGCGGAAATGGTTGCCGTTCTTCCATCAGAACTTAACAAATCTCATATTTCAAAGCATCACACAGAGTTACTGAAATCTGGTGTTGTCACGAATGAAGTGCATTGATACCTTTTTCAACCTCAAAAATTTCTAGGAAGCTTTTGTTGATTGGATAACTGTATCCTGCCTATGCAAGGTTGTCAGAGGAGCAATTGTTTTGCCATAGTTCACAAATTTGGGGTAATACCCAGTAAGCCCCAAGAAAGCTCCCAAACTCTTAAGTGATTTTGGAGTAGGCCATTCCACCATAACATCATTTTTAAAGCAAATGATTCAATGTGACCCTATTATTCCACCTTTTTGACTCCAAAAGCACACTTGGATGGTTTTGCATAAAGTTGGTGATTCTCTAATATATGCCAAACTGTATTCCCATGCCTGAAATGATTGTCCAACATTTTTCTGTATATTAGAATATCATCGAAGAACATCAACACATGAAAATTATGGGGGCTATTTGAATCAACGAGGATTTCGTTTGTCGATTCTTCATCTATCCTATCTTGTAGAGGGTTCACGGGGTTGCAAAACTTGCTGAGGCATGACAATAGGCAACAACATTTGGATTTGAAACTGTATCTTGCAACATGTCTTCTTGTTTTGGTGGTTCATCCTCCTCATCTCCACTTGCTATCACAGTGATAACATAATCCATTTTCTTTCTTTGGCTTGGTCTTGTGGGTTGTGACAGATGTAGAGGAATTTTGTTCTCGTGAGGGCTTGGTGGGTTGATCTTGATTGTGTTGGTCTGGTTGACCATGCTGCTAGATGTATGTTTTGCAATCCCTAAATTTCCTTGAGTTGGGTCACCATGGAGCCAAGCATCTACTTTTCAATTTTCGAGCTAATATGATAGCCTCATTGACATCCACTAGTTTGAAGAGTTTGACCTCATGAGGAAAAGTTTCCTTTATCCTCCACAATAAACAGATCTGGTATAATATACTTGGAAACCTCGTTCACTAACAATAGTCACCTTCTGATCCTTTTTATTGGAGCTTTACTAATTGGGTGAAGAAGATCGCATTCCAAGATATCCCAAAATTGGATAGCAATGCATCCACAAAGGAACTCCATGTTGTAAGTTGTAACTGATAGCTGTGTGTTTTCATTCGAGTATACAAAACATATTGTTCTTTCTCCATGTACAAATCAGCCAAATTTGCCCCTCTAAATACATGGTCTAATAGAGTTGAAACAATTGATCCATTTGATTGACTCAATTGAGATGGTCCTTGCCATCAAATTTGTGTATTTACAGCTTGGGTGTATTGAAAACTCATGTACCTATATGCTGTCGATTATCGAGATCCATCCTGACCTTTGCTTCAGATATAGATGCTTTTGCCCTAGATTATTCATTAGTGTTGCTACTTTGGCTTCTCCATTACTCTGCTGCTTCCGAGTAGACAAACAATGTTGTAGTCCTGTACAATTTTGCCAAGAGTGTAACTGAGCATCAAATTTCTTCTGTTGTGAATTCAATGTTCTCTTACATATAGCGATCTCGTAAAGCTTATCTGAATTATTCAACTTGGGTCAGTAAGTTGTCACGTATCTTAGGAATTCTTTAACATTGCATCTTCTACAGTGACAACTACAAGTTTATTCCAAAGTTTCTAGGACAGTGCCAAGTACAATTTTATTCCAAAGTAGAAGAAATTTAAATCAAGAATGTTTTGGCTGAATATGGGATGACTATATATCAAGAAAGGTATTACATCAATGAAAATGTAAATCAAATGCAAACAGGGTTGAGATATAGTACTTGGGATTAATTGGGTGACAGTTAATTGGTATGGGATTTGAAATTAACATCAATGTTTTTTTAATGATGGAAAACAATTTCCTAAACATCCTCCCCAATAACCTGACTGAAGTTGGAAAGGTTTACGGACACATATTCATTTGTCAGTGTATAATTTAAGTTATTATATTGGGTGCAATTCTTTCCTCGAATTCCATGTTTTATTTGTATTTGACCATTAAGTTTTAAAAGTTTCTACACATTCTTTCCTCCATTTTAGGGAAAAACAACTACCAACCTTGGTAAAGTAATTTGGCTCTAAAAGATTTGAGAGTGTCCCAAAATCTAAAATTATGACACTTTCTTTCCTTTTTTTTAGGGGCGGACAACCTGTGGCCTTGGGGAATTAATTTGGTCATAAGCACAAATTTCACCACAGAGACCTGAAATTGTAGCAAATCTGAACTTACAACAAAGCAGTTTCTCTCTTTGAATTGCTTTCAAGCTGTCCATTTCGTTTAAGAAGCAAGGAGTCAAAATATTTACTTGAGAAGTACCACACAATAAATTAAAAACTGGAAGATTTTTTCTGTTTTTGTTTATGCTTATGATAAGCATTTGGAAAATGTTATTTACAATCAAATATTTCCAGCATTCTAAACCTTTCATAGCATTTAATGTCCATTGAGAAGCCAAAGCAATCCTTTGGGCTCTTAAGTTCTTGACAAGTCCCCCACCAGCAAAATGATGAATCTTTTCACCTCTATCAACCAGGCTAAGGGAAGTCACCAACAATCTGTTAAGGTCACAAATTACTATGGTATTCAATCTGTTAAGGTCGCTGTCTCCTCTTTCATGCTAGCAGAGTTGAAACTTTTAAAGAAAAAGCTGGCTATGCTGCCCAAAGTTAAATTCAAGTGTTTGTGAAGAGGTTGAGTCCTTGTCCCTTGGGGTACAGGCACAAATCTTAGCTTTTTTAGCTCATAGGAAGGAGAATTTCCTTGCATCCTTGGTTTTTACTTGGTAACAGGGATTCTTTCCTGTATTGCTGTTCAGTATGCAAAGAGATCCCCTGCCGTCTTATGCTTCTGCCTTTGCAACTTAATTTTATTTTGGCTATGATCACCATGGAACTTCTTCTCTATGTACGTGCAGAGGCCTTTAGTCATGAATTCATCAACAATAAAACAAAGGTCTACAAAGAATGTAGAGTGAATGAAGTGCCAACTGCATATAAAGACCTTCCAAGCTTCTGGTGTCACCTTTCCTCAATGCTATCCCATATATAGTGGTATTCGTTACCCCCAGGCCTGATAGAGAGTAGTAATGGCCTTCTTGGCCTTCTTCATGGTCTCATGAGCGTAACTCATGTGGGGTTATCCACCGAGCAAAAACCATATCCAAAGGCTAAAACATTCTTCACTTACAAACATTAAGGGGGATCTATTCTTTGCTCACAAATATTCTTTTTAGATCTGCATTTTGTCCAAAAACAGCTTGCAAGCAAATGAAATTTGTGGCAAAACATTTAACAACAGTTTATAAAATGTTTTCACTGTTCATGTTTCCTCGTTAAGCCGAGGATCCATGGATGGGTGCAGATGTACCTAGTTTTGAACTTTGCCTTATCTGCAATGGAGTTAATGCTCTCAAATTTTCAACACAAAATGACAGATCTCTTCAATGGGTTGCACAAGGAGACCAAAAATCAGTGGGGTATTCGTACATCAAAATTATTTTTATTGCCACATCATATGAAGTATTCTGTTATTATTTGGGCAACATTTTCTTACCCCATCTTCAAGAGAACTTCCTCTGACAAACAAGAAACATCTTTGCAGTTTTTACTGTCTAATACATCAAATCTTTTTAAGAACATGGCACCACTGGTAGAAGACTTGTTGAGATTTGGCAAATTCCTGTTGAGTTTGAATCCCCAAGCTGTATGGGCTTGGCTTGAACTCATGAATCTGGCTATTATGAGATAGATATGACACAATCCTGGCTTCCAAATTTGGGCTTCTTTTTGTGGTTGATATGGTGTACTGTTTTCCTATTTAAGGTCTATTTTTGGAATCTTGAATGATAATGAATGATCTTAAGAGCTTCATTAATCATTCATGTATTTATTATTGACTGTTGAGAACCATACTAACACGTGGTTGTTTATGATAGGCTTCTTTGGCAAGATAGCCTATGTCATTGCAAAATGTTGCTAACAATGTGCCCATATTTTTCTACTGTTGGTAAACTCTACTATGTTGGATACAATAACAATTCATTCCTTTTTTCTAAGTATTACAAGAGGCAATAATGAACCTATGGGATATCGCTCATGGATCTTATGATGCCATTTTCCTTCTTTGGGGAAAGTGTGATTTCTTACTGTAAAATCTTCAGATTGATCTGCGAGTGTGTCCTCGAATTCGATGTTGTTTTCCCACAACAATATGGAAGGATTGTTGCTCCTTAGAGAATATCACAACAGTAAAGCACATTCACAATTACTAAGAATTTTGGAGCTACGTTTTCCCCATTTTCCATCTAATACAATTCATTTTTGTGTATGGCATTCTTCAAACACTTTTTAATGTCTGGAGACTTGCACGCCCTGATTTTTTTTTCCCACAATATAATATTCAACCTACCAAAGGATTGAGAAGTGTGGTGTTCACAAAAGTGCCTTTGGATAGTTTAGTGCCTACGTTATTGAACAATGCCTTGTTCTTAGGTGAGCTTTCCTGCTATTTATTCTGAGTAAGTAACCGTCTTGTAAATATAAAGGGATGCTCTCAAGGTTCTTTATTTTTTCTGTATGTGCCATTGCGTGAATGAGATTTATCTTCCACTGAAGCACAATACAAGGAAGCTGCTAGTCTGGGTTGCTAGGCAGTGTGGCTGCAGTTGGTTGATTTACAGCCACCTCAGATTGCACCTACTTTAATATCCTGTGACAGTCAAGGTGTCTTAAAGTTGGTGAAAACCCTACTTTTCCATACCAGAACCAAACGCATTAAGGTTCGCCATCACTACATTTGACAGATGGTTGATAATGAGGACATTTGTCTTCATTCAGTGCCACTCAGGAGTAGACTGCCAACATAAATACTAAACCTCTTGGTCCTATTCTCTTTGTAGCCGCATCCTCTCTTATAATAAAAACATTGTGCCTGCAGTATTGTCAATGGCTGCAGATCAAGCTGTACCTTTCCCTCCATACAGTCTCTTTCTCTCTCTTATCCGCAAGGATCTAGTAACATTAGGGCCAAAGCACAATAGGGAAAAAACCACAATATTGAAAAAGAAGCACGCTTTTCATTTTTTTGGCCGCATGCATATTAATCACTGTTACTGTTCCTAAATATTATGGCCTTTTTTCTTCTAAGTTCCCATTATCCTTCCTCAAGGCAAGTCGCCATTTCCCCTAGGAAGAATAAAAAATATGATTAGGCCCTTTTTACATTAATATTTGCCCCTCAAGGCAAGTCACACTTCCTAGAGATTACACGTTTTTATAAGTATTTTCCTCTAATCATTAACTCAAATAAATTAATATAAGTGCTCTATTATTTTTTCTTCTTTTTTGCTATTTGGTCAAAATCACAATAGGAAAATAATCACTGTTTGCTGATTGGTGATTTTGTAGGTTTCTTTTGGGTCATTTCTTCTTTTAAAAGGAGAGGTCGACTTGGAGGAAGACATTCGATAATCATTTGATATTTTCTGAATTTGCATCTAAGCCTTGAGCTTTTGCAGAAATAATCCAAGGACGAAAACCCTTAGGATTTGACTCTAGAGGACGAAAACCCTCTTAGAGCTTTGGAGGAATTTCTACACAGGATTTTCCATTGAGTCTTCACAGATTTTTACTATTTCCAGCAGTGTTGTTTTGAAGAATAAAATTGCAGCAGCTGTATGTTCATTGTGCAAGATGGAGCGACCCATCTCTTGGCTATTTTGAGCTATTTTGGAGACATTCCAGGTCTGAAATTAGCTGCCATCTATTGTACTGATTTTTGGGACTCAAAGTTATTTTCAGAATTTTTGGAAGGGTTTAATGTGTGGTTTCAGCCTCCTTTCATCTGCAGATTTCTGAACTGTTTTTCAGTCTTATTTGCCTCATAAAAATCTGGTTTTCTTCATATTTTGGCTACTAAAAATATAGTGATCAGTTTAGAGGAAGCACAGATTTATTTGAGTGTTGTTTGTATGGGTTTTTCACTCAAACCCTAGTCGCCATTCCTGTAAAATTATTGCAGCAGTCAAAGCTGGGTTTTGCATGGTCCATTTTATCATCTTAGGGTCTGATTTGGCTCACAAAAATCTGCATATTGTTTTGGGAGGGTGAAGGCTAACAAATGATGCTTGTGGCATGTGCTTTATACCAAAAACCTAGTCGCATTTTCCCATATTTTATTTCAGATCTGCAAGCAGTAATTTATTATCCATCTTTTCCTAGTTTGCTTTGGTGAGGATTTGCCTAAAATCCTACTTGGGGTCAAAGTGTCCCATTTGGGGACATTACAGTGGTATTAGAGCAAGTTATTCTCCCAGCTTGTGTAAGAAAGAACCAGAAATCAGATTTGAATGCATGCAGGTAAAAGCCCTCTAGTTTATCAAAGAAGGGGGACTCCAAAGAAGACAATGGATGAGCATGGAAGACCACCTCCCAATGATGTTCTTAGCTACATGAATGAGGTCATCACTAGAAGTCACAGAGAGTTGCAACAAACAATGAGGGAGAATCAAAGAGAAATGCAGGATACATTTACTAGTTCCATTCATGAGTTGGCCATGGTTCTACAAGGGAATATTGCAGCCACCAATCAAGGAGCAACCAACAATGGAGAAGGAAGCTCAACAAGACCGGTTAGGACTTCTCCCAAGCCTACTCCGCAGATTTTCAGAGCTAAATTTCTCCAAAGAGAGGAACCAATTGAAGAAGTAGCACAAAATGATGTTGATGATGTAGAAGCATATGGTGATGAGTACATGCAACTTAGCCTCTCGAGTTAGAGATATGCTACCCTTTAGAGACTTCTGCCAGTTGAAGAATAACAAGGGTGCAGGAAGAAACAGAAGAGCCCACCAAGAGACACCAAGGAGAGACATTCAACAAAGGTTGGGTAAGGTAACTCTCCCTTCATTTGATGGTACAGATAAGTGCTCTGCTAGATCTTGGTTACAAAAATTAGATACCTATCTTTCTTTGAATCCCATGTATGAAGATGAAGCACTTAAGTTTGCAACATTACATTTGGATGGTGTGGCACATGAGTGGTGGTATCATGGCATCATCACTCAAGGACATGGCTCTATCACTTAGTGCAATACAGACCTCCGGCTAAAGCGTAACCAATTATTGAATATGATACCTAATACAAATCCCATTGACTTGGATGATATTGGTCCATCCTCAAAATGGGTAGAGGAGAGTCACCCGGCAGAGTTTGAACCCATTGACATGGAAAACAAGAGGCCGTGCTACTACAAATCAGAGATGTCTCGTGAGGAGTCCGGTGTGTATGAGCCAAAGGAGCATGATGACATTGATGAGGATGATGATCCCATTCTTAGAAGTGGTGTTGAGTTTGATGATTGATATCAAACATGTAGTAGTTTGTAGCATATTGTTTTTTGGATTCTATAGGCCATTTAGAGCCTCATTGTTTATGTATTTTGTTTCGGATATGTATTGCACTCGGTGTCGTTTTGCTATATTTACCCTTACATGGTATATGCATGAGCAAACTTTGCATATTTTGTCTCTAATTGTTTGTAATCATGGTTTGGAATCTTTAAAATTTCTTGTTTTCATTAAATTGTAATATTTTATGTATTTTTTAATAAACCGGTTCATAAATTTCCAACCGGTCCGATCCTCGGCTGGTTTCGAGTCTGGTTTCCATTTTTAAAACATTGCATGCGAGTATAACACCATTACATTGACATCAAATCAACACACTAAACACATGCTTTATTGAGAATTAGAATGAATTAAATTAATACTAAATTAGATAATAAAATCTAATTCTATCATCCTCCCCTTAATTCAGCAAGATCTCAAATGAACAAGTGAGAGGTTCTATGATTGCCTCAAATTTTTCACGCACAAGAGATTTGGTGAAAATATCTACATGTTCTTCTCGTTAGGCAAAACTAGAGCTGAATGTTGTGATGATGAACTTGTTCACATATGTAATGAATTTGCACTTGAATATGTTTGGTGCACTCGTGAAATATTGGATTATGAACAAGTTTGATTACACTTTTATCGTCAAAAACAAGACAGTAGGCTGTTGTCGTGGAAATGTTACCATATTTCAAACCAAAGAAGTCTGTGCCAAAAGAAGACCTTGCATGAAAGAAATTAATTAAAATAGAACTGTTGTTCTATCTTTGGCGCAAATACCAAGTAAGGTGCATGGAGGTGGAATCAAATAAAATAAATAAAAGAACCTCCTATAGTCTGCGCCAGAAGAAGGGAGATGCATGCAAATAAAATAATAAACATGGAGCTGCTGTTCTATTTCTAGAGTTGGCGCCAAAGGAAGATAAGGTGCATGCATGGAGGAATAAATAAATAAAAGGGAGCTGCAGTCCTATAATTGGCGCCAAGGAGAGATAAGGAAGGGAATAGGATAAATTTATTAATTCCTATTTCAGGCAAAAGCATGAGCATGGAATTAAATAAATAAAAATAGAAGACCTTGCATGAGTCAAACTACAGTTGACTGCGCCAAAGTTAGAGAAGATTAATTAACTAAAAATAGCAGCTGCAGTTATAATTGGCGCCAAGGACAAAAATAGAAGGAATTTTTATAAATAAAAGTTAATTGCTGTCCCATGCGCCAAGGTTGGATGAGGATAAATAAAATAAACAAAAGCATGCAGCAGTCTATTCCTAGAGGTGGCGCCAAAGGGGTAAGGGAAATAAATAAATAAAACAACAGTTGACTCCTAAAAACAACAATCTATTATTGGAGGAGCAGTCGATTCATCTTCATATAGGCTATCCTTTATTGTGAAAAGATATACTTGAACAATTGATTTGCTTGTGCATCTTCAACATTTGTACTTGCACCTCTGAATAAAATAAAGCTTCATTTTGCCCTCTCATACTGCTGTTTTCAGATTATTCATTGTGTTTGTTATGGGATATTGTGTTTTCCTTAGTGTGGAATTCGTTCCCTCTACTGCTGTCTTTTCCTAAATCCTTGAATTAATTTTGCAAAATAGTTTAGAGTTATGCAAGTGTGTGGATCTTTAAATTCTTTGTGTGCAGAGTTACAAGTATCAAACTTTTGGTGTATCAACCCTATTTCCCACAATCCTTTTCCCGTTTCCTTGTCAAGTTTTTTGTTTTTAGGTGATTCACAAGGGAACCACCCTCTCTCGGAGGTTCACCTCGCACCGAGGTTACCCATAGCCTTGAGCTGTTCCAATTTTGTCAAGTGGAGGGAGAGTACACACACCATTCTCTATCAAGGTGCAACTTCTGGGTGACAACATGAACACCAAAACCTTCAAGAGTGCGACTTAGCCATATCACTTCATAGACAACTTCCTCTTGTAGCACAATATTCTCGCTTGAAAAAACGAGAAATAACATTTTGTTTTTTGCTCCATAATATTGGACTAGAACCCACAAAGAAGACATATCTAGATGTGTACTTCCTATCATCAATATTATAGCTTGGTCTAAATCCACATATCTTGTGAAAAAGAATTGGTGATTCTCTTTGTACTCTAGGTCGAAGTCAATTGTACCTTTGATATACCTTAGAATCCGCTTCCCTGCTTTAGGGTGACTTTCTTTTGGATCATACAAGAATTGAGAGAGCTCATTGCATCCTTAATATCCGGCTTAGTATAGGTCTAGTAAATGAGACATTCAATCAACTATCAATAGAGAGTTGCATTCACTTGAGGTGATGGATCTAATTGAGACAATTGAAGCCTTGCCTCCATAGGTGTAACAATAGGTTTGCAATCCATCATCCTAAATTTCTCAAGCATTGTCTTGGCATACTTCATTTGAATCACAAAAATGTGATTCTCTTTCTTGCCATACTTCCAATCCAAGACAATAATGGAGAAGCTTGAGATCTATCATGTCAAATGATCTTTTAAATTTTTCTTTGTTACATCAAATCATACTCACTTGAACTTCTTGTGACTATTAGATCGTCGACATAGACTATAACAATCACCATCTCCTCCTTGCTTCTTGAGGTAAAGATTGGGATTATAGGGATTCCTCTTGAATCCATTTTGAATGAGATGCTCATCAATCTTGATGTACCATTGTTGAGGTGCCTATTTTAGACCATACAATGACTTTATGAGTCTACAAATTTTTGTTTCTGATTCGAAGTTACAAAACCTTCCTTGAGTCATGTAGACTTATTCTTGAAGATCACCATTGACAAATGCACTTTTAACATCCATTTGATAGACTTGCTATCCAAATTATTCAACTAGAGCAAACGTCATTATGAATGTTTTGATCTTAGCCACGGAGCAAATTTCTCCTCTCAATCAATGCCTTCCTTTTGTGCATACCCCTTTGTAACTAGTTTTGCCTTGTGCTTGTCATTATTGCCATCTACCTTGTACTTGGTTTTGAAAATCCATTTGTATTCAATTGGCTTCTTTCCAGGTGGAAGATCTACAAGCTGCCATGCTTTGTTCTTTATTAGGGACTGGTATTCAACCTCCATGACTTCATTCCAAGGTTTTGACTCTAGTGCTTATTGATCTTTAATGGGTTCATCTGTTTCAACAACTCTACTCATTGGCCCCATGTTGACTTCTCTTGCTTCGCTCACGAGACCTTGATCCATGAGTAGATTTGTTTGGAACACCATCAAAATATCACGCCTAATCACATTTGTACACCATCTTGGTATTCTACAATGGTAACATAGAGTGGAATCTAATGATGTGCCCGTGAAAGAAAAACTAAGGCTGACATTTTATAAAAAAATGATTTAATTTGTAAATTCATATCTTTGCAATAGTTGACAAAGTTAAAAATAAGTTTATCAAATATAAAAACATAATACCAAACCAATAAATAAAAAGATAAGTATAAAACAAATATCCAAAGACTTAAAATTATGAGAAGAACAATGAACAATGAGGAACAAAAAAGAATATTTTTTCACTAAGGTTTGGTATTGATCGCTTTATTTTCATTTATTTTATTGAATGCCCTCTCTCCTTGTCTATGGGGCACTCAACCGCCTATAGATCTATCCGGAGGGATCCGAAGGATTAGGGTCTCCTACGGTGCTACCGATCCGGTCTCTCCTCGGATATGATCTATAATGGGTGGGCAATTTTTCGATATTGAAGTAGTCGAACGGGCTTCTGACAATTGTTCAACTTTAGGAAGACCTTGAATTATATCATCGGATTTTAATCTTTCGTATAACAGAGTTATCAATGTATTTCCTTCGTAAATAATTTTTCCATAATCACCATGAAGTAACGAAAAGTTCGGGCGATCAAAAATAAATAAAAGGAGATCAAAAGATGAAAATAGCAGTTTATGGAAAAGGCGGAATTGGTAAATCAACGACTAGTTGTAATATTTCAATTGCCCTAGCCAGACGTGGTGAAAGAGTGTTACAAATTGGATGTGATCCCAAACATGATAGTACTTTTACTCTAACAAATATACAAAGACAAAAATTATGAGAAGAGCAATGAACAACGAGGAACAAAAATAAATAATTTTTTACTAAGGTTTGGTATTGATCGCTTTATTTTCATTTATTTTATTGAATTTTACATGTCTTAGGTGATACTTACCTATCTTAGATAAATCAATGTAAAAGATAAATCTATGTAAATTCATCTAAATGGAAGAAGTTTTCCTTTAGTTGAGGTCATACATAAGCAACATAAGGTTCTCATGCACCCTTAACATATTTGTTTGTTAGTTTGATTTGAATTTTTAATATGATTATGGGAATGATATGAACTTTTTTTTGTACATGTAAGATAATTTAAAAAAATGTCAAGCTTATATTATTTTTAGTTTATATTGCAGTAATTTAAAAAAACTGTCTAGAGATGTATATTTTTACAAAAATGTATCAAACAATTTATATAATTCCACCGGATGATTTATCTACATGTTATTTTATTCAATTGTACATATTTAAGATAATTCATACCTATCTTAAATAGATCAATGTAAAAGATAAATCTATGCAAATTCATGTAAGTGGAAGAATTTACCTTTAGTTGAGGTCATACATAAGCCACATAAGATGCCCACAACACCCTTAAATATATTTGTTTGTTAGTTTAATGTGAATTTTAAATATTATTATGGGAATAATATGAACTTTTTTATACATTTAAGATGATTTTTAAAAAAATATTTCAAGCTTATAGAATTTTTTGTTTATATTGCAATGAAAATTTTAAACGTTAACGTTTTCACCCCTTTTAGATTTGATTAAGATTTTCACATAACCAAAACATAATGAAATAGAATTTACAGAGGGTTATCTGATTAAATAACTTCCAACATTAACCATTTAATATCAAAATAACACATTAATAATTACAACAAATGTACACGATACAATACAAGTTCATAAATACACGGGATTGAGTGCACTTAGCTTATTACAGATGATGTTGAGATATTTTGGGTGATCTAAATAATGGAACAGGGAGAGTCGAACCTGAGAATGCCTCAAACTGGAACTATGACTTGAAGATGCTCTGGGAAAGATCCATATAATAGGGGCATGAACGTACATATGGTATTGACCTATTTGTATGGTCTTGACCTACTCAGAACTATGATCTACAACTTTTTGGGTTTGTCACTTGTCTAAATATCTTTGTCACTCTCTATTGGTCACTACCAAATCACATCAAGGGAACCTCGAATGCTTTGCTCAACCTTTCAAACCTTAACCATGGATAGAGAGTCCTACAAAACAAACATTAGTTGGGTTGTGGGCACCCCCGTGCACTTTGCCAATGTTGGCACTACTCCAAAGAGGCCTCAAACCGCACGTCATTCTCCACCTAACATGTGATATCTAGCTATAGTGCAATCAATTTGACATTCTTTCTTTGACAAAGCTTGACTTGAGTTTCTCTCTTGCAAATCTACTTGAGTGAGTGACTTTGGATGCTTGCAAATGTGGGAAGTAGTCCCCTAGACCTAGTGGGAAGCTTCAGACTTGTAGATAGTGTTGCCCTAATGAATGTGCAAAGGTATTTGCAAAGTGTAGGGAGCTTTGGGTGCCTTTTGTGCTAGCTTTTGCAATAGGAGTCCATAAGAGTGCTAGGTTCTAAATGAGGTGAGTTTTACTTGCTTATATATGCTTCAAGGTGATTTAAGTTACAAAGGCCGACTAAGGAGGAGTAAATGACCCAAAGAATAATATGCAACTGAAAGTTTGGGATCAAAGTGAGCAAGGGCAAAACCGTACACTAGGGTTAGGACCGTATGACACAAACTTGACCCTACTATATTTTTTGACCCTAGAGGAGAAATCTAAAGTATGAGGTTTGGAAGTTGACAAATGGAGTTTCTAAATGGATTTCATGCATTCAATTCTCAAAAACTATCGACAAATGAGTGTGTATGACCAAACAAACTAGACAAGAGACCTATAGATGTACCGGATGAGAATGGGTAAAGTGCACTTGTTTGAGCAAGAGAGAATGTCAAAACCAACAGTGTCAAAGAGTAGAATTACCAAATTTGAGTGTCTACATTTCCCCCTTTAAGTATGAAATAAAATTACATGCTTAAAGGAAAAGATACATGAGTGTGTAGACACACTTTGTCTTCACTCGATGTTTGTTTTACAAGATCCCATTTGTGTTGGTGTTGGCACGCTCCATGATGAAACCTATAACATAGAGTGTAGTCAATGTCCATGATAAATAATTGAACTTTAACTCAAATGAAAAGATGTAATGTAAATGAAATATGAAATTGTAAATAGTGAAATAAAGAGATGCAAAACTGTGGAAGGAATACACCTATTTTTTTTTGGAGGGAAGAGTTTCTCGTTCTTTTCTTGTACTTGGAGATTTGGATTGTTAAACTTTTCCAAATGAATTACAGGGTGATCAGTCCCCAATTGTGTTGAGGAGATGTTAGAGTATTGGTGTATGGAACCCAACACATGAATGCCAAGAGAGAGAAGAAGAATGAGGAGCTGAAGCACCCCCGTGAAGGAAGAAGACTATGTATCAAAGTCATTCAACAACTCTAATATCTTCCCCTTTAAGTGTAAGAGGAGAGGAAGGACTACCTATGAAGAACTTAGCCACTTTGATACCTTCCATGACCCCACGAACCACACCACTACAGATGGATCTAGGCCCAATTTTGCAAATTAGGACACACAATATAAAAGAGAATAAGGTGCCCCATACTCTCCCCATGTGCCACAAACCGAGAGTAGAAAACTAAATAGAGATGAATGTGCTGAATGTAGTAGCGTAAAAAAGGAGACCATGCCCCAATATCCTAAAACTAAAATTAAACTAAGTGTTATGTAGAAGAAGAAGGAATGAAAACTTCATGCCCCCTAAAATCGATAAATGAAGTCATCTAAGTTTGAAACTATGCCAAAAACATGTTCTTGTAGGTGAAAATTTGAAACTACTAGAAAAAATTTGTAATTTCCCTTGGGGAAAAACCATAGAAATGGGTCAGAACGTTTGTATGTATGTCCTTGACCATATTGTATGTTTTTGACCTTATGCTTTTTTTGAATTTTATGTGTGTGATGTTGTTTTTGAGTACTTTTTCCTATGTCTTCCTATGTTTGAGCCCAAAATTTTTTGTCTATCTTGTGTAGTGTAGAATATACCCGATGAAATGCCCCTCTTTTGAGGTGTGTGTGATAAAGAGTTTGAGTGCACATGTAACTCAAAATAATAGATGTGTAACCATGTCTGATAAGTTGATAATCTACATAGAAAACACATGAAGGGATGATGTGGTGGCCACCAAGAAGAACATGTTCTTATAAAGAGGATGCACATGGTGGAGACCATGGCGCACAATAAGAGAAATAATAAAAGAATAATAATAACAACAATGTCAACAAGAGAACTAGTAACAAAATAATAGTAGTGCATATGTAAGTAGAAACAAGTGTAAAGATAAGAAGGGCAAACAATGTCACATAAAAGGCTTAACACATGCTAAAACATGGGACACCCATGGTGTCATAAGACAATCAAGGCCCTTGAGCCTACAATCAAGCAATGTCATACAAGAAGGCATGATGCCACAAACATGGGACACCCATGGTGTCACAAGACAAACAAGGCCCTTAGGCCACAATCAAAGTAGAAACAAGTAACTACACACACAACTAACAAACATGTATAGAAAACAAGAGTATCATAATGTGATGAAATGACATAGTAAGTGATATATAGAAGCATGTGAAAAACAACTGTCAACACCGCACAAGACACATGTGTTAGTCTTGTTAGCTCAAAAGATAACAAAATACACTATATATGTAATTAAGCATGAATGAGGAAGTGAAAAAGGTACTATAATGAAATAATAACACTGGATTGTGGAGGGATGCCCCCAAAAAAATGTAAGGAACCATGATAGCTCCCATAATCATGTATCGATATGTATGTCCTACATCATGCTCAATATACCCCATGAACGCATGTGTGTAAAGAAGAAAAATGTTATCTATCAAACCAGAAGGATAAACAACATGTATAATGTAAAGTGCTAACAATGTATGCTAGAGAAACAAGTCTTGATTTTTGCATTTTTGAAAATATTTGAATGTTTTTGCTTTTTGTGATTATATCGATGTTTTTGTATTTTTAGTGCATAACTATGTACAAGAAAGGGATAACATGAAATCTATCCAATGAGAACCTCTTGAGGAGGTGAATCAATTACCACAGATGATGGAGGCCCATGCCTCGATGTGCCAAAGAATGTGACTCAACTACCAATGGAATGGTGGTAGTAATATGTGCCAAAGAGGGCCTAGAGAAGAGAAATGTATAGAATGCAATGACCAATATGTGATGTATGATATCTATATGTTGGACTAGAAGAATGAGTATCCCTCAAGACCGAATGAGGAGATGTAGAGTGACGATATTTATACAAAAGGATCAATGAGGCATCCTATGAGAATGTAAGCCACTAGAGGCAATATGTGTGGAGGAAGGGCTAGCTGAGGTCAAGAAGACTAGAGCTATGAGAATCAACATGTGTAACCAAAGGCCTAGCATGAGGACTAGAGTTATGTGAATCAACATGTGCAACGAAAAATCTAAAGTGTGAATAAGACCTAAGACCTAGGACTAGAGCTATGTGAATCAATGTGTGAATCCAAGGACCTATTAGAAGACCTAGAGGATTAGAGCTATGTGAATCAATGTGTGAATCCAAGGACCTATCTCATAGTGTACTAGGAGAGTAGGGATAGAGATGTGGGAGAATGACTAGGCATGCTAGGGGAAGAGCCTCAAAAGGGATACCTCAAATAGTAACAACTTGTTGATTATGAATGAACTTGATACATTGGTGAATAATTGATGGGATAGCCTTAAGAGCACGTGTAACCAAGGGAGACCGAGACGTAAGGTACCAGAGCTAAGAGAACTAACAACCAAGAATGAAATGGTGTGGTAATAGGACCAATAGTGATAGGTAACATGATACAATGATAGCGAGGATCATAATCATATGTAAGCTTCCGAGAGAGATACCGAGAGATTGAAGTAATGACTAGGAACACACATTATATTTGTTGTGTGGATCAACCAATACACCATGTATAGGTACTTGATGAATAGAGACAAGAATAGATAATGTATTAGAAATAAACATGTCATCTATATTTCAGTTGTCAAAAGTAATGCATGGTGTAGAAGGTGGTATGTGAGTAATAGTGCCAATCATAACATCTAAGGGATGATCATAAGAGGGTGGCAAGTGGCACCACATGATGAGCATTATGCATTCACTTTAGAAGTAGATGTATCACTTGTATGCTTAGGGAGTGGATCATTGAATATATTTTAACTTAGAATTGTTGTTTGTTGGCTTAGAAGATTTAGTGGGCTCATCCCATTCAATGACATTAGAGTCAATAAGGTCTTGAATAACATGATGAAGCTTTATGCATCTATCTTCATAGAATGACCAATACATCGTGATAATCATAATAGGCTTTGGCATCAAAACTCTTACTTTGAGGCTTTCTTACATCAACCTCAAATGGTGGAGGGAGAGACACAAGATTGCACTCAAGTAATTGTTTTAAGAAAATATGAGGAGCACATGGTAAACGTGTAAAATTTTCATCATGTGGTTGTAATTGTAGCTTAGTAGGTTGAGTAATAACATTGACAATGTCTTTAGAAGCAACCTTAACATCATTAGTCTTGCCTTTAAATGTAGATTTGTTGTGAAATTTGGCATTAGATGTATTAGGGAGTGCTAACAACATACTTGAGCTTATTCATATGTAACAACTTAGCTTCATGCTCTTTAGTGTATGGAAAAGATGGTCAAATGATCTAAATTTTCAAACATGACCGATTCTTGCAGAGGAGGAAGCAAGCTTTGTGTAAAAAGGTCTTGTAATTCACTATCATCCAGGATATTATTCATCTTGGTAAGCATGGTCCAATAACACAAGACATAATCATTGATATGTTCATCAAATCCTTGGTGTAGCTTGGAAATTTGTGCATAAGAAACCTTATCCCCAATGTTGATAGAAAAGTGTGCCAAAAATTGATTTGCCAATGTAGTGAAAGAACACACAAAATGTGTGGGGAGATCATAGAACCATTGTAGTGCAAAGTCTTTAAGACTCTAGAGGAAATAACTTGGTAAGAAAAAGATGTCATAAGATGCATAATCGATGCAAGCCACATGAAATGATCTAAGATGTTCCATGGGATCACCTTTTCCATCATAGATAGGAAGTTTAGGTGCAACAAAACCAAGAGGCAAAGGATAAGAGGCCACCTCAAGAGCTAGTGGATTATGTAGTAATTGAGTGGAATCCATAACATGAGGAGAATTAGATACACCTTGTTGCAATTACAATATTTGAGCTTGTAACATGTGAACAAGGGTTTCAAGAGCTTGTGTGTCGATGAAGAAGCATGTGAGCCATTAGATATGGGAGGTGTAGTAGTAATAATAGTGGCTACATGAATAGGCATAAAGACATTGTGCATCAGAATGTTAGGTTCCCCCAGAATGTGGACACCGTAGATGTAGGAATAATAGATGTTGAGATGTCTCTAAGTTAGATGATGGAGCATGCTTAAGTTGATCTTGTAATGTATAATAGGATATCAATGTTAGAGGGTTTTTTTTTGTAAAAAACTGTGCAAATTGTTGGGCATCATCATCAATAAGGTCTTTATGATTTTCAGAGTGAGTATTGGAACCATCACCTTGTGCATGATCAACATTGATAGTCAAAATAGTATTAGCAAATATATCATCATGGACTTGGGCACAAGAGCGAGCAGGGGTGGTATGGGAATCAAAAGATGTGGGCAAGCTACATAGATATTGATAATGATCCTTGAGAGTTGGTATGATAAAGCACAATATCCAAACACAATAAAATAAAATAGAAACCCTAGGGCCACTAGGGGTTTGAGACACGATGTTTGATTCAAGAGTCGGGTTCACCAAATGTTTTCACCCTTTTTAGATTTGATTAAGATTTACACATAACCAAAAAGGAATGAAATAAAAGCTACAAGGGGTTATTATGATTAATTAACTTCCAACATTAACCATTCAATATCATAATAACACATTAATACTTGTAACAAATGTACACGATACAATACAAGTTCATAAATACATGGGATTGAGTGTACTTAGTTGATTATAAATGATTCTAGGAAATTTTGGGTGATTTGAATGATGGAACAGGGAAATATGGACGTGAGAATGCCTCAAACTGAAACTGTGACTTGAAGATGCTCCTGGGTAGGACCGTTCAATAGGGGCAAGAATGTCCGTATATATTTGACCTCTTTGTATGGTCTTGACCTACTTAGAACTATGATATGCAACTTTCTAGGTTTGTCTCTTGTTTGAATATCTTTGTCTCTCTCTCGGTCACTTTCTGGTCACACTGCGGGAACCTCAAAATGCTTTGCTCAACCTTTCAAAACCCTAACCATGGATCGAGAGCCTTGCAAAAAAACTTTAGTTGGGTTGTGGGCACCCTCGTGCATGCACCAAATTGGCACTACTTTGAAGAGGCCTCAAACCACACGTCGTTCTCCACCTAGCATGTGATATCTAGTTGTAGTGCAATCAAATTTGACATTCTTTCTTTGACAAAGCTTGACTTGAGTTTCTCTCTTGAAAATCTACTTGAGAGTGACTTTGAATGCTTGTAAATGTGGGAAGCAGTCCCCTAGACCTAATGGAAGCTTCAAACTTGTAGATAGTGTTTCCCTAATGAATGTGTAGAGGTATTTGTGAAGTGTAGGAGCTTTGGGTGCTTTTTGTGCTAGCTTTTGTAATAGGAGTCCATAAGAGTGCTAGGTTCTAAATGAGGTGAGTTTCACTTGCTTATATATGCTTCCAAAGGTGATTTAAGTTACAAAGGTTGATGAGGAGGAGTAAATGACCCAAAGAATAATATGCAATTGAAAGTTTGGGATCAAAGTGAGCAAGTGCAAAACCATACACTAGGGTCGGGATCAGTATGACACAAACTGATCCCACTATACGTTTTTCACCCTAGAGGAAAATCAAGTCTTAGGTTTGGAAGCTAACAAGTGGAGTTTCAAATGGATTTCATGCATTCAATTCTTTTACCTAATTTGAGTGTCTACAGCTTAACTCATACAAATACCGTATTTTGAATTTTGTAATATTTTAATTTAATAACTAACTCATTCTATTCATTTATTTTTATTAATTTAGATGGAGTATTATATATTTTCGTTATTCGATATGCGTAAAGCACATTTTTTATTTTTTAGATATTTAAATTTGTTATTAAAATATTTGTACATTGTTTTTAAATACTTTGTATTATGGTTCGATGACAATTGAATTTAAAAATGAAGAGCAACGAAAACAATATCAACCACAATACTTATCTTAGATAAATTTTATAGGTGTTGAGAGGTATCATTCTCGAGGCTCCTATATTGGATTTATGACATAAGTGGAATAGGTGTCTTGAGAATGATAACTCTCGGCATCTTTTATATGGATTTATCTATGATTGATATGCCGCCTAAATTGATCACAAGTATGTTGTTTGTACTTTTGTTTGCGAGTCTCTCGGAGAATGAGCTTGAACCACTTCTTTCATCAAAATTAACATCCTTGCTCATGTAGAGATCTAGAAGTCTATATCCCATTGAGTCTTCATCATACCCGAGAAAGATATAAGGTGTGGACTTGTCCAACTTTGTTCTTTTCTGTTTGGGCACTAGTATGTGTGTTTTGCTTCCAAAACTCAAAGATACTTTAATTGAAAGTCTCTTCCTTGACCATGCTTTTCGTGGAGTCATGTTGTCAAGAAGAAATGTTGGTGACCAGCTTTAGCGGTATACTCTGCTTTTACTACTTTTGACCAATATGTGCTTACCAAACTTGCATCGTCAATCATACAACGCACCATTTCCATGATAGTGCATTTTCCAGCCCACAACACGATTCTGCTATGGACTGTAGGGTGATGTCATTTGTTGACGAATGTCATGTTCTTTCAAATAGGCAAAGAATGCATTATTGGTGATTTCTCCCCTTGATCGAGCAGAGTATTTTTGTTTTTGACCAGCTTTGAGTTTTAACAAGAGCCTTTAACTATTTGAATGCTTGAATAATCGTCAACAAAGAGGTGAAAATACTAATAACCATTTGAGGTTTTAGTCATTTTTGCAAAGATTGGTATGAACAAGGTCGAATAGGCTTGTAAGTCTATTTATATTATTTGGGAATAGTGCCTAATGTTGCTTTCCTATTGCACAACTTGAGTAGAGATGTGTATTTTTTTAAAATGTGGCAATCCTTTAACCATATTGTGTTGGTTGAGGGAAACCAAGTATCTAAAATTCACGTACCCATATTTGCGTGTTATAGTTTTGCGGAGTTTTTATCCTTCGTGCAATAAGTATATGATTGTTGTGTGGAACAAAGTCAAGTTAAAACAACTTGTTAATGCCTCGATGCATTGGCAACAATTTGAGATTCTCTTTTTGTTCTTTACTGTGCACACTTTCTTGCCAATCAGTATAGTCAAATTCAACCTTCAAATTGTGATCTCGCAATTGATTGACCTAGAAGGTTCTTAGCGAGTCTAGGAATATACAAGACTCTGTGATGGTACAATCATGCTTGTTGAAAGGCAACTTAATATTCCCCATTCCATGAACTTGGTAGGAAGTGTTATCACCAAACGAAACATGATTTTTGTGGGTGAAAGATTTAAGTGGAAAAACCAATCCTTTCTTCCAATCATATGCGGGGTGGCTCCGAAGTCAATATACTAGATTGAGTTGGATGAGGGCGATTTATCACTTGATTGTGCACTATATAAGACATTCTTGTCGAGCTCTATGCCTCTTGGTCAACAAGATTGCCTTGGTGTTGTTTCTTCCAATTTTCCTTGTTTTGTTCACGGGACTTTTGTTGGTTTTGAGATGACTGATGTTGGTTAGGCTTCTTACACAACGAGCCTTGGGTCAAACCATTGTACCAACAATCCTTTACATCATGCCCTTTTCCACAAATAGGACATTTATTGTTGGAGGACCCTTGAGATTTCTATGTATTCTAACGTTGGTTGTTGTGTTGCTTCTTAGAGAATTTCTGTTTATTCTTGCCCTTAAAGTTGGAAGCAAGTGCATGGTCTTCATTCTTCGCCTCATTGTGCATGGTCTTCATTATTCACCTCATTGTGCATGGATTCTTCTTGTTGTAACATGTTGACCAATTGTTCAAAGGTTGGTTTCTTGTCTAAGAGATTCAATGTGGTGACAAACACTTTGTAGGATTGTGGAAATCCTCTCAACACTATGGGTACAAGTGTTTTATCTTCCACGGGTTCTCCCAATGTCGGATTCGAGCCCTTATGTTGCAACATGTCTCAAAAAAAGCTTCAATTGTCTCATTTGACTTGAGTTTGAGATTGTGTAGTTGGCTTTGGATATGGAGGATTGTGTTCTGGTTTTGTGCCTCATACACTATCCTGAATTTCTCCCAAGCGGATTTGGTAGTATTTGCATCACTTATGTGAGGTTGCACTTCATCAATACTCTAAACATGATGATGAGTGTTGTTTTTGGTTTGCTCTATCATATTTGTGTTGTTTCTTAATGTATGTTGGATGCTTGGTGAAAGAGCCATCCACAACATTTTAGATATCTTAAAATTCCAAACAAATCATGATCTTGGTTTTACATGCAACATAGTTGTCTCCACGTAGGAGTTGTGAATCCAACTGAAATAATTTCAACCATTTGCCATTGTTTTTGTGCACAAATTGTATTAAGATGATGGATTTATTTTATCACTCCAAAGAAGGTTCCTCTCTCTCTATATTGTTAGACCGATACACCAAACCTCTCTATATACGTGCCCTTCTAATATACCCATTGGTATGTGGAAGAAGGTCGTCCTCTCGATATATTCGGCCGTTAACGTTTGTGAGAGCAAAGGGGTGCATGGTACTAGGATAGTATGTGAGAATGATTCTTCCGATCAATTACAACTACTTAAAGGGGAATCCTCATCCATGGGTGTTATCCCTATATGCCTGGATTTTCCCAATTTTAGGATTCATGCCTAACAATTGTGGTGAATAGGTAATGAAGGGATGGTTTAGTGACATAAAAGATTGGTGATTTATAGGGATGATACCACAAACGTTGTTGGGGCAACTATATTAGGCATTAGATATGGTAGTTCAAGTGCAATGATTTTAGCCATAAATGTGAACCATAACCACCATATATATTGAACACTCCTTTGAGTTTGTGTTTTTGGAAATTTTAATTGTGTTGCACAGTTTACATAAAAATGGCAAAATATTGCATAATATACAACAAAAATTGAAAATTTTGAACAAAATTTACTTCCCCTCTTTGAAAATAGCAAAAATACGGCAAATTTACCCCTTTTTAAGCCTTTGATTATTTTTATTGAAAAAATAACTATCAATTTTCCCCTAAGCTAAATTTTCAGGGTAGGTTTCGCAATCTAGTTTTCAACAAAATTTGTCTCAGAATTTTAGGAGCTATGGTTTTTTCTATTTTGGTGTTCGAGTTTAAGTCACTTTTTTTTGAAAAAGAATACCCCCATAGTTGAAATTGTTCGAAATTTTTGTGATTTTTTTTTTTTCAGAAAAAAACTCAGTTGGCCCCTCCCAATTTTATAGTATGCAAAAATTACTGGTTTTGAATTTTTTTGGCCCCTTTTGATAAACTTTGCCCCCTTTTAGGTATATTGCAAAACCCTCTTTACAAAAACAATTGTGCAAAATATATATGACAGGGTGGTGGGGTTGGGATTTGACCCTTGAACCTCCACCTAGGCAAGTGACTTAGGCTTGACTCAATAGCCACTTGGTTGGCAATCACTCTACAACTATAGATGAGCGACCTTCTATTCAAGGTCTAAAAAGTCGAGGGGGAGTTTTTTTAATTTTAGAAAGGCAATGGGAAGGTTTGACGCTGGGTCAAACCCATGACCTCTCCTTAACAATGACTTAGCAATTGTGGGTTAACCAATAGTGCAAGCTCGCTATTTTAAATAGGAAAGGGGCTTGGTAAGATTTGAATAACAAATAAGATTAAATTGTTTGCAATTGGGGAATGCAGCTTGCGAGGTCGAGAAGGTTGGACGAGCTTGAGGTGTTGAGCTCGGCAAGGGCCCGAGGTGAGCAAAGCACACTACTAAGTGGAACTCGGAATCAATTCCCGAGTGAGAGTCAATCTTGGGCTCGCCTCAACTCGGTTTGTAATGATTGAGCTTGGGTTATGCAAGACCAAGCTAGGTCACTAATTCGCCAAAGAGCATTGCAACTCGCCTTGGATGCATCTTCTAATGCATCCCTTGCTTCCAATGGAACTCGCTTTGAGGAGCTTTGCAAGAGCTCAACGACTTGGGTGGGACCCCTTTTATATAAATTTTTTAACAAATCAGAATGCCCCTGATTGCAGGATCATTTTTTTTTGAATTTATCCTAATTTTGTGCAGGGTTTGGGGTAGGAGAAGATCTGAGAGTGAGGGGGCCACGAGGCTCCTCCTCTTGGGTCTCTCTTTGTTGTGAACTTCCTTGAACTAAACTTCCCTAAACACACACATTACCAGATTTGGGCAGCATAAGCCTGCTCTGATACCAAATGAAATAAACACAAAATCAACAAGGCTGCAAATGACACAAATATGATGAATATATTATTCAAATACATGCTGCAATATTTATAGATATTTGGACAACAGAGTTATAAACTGCTGACAACACTAAAACAACTTTACAAGTGTCAAAAATCACTCAATATAGAGTGACAGAAAGTGCAAGTACAATCTCCTAATTGAACACAACAAGATGACTCACTAGATGAGTTAACAACCTAATGCAATTATACCACTATTACATTGTCGCCTAATCAACATACAAAAGATGCGCTTTAGTGAGAATTAGGATGAATTAAACTATACTAAATTAGATAATAAAATCTTTTTGTTTCAATTTTTTCGAACCTTACACATTGGTGTATCTAGATCAACACCATTTGTCACTAATTAGTGGTAAATATGTAGAAAAGGTAATGAAGTATTAATAATTGTGGTATGTGAAAAATCCAAGATAAGGGCCTTGAGATTGATATCTCTTGGCATTTTTCAGATAGATGTATTTAAGATATCTGTACTAGTATATTATCTTGGGCATGTTTGGATGGGACCATACTAGTCTCCTTAAACAAGGGGCAATGTGATGGAATTCAATCAAACATCAATTAGAAGCTCTCTGGGACTGGTTTTTCCATTTTGAGGTGTAGAAGCAGGTTTCAGCAAGATATATATGAACTTGGCATTGACTAAAAGTTGATGCCACATCAAATTCACGATCAAGTTTCTACCATAGGTGAAATGTATTTGCTTCATGAACTAATTATTCTGCAGCATAAGATCCAAATTATGAAGGTGAAAATTCATGTTCTAGCAGTAGAAGAGCGGCGAAGTCCAAATTGTAGCATTAAATGTTGTTCTCATCCAAAAATTAACTTGAGTGGTTTGTATTGTTGCTAATGCTAATCTCCCTCGTATGTGCCTCAATACAGTCTGATAAAATATTAAATTCACATTATGGAGGGTTACTTCATATCTAACAATTGAAAATCTGCAATAAATTTCAAGAAAGAAACTCATGAGGACACGTCTGTCTAATAAATGCATGTTGCCACGTTTGTTTTAGAGAGATCTTGAAACAATGAACTATTTTTGAAGTACTAATATATTTTAAGAGGAGTGATGAATGCTATTAGTGGGCTATTCACACACCATTCGTGTACAGGGTACCCAAACAGTAATGTTTGCCTTCTGAACCCTTGAACCAGTGATGCCAAGGTGTATGATACAGATATTAGTCCACTATGAAATATTTTATTGGATGGCTTAGACCATGTACTTTTTAGTCAGATTCAGTCTCATTGTGATTGTTATTGAATATGAGAGAAGCTCTTTCCTTGCGTATTATTAAAATATTATTAGAAACAAGTAGTATTACAAGATACTTCTTGCAGATCTTATGATACTTTATCCAAATGATTTTTTTGCTAGCTTCTGTTTGGATAATAGCTATTGTGTTTTATCACCTAAAAAAAGTTGGTATCATTAATTGTATATTTATTATTAATGCTGTGTTTGGATTTTTTTCAGAGATTAGCCATCTGACATTTGAGCAACACCTTGTTGAAGAGGTGATCGCAGTCCAATCTATGGGTCTAGCATTTCGACAAATAACAAAACAATCAGCAAACATTCACGATCAACCGCTTAACACTGAGGGGTATGGGAATGCATCTTTCATCGAAGATCAACAAGTGGGGTCTAATGTAACAAGAAGGTTTAATTTGGTGAGGAATTTTCAAGAGATGGTGCCTGAAGATCTTGCTCATAGACATGTAGGGTTAATTTGTGCAGACAGCGAAACACCAAATATAATGGAATTTACTGGAGAGAGTGGAAAGAACATGGAAGTTGATAAATTTGAAGACAATGAAAGACAAGTCTTTGAACACAACTCTGTTCTTAATGGCTTGGGTGAGGCTAGTGAATATCTACAGGATCATGGTCAGCCTTTTTCACGGACTGGTGATTCGAGAAAAGGGCCTGATTATGAAAGAATTGATGGTGAATTGCTTACAGATGAAGTAAAGGAAAGAATTGGAAGCCCTGTCAACGAGGGGACAAGTGATAGTGAATCAGACGAAGTGCTATATACTGCAAATGGATTGAAAAGAGCTTGCAGAAGCAGAAGAATTCAGTCAACAAGAGACAGCAGATTGAGATCATGCAGGTTTGATGCAAAATCTGTGTACTTTGCTCATTATTCAGGTGTACTGGCAGGCATTGGTGGTCTCATTTCCTATAAGTCAGTATCCTTAAGAACATAAAAGTTATTTAGTTGTCATCTTTAATTATATGCATCTTTGGATTACAAAATTATTACATTATTAAATCTTTATTATTAGTCTCTTAGTGTTCTCAGATTTGGAGTATACATGAGAAATTACAACATGATGTGATTAATTGGGTGGAATCATCCTTGATCCCATATTTTCATTATATATCCAGATTTTCACACACATTACCTTCATGTTTCAGCCGGTCTCCCAGACAACATAGGAGCAGAACCAGGTCACCCAGGAGAGGAGATAACACCAAGGATGGTGAAGAAATAAAAGACAGATGTCTCAATTTTGAAAGAGGAATGTGCTATGAAGATTCTTCTTGTAAGTTTGTTCATCACAAGGGTGGTCCTAACAGCATTGTCAACTATTCTGATGAAGAAAGTGAGGGCAAATGCTCAAAAGAGATTGACCAAGACCTAAAGATCAACAGCACATCTTCTGGCAAACGACATGATGGGCATGATAACCCTGTTGGAAGAGAGGAAAAGCACCAGGAGACAGCTAAGAGGGATGATTCTTCTGTAAAAGGTGAGAAATCACTAGAATGGGATTTGGATTTTGCTTCAGAGCCATATTCTGCATATTTTGATAGAGAGATCTTTCAGCCTTCACTTCTGCATAGAGAAGGTTCTGAGTCACAGCCCTTGCGGAGAGATGACTTCAGACCATTACCCTTGCGAAGGGAGGACTTTGAACCACAGATCCTTCCATGTGAAGACATCCCATCACAGCTCTTGCAAAGAGAAGAGTTACAGCCACGGTCCTTGCAAAGAGAAGACATGCGTGCACGTTTTTATCTGGGGATGATTCTCGTGCTCATCTTTTGATTAGAGAAGAGGGGCAATCTTCATTGCTGCTTCAAAGAGAAGGGTTAAAGCCACAGACCTTGCAAAGAGAAGAGTTGCATCCACAATATTTACGTGGGGAAGATTCTCATGCTCATCTCTTGAATACAGAAGAGGGACGACCTTCATTGCTGTTTCGGGAAGATATGCAAAGGTTGCATACACAGCCTTTCCTCCGCGAAGACATTCGACCAAAAGCTTTAATTCGAGATGATTTACGTGCACATCCTTTATTTCATAAAGATATACATGCAAGGCCTTTATTTCGTGAAGATGTGGATTTACTTCGGGAACGAGTACATGCTGAATCTCTTTCCCGGGAGATCTACATGCACCACTGTTATTGCGAGAAGATTTGCATGCACATCCTTTATGTCGTGAAGATGTGCACAGTCAGCCTCTACTCAGAGGAGGTCTCTGTGGTCAGCCTTCACTTAGGGAAGATTTCCGAGGCCAATCTCTACTTAGGGATAATCTGGATCTTGTGAATCTGCGCAGGAAAGATATCCTTTTAGATCCATTTCGGAGAGCGATTTCTGGTCTAAGAACAAAGACTTATCTCACCATACACTGCTCCGTGAAGAGATCCGTGTTCAGCATTTGCTCAGGGAGAAGTCACGACTTCATGCCGAAGGTTTTCTGCCAAGGAAGATTTGCATCCAAGGCTCTTGTCAAGAGAAGATGCACACTTTAAAGCATTAGCCAGAGATTTTCCTTCTCGCCAGCTAGATAAGGGAAAGATTGACCCACTTCTATATAGAAATCCTTCCATGCGACAAAACAATGCATTACCAGCTAATTTATCTTTCTCATCACATTTGGATTTGATGAGGAGTCCAGATCCTTCACTTCTGGGACACACAACAAGTTCTTCTGTATCAAATCATCCTAGAAAAGTTCCTTTTCTTGGAGAGCGTCATGCCTTACATTCAGAGGTTGCTTTCAGAATGAATCCACATTTTCTCTGTAAGCCTGACTTGATACCTTCAATGCTGCATACTTTACAATCTCATTCACCACAGAACAGTTCACCACAAAACATTTTTAGGGCTGGAATCCAACCTCAGCCAACTGTCCGCCATTCTCAAGCTGGAGGACCATCTGTCCCTGGTATATCAACCCTTTGTGGATCTACTCCTGGAGGCCCTTATGATCCTCTGTATGATAGTATTGATCCTGCCTTCAGATCTAAGCTATTTGATTTTAGTAGAGGCGGACAAATTGGTCCTAGGGGAGCTGTCATGGTGTCTGATTTGGGTCGACAATTAGAGGACACTAATACTGCAAGTTATGGTGGTAATGCTAAGACTACTCCATTAGTGAAACCTGAGAATGCTGTGTTGAATACTAAAGATATTTTAAAAGGTGATTACGCAATTGAAGCAGCTACAGATGCTGAAGTAGGCGTAGTTGATAATGAAAGCCCCGGCTTGGAGGACAGAGGGAGGGGAGTCCAGGCCATCATGTAGAAGTGGCAACTACAGGAACAGGAGAAATTGACGTGGACCAGACACATGCAAATGAGAAAACAAGAAATGTTAAAGAAATCAAGGCATTGAAGGTTTTAGGACAGCACTTGCAGAATTTGCTAAGGAGTTACTTAAACCAACTTGGCGGGAAGGTCACATGAGTAAGGACGCGTTTAAATTAGTTGTCAAAAAAGCTGTTGATAAGGTTGCAGGGACATTGCAAAGTCATCAAATACCAAATACACAGGAGAGAATTGATCAATATCTTGAGTCATCACGGGTTAAGTTTACAAAGCTTGTTGAGGTGTGTTTTTCAGGGTTAAATATCTTTTTGGGCTTTGTATCCACTTCTGTATCCTGTCTAAAATTGCAATTGATTTGACATGCAGGGGTATGTTGAAAAATATGTCAAAATTTAAATTACTTATGTTAGGAAGTGGAAAAATTTGCCACCTCCACATTGCTGTATACAAGTACATGCCATGAATTGTTTGGTTACATTTGAAGCTTTTCTGCTTTGGAGGTATGTTAATGGCTCAATTGTCTAAATTTGATATGAGTTTAAGTTTATAATGATGAGTAGCATTAGCTGCTTCTATCTAAACAATTTTATGCTAATGTTTTTTTTATGAGAAGGCACAATTGTACAGAATTTAGTAAAGACATAATGACCTTAATATCTCAAGAGTTTTGGGAACTATTTTTGAGGTAAATATGTACTTTTTGAGAGGTAACTTTCAGTTTGATGTGACGATTTCTTAAAAGGTGCAGTTGAGTATCAACTACAAAGGAGATTTTATGCCTGAAGCTCTTTGGAAAAGATTCTTGCTAATTATCTTGAAAAACATCAGAATGGCGTTATAAGGCCTGCAGTCTCTGATTTCTCATTTGGACCTGCAAATTATAATTAAAGATCCAACAAGAAATCTGTGTGATCAAAAATTGCGCTTGACTGTCCTCTCAGCTCGTAAAGGGGCTTGTGAGTTTACTATCTGGTGTCTTTGATATATGGAATTTTGGCAGTTTTGATTGCTGCTAATTCAGAAATTTCCATGTCCTGTATGGATTTACCAATTTAATGTACAGAATTGTGTTATATATTCACCTGGTTGATTTGCAATGATTGTGCTCCTTATCTTACCTTTAACACTGACGAAAATATCCAAATAGTTTGTCTGGCTCATAATCATCGGTTTAACATTTACCAAGTTATATACTTTTATATTTTCAACAGTCTCATTGTTCTATGGTCCGTAGGTATTCATTATCTGAATTTCTTTTATATTTAAGTCTTTGACCTGGCTTTCCCATGCTTGACTTCATGCATGTTTTACCATGCTTGACTTCATGTATACAGTCTCATTGTTCTATCGTCCATAGGTATTCATTATCTGAATATCTTTTATGTTTTAAGTCTTTGACCTGGTTTTCCCATGCTTGACTTCATGGTATTGTCACCATGTTTTGCCATGCTTGAATTTGTGTATACTTGATTAAAAACTTTATGATATAATATAGATTTTGTGCAGAAGAATAATTTCTCCATGATGAACATATAATAATGATTTGGAGAGCACACCGTAAATTCCTAACTACTGTGGTATAAATGACTATCTTATACTGTAATTAGTGACTGACCACGCAGTAGAACGAGTAAAATGACAATGACGTTTTTGGATGAAGCAGTCGCTAATTTATATCTTTGGTGGAACTTCGTGGTGGTAATCCCAGGGAGTCTGGGTTGTTTGAGCATAAAATGTGGTTTCTTCAACAAAAACATTTTCTTAAATTTCTCATATGGCTGTCATCTTTGAGCCATCCATTTGAATGCATGTATACACTGTATTCATCATGGATAATTCCATGAATTTGTAGCATGCATACTAATTTGTGCAACATTGCTTGGGTTGCGTCCTAGTGGTATGCCATCTCTGGTGTTGGATACATAGATACAAAACTCACAGGAGACCCACAAAACTTGCTAAAACGATGAGTCAAATTGTAGGGTGAGTGACCTGCTCGTTGAGTTTCTGTAGAGTCCTCGCAAGTACGTGAGTCCGTGCGTGAAACTCAATAGTTGGCAATTTTTTTGTAATTGATATTTTTCTTCTTTTTCTTTCTGGCTATATGGATTTGAGGGACTTCTCAACAATTTTCCTTGCTGTGCATTCTTTAAATTAATTTCTTATGCTTCTTAACATCATTTTGCATGAATTTATATATATGTTTAGTTTGCCGAGAGTCAAAATTTGGTTTGGTGAGTTCTTACAGAGTCCAAATTTTAAAACTATGGTTGGATGCAACTAGTAAGCTGTGTCTTTCTTCTCACAGTTATTGCATTCCTTCCTTCACTTATTTTCTTTTAGGGTGCTTATAACATGTTGCTTGGTTAAGCGTTGATGACATTTTCCTCTATGAGGCTGCTTGTGGTCACAGGAGGTCGCCAAGGTGCTTCTTTGCTCACTCTTGAGGTGACGAGCTAATTGTATTTTAGATAACAGCCAAGTTTTTCTTTATTCTTGTTTGCATTTATCTCCAGGGCGTTTCGGTCACCAAAATGTTTGAGTCTAAATTTGTCTTTTGCTCACATGCCCAAGCTTTGTAGACAAGGGTGAACATTCAGGAATGCTGTTAGAATGTTCAAATTAGGAAACACAGTGTTGCTTTGACTTTCTGCTGTGATTGAGCAGAAAAAAACCCAGATGAACAGAAGGATTGAAGACTGTAGTTACTCTGTGACATGGTAACAGCTAGAAGTTTTGTAGTGACACAAATCTTGAAGCCCAGACAGAGTGACTTGAGTAGAAAAGTTGGGCACTCTTATTTTGAGAAAGGTAAGGGATCTTGCAATGTATTTTTGTTATCTTTGCAGCTGGAAAACTTGCCTGTATTGTTGGTGAGGTTGTATGATTATTAAAAAACAGTGTGTATGCAAGATACATAATCTCATCATACAGGGAATACTGAATAGTTTGCACGCACGGTAATGTAAGAAACAACATATGGATTGATACATCTGTATGGTTGGCGAGGTTGTGTGAGTTGTTTAAAAACACTGCATATCTAAGACACACAATCCCATCATATAGGGAAATACTGAATAGTTTTCCACATACATAGTAATGTAAGAAACAACATATGGATTGATACATGCAGCAGTCCTTGTGATACTGTTGTTGAACTGTGTTTTTCCATTCCAATAATTGCTTGATTTACTTGGCTGTTGCAACCTTCCCAGCAAGCAATTGTTGTCACTATCTCTCAAATTTATATTGTTCTGTAATGCCATATATTATAATGTGTGAATACAGGCCATTGATGAAATATAATACTTAATTTGATACAGAAAAAGATAACCTTTATTTGCCGATGTTTCCATTATATATATATATATATACATATATATACATATATATCTCGAAGGATCTCATTGCTGAGTATTTATTCTTGTTCTTGATGCATATTGTCCTTTGTGGCTTCAAAAATTTCTCAGGTAACCTCGACTTCAATTAATATTATTATCACAAGTTCCACTACCTCAACCTTCGGCTCGACAAGAATCTTCTTTGCGAAGAATTTATCTCAAATAAACGGCTTATGGCATCTTCATATTTGACTTCTTTTTCTCTTTTTCTGATTGATAACATTGTGTCTAGATGCGGTAAGCTGGAAGAAATGCTAAGATTTGAGACCTCCTGGGCTCAGATAAGACATAATAATGTATAATTGCATCTTGTAATTGTCGGAGTCCCTCGGCTTGTCTCACAACATAGTCAAACCACAATTTTATTTTAGTCTTTATTGATATAGATAATGTGGACTTGTACAATGATTTTATGTTACGAGGGCTAGTTAGGTAGTGGAATACCTATCAATTATCTATCATCTAATGAATCATTATATATTAAATATATTTGCTTTATCACATCACTTTTTGGATGACAAATAAATATTAATATACTAACAGCATGTGTACTGTTTATTTCAACTAAATGTAATAAATCTCTAAATTTTATCAAGTGTATCTATGTGAGTGCTTCTCTAAAGATATCTCCTGCTTGATCTTTTGTTTGGCAGAATACCAATCTATTTGTTTTGAACCTGTTCTCTTTTATATTGATGTTGCTGGCATAGTTACCAGGTCCGGAAATCCAGATCCGTTTGGGAGGGCAAAAAAATCTGAAAATCTGAAGTCTTGAAAAGGTTCAAAAAAATCTGGTCCGAAATATATGAGTTGAATTTTACAAATATGAAAATTTGACAAATACAATGAAAAACTTCAATAATGTAATGTAAAATGTTATATTTTTAATATATAAGGTTGATAGTTGACTGTTTTTTCCAGAAAACTATAGAAAATTTTAAAAAATAATTTGTTTCCTCCTAAATTAGGGCCGACCTGGACCAAATTGGCCCAGTGTTGGCCGAAAAATCCGGATACGGCCGAATTTTGTGCAGATTCGGCCGGATTTGGTAACTATGGTTGTTGGTGGAGCGGTGTTGGATATAACAAGTATATGGTCTATGTAGACATGGGGTTAGTAGGTTATGCTTCGTTTATAATCCTCGGTGTATTGTTATTTTAGATGTCATTAGAATTTATTAGTGATAAGGTATCATTGGTTATATACCTAAAAGGGAACATCTTATGGTGATATATAAATATGATATTAAGCTATAATAATGGTGCCTCATTCTTTCTTCTCATTTATGCCCCCTTAATTGATAACTCTTCAACTATTTAAATAGACATAAATCCAATAACTTGTTCTTTGTTTGTGCCTTGAAAACTTTTGCATGCTAAGCAATAGGGTAGACCGTTGTTTATGCTAGACTTATTGCCAACAAGAAAACAATCAAGAATGTATAATCCTTTCCCCAGTTTTTTCATACCTCTTGGGATGCTCTTGAGCTTTCCCAGTGCAGAAATTTGCTGAGGTGCCCCATGCTTTTCAGTGTTGGAAGTTATAGATTTGTTAAAAGTTGATTTGGTTGGATAATGGGTTTACCCTTCAATCCACTATTAGACTTGGTGGAGGTTCCCATAGGGGTGGGTGGAGGTGTTCATGTTTTTCCTATTGAGGAACCGACTAACCTCTCTAGATGGAGGGAATTCCTTTACTGTGATCAACTATCCCCTTTATACCAGTAATATAAATTTTCATTACAATCATCTGGAAATATTGTCTATTGCTTGCAAACGCTTTTGAAAGAAGCTCTTTTGTAAGACCACGTGTTTGGAAAGGCATGCCCTTGTGATGAACATGGTAGCCTTTTGATTGACCAATAACAAGTCCTTGGCTAAGCATACACAAGTCCTTTGCCATTGGAAATGTTGGTATAGGATCCTCATACTAGTTGCAAGATGGAAACTTTTGGCATGGAGAAAATTGTGTAATGTTTACAGTTGTAAGCCCCTCGAGAAATAGGTTTGTGTTGTTGGAATAGAGGATGAAGGGTTTTATACGTAAGTATGAGTTTCAATACTCCTAAAGGTAGCATGTGAGGGGAGTATTGGTTGCCTAAGACAATGATAACCTCCCGCATTTGGCCATGGTTGCTTATTGCAGTGGGCATGCCATTGAGATTGGTGCAATAAATGTTTTTTCCAGCTCCCCAAGATTCAAGTCATTTGTTTTTATAGCTGTCATTTCTTGTGCTTGTTGAGGGTTCATCTGCTGCTATATAATGGTAAGATAGTGAAGATTCCCAAATTGAGCAATTTTTGAGAGGGTTTTTATGCCCATCACCTTGTTTAGACCAAATGTTGTGTTTTGCGGTTTCTCGTAAAATGGGGCTACATACTAGAAACAAGCCTTTATGAGAAGAGGATATAATCTATTTTTCCATTGACTACTTTGGTAGTTAAACCGAAGAACATTGTCTAAGATTTTTGCTTTGAAGAGTCATGGGGTGTTCATCTTTGCAAATGTTGTGAGATTATTAATTGGTGAAGAATTAAAGAAATTGTCCTTACCTAAAGCTTATGGCCTTTAAACAGCTTATAAAGGCCGAAGAGTAGGATACTCAAGAATTTTAGATTATTTGACATGACAACTGCTTCTAACTTGGCTTGGAACCCCCAATTGTGTGTTCTCTTCAATAACCTTGAAACAAATAGAATTTTGAAATACGAATAAAGTGCCAACCTTACCCTAACTTGGGTAGGAGGAATCCCATTTACATTCTCTCTTAGTTAACTTTGAAACAAATCATTGTATTTCTTTAGAGATTCAACGAGCTTTAAACTAAATTTGTCAAAAGATAACTAATAATGTTACTTGAGTCTTGGTGATGGGGGTAGAGGTTTTTGCATGCACCTCATTTTGCATGGTGAAAATTTAAAATGCCCAATGATGATTACGTGGATCTACGAAAACATGACAAAATATTTCGAAATGCTCATAGCACTCACACAAGCCAACACTTGACCATTTTGCTTGCTTTGCCCATTTTCAACTCTTTCTAAACTGCTTTGAGAGAAATTTTGCTTTATCTTTCCTTTAAACCCTTTGCAAAATTGATACACTATTGACACGACAATTCTATGTTGCATGTTGGTGGTTTCGTCTCTCGCTACAACTTCCAATCTCTCCTTGTTGCATTACTTACCATCACACTGGTCGCACCGAGCATCAATCAAGTAGTTTTATTAAAGGTATAAACAAGATAATTCAAGTTCAACCCCCTTTTGTCTACGAAAAGAGGTTGGACTTGCATTCAATTTGTTTATTTAGGTTGCATGTTTTAGCTTAGATTTCTTTGTTTAGATTTAGTTGGAAAATCACCAGGAAAGGAAAAAAAATGGATTAAATCTCATTTTGAATTTTATGTTTTGTAACTTAGGGTTTTGAGATTCTCTTACTCTGGGCTCTTCCCATATTTGAGATTAGTTTCTGGATTTGTTTTGCTTTGTCATTTATCTATATTTAAGTTTAAATTATTTTTAATTGTGTGTACTTCATCTATAAACCATAAACCACCAAAAACAAGCTTAGCTCTAAATTTATTTCAAAATTGTAATCGATTGAAATGATAACATTAGGGTTTAACCATATCTTTAATTATATGACAACCTCATTGTAATTTAGATCAGTAAATCTTATTTCATTCATCACGTGTGTTGTCAAAAGTTCGTTTAGAGTAGATACTTTGCATTTCGTCTATTGCATATGATTAGATATGTAAAATCCAATTGCACGTGAAGAATCGTAGTCTTTATTTCTTGTTAGTATCTTGCAAATCATTAGGAAACCTCCCATTTGTAGGCATCAATTTAAATTGTTTGTTGCCCATTTCACATCATAAAACCTTCCAAAACAACAAAAACATAGTTATATTTGCATGTTATCAAATATGGTAGTGAAAGAAGCTTTTGATGATTTGTTTTTTTTTTTATTACATACAATTGAGTAATTAACATTTATGAACTTCTTTTTCAACAAGTAATCCATTTCTTATTGTCAATTTGATTTCATATCACTTGAGTGCTTGTAAACTACATATTAAATCAAACACGAGACAACATTTTCAAAACTCAACTTCCATGCCAAACAAGTTTGAAAACATCCTAACAACCTACAACACACCCAAAATGTAATTACACCATTTCAACCTTTTAAAACAAATCCAAACCACTCAAGAACATTTGCGGATCCACGTGACAACAAACTACTATTTCACGAAGGATTTCAATAAAACATCCTATACAACTCATGTTCAAGCCATAAACAACCTACATGACTCTCATTCTAGCCACCACACATCTATAGAACTCTCATTTTAGCTATACCATCTACACATCCCCAGCCTGTCTTATCTTTGTGCTACGCTTCCGATCATGGCTAACACTACACATCGATCACTCCTTTTCCACCGCGAATGACTTTGGGTACCCATGGCTTCTTGGGTAGAGTTAGACGTTCACGTCATGTTCCCACTCCTCTCAAGTTAGAAAACATGTAGGACAATATTTTACCGAGCTAAGACGAAAAGTTGTTTGCTCTACATGTTCCCCCACATTCATTGTGTCACAACTCATCGCTTTTGATGATAAGGCTCCTCAAAGCAAGCACCCCATACACCTCATGAGAAAACTACTTCCCTAGAGATTTGAGTGTCTTCTCTTATACTATTGCTACCCTCCTCATTCCTCGACAACCTTGTTAGATCAAGGCCAACCATCATATAACAACCGTTTCATCTTAGTGGTCCAATTTGATATTCCTCCATTCACAGATCATGACATAGATCAAGAACCATGTACCATTTTAATCCTTGATTGTACCATCTATTATGAATAGGATTGTAAGAGTTTTGGCCGCTCGACGAGGAGTACTTGCTCTGTTGAGAACATCGATAACAAATTTTCCTTCGCCTTTCCCATATGTTTAGCCTCCCATATCCTCTCGATTCATATTATCCTCACATCATTTATGATAATCCTAGACCATCATTCTGTCATCCCCTATGTTGACTACCTTGGCCCAATCCATGAGGAGTTGAGTCTACACAAAATGGCATCTACGCTTTTTGCATGCACAAATTTGGTGAATTGGACATGAAGGGCACGTTTCTTCTCGTATCCATTTATTCCACCTTCATTTCCCATTATTTTGTTGGTGTTTTTACACCTCCTTAATATGTCGGGTTAGAAATTTGACAAGACAATCTTAGGTCTTGAGGCTTATTATACTCACATGGAGTCCCAATAGTCACCTTCTCCTTTTAGCCAGAAGATTACTATTCAGGGAGTGTGCAACCACCGCGTAAGTCTTATGTCTATATTCTAACTCTGTCATCCAATGTGTTGATAGAGGAGATCTATCAACCATCGACATACCAAAGCTCTTCAATGACCCTCTAACTCTAATGATATGACCTTTACTTTGGAGGAGTTGGTCTCGAGTCAAGACTAGACCTCAAATCGGCATGCCATCGATACTCTATCGACGGGCTATACACCCGATGACAAACTTATTGCACAATTTGATCAAGGTAGTGACTAACTCTATGCCATCAGTTACAATTTTTTCTCATTATGCCATTGAGAAAGAGGTTGAGAGGGGTCCAGTAACTAGGCTAAATGTTGGGGGTAAATTTAATTTCAACGCCTCCTTACTAATAGGTTGGTGACAATTTATATGGGAGGAAGAATGTGAATGAGAACCTCCTTATTGTTTGTGTATGATCAATGTTGTGGATGGTCCTATTAGAAGAATTGCCTTGAGGAAGGGTGTCTTCTATTGCGTCATTGGTGGCATTATTGTTAATAGGATGAATACAAAAGTGTACATTCTTAGGCATTTGTTGCTTGTGTAAAGGATTTTCAACTTCCCTCTTATGATAGTCTTGGCATTCAACTTGCTTGAATCCTTCTTCTAATGTGGAAGGAGAGAAGGATCTCACTTTATATTAAAGGCAACACTCAAGGGATCTAAAGAATAACTGAAAAAAAGATTCTCGTTAGACTTGTTATGCTCGACCTTAGTGGATATGGTTTTTTGGGTTCATGTTCAACTTGTTAGCAATTAATGAAAACATTGATATTATTTTCAGGGAGATCATGGTATTGGAATTCATTTACAACAATGGTAATGAGGCTTTTAAACTCTATGATAGAAATGGCTGGAATAGTGTGATACAAATCTAGAGCATCTACCATAAAGGTTTTATCTTAAAGCTTGGTGGCCGCATAAGAACTATATTTGACCCAATCCTTGTAGAGATTACCGAAAGCTTTGATATGAAGGTTACGATCGGTAAAGCCATCTTTAGAAATGGAAGGTGTGATTTCTCCAATATCCACATAAGCAATGTAGGGAGTAAGGGGTTTTCTTTGAATAGCTTGAAGGAAATTTTTGTTGATACGAGGTTGTGTGATCCAAAACATAGGGGTTTTGGGATTAAATGACAAAATAACAATTGTGCTAGATGTAAATAGTAAAACTATCTCTGAAAAGAGATGTATATTGCTCAAAAGATTGTGATTACAATAGTTATCTTTGCAAGGAGGTGTGTCTTCCCTTGCATGGGTTACATCTACTTATATACTACTTTTAGAAATATGAAGAGACATCTAGAAGAATGTGGAAGGTCACCAATCTCGAGGGAGATGAGGTGATTCATCTTCCGTGAATTACATATGCGAAAATTTTACAAAATTACTATTTTTAGACAACACTACAAAAATTGCAATTTGAGGCCTTTAGAAGTGGATTTCGGGCCAAACAAAGCTCAACACTTTGTTTCACCATATTCTACACGTTCCAATCTTTTTGACACATTTTGAACGGAGTCAATCGAGCTACAATGCAAAAGTTATGACTCCTAGAAGTTGCCCCACTAGAATTGTCACTTGGGTTGTTGTCTGGATCATTCCTCCCTCCTTCAGAAGCAATGGTCCCCATTGCACCAAGGGTCCCATCAAGTGTGGAAATTGTTTCTTTATCTGTACGCGGTGAGCCACTCACCTTGATGACTGAGATTTCCTTTCTTGATCACCCGATAGACTAAATAGGACGTCCTCTAGTGGTCTTTGTCCAAGTGTCCACAATCTGATCTTCTTCAACTAGAGAAAAGTTTTTGGGTTGAGTTTAGATATGTCCAATTGTTCTGCTATGATTGAGGTGTCCAAAAGAGGTGGGTGATATGGTTTGAGGAGGTCCACATTGAAGATAGGATGCAAACCAAGGTAGGGTGGAAGATTCAACTCGAAAGCATTTTCACCTACTTGCTTGGTGATAGTGTAAGGACCATACCATAGAGGTCGAATTTTCTGTGTGGACCTATAAGCCTTTCCTTCTGAAGCTGCAACTAGACTTTATCACCAACCTTGAAATGATGTGGAACCCTGTGTTGATCATGGTGTTGTTTATACTTTTCATTCATCTTTTGTAAAATATCGTGGACCTGCTGCTGAGTGTACTTGAATTTGTTCAACAAACCTTGTTGCCTTTTCTACTTCAATTTTTCCATGAGATGTGTATTCCATTGTATGCACTGGAATGCATACATCAATGGGTGTCATAGGCTGGAATCCGTAACAAACTTGAAATGGACTGTGCTTGGTGGAGTTGTGTAGGGCCCAATTGTATCCATGTTGTATGTAGGGCAGGGCCTCATCCCATGTACATGGGTGTTTGGAGTGATACATACGAAGCATGTGGACAATCGGTGGTTCACCACCTCTATCTGTCCATCAGTCTGCGTAGAAGGATGTGGACTTCATCAACTTAGTGTCCATCATTCCCCATAGGGTGGACCAAAAGATGCTCAAGAACTTGTTGTCCCTATCAAAAACGATAGACTTGGGAAGCCCAAAGGTGATCCATACATGACTAAAATAGAGTTTAGCAGTTTCTTCAGCAGAAATATTTTTCTTACAAGCAATCATTATAGCCATTTTAGAAAATTGATCAACTACAACAAAAACACAATCATTTCCATGTTTTGAAGTTGGCAAACCTGAGAGGAAGTCCATTGAGATGGAGGCCCAAGGCTTGGTTGGTTCCGACAATGGTGTATACAATCCTTGTTTCTTATTAGTTGGTTTGGCAATTGCACAAGGGGTGCAAGACTTGATGTACTTAACCACATCATTCCATAGGTTGGGCCAGTAAAAGTGCTTTTGAAGTATTGCCAGTGTTTTGTCCACGCCAAAGTGTCCAACTATCCTGCTAAAGTGTGCCTCCCATATCATCTTTTGTTGTTCACCAACTGGAACATAAATGTGTCCCATGTGGCAGAGAAGGTTATCTTGTAGATAGAAATTGGGGACATGCTTTCCTCCTCGAAGGGCCTGATATGTATTAGAAAAGTCAGGATCCATCTCATACAAAGTGCACCAACTGGAAGTCTCATGTCCGCAGAGGTCAAGGATAGTTGTGAGGGCTACAATTGGAGGGTCATTAAACACAACACTATAATATAAAAAACAAACACCAAATATAATTGTATTGAATTTAGAAATCATCCGGGATGATTTATTCATTGATAGAGAGTTACATATTCTACATGTTCCAATCTTTCTAAGGCATTTTGAATAGAGTCAATCAAAGCTACGGTGCAAAAGTTATGACTCTCGGAAGTTGCCGCACTAGAATGGCCGCATGGGTTGTTGTTTGGATCATTGTGTAATGGGTGCTCCATTTATACCAACTAGGAGGGATGGGGCGGGCACATTGGTTCACCATGTCACAAGCGACCATTTGTGTTTGGCTAGTAAGTTGGAACAAATTATTTTGCATTTGCAAAAATTAAGTCGATGGTGTAGTTTGTTGGCTTAAATAATCAATTAGTTGGATGAATAGTTGAGAGGGATCATTGGATTAAGTGGTGGTAGTGTTGTTAGTAGGATCAATATTCTCTCCACTAAAAGGAGGCTCTATAGGATTATCATATGATTCTAATTTTTGGAAAGGTAATCCTCAATATGCTTTTGTAACATATCAAGTGTTTCTCCTACAAACTCAAGGAATTGCTAAAGATTATTTTGGATACCAAGGGGATAATCTAGAAACATCCTACTTTTCACTTTGTTCCTCTAGATCAAAGGTATGATTATGAGCACCAAACCCGTTGTTCAAACTATGGTTTGGTTGCGTTTGCTTCTTATTGTTGATAGCTCATATGGCCAAAACATCAATATAATGAGGAATGATTCTAGGTGAAGCATCGGACTCATTGTTAATATTGTTATACAAGTACCACCTAAGGAAGAATTAACAAAATTAGTGTTTAAATACTCCATTGATATCGAATGTGTTGTGGTTCAATAGTGCATATGATGGTGTAAAAGGCGTTTCCTAGCCATCCCTCAAGGTTGCAGAATCCTAGGAGATACCAATAAACAAGGGATGAGCACGGGATTGTGCCCCAAACAATTTTAGGGTAATGGAAACCCCTAAGTCCATGACAACTAAGCCTAAGAATTCCATATAACCAATCCTTGCAATTTTAGATTCAATCAAAAAAATACTCCATTGATGAAGGTTTTTATAGCAAAGAATGACGAAACATGAAGTTTTGGAAAAATATTTATGACAAGTTGGTCATGGAGACAAAATTACATAAGGGCCAATGGCGTTAAAGGAAATTTTTGAGTAATGTACTATAAATCAAATGAGATCATCCATGCGGGAATTTACATAGGAGTCGATGGTGTCGGGATGGATATAATGCGAATTATGGATGATAACCTAATGGGATTAGCGAAACAAAAATTGCACAAGCCGATAGCATAAGGTTAGGAAAATTATTCATAAATGAGATTAATCATGCAAGGAAATTTAGAAAGTGGTTGATGGCATATGAAATGAAGATGAAAAAGAGACAAAATATAAATGAGAATATTTATTGGGATGAACCAATTAGTGGGGTATTAAAATTCACGTCCGGATTCACTAGAATGTATGATGGGATAAGATGGATCCATATGGTTGTCAACTTGTTTTCCAATAATATGACACATGAGGCGGGATGATTGGGAGAGGGATTCGGAACATTTTGAAGCATGCTTACATCTTGTGGCTTGGTTGTCATGGTTTAAGTTTTGAATTTTGGGCTAGCCAAAATATTGAGCTAACATGCTTGTATAAACTAAGATTGCCACCGAGTAGTGTAAAAATCAATGACAAGAAACTAAAAATGTAGGAAAACAAAAAGGTAATATATGAATGTAAGACAAGTGGATGAGGTCAAAGGGGTGTGCAAGATAGTTGCAAGTACCCTTAATAACTTCATGAACATATTGTTGAATGCCATAATGTGTGAAAATCATGGTGTCCTTGATGTTTTTAAGATCATGGGAGATATTTTGACAAATCTCGGGATGTGCAACTACGATATATTCTTCCACCCATATATAAATGCAAGATAGGACCTATCGATACATGCCCATCACGAGGGGTGGAAGTGTAGGCATGAAAGGAGGAGGTATCTCCACTTGTGGAGGATAAATGTGAGGACATGATACCTCAACTAGTCTTTGAGACATGTTTATGGATAAAAATTTCATAGGAGAGGGTAGCGGAGTGGGTAATATGAGATTAAGGAAATCAAACTCTTAGATTGAGGTGGAGGAAAGGATAAATATTGAGGCCACTATTGCTACTATTATTTCAGTACTCAACAATTAATAGAGGAATGAGAACTAACACCATAATGAGATTATAAATGTTAGTGAGAGGTATTGGGATGATATGGTTTCTCCTACTATTCCTCATTGATCTCAACTTCCAACTTCATGTGTCACTGTTGTCACTAAAATTTGTACCCTTGCTGAAAAAGAGACTCATCATTCCATTGGAAACATTGAGAGACCTCCAAGGTGTGGGAAAATGGAGCCTTCAAAGGTCAATCTTTGGAGAAGTCCAAATTCCCTCTAATCTAGCTCACCTAACTAACCTAGCTAACACTAATCTACAACTATATAAACCTAACCTAAGAATTCAAATGGAACAAGGTGAGAGAGGGAGAAAATGCTAAATAACAAAGGGAGGTGATGCTCCAAATCAAAAAAGGATTGATTCAGGTTCTAAAAGACATAATTATAACTATCTGAGCAAAGATTTAATAAAACACAAGGATTTGCAATAGATAAATGTAATAAGATGAAACCAACAAAAGGATAAAAACAATGACATTGAACATTAAAGAATCTAATAGAAAAGAATCACATTTGAATTAACAAAAATAACTTGTTCCATTTAAAAATATAGAGTTGAGGTGCAAAATATTCACAATAGAAGTTATAGAGGTCGCGAGAAAAGTTTTTAGTGAGCACCAAAGGGGCCAACTTTAAACTAACAAAAAAACCATACGGTTTATGTACAGAAACACTTACATTTAAAGGAATCATGAGAGAAAGAAAGAGAAAACAATCACTACTACGGTCCACCATCACTAAGTATTAATCACCCTCAACTTCTCCAAAGTAATGACACCGTGTTGTAAATCATTGACTCTACAACCCTGGTATGGGTGCTATTGATATAGATGCATGTTATCAAATCAATAGTACCAGTTTAAATTCTAGTTATCGGGGTGGTTGAACTTCTATTTTAGGTTAGGCGCAACTTTGTTTTTGACCTTCGCCAAGATCCATGAGCAACACTCAAACACTGTAATGCATTATACCAACCGCAACCCTTTGTTCTTTATCCCATGGCATTCACTATGTTCCGCAGTTTCATCATGAATTTTTAACTTGTGCGGCCTTTATTCCACACTTAACTTTCTTTCTCCACATGTCCATGTGTTCCACTTCTTTGTCTCATGGATTTTTACTTGTGACCATGTCCCTTTGTTTCGTGGCTTGGTTAACAACATAACACTACACTTTGAGAACCCATGGAACACATAGTTCCTATTTCACGACTTCTAACCTTAGTCGAATTCATACTTGCTTGATTTTGCCTCATGGTGTCTCGTGAAACTTTTTTCTTGCATCGTGGCTTCTTGTGAGTGGACTACATGCTTTGTTGCATGAAATTAATCAACTCCTGGAATTCCATATTTTCCAAGCCCGATAACACTATATTTTCCATGCCGCGGAAGATTAACCCTCTAACTTCTTCATTTCGTGGGTTTTTAATTGAAGCCACCTAATTCGAAACTTGGATGAGTTGTTCAAATAACACGAGGATGCTATATTTGACAACATTTTGGTGACCTTTAGGGGACATCTACTTATTGGATGTAAAGATCAATAGCCTTGAACCATTCATTGGGCATGGAGTCAATCCTGAAACTTGAATTTGATTTTTAAAATCGTATAATCAGTACTTGAATCTACAAAACACAAAACTTGACATTTTCTTAGAATGATGAACTCGCCTATGAGATGTAAATGGAACCAAAATTTGTGCAAAAACACTCATTCAAAAATCACTGCAAGGATTGAGGAAAAGACAATTAGTAATCAACACACAACAAAAGATGGAACCTCCTACAACAACAAGGAAACAAAACAAAACAAACAAAAGAATGTATAAGGTGTATGAAACCAAACTTAACGAAAGGGTTTGAGATAGATCCCATTAACTAGAATCATGAAGTGTTTCTCCATCAAGTTTAGACAACTCAAAAGAGTTGGCTTGCTTGCATGTAGTGATGATGTATGGCCCACTCCAAAGTGCATCAAACTTAAGAGTGTTGCCCTGGTTTAGCTTTGTCCACGTCCCATTTCAAGACCAAATCTCTTGTTTTGAAAGCCTATGCTTTGGATCTCTTATCAAACCATTTCTTTGTTGACTTATGATGTTCTTATAGTTTGATCATGGTGAATTGCCTCAATTCTTGAAGCTTAACCAACTCTGTCATTTTGATTGTTCTTTGGTCTACACCCTTCAACTCTAACTCCGACGTGTCACTCCAATGAAGGTAACTCTAGAGATAATGGAAGCTTGGATTCTCTACCATACACAAGGACAAATGTAGAATTACCAAATTCTCTTTTGGTGTGATGCTTTCAACCCATAGAGCATTTTTACCATTGTGTTCCATTTTCTTTGATTGATCTCCTTTGTCCTTTTAATGATTTCGTTCAGGTTCTTATTATTAGACTCCGCCAACTCATTACCTTGAGGGTAGTAATTGGAAGAAGTTTTCAAGTATACTTTGCATTCGTAAGAGCCCAACCAAAGATTTTAAATCGTAAGAAAGATTTTGCATTATTAGAAATAATGGTTTGATGAACACCAAACCTTGTAAGAATATCATCAAGAAAGTCAAGGATAGATGATTTTTAAGCTTCCTTGAGTGCCACAACCTCCATCCACTTGGTAAAGTAATAAATTGTTGTTAAGACGCATTTATGACCCACACTTCACACATGATTAATCATTCCAATAAAATAAAGTCCCCATTAAAAAAGAGTTCATCTGCACAATGGGATAAAGTGGGAGTGCTGTCATCTTCTTTTTACCAGTGAAAAGAGCACATTCCTTACATCCTTTGACCCATTGATTAGCATCCGTTAATAATGTGGGTCAAAATCCCACCTTTAGAATTTTCATTGTTTTGGCTTTGGCTAAGAAGTGTTTGCCATATAAACCATTGTGGAATTCCACCAAATCCCTGCTTACTTTCTCACCTTCAACGCACCTCACTAACAATCCATCAAGGTTCTTTCTAAAAATAACCACTGTCAATCAACACGCAAGAGAACAAATTGCTAGCTCAAATGTCGGCTCTTCATTTTTCTCAAACCAGGAAGATATACACTCGTAGACAAGAAACTAGACATGTTGCTAATCATGTTGTTGTTATTGTGCAGATACGTGGTGGGTTGCTCCTATTGTTCTTTGAAAAATAAGAGTTTTCTTGATTATTCTTTAGGCGTCAAAGCAAGATGCTCACAAATTGAATTTGCTCTACCTCCTACCAATTTTGTTGCCTTGATAGTCACTTCATAATCCAAGATCTTTGTCACCCATCCATGTCTCTTCTCACCGATTTTTGCACCCATTATAAAGTCCCTCATGCTAGGGTGCTAGATTAAAAATTTGATATGGTTAGTGGAAAGCGTTCTCTTGAATTTCTTGAGAGATCTCATGATGGGGAAGACCTATTTTTTCCCATATGAATATATCTCGAATTCATAATCCCGGTGAATGATTAAAGAAGGCCATTGGTTTCTCTCAATCCTTATTATTTTGTTGTGTGAAAAATGTGGCAATGCTAGTCTCATCCCCATAAACATATAGGATGAAATCCTTCGAATATTCATGGTTGATAAGAGTAGGTTCCTGAGAAATTACCTGTTTAATGTTGGTAAATATATCTTTCCCTTCTTTAGTCCATTTGAAAATCACATTATTCTTGATTATTGAGGTAATGGGCTTGATAAGTTATGCAAAGTTAGGAATGAATTTCTTAAAAAAATTAATTTTATCGAGGAAAGATTGCAATGCCTTCTTGTGAGACAACAATGAAAGAGAAAGAATAATAGATATTCTTTCGGGGTTGATATTAATACCATGCTTTGAAACAATGTGACCCAAAAGCCTACCTTGCGGAGCTGTAAAATGCACTTCTTGGGATTAAGAGATACTCCAAACTCTCTACATCTCTCAAACACTTTTTCAATATGAATGAAATGATCTTTACTTTGTTTTGATAAAACGATATCATCCAAGTAGATGAGAATAAAGTCTTTTTATAGCCATCAAATGCAATATCCATGGCTCTTTGAAATGTTGCATCGACATTTGTTAAGACAAAAGGAATCTTGTCAGTAAACATATGTTTCCCGTTTGGTTGTAAAGGATGCCTTATGTTGATCTTCCTTCCTAACCATGGTTTGATTGAGAATGGAGTTGCCATTTAGCATATAAAAACTTTCAACTCCCACTATTGTCTACAAAATTTGTTCCATAGAGGGAAAATGATAATGATCCTTCAAAGAGGCCTTATTCAAGTCTCTAAAATCCACACACAACCTGATTTCTCCACTCTTCTTCCTAACATGGACCAAGTTAGTCACCCAAGAGTAGTAATTGATGGGAAAATAATTATAGCCTCAATGAGTTTGGTTAACTCTTTCCTCACGAGGATCTCTATTTTGGGATTAACGAGCCTTTGTTTTTATATGGTTGGAATGGCACTAGCATCAATATCTATGGCGTGTTGAGAAACATTGGGTTTGAAACCCTTAAGGTATTCATAACTCCAAGAGAAGACGTCATTAATTTTTGACATAAGGAGATAAAATCATGCTTTTCAGCCTCATCACATACCATCCCAAGCAATAACTCTTTTTCTTATGCAATGGTGACCTATTGGTAGTCCTCTTGTCATGTTGTTATATTCATTTTCCCCCATTGTAATCATCTTCGGGGTTGAAGATGTCTTTAAGAGTGACCAATCCTTTAGATCCCCAAGTTGTGGGACCTCGCGAGCTTGGGACGGATCTCTGGAGAAGGCTGGTTCCTTTATCTATTTCTACTGCTACTACTACTCCTAGTGCTAAAAGGGAAACTAAGCTAATAATGCCAAGGGACTAGGGATAGAAGGATAACATGGAAGGAAACTACACTAAAAGGTGATAGCACTAGAAAAGAGGGATGAACACTATCTGTTTTGAGTGAGAATGACGGGGAATGCATGAAAGGAGGCTAGGCACGAGTAGCACAACGAAACACGCATTGACTAGATCGTTCTCATGGAACACAACTAAATATGGAACTGCAGGGACCTGAAGTAGCACAACCAACACACAACACAAAAGAAAAGGCAAGAAGAAGGAATGACAAACACGTTAGGACAAATAATAGTCACAAAACGATGCTTCTATTACTTCTAGAAATGCACAGAGTTATTATAATGATGAAGGAGGCCGATATCCACATGTAAGAGCCAAACATAGAGGTCTACAACTCAAAATACGAAAATATGGAGTCCTTGGCAAAACACGTAAGGATCCAGAGTGTCCAACATAACAAATGAGCCTTGCTCTTACATTTATAGATGAATCCGTGGAGGAAGAAGGGAGGAGGAGGAAAACCCGAATTTGAAACACAACCACCAACAAGAAGCATTCAATGCCTACAAATCCACTTGGAAATCTATGAAATACGCTTCCCCATGCCTATTTGGCATGTTGGAGAAGGAAAGATGGCAAATCAGATCAGATATGGGTAGTTGAAGCAATAAGATCTCGTATTAATGGATTGAAGATTTTTTTTCAGATTTCACCCATCAAAGTTTGCTGAAAATAATATTTTATGCTTCCATGGCGTAGAGGAGGTCGAGACCTTTCCAATGGTACCAAATTTGTTGAATTTCGAGCACTGGATCAAAAGTTATGCCCATTTGAATATTTGAATTGAATTCGTACAAAAATGGTGAAAAAACAAGTTTTGCAAAACGGATCACGGGCTCGAAATTCACTTTGCACCTTTTGTAAAAAACGCAAAATTATAAAAACCTCCCTCTTCAGTCCAAAATCGACTTTTGCCCAAAAGCCTTTGGGCCCAAAATTGCAATTGCACTTTTTGCACAAAAATTGCAAAAGTGTGAAAGTCTTCCTCAAGCCCGCAAGCCCACACAACCTTCTCATGTTCCATAAGTCATCCCCAGGCTTGCATTTTCCACTTAGCAAAAGAAATCCTTCCCGGCTCGCGGGCCCGTAATTATAACTTGTGCCTCTTGTGAAAAGTGTAAAATGCCAAAATATCTCCTGCCGCCGGTCTGCAATCTTCCCATTTGGCGAAAAGTCTTCGCTAGGCCCGTCGCATTTGGCAAAATATCCTTCCCAGGCCCGCTCGGTTCGCCATTTGCAAAATATGAGGAGTTAGAAGGACTTCTTTATATTTTCGGAAAGGGGAAGAAATTTCCTATTTGATGAAGATGCTTTCAAGAATCCTTAAGTACTTAGCTGATTCAATGGCCGGATTTGGCCCATTTTTACTCGACCATGTGCGAGCCCACACTCATTTGGGAACCCGCTCTTGATTCTTCCTTTGAAGTTGCGCTAATGAGACAAGTGGAGACTTCCATCTGCCTTTCCTGAGCTTGGAATTTTCAACTGCCAGTGTCCCCTTTTCGGGCTTGGGACACGTGGAAGGCTGGTGCTAGTTTAGGGTCTTTCTTTGGGCCGCGCCTTTGAAGATGCGTCGATGAGACACGTGGTGTTGTCCATGCGGCACGAGAGACTTTTTCAACCATTAGCTCTATTTCCTTTTCAAACCCGGGACTCGTGGAAGCTCCACGCTTGTTTGGGGGACTGCCTTTGGCTTGACCCTTGAAGGTGCGCCATTGAGACACGTGGAGGCTTCCGTCGATCATTTTATACTTAACCGATTTGGGCCCGCTACCAATTTGACTTCTGGCCACATGGCGAGCTTTGTTTGGGGTTTCAGTTTTGGATTCACCTTTTGGAATTACGCCGAGTTGACACATGGCGCATTCTGCAGTCCATTTCTTTGCCCCGAGTCGACTCACATGCGAAGTCTGAAGACTTCGAGCTTCTTCTCCGATCTTCTCTTGTTGAGCCTCTGGTCTCTTTTAACATTATTGGCCTCCTTTACCATTGTTGTTCCTCCATTATCAAGCCTGCATGCCCCTCAAATTTGGGATCAATTGTCGGATTTGAAATGTGGGCTCAATCTTGGTGACCCTTCGATTATCTCCTATGCAGGGTCATGTTTGATCAATTTTTCCGGGGCCAAAATTGGGATAATAGTTTGGTGACTCACGAGGACATCTACCTACTAGATTAGATGAAAGAGATTAGTAGCACTGAAGCATCCATTGGGCATGGAGTCTTCTTATGCAATCATGAAATTGCCCCTGATCACTTGAGAATCATTTCTACACCTTGTTATGAATCTTACAACTGCTGAGAGAAGCTCTGTACTCTGGAAGTAACAAAAGAGCGCTCGGAGGAAGCACGTGATTGGAAAGAACTTTATACAAATGAACAATGTGTGCAGAGCACACTTGGAGGAATTTGAAACTATTCTAATATATACAACATGATGCAACAAACTTAATGGAAGGGTTTGAGATAGATCCTATTTACTAGGATTTGCAACATGCCTCCATCAAGATGAGTTAACTCAAAGAGTTAGCTTCTTTGCAGGAACTGATGATGTATGGGCCATTCCAAAGTGCATCAAACTTTGAATGGCACCTTGGTTTAGCTCTTTCAGCATCCCATTTTAGAACCAGTCCCCAACTTTGAAAGCTTGAGGCCCATCCTTTTTGTCGAACCATTTCTTTGTTGCTTGTTGATGTTGTTCTAGCTTGATCATGGTAGAATTCCTTGATTCTTCAAGATTAACCAGCTCTATGCCATTCTTGATTTCTCTTTGTCTGTGCCTTCAAATTCCAGCTATTAGGCAAGTGCTAACGAATTCAACTCTAGTGTCAAGGGAAGGGCATCCTCCTTGCCATAGAAAAGCTTATAAGGTGAAGTTCCTATTACCTTTTTTACTGTGATTCTATCTTCCTAGAGCGCACACAAGACCTTTGTATGCCACTGTCTTTGGCTGATGTTCATTATGCGCTTCATGATTCTGATCAGGTTCTTGTTTGTTGATTCTTTCTAGACCATTTCCTTGAGGGTAATAGTTGGAAGAAGTCTTCAGGTAAATGCCCAGACTTAGAGCCCAATAAGTGATTTTAGTACTAAGGAAGGCCTTTTGCATTATCGAGATAATGGTTTGAGGAACGCCAAACCTTGTGACTATACCTTTGAGAAAGTCAAGGATGACTACCTCGATTGATTCCTTAAGTGCATGACAACTTCTATCCATCTGGTGAAGTAATCTGTAGCTATCAGCACCCATTTATGTCCAACGCTTGAAGGTGGATTGATCATGCCTATGAAGTCGAGACCCCATTGTGCAAAAGGTTGATCTACTTGGATTGGTTGGAGGGGAAGCGTTGCCAATCTTTTCTTTCCTACAAAGAAAGTGCATTCCTTGCATTTTGTGACCCACCTATGTGCATCTGCAAATAGGGTAGGCTAAAAGATACTTGCCATTATGATCTTCATTGTTGTAGTCTTGGCAGAGAAGTGTCCACTAGAGAATCCATCATGAAATTTTGTTAACACTTTTTCAGTTTGCGCACCATTGATACATCTTAACAACACACCATCTAGATTCCTTTTGAAGAGAAGTCCATCAATCAAAACATAAGGGATAGATTACAACCTCAGATGCCTTCTCTTTGCTTTGTTCAAACCAGGAGGGTATGCACCCTCGGAAAGGAATGTGATCATGTCCTTCATCCATCGTGCACTGGATCTACATTCTGCTCAATTTCTACGCGTGGGAGAGACTCATCCAAAAACTAATGAAACCTCAGGTTCATTTTGCGCATCCTCTGCAATCTACCTGAGCAGAGCGCTACCTCTTACCATCTTAGTGGCCTTGATAGTCACATCATACTCCATGATTTTGGTCACCCATCATGCTCTTTTCTCACTGATTTCTGCTCCCATGATGAAGTTCTCTGATAGAAGAGTGGAGACTAACACCTTGATATGATTTTTGGTGAGCATACTTTTGAATTTCTTGAGCGCGTGCATGATGGAAAAGACTTTCTTCTCTATGTGACTATATTTCAATTCATAATCCTTCAGCATCTGGCTAGCTGAAGAAGGCCACTGGTTGTTCTAGTCCTTGTTCATTTTCTTGTGTCAGGACAACAACAACACTTGCATCAACGCCATAAGCATAAAGGATAAAATCCTTTGAGTAATCTAGGTTGATGAGTGTTGGCGTGCAAGAAATTTCTTGCTTGATCTTGTTGAAGCTTTCTTTTCCTTCTATTATCCATCTAAAGGTTGAGTCCTTCTTGAGCATAAGGGTGATGGGCCGAACAGTCCTATGCAAGTTAGGGATAAAACACCTAACAAAATTGATCTTGCCAAGGAAGGACTATAGGGCCTTTTTGTGCACCGGTAGGGAAAGGGCTAGGATAGCTGAGACATGCTCAGGATCAATCACGATGCCATCCTTTGAAACCACATGGCCCAAGAGCTTGCCCTGCCACCACAAAATTACACTTCTTGGGGTTAAGAGATACCCCAAATTCTCTACATCTCTCAAAGACCTTTTCTAGGTGTGCCATGTGATCCGCGCTCTACTTTGAGAAGACAATTATATCATCAAGGTAAACCAAGATGAACTCATTAATGTATCCTTTGAAGGCAACATCCATAGCGCAGCTAAATGTGGCACCCGCATTTGACAGACCAAAGGGCATTTTTTGATATGCATATGTTCCCCATTTGGTTGTAAATGTTGTTTTGAATTGATCCTCTTCCTTGACCAGATCTGGTTGAAACTCGAAGTACCCATCTAACATGGAGAATGTCTGCATGCGCCATCCATAGTCTGCATAAATCTTCTCCATTGAAGGAAAAGGATAATGATCCTTTAGAGATGCCTTATTCAAATCTCTAAATCAACACAAAGTTTGATTTCACCATTCTTCTTGCATACTAGAACCAGATTTGCAACCTAGGTAGAGTATTTGATAGGAAAAATAATTCTTGCCTTAATGAGTTTTGATAGTTCCTTTCTCATGAGGGGCTCTATCTTTGGATTGACTGGTCACTTTTTTTTTCTAACGGGCTTGATACTAGGATCAAGGTCAATAGAGTGTTGAGCAACACTTGGATCAAAACCTTTGAGGTCTTCATATTCCCATGAGAAAATATCACTTGTATTTTTGATAGAGAGAGATGAAGGCCTATTTTTCTTCATGCGCACAAGTCTTGTTGAGCAACAACTCTTTCCCATGCGTAATAGTAATGGAGGAGCAGTCCTCTTGTGTGGCACGCATGTATATTTCTTCACCCTTGAACTCATCATCAGGGCTGAACATTTTCTCTAAGGTGACCAGCCCTTTAGGAAACTTATTTGTCTTCAGTTGTATCACTTGGTCACCATAGCTGTCATGCAAGTCAACTTGCATATTTGGTGAAAATTCAGCTTCATTTTGGATAAACTAGATGATCTACGTGCATCACTTTCAAACACTTTCCAGCTGGTGTTATTATTTGGAATGGATGGTCTGATCACCATCTTAATGTGTTGAGTGTTTCCTTTGACAAAGTCCTCAAAGAGAGAAAATAAACCAAGCGCAAGCGCATGACCATTTGGTCAACTTCCTTGTTCATTCTTGTGGGGACCACCTATAGATTAAGGGCATCAAAGCTCTCAAGTAGGTCCCATACTCTGTATTTATAAGCTTTGAGAAGCTTATTCTTTGTCTGGAACTTGTTGGTAACTTGGTGGATGATCAATTTGTGTCCCCAAAGATTTGCAAATGCCTTAATTTTCTTCTTCTCAGCAATGAGCAAGCCATGCACTAGCGCTTCATACTCTGCCACATTATTAGAGCATGCAAACTATAGCCTTGTGCGAAGAATAATTTCTCATCCTTAGGGGAAATGAGAACCACTCCTACTCCCGTGCCATTTCTGCTTTTGGATCCATCAAAGTACAACTTCCATAGACCAGTTTGAACTTTGTCTTTCATGAGCATGCGCGGAAGCATAACATCTTCTTCTAGAATGTAATAAGTACCAAGCCTAGTTTCATAGGCTTCCAGTTCTTTAGCATAGGGATCAAATTTGTGATGTCTTTTTCACCCATTCATCAAGCACTAGGTCTAGAATAGAGGGTGGAAGAGACTACTCTTCAAGAACTGAAACTTGTTCTTCTTGGATAAGACAATTGGCTTGGAGAGGGGATGGGACATATGAATCTACATGATAGGAAAATATAGGCTCAACTTGTATGGTAAACCGGGTACCATACCTTGTCTTGAGTAACATATGAGACCAATCAGAAGACAAGTAACCACCCACTTTAGTAGTAAATTCTCTTGATAAACATAGGGCAAAAAAAGGAGGTAGGTCAATGATTGACACATCTTGAGTAATTGTTAGGCTTGGACATGCATGGAGGGTTAACTCAAGATCCTTGATGACTCCTAAGGTGGTAACAATTGAGCCATCAAGTTGTAGGACTCCTTTAGACAAAGGGCTATATTTCAGACCTAAGACATCAACTATCTTCTTAGGCATAACAAAAGTACTAGCACCTGAGTCAATCATGCAGTTATGCACTAGGTGTTTACCTATAATCAAGGACATATATAAGGGTGGGGTTTTAAAAACTTTACTTACTTGTTTCTCCTCTTCTTGGTAGATTTTGAAAGCGCGTGGCTTCTACATAATTGGATCAGTGTGCGGGAGTTATGCCAGAGCTTCATGCAATAGATCCCATTGAGATGGAATGGTCAGGGCATCCCACATTGTGATGTTTATGTTTTTCTCTTCATCTGGTCAACAATGCTGAATGGAAGGCCCCCATCTTGTGCATTTGGGGAACAACATCCCTTCTTGATTTTCTAGCGTGGAAGCCTAAATTTTAGCTTGGAGCAGAGGCTTGACCTATCAAAGGAGGGGCACGTGCTGCTTTAGTAGGAGCTTTATGTGGGGCCTCCTGCATAGGGATTTGAGTGCTTTTTTTGTAAGAGGTCTTGTTTGATTCTTTCTTCTTCGAGGATCTGCCTTGTGTTACTGGGATTGTGACTTGCACACCTAACTCCAACATTCTTTTCTTGTATCTTGTGTTGTCCATAACTTGGGCACATGGTTTTTTTGCATCTTCTGCAGCTTGATTGATTGCACAAAAGTCCTCTGCACCAAAGAACATCAAGTTTGTCTCTGGAGGAGATTCTTGTCCTTCTTGGTTATCTGCTTCAAGGGTTTGTTGAAGGCTCATAGGTCGAAGCATTCTAGATCATGAAGGCTTGGGCGCGCGCAACATTGGCACAATGATATTGACTATGAGGCATGTTGCAAGGGAAGCACCATTCTGACTCTTGTGCCAAATTGTTCTGAACTGGAACAAGCGCCCGACTCACACTGGGTGTTGGAAGAGAAGGCGTAGGAGGAACAACTTGTAAGGGCAGATGTGCATTAGGCTGCCATCTATCATTCTACTAGTTGGGTGCATATCTTTGATTTCCATATTGATTTTGCCAAGGATGATTGCTTTGGCCATGCACCTGATTGGAATTACCTCTATAGGCTTGTGCATGTTGCTTTTCTAATGATATGACCTTGTTTGATAAATTTCTAATCAAGGCCTTCAATTCTTCATCTTCCTTTTGCTTGCGATGGAGAGTAGGATGTTGAGGCAACCGGTGTGTGCTTTTTTCTCAGGAATGGGAATAGGGCCATAGAAGGTTGGGGTGCTTGTGATATCTCTGGGAATAAGGGCATGGGTGGTCTAGGAGCCAACTTTCCTTCCCTAAATGAGACTATTTTCTTCCCTTACTACAATGCTATAAGTAACTGGTAAAGTCCTACCTCCCATAGATTAGATCATAACTAAAATATCATTGTTGAGCACCTTTAGATAATAAAGGAAAGCATGTTGGGCTGTAGGTCTTACCACAAGAGGGATTATGTCCCAAGTCTTTTGAAATCTGATGTTAAAATCAGTCATCTTCTCATTGGGCATCATCTCTCTTGTTGTTTTCAGTTGCTCCACCAATGATAGGTGATCTGACTTATCTTCAAAGTAATTACAAAGAGTTGTTCCCAACTCATCCTAGGTGGTGATAGATCCAAGTCTCAAGCCTCGGTACCACTGAAGTGCTTTACCTTTGAAAGAGGCTACAAGAAACTTGACTACTACATCATCATGTGTGTTCGATAGAGTGAACACACATTTGCTATATATCTTTGATATGCTCCTGAGGGGTGACTTGATTCTCACCAGTAAAGTAAGGAATACTCTTGAGTGCGCCCATTTGGCATATGTTGTTGCATGCTAGGAGCCATAGGGACTACCTCCAACAAAGTTTGCAAAGTTTCTTAATGGAGGAGGTTGCTGATGCACCATTGCGGGGGGTAGGTTGTTGTGTTTTTGAGGAGGAGTTGAATGGGCGCGACGCGCTGGAGATAGAGATGCTGTACACAGATTTCTGGAATGAACTCTTCTTGGGGATAGTTGAGGTACTCAAAATAATCTTCAACTCTGCACTCCTTCTTGTGTGCACTCTTCTCATGAAAGGCTCAGGACTGCTGAAACAAAGATCTTAAAATATTGGGAGTCACTAGATGTGTTTGAAATGAGCCTCCAAAGGCTGAAACACTAAGTCCACACACTAGAACTTAGAGATATGAAATTTGAGCTTTCAATGTTGCTAGTCCCACCGGGTGTGCTAGAAATTATTGGTTGCTCAAACATGCACCCATGTCTTAGATCTCGAAAGGGCCGAGGTGTTTGAGACCACAATGGAACCGTCCCCAAGTTGTGGGACCTTGCGAGCTTGGGATAGATCTCCGGAGAAGGCCGGTTCCTCTATCTATTTCTATTGCTACTACTACTCCTAGTGCTAAAAGGGGAAACTAAGCTAATAATGCCAAGGGACCAGGGATAGAGGATAACATGGAAGGAAACTACACTAAAAGGTGATAGCACTAGAAAAGAGGGATGAAAACTATCAGTTCTAGTGAGAATGACATGGGAATGCATGAAAGGAGGCTAGGCACGAGTAGCACAACGAAACACGCATTGACCAGATCATTCTCATGGAACACAACTAAATATGGAACTACAGGGGACTTGAAGTAGCACAACCAACACACAACACAAAAGAAAAGGCAAGAAGAAGGAATGAAAACACGTTAGGATAGAGAATAGTCACAAAATGATGCTTCTATTACTTCCAAAATGCACAGAGCTATTACAGATGATGAAGGAGGCCGATATCCACATGCAAGAACTAAACATAGAGGTCTACAACTCAAAATACAGAAAATATGGAGTCCTTGGCAAAATACATAAGGATCCAGAGTGTCCAACATAACAAATGAGCCTTGCTCTTACATTTATAGATGAATCCATGGAGGAAGAAGGGAGAAGGAGGGAAAACCTGAATTTGAAACACAACCACCAACAAGAAGCATTCAATGCCTACAAATCCACTTAAATCTATGAAATACGCTTCCCCATGTCTGTTTGGTGTGTTGGAGAAGGAAAGATGGCAAATCAGATAAGATCTGGGTAGTTGAAGCAATCGAGATCTTATATTAATGGATTGAAAGAATTTTTCTAGATTTTCACCCATCAAAGCCTGCTAAAAATAATAATTTATTATTCCATGGCGTAGAGGAGGTCGAGACCTTTCCGATGGTACCATTTTTTTGAATTTCGAGCACTAGGATCGAAAGTTATGCCCATTTGAATATTTGAATCGAATCCATACAAAAATGGCGAAAAAACAAGTTTTGCAAACGGATCCATGGGCCCGAAATTCACTTTGCGCCTTTTGCGAAAAAAATGCAAAATTATAAAACATCCTACAACCCCATAGGCCTAAATTTAATTTTGCCCAAAAGCCTCCATGGGCCCAAAATTGAAATTGTGCTTTTTGCACAAAAATTGCAAAAGTGTGAAAGTCTTCCTCAACCCCGTAAGCCCGAACCTTCTCATTTTCCATAAGTCATCCCCTGGCTCACCTGCATTTTCCACTCAACAGCAAAAGAAATCCTTCTCCAACTCACGGGCCCATAATTATAACTTGTGCCTCTTGTGAAAGTGCAAAATGCCAAAATATCTCCCGCCCCACCGGTCCACAATCTTCCCATTTGGCGAAAAGTCTTCCCCAGGCCCGTCAGCCCGCATTTGGCAAAATATCCTTCCTAGGCCCACTGGCCTGCCATTTGCAAAATATGAGGAGTTAGAAGGACTTATTCATATTTTCGGAAAGGGGAAGAAATTTCCTATCTGATGAAGATGCTTTTAGGAATCATTAAGTACTTAGCCGATTCAACAAATGACTAGATTTGCCCCATTTTTAACTCTGACCACGTGGCGAGCCCGCGCTCATTTGGGAACCCACTCTTGATTCTTCCTTTGAAGTTGCACCGATGAGACAAGTGGAGGCTTCGACACCTTTCCCGAGCTTGAAATTTTCAACCCGCTGTTCCCTTTTCGACTGGGACACGTGGAAGGATAGTACTAGTTCGTGGTCTTTCTTTGGGCGCGCCTTTGAAGATGCGCCGATGAGACATGTGGCATCCTCTCAGGTGCTGATCGAGAATTTTTCAATTGCCGACTCTATTTCCTTTTCGGACCTGGGACATATGGAAGCTCCGTGCTCATTTAGGGGACTGACTTTGGCTTTGACCCTTGAAGGTGCACCGTTGAGACACATGGAGGCTTCCACCGGTCCTTTTATACTTTACCGATTTGGGCCCACTGCCCTTTTGACTTCGGCCACATGGAGAGCCTACGCTTGTTTGGGGTCTCCGTTTTGGATTCGCCTTTGAATCAAGGAATTGCGCCGAGTTGACACATGACGCCTTCCGCAAGAGTTTGTTACTTTGCCCAGAGTTGACTCGCATGCAAAGTCTAAAAACTTCAAGCTTCTTCTTCGATCTTCTCCTAACGTTGAGCCTCTGGTCTCTTTTAACGTTATTTGCCTCCTTTATCGTTGTTGCTCCTCCATTGTTGATCCCGCCCGCCTCGATTTGGGATCGATTGTCGATTTGAAATATGGGTTCACAATCTTGAACCGACCCTTCGATTATCTCCTACGAGGTCGTGTTTGATCAATTTTGCCAAGTGGGCAAACTTGGGATAACAATTATCAAAGATCTTCAAGCTGATTTCATTATCTCGAGATTGATGGCCTCACAACCATTCTAACATGATACTCATTGCCTTGATGAGGTCTTTAGTTGGTGTAAAATGTGATCTAATGGCTTGTATTTGATCAACTAATTTTTTGAGTTTCCTTGGCACCACTTGCAAGTTGATGGCATCAAAACCTTCTAAGATTTCCTACACTCTATGTCTATAAGCTTTTAAAATCTTATCCTTTGCCGCACACCTTCCTCTAACTTGGTGAATAATCAATTTAGAATCCCCAAACACATGTAAGACCTTAATATGCCTTTTCTCTGCTAAAGGTAATCCATGGATCAATGCCTCATACTCAGCCACATTATTAGAAAAATAAAATTGAAGCCTATAAACAAAGAAGAATTACTTGTCCATTGGAAAGCCATCAAAAAACATCTTCCATAATCTAGAAGCATCCTCCTCTCCTTAGTGTGGCATGGGGGTTATTGTTGGCCACTGTGTGTTAGTGTTGTCATTGATGTCAAGTCAATTTATGGAAAATGGTGTCATGAGGTCATGAGATTCTCCATGAGGTGTCAATCAAGGTCAACTATGAAGGTTGATTGGTAGTGTTCAATTTTGGTGAGTTCTATGTTGTCTTTGGAGCATAGTTGAGTAGGTTTAGTCATGGTTTTAGCTCTCCTAAGTTGTTAAAAAGGTTGGTATGAGGTAATTCATAGTCTTAGAGGTGTGTTACATGTGTTAATGAGTCTGTAAGAGGCCAACAAGGTCAGTTCATGAAGTGTCATGGTTGAGTTAGGTCATTATAGGCTTATTCCTAGCTCAAGAGCATGCAAAATGAGATGAAGACATTAGTTTTTGGTGAAAATCAGTCATGGTAGATCATGGTAGCAACATGGTGATAGTGTACATGAGGTGTGTGGTGAGTTTCAGGTCAGTACTCAATGATACATGACATTTATGAGGTCTTTGTGAAGTAAGAAAGTGAGAAACATGCACAAGTAAACACAGATAATTCTTAATGGATGAAGAGTTTCAGAGTTATTTGGGCTAGATGGTGAGTATGGATAGTTATAGGATATTTTCATGATGCTTCATGACAAGTTTTAGGTCAATTGCAAGATATGACGCATTTTGGCAAAACCGGTAATCTACAAAGAGTGTGCTTTTGAGAAAAACGTGATCTTCTCGATGATCGTGAATTGTTTGCTTTATGCATGGGAGCCCGAGACTTTTAGAGATGTTTTACCATGGAACTAATAAGGTTTAACAAAAATAAGGAGGTGGTTTGATCATCATATTTTAAAGAATGATCGTTAAGAAGATAAGTTGCTTTGAAACCTTAGCTAAATATGACTTGGAAAAAAAAGGTATCTTGAGTCTATTTTGCTTCCTTTTTGCAAATTTGATGATTTGAGCTTGTAGAGGACTCCTCCAAATTTCTAGAAAGGTATATTAAAACATGTGGGGCCCCACCTAGAAATGCAAGTTTATGAAGAAGTTTAATTTAAGGCAAGATTGTCCAAAAGTTGAAAAATAAATTGACATTATTTTTATCCCTTGAGTTTTTATATATGTTTATGATAGTTTTAGATTATGTTTGAAGTGAAAAAGGGAAAATTATGCCCTATTTATGAAGATTGATTTTGGGGTAATTTGGAGCAGCTTGTACTAAAAGTGGAATTGTAGAGCTACATGATGAGTTAGGACTCCATTCAAGTTTTTTTGATTATGGTTGAAATAAATTTCTAATGGTATATCAAACTTGTGTTTTTGATATGGTATGAAGAAGTTATGACCTATTATTTGAGGGTCAAATATGGAGGATGCCTAGTTCAGTAGGGTCTTGAGAAGCTTCATGAGGTAAAGTGATAGTTATGAGTTGTTCATGCTTGGTGAAGGTTGATGAGCACTTAGAAACCATGTATAAGTATTTTACATGCTTTGGTTAAGCTTGGAAGTGATTTTTAAGTAATGGAGCAAGTTGAGCTCAAGGTCAGTTCTTGAGTCCTAGAAGCTAAAGAAGTAGTAGTTTTCGAGAGATGGACCTAGTTGAAGGTCTTCCACTTGGAGTTGGAAGGAAATGTGATATTTTATGGAAAGAGGATTCATTTGAATTTCCAATGATGTATGGTTTGTGTCTTGGTGAGTTTATTTGATAGGTCATCCAACTCATTTGTGAAGAAGAAGGTTGTTTGGTTTTTAGGATAGGATTGCTCAGGCTGAAATAATGAGGTATATGATGCATGTTTTGAATTGGATGATTCTTTCTATTAGTTGGAGAGTGAAGAGGGATGATTTTTTTCCTCTTTAATTTATTTTGAGGTTTTGAAATTGATAAAAAGGGTGAAAACCAATTGAGTTTGTAAAAATTATTTTTGGGAAGCTTGATTTTGTGAAGAGGAAAGTAGGTGTGGTTTGCACATGTGGATATTTCATGATCTCTAACATGCATGTATGTGATCTAAAGGTCCCGAGGATTCCAATGAGTGGTTACATGCCATAGTTGATATGTTATTGAGTGGTATTGAGGCCCAAAGGTGAAGACATGGTGCTGGAAATAATTGTTTTGAGAAGGATATGAGCCTTCTTGAGTTAGTTATGATAAATTTTATTGGTGCAAGATAATTAATGACCATGGATGATGTTTTTATGTCATATTACACATGTATGATGAATTTTGAGCTTTAATAATAATGGTTTTGGCATTTGTAGTTTTAGCTCATTCAGGTGATGTGGTTTTGAGTTGTTTTTATCCTGTTTGGTGCATTTGGGCATGGCCGACCTATATGGGTCCACTTGATGAATGCTTATAAGTTTTTTGTTATATTTTTATTTTTGTTGATTGAAATAATGAAGGAGGAATGACCTATATTTTTCTTAGAAGAAGAGAAGGGTATAAAAGTGATGTTTTGAGTTCATTTTTGAACTAGTGCTCTTGGAGGAAAAGTGCCACCCATGTGTGAGTGTGTAAAAAGTATAAAGGCATGATTTGAAAGCTGAGAGAGTGTGTGACAAGTTGTAGACTGATTGAGATCATGTGTGCAAGGATTTGAAGAAAATACAAGTCCAAGAAGAAGAAGATATAACGAGTTGAAGGAATGAGGGTTTGAAGGTAGAGTGTGAGATGAATTTGTGATCTCCATCTAGTGTGGTAGATTTTTTTAGAGATCTTCATATTCAGATGGTTGAATTGATCCTTAATCACCTTAGGGGTTGTATCCTCCTTGTGGAGTGGGTGCTTCACTAAATTAGGGGTTGGTGCTCCTTGTGAAGTTGGTGCTTCACTAAATTTCTTTTCTTTGTGTAATATAAGTATGGTTTGTAGTGTATTTTCTTCCTTATGAGGTTTTCCCACTTATATATGATGTTCATGTGTATTCTTCTTTGTTTCATGTACTTGTGAATGGTTAATACACACCTAATGTACTCACATGGTTATGAATGTTAAATGAATGAATGCAATGATGAATGTAAGTGATGGTAAATGAAATGAAAGTTTTGTAGGACTGATTCACCACCCTCTCACCCATTGTGCTTCTAACAATTGTGAATTATTCTTCATAAATGCAATAGGTTCCTAGACTAGTCTCCACAACTATGTCATAAGGATCAAACTCATAATGCTCTTTGGACCATTCATCTACAAGAGAACAAGTCTTGAACAAGTAGAAATAGGCATTGTATTGATATTGATTCATGATCATCATCTTCATGTACTATGAAATTAGATTGGAGAGGAGTATGTTCATAAGACTCAACATGATAAGAAGATATTGGCCTAACATTAATGGTAAATCTTGTACCATATCTAGTTTTAGGAGCATGTGAGACCAATCGGAAGACAAATATCTACACACCTTAATTGTAAAATCTCTTGATAGAAAAATGGAAAAAAAGGAGGCAAGTCAATAATTGAGATATATTGGGTTATGGTCAAGCTTTGACAAACATGGAGGGTTAACTCAATATATTTGATCAACTCGCTAAAACGTCCACATTTATGCCATCAAGTTCTGGTCACCTTTATAAAATGGATTCTACTCCATGCCCAAAACATCAATAATTATCTTGGGCATTACAAAGGTGCTAGAAACTGAGTCAATCATATAATTATGTGTTTGCCTAAAATTAGAGATAGTAAAATGGTGGAGGATTCCTAGCCTTGCTTGCTCGTTCCTCTTTTGGTTGGAATATGCGACCATGGAATTTTGGTTTTCAGAGTCGGTTCGATTGGGGAAGTTGATTTAAGTCTCTTATAGAAGGTACCTTTGAGATGGAATAGATAGGGAATTCCACATTGTCACATTCAGATTTGTCTTATTCATCTGCTTGAAATTTTTGAAGGGGATACCCACATATTTGTGCATCAAAGGTGTGACATTCTCCTTTCTTGTTTTCTCTACTCATGGGAGTTCTTTGGTGGAAAATTTTCTATTTTTTATGGATTGTATTCCATAAGCGTGGGGCCACTAGATGAATCCATATTTCCACCTAAGTGTTTCTTTGAAATGGGGACTTTAAAATGAAGGGAATGGAGTAGTCATTTCAATCTACCTCCTCTTTGACCTTGTATGATCCACCACATGAAGTTACGGCCTGCTGAAGCTATTTGTGGCTTGGATAACCAAAAAGAAATCATAAAACCCCAAAATATGACATTTGGATTAGGGGTGGCCTCATGTGCTCCCTCAATATTAGTATTTGTGGTTCCTATCACATGTTCATGCTGATACAAGGAACACCGCACCATGAGATCCAAGTCCTTCATAGAATTCATCCCAATTTCACAAGAATACTTATTATGAGGTGATCACATGGGTAACACCATTCATTTCCTTGAGCCATAACATTTTGGAATAAGACAATAACCTTGCTCAAGCTAGGAGTAGGTACAAGTTGTGGAGGCGACAATGCTTGAAGGACCAAGATAGAATTTGCACTTAGAAATATCCTTTACTTGATAATTCTTCCCATATATTTGGGTTGGGTACTAAGATCCATGTAGCTGATATCATTGATTGAATGCTTGACTAGAAGTCTTCCCCGATTGAAACTTGGATAGTTTCTAAGTGCTTGAGCTTTTGCCTCTTTATAGAAATAAGTTCATTAGACATATTTCGAGTTGAGCACTAAGATTATCAATTTCATCTTGCTTTGTGGAGGGATAATATGTAGAGGTAGATGATGTGGAATTTGTATTAGGGATAAAAACAATAGAGGGTTGGGTATTATTAAGGAGTTTGGGAAAAATGGGCATAAGAAATTTAGGGGCTAACTTTCCATCTTGAACTAATCAATTTTCAACCCTAATGGCTATTGCATATGCATCAAGTAATTGAATAAAACCCATATATTGTATCATTACATCTTTGTAAGAATTTAAAGCTCTTAAAAACATAGGAAATAACCTTGGGATTCGATCTCAAAATAACTAGAATCATGTCCCAAGTCTTTAGAAATATGAAGTTAAAATCTGCCATGAGTTCATTCAGGCCCCTCTAAATGGTCATTAGCTATTCTAATAAAGATAGGTTGTCTTCTTTCTCATCAAATTATTGGGAAATGGATGTTCCAAACTCATTCCATGTATGAATGGAAGCAAGCCTCAAGCTCCTATATCATTGAAGTGATTTTCCTTTTATTGAAGAAGCAAGAAGCCTAACTAGCAACATCATCTTCAATAATAAGATGAATTGAACATACATTTGCAACATCATGGATATGATCTGCAGGGGTTGTAAGGTTTTCACTAGTGAAGAAAGGAATACTTTTCAAAGTAGACATTGGTATATCATGTTGGGAATTTAGATCCAAGGGACTACCACCATTAAAACTTACAAAGGGGAGATTTCTCTGATGTGCCATAAAGGGAATATGCGTTAATTTTCTAATGGAGAGAGTAAAGGGCCTACCAGAGGAGGAGTGGAAAGACTTCTATTTGAAGGTGATGAAAATATCTCTTTGTTATCTTTATATTCTTCCTCTTCTTCATAATTTTGGTGAGATTTGTAAATACTCAAAATATTCACACGTAGATACAATTTTTCTTTTTTATATTCTTCTCTTGAAAGTGAGAACTGGACTCCTTGAAATGAGAAAAACTAAATTTGGGAGTCATCAAATGTGTAAAAGAATCCTCCAAAGGCTAAAATCCACTAAAATACACACCAATATTAGGGAAATAAGATCCAAAGTGAACTATAAGAGATTGAAACTCAGTCCCACCGGGCTTGCAAAACAATTGCCACTAAAATTTGCACCATTGTTGAAAGAGAGATTCAAAATTCCAATGGAAACATTGAGATACCTACACGGTGTGGGACATTGGAGCCTTCACAGCCAATCTTTGGAGAAGGTTGACTTCCTTCTAATCTAGCTCACTGCAACTAACCTAGCCATCACTAAACTACAACTATCTAAACCTAACCTAAGAATTCGGAGGGAACAAGGTGAGAGAGAGGGAAAACATGATAAATAATAAAGGGAGATGATACACCAACCCGGAAAAGGATTGATCCAACTTCTAAAAGACATAGATATAACTATCCGAGTAAAGATTTAGTAAAACACACCGAGTTTTGTAATAGATACATGGAATAAGACTTAAACCAACAAAAGGATAAAAATAATCACATTAAACACCAAAACATCTAATGAAAAGGAATCAAATTTGTATTAGCAATAAGAACTTGTTTCATTTACGATAAAAAAGTCGAGGAGCGAAATATTTACAATAGAAGTTACATATTTTGTAAGTAAAGTTTTGTAGTGAGCACCAAAGGGGCCAACTTTAAACTAGTAGAAAAACTAACCAATTTTTGTTTCAAAGCACTTACATTTATAGGAATGACGAGAGAAAGAAAGAGAAAATGACTGTTGTATGTCATTGACTCTGCAAGCCCAAAGATGGATAACATCAATCTAGATGCATGTCATTATATCACCAAGACATGTTTAAATTTTGGTCATTGGGGTGGTTGAGCATCTAGTTCAAGTTTGTACATCTTTATTTTCGACCTCGCCAAGATCTATGAATAACACTCAAACTACACGATGCATTATACCACATGTGGCCATTTGTTCTTTGTCTCACCCCATTCACTATGTTCCGTGGGCTTCATCGCAGATTTTGAACTCCGTACGGTTTTTACTTTGCACTTAACTATCTTTCTCCACAAGTCACAATGTTCCACTTCTTTGCCTCACATATTTTCTTACCCGCGACAATGTCCCTTTGTTCTGCGGCTTGGTTAATCGCACAACACTACACTTTGAGAACCCACAAAACACATAATTCCTATTTAATGGCTTCTAACCTTAGTCACATTCAAGCTTTCTTTATTTTTCCTCGCAATGTATTGGACACTTTTTCTTACATCGCAACTTCCTCGAATGACTACATGATTTGTTGAAGAAATTAACCAACTCCACGGAACTCCATATTTTTCAAGTTCGCGTAACACTTTGTATCTTCCATGCCATGAAGTAATAAACTTTTCACAAATGCTATGGAAGATTAACCCTCTAAATTCTTCATTATGTGGGTCTTTAATCTGAGCCTCCCATATCCGAAACTTGGATGAGTTGTTCAAAATAGCACAAGGGTGTTATTTTGGACAAAAGTCACCCATAAGCTGATAATCCTTTACATCATACCCCAACACCTCATTCCATGTGTAATATGGCTCAGATCTTTTGAATATTTTTAACTGTAAGGATAAGAGGTGTAGGTATGAATGTATAAGAAGGAAAGGGAAGGTCAAGGATAAAAAACTAGCTAGGGGAGCCAAAATTTTTTTAGCTTAGGCTCTAGGTTAGAAGAAGGAGAATTTCTCAAAATTTTTATTGAAGGTGATGGATTATCTATTTTGTCAACCATTTGATCATTCTCCTTGAGATAAAAATATTTGAACTTTGTATCCAAGAGATGAATGGTGTTTATGCTACTATTGAAAAATGGTTTGAAAACTTCTAGGAGATACATAATTTCTAATACTTGAGAGAAGAATAACATGATTGCTTGTATTGATGGATTTATGAATTCTTGGCTTGGGCATAGCCAAACAAGAGTGGATTGTTAAGTGAGTACCCATCAACATACTTAGGGGTGGTGAGATCAACATGGAAATATTTGATGAATGTTTCCCGAGTGTTGAATTAGGAAGCTCCTTAAGAGGATATGAAGAAGAAGAAAGTATGATTGGGAATAAATTAGTCACCTTCTTACAAGATCAAGGTCACAAAGAAGGTGGTAAGTAAGAAATGATAGAATTTAGAAGATCATTATTTTTGTACTTAAGATTGATTTGATCATGCTTGTCATCATCTAAATTAATTAGGTTATGTGCTATATTCTCGATAAGTGAAAGGTACACATTGTATCCTCGAAGAGAATTGATGGGGAATTTAATGTGTTGGTACTCTTGAAATGGTACTCACGAGATTTCCTTAAGATTAGGAGTTTTATAGACACCACTTTGCTGAAATTGTTCAACGTTTCATATATTGGTGTCTCTTTGAATATTGACTACAGAGTGAGATATGGGAACTTAATGAATTGATAAGTAGATGATGTGACTGCATGCATCCCATGTGTCCATGGTTGGACAAGAAGATTGTTGTGTGAAAGAGGAAAATTGAACATCATAACTTTCACTCTAAGAATTTGAGGAGCATCAATGATATGTAACCAAATTTACCCTGTCATGGGAATTTTCTTTGGTTGTATCATTAACATGTGTTGTAGAGGTAGATTTGATATTTTCAATGGAATAACCGAGAGAGTCGATGAATTTTAAACAAGTGACACATGTTCCCGAGCCTTCGTCAATGAGAGATTGTTTGATCTACACATTTCCAATATTGATTGAAATGAAAAGAGGATATTCACTTTTTTAGAGGAACAACTCATCAAGGATCATAAAGTTAATAGTAAAGTGAAGATATAGAGATTGATCTATAGTTCAATCACTTTGGACTACAAAATCTTTATATTATTGAAGGATGCTCTCATCTAAACCATGCAAGAGGAATTATTCCCCAAAGACGATAGTGAGGATGTATTCATATCAAAAATCACGTTCATTAGTTGGTTGTAAATGTTAATGAGAAGTCTTGATTAATTCAAAAAATAATTTGACTTAGGATGTTTGAGAACTCCATGATTAATTCAAAAAAATAATTTGACTTGGGATGTTTGAGAATTCCATGTTGGATCCCAATCTTCCAAGTTGACATATGAAATATTGGTCTAGATCTAAGGAAATCGAGTCAAAATTTGATCTTAAGGGATCAAGCTTCGATTATATCAAGTTTTTTTATCCAACTATAAGGTATCGTTTATGCTAGGTACATAGTGAATGATGTTTTTAGGAGTGGAAGATGAATAATTATATGGCATTGGACTTGTTAAATTAGGAAGGCCAATGAAATTCATAATGGTTGTAGAGAAGATAGATGAGATGTCCCCGTTGGTTCAAGATGACCAATGGATTCGTAAAATAACAAGAATAGAAATAGACATTGACCTTATAAGTTTAGGATGGTCAATGGAATCAATGTTGTTATTTCAGGACAAATCGATGACATTAATTTTGATAGAATTTTGAGAAGTTGTATTGTGATGAGATGGTTCTCGAGAGAGTATAGCCTATATGATAAGCTTGAATAATCTAATAGGCTTAAAAATGAGGAGTAGAGGATGAGGTTTCAATAGTGGAAATCACCTGTTTCATGAAATTCATGTTGACCACACCCTGGAGGATCGATTTTGAGATTATAGGTAGTTTATATAGTGTTAATGGATGAAAAATATTGTTGTTTATCATTATTAGGTTGAGATTATGCCTCATCCTTTGAACAATTGGCCAAGTGATCATGTAGAATTTAAGCCTTTCATTGGTTTGATTCATAACATTGTGATGGTCATTCCTTTCAAGTATGGTCACGAGCCACCATGACTTCCCTAATACTTTTGTGGTCCATACCTTCATGGTCAAATTTGGCACCAAGAAAAGATATATAAGCGAAAGCACAAAGAGATTTGTAATGTTAATGTGAATGACCCCAATTGGTGCAATCTTTGTTAAAATTTTTATTCTCATTAAACCATAGAGTGGGGCAAGAAGTAGCAGAAGGTGATGTATATGTCCCAGGAGATGTTGCCACAACTCTTACTTGGATAAATATTGATGGTTGCTTTTATTAGAGGAAGAGGGATAATTACCTCCATTTGATTTGAGAGGGGTTAAATTAACATTTTAAAGGGTATTTTGGAAGGCATTTCTATGATTAGGAATGTTTGAGACTCCATCATCTATAACATTGTGATTATGAGGTTTCTTGAGAACGTGAATATTTTTCTATGCTTGATATCAAGGTTGATCTTGAGATTGTTTTGGTTGAGGTTTCTTAAATGTATGCATAAGGTACTATTTCCTCGTAATCTACTCAATGTATTACTCCAAAGTAGTTGGATAAAACACCTAACCTCAGATTGAAGGCAAGTTTCTAAGGTGTCAAGGAAGATATTATAGAGAGTGTCACAAGTGGAAGAATGTTTTGTTCCAATGAAAATAAATTTCCATTGTTAAATGAAGGATCAGAAGTCTCATTATCATCTTTCTTACACTTGATGAATATGTTCAAGTTGTTTTCAAGTAAATTATGAGAAAGGAAATCTTTGAGTAGTAGATTGATTAACCCCTCAAGTTTGATGATGTAGTTTGGAAGGAAATAATGGTACCAATCTAAACCATCACATGTAAGGGTCTTGCTAAGTGTTTGGTAGCTACATAAGATTTATATTGATCCAATCCTTGAAGAAATTGCCAAAGGATTTTTTTGTGAAGTCTAGGGTCAGGTGGACTGATGCAGAGCATATAGCTCTCCAAATAGGTAAGAATGCAATTTTGGCTTGAAATAGCAATTTTTGGTTCGTTGTTGTTCATAGGTTGTCTAGTGTTCTTAGTGAGGTCCTATTACACCTTTACACACTTTAAATGTGGTCTAAAACCTTTCAAAATTCAAATTGTTGATTTTGTCTCCAAAATAAAAATTTGAATATTTGAGAGTAATTTGATGCTAAAATAAGTTAAAGGGTGTTTTTAGTATTGTAAATGTTTTTTTAATGTTAATTCTTGGCCTAGCATGCCTAGGGAGACCCAAAAGTGTACTCATCTCTCTTAATCAATGAAATGCATGCTTAAGAGTTATGGTAAGTCTTGATCAAATAGACTTAACTTGGGTTAGGAAACTAGTTGAAGGGTGATTGGTTCGATTGGAACTATCAAAAGTTGATATATAATAAAAAATCTAACTACTTTTCTCATTATTCATCGAACACAAGTGAATGCAGGGGTCTCTAAAAACACCGTACATTGGTTTTTTTTTGTTTGTGACTAGTTTGGTCTCAAGAACCATGCAAGAACACTGTACACTATTATATGGAATTAATAAAGATCATAATGTTATTGCATATGTGGTGTCAATGTGACATAGGGTAGTTAATTTAGTGTGATCATTGTAAGGAAGATATGTTATATATTAAAACCTTCTTGTATTGGTTGTAGGGCTATAATTAAACCTTTATTTCTTAATAAAAGTTCTAATTATGTTTTGATCAAGCCTTAGTAATCTGTAATAACTCAAGAAGACCATCTTGAATGTTTTTCATTGTTGTTAAGACATGTAGAAGCATCCTTTGAAGACCAACTATTTAAAATAACATCAAGTAAGAGTTAGTGTAAAGGTTGTTTTCATCTATAGTCCACTGTAAAAAATGAAGTAAGTGTTTTCAATTACTAAACCAAGAGAATATTTGTCAAATCAATTTTAAGAATTTGGGAAGTTGAAGGAGACTCAAACAAAGTTTTTAAACCTAACAATGAGTTATGAAATCCTTCCTAAGCTAAAAACCACTCAATTTCACCTTTCGGGAAGTCTATGATCATTTTTCACATTACCTTTAAGGAAACTAGGGTTTCTAGGAAAAAAATAGCAATATCTTGAGATTCAACCAATTAAAATTCTTAAATTTTGAGGAAATGATAACACAAGGATTACAAAACTTCAAATGCAAAAGGAACTAGCTTGAACCATTGAGTTTCGAGGGAGAAAATTCTAACAATGTGTTAGGAAACTTTGCCAAATCCCCTAAGACAACATTATTGCAATTTTTGTAAATAATAACTAAATGTGAAGACCTAAATCATTTAGGGGATCCATAGGAAGTACTTTTAAGTTGGAAACATCATAATTTAAGGTGAATGTGATCTTTTATTAGAGAATCCACAACTGTGCACAGTCAAGGTGTGTGATAATAGTGTAAAGCTAACAAGAAAGGATGACTGTCAAGAACTTACAAGAAAAAGGAGTATCATTAGGACTTGAAACCATAGGAGGTTGTGCAAACACCAATTAGAGACTACCATTGAACTTTCGTGAGATAATAATTCATCATAAAACAATGAAAAATAGTGTATATCAGTGACATGCATACAAATTAAAGGGCATATAAGGAAGTGTAAGAGTTGATCTTGGAGACCTAGTGGGTTAATAGAGCTACACCATTATTGGTATGAGAGTGAGGCTCAAGAGTTTGAAAAAGAAATAAAGAAAAGAAATAAGAGCAAGGAGAAGGAAGTGAAGTGTTTGACAAAAAGAAGATATCATGCCTCCAATAAGAAATACAATAGAGAAACATTAGAGAGAGAAAGGAAGCCACTTTATAAATGGGTGAGGTCATCCTTCAGGAGATAAAAACATGAGATTTAGCTATGATGCCAAACTAGCAAATGTAGCCGTAGAAGAAAAATCAGAGGAGAGGAGTAGAAATAGGAGATGTATGTGATAAAGTGGAAGTGGTTCGTAGAGACCACAAAGAGAAGAAGAAGAGGAAAGAGACCCTGATGAATTGAGAATGGAAATGTTGTTGAAAGCAATAAAGAGTGAAGGAACTAAGCCCAAGATGGAGTTTCTAGTATATGCAGGAAGTTTGAATGGAGAGGAGATTTTGGATTGGATAACAGAGTTGGATAAGTATTTTGATTTTGAAGGTATACTTGAGGATTAACAGGTGAAATTTGCAAGAAAAAAATTGAAAGGACATGCTTCTATTTGGTGGGACTATGTCCAAGAGAGGAAGAAGAAGAACAAACCCAAGATTAAGTCTTGGGATAGAATGGTGGCTAAGTTAAAGGAAATTTTTTCCTAGTGACTACATGACCAACTTGTACAGGAAATTATATAATTTGAGGTAGAAAGAGATGGGAGTGAAGGAGTACACTTTGAAGATTTCTACAAGTTGAGCATAAGGTCAGGTCATATAGAGGATGATACATACAAATTAGCAAGGTATCTCAATGGGTTAAGGTTTCAAATACATGATGAATTGAGTTTGGCTAGTCCTAGGAATTTAGAGGAGTGTTATCAACTTGCACTTAAGGTAGAAGAGAAGTTCTATAGGAGGCATAACCAACAAGGTAGAGGAAGAGGAAGGAACCTAAGAAGTAGAGGATATCAAGGAGGAAGAGGACAGCCCCAAAGAACACAAGGTGAGTCTAGTTCTTCTCAAGAACAAACAACTAGTTTTAGAGGTGGATTTAGAGGAAGAAGGCCATATTTTAGAGGTGGTTATAACATGAGAGGAAGAGGAACCAATGGTTTTACAGGAAAGTGTTACAAATGTAACAAGTTTGTAGTCATATGTCTTGGGAATGTCCAAGAAAGCATCTACAAGCAACACAAGGACTGAAAATAGAAATCAGATTGCACAAGCAATAAAAGAGAGAGAGTGCTAGTTCTCCATCACCTGGTGAAGTTCCAGAAGAAGGTGAATCATTGCTGATGAGAAGGGTATTGATCAAACCTCAAAAGAGAAGGATCCACCTTAGAGAAAGTCTCTTTTAGAACAATTTGCAAAAGCCAAGGTAAGTGTTGTAAATTGGTCATTGATTTTGGTAGTATGGATAATCTGGTTTCAGTAGAGATGGTTGATAAACTAGGCCTAAAGAAGATACCTCATCCTACACCCTACAAGGTTTCTTGGTTGAATAAGGGTTAATAGGTATTAGTAAATGAGCAATGTTGGGTTGATTTTCAGGTTGGGAGGTATAAGGATAAGGTATTATGTGATGTTATACATATGGATGTGTGCCATGTGCTTCTTGGTAGGCCTTGGTAGTATGATAGAAAAACCACACATGATGGAAGAAGAAATGTGTATATTTTGGAGAAGGATGGAGTGAGTTACACATTGCTGCCCATGAAGGAAGAAGGGAATGAACAACCAAACACTTCTAGTGTGATGATGATAGGTGAGAAAGAATTCATAAAAACAATAGTGAAAGAGGAAGGATTGGGTTTTTCTTTGGTGCTTAAACCAAGAACAATAATAACAAAAAAAATATGGATGATTTGCCTTCAGAAGATTCAGGACATATGCTAAAAGAGTATGTAGATATAGTAGTAGATGAACTACCAAATGCCTTGCCTCTAGTAAGAGAAATCAACCATCATATTGATTTTGTTCCAAGAGCTAACTTGCCTAATAAGGCTACTTATAAGATGACACCCAGGGAGAATGAAGAAATCAAGAAACAGTACAAGAGTTACTAGATAAAGGACTAATTAGAGAGAGTTTGAGTCCATGTGCAGTGCCTATAGTACTAGTACCTAAGAAGGAAGGTGATTGGAGAATGTGTATAGATTCTAGAGCCATCAACAAAATCACAATCAGGTACAAGTTTCCACTTCCTAGAATGGAGGATTTGATGGATTGTTTGTGTGGTGCTAGTTACTTTTCAAAAATTGATTTAAAAGTGGATATTATCATATTAGAATAAGGGAAGGAGATGAGTGGAAAACAACATTCAAAACAAATGAGGGGTTGTATGAATGGATAGTCATGCCATTTAGGATTTCTAATGCACCTAGTACCTTCATGAGGCTAATGAATGAAGTTATTAAGCCCTATATTGGTAATTTTGTTTTGTAGTTGTTTATCTTGATGACATTCTGATTTTTAGTCATAGTAAGGAGGAGCATATGCATCATCTTTATTTGGTTTTGAAAAGGCTACAAGAAGAGAAATTGTTGATTAACCTCAAAAAGTGTGAGTTCATGAAAACTGAACTGTTGTACCTAGGCTTTGTGATCAGCAAAGGCATGTTGAAGATGGATCAAAACAAAGTGAAATCTATTTTAGAGTGGCCTACACCCAGAAAAAAAGAGGTAAGAAGTTTCCATGGTTTGGAAAGTTTTTATAGGAAGTTTATAAGGAATTTCAGTGAAATTTGTGCTCCCATTGTGGATACCTTTAGAGGTGACAAAAAGAAGTTTGTGTGGACCCAAGAGGCTGAGAAAAATTTTCAGTTTTTGAAGAAAAAGGTGACAGAGCAACCTATATTAGTTTTTCCATATTTTAATAAAGTTTTTCAGGTAGAATGTGATGCTAGTGGAGTAGCTATAGGAGTTGTTCTAAGTCAAGATAAAAACCTATAACATACTTCAGTGAGAAGCTTAATGATGCTAAAAATAAGTACTCTTCTTATGACTTGGAATTCTATGCCATGGTACAAGCACTAAAGAAATGGAGACATTATCTATTGCCTAAAGAATTTGTGATCTATACTGACAATCATGCCTTTCAGTTCATCACTAATCAACCCAAATTGAATCAAGTGGCATGTAAAATGGGTGGAGTATCTACAAAATTTCACATTTACTATCAAGCATAAGAAGGACAAACTAATAAAGTAGTTGATGCTCTAAGTAGAAGGGTGTTGTTGGTGAATGAAATACAATTGGAAAGTGTGGGAATTGATTCATTGAAATAATTTTATGAAGAGGATGATGATTTCAAAGAAGCATATGAGGCATGTAAGCAACCCACATGAGTAAACAAAGAGCTATGGCTGGACTATCTTATTTAGGATGGTCTACTTTTCAAGGGATGACAACTGTGTGTTCCTAAAAGTTCCAATGAGAGAGAATTTAATCAAAGAAAAGCATAATGGCAACATGGCTGGACATTTTGGCAAAGATAAGACATTGGAGTAGTAACAAGAGCATTATTTTTGGCCTAGAATGCAAGAAGATGTGAGAAGATTTGTGTAAATGCACTACTTGTCAGAGAGAAAAGGGTAAGAGTACAAATGTAGGTTTATATCAGCCTTTACCAGTACCACATAGGCCATGGGATTCAATTAGCATGGATTTTGTCATGGGATTGCCTAGAACTCAGAAAGGTTATGATTTAATTTTTGTAGTGGTAGACAGGTTCTCAAAAATGGCTCATTTCATACCATGTAAAACTACAACTGATGCTACTCATGTTGCTGATTTGTTTTTCAAAGAAGTAGTTAGACTTCATGGCTTACCAGTGAGTATAGTATCAGATAGAGATACTAAATTTCTTGGTCATTTCTAGGACTTTTGGAAAAAACTAGGAACTAATTTAAGTTTTAGTTTAACTTATCACCCTAAGACTGATGGCCAAACTGAAGTTGTGAATAAAATCTTAGGGAACTTATTGAGGTGCTTATCTAAGGATCATCCAAAGTAGTGGGACCTGGTACTACCACAAGAAGAGTTTTCCTATAATGATTCAGTGAACAAAATCATAGGAAAATTCCTTTCCAGGTGGTTTATGGACATGCAACCAAGAGGAGTATTTGAATTGAGGGATATCATCTCCATGGAGAAGAGAAGTTAAGAAGGAGAAAAGTTTGCTACAACCATGTAGGAGGTTCATGAACAAGTAAGGAAATATTACAAAATAGTGTAGAAAATACAAGCAAAAAGCTGATTTGAGAAGGAAAGGTAAGTTTTGAGGTTGGAGATCTGGTTATGGTTCATCTGAGGAAGAAGAGGTTTCCAAAAGGTGAGTATAACAAACTGAAAATGAAGAAAATTGGTCCTTGTAAGGTGATAAGGAAGTTTGCAAACAATGCCTATGAACTAGAGCTACCTAGTGGGGTAGGAATATCACCTATCTTCAATGTTGTTGACTTGTACCTCTTCAAAGAAGGTGAAAGAAGTGATGATACAATTGGAGATTCATCTACAACAGTGGAAGAATGGGAAAAGGAGTTACCACAGGTCCAACATGAAGAGATTGAATGCATCCTTGACAAAAGGAGCTTAAAAGGACCAAAAGGAAGTAATATTTTCAATATTTGATCAAGTTGAAGGGAAAACCACTTGAGGATGCAACTTGGATGTCTGAGAATGACATCAAAAAGTATGGGAAGAGCTTGGAAGAGCTCATGGGCAACAAGCCTTGAGTCTTTTCTTCTCCCCAGGGAGTATGGTGCAGGAGCATCTAGCTCTCCAAATAGGTAAGAATGCAATTTTGGTTTGAAATAACAATTTTTGTTTGTTGTTGTTCCTAGGTGTCTAGTGTTCTTAGTCAAGTCCTACTTGCACCTTTACAAGCTTTGAATGTGGTTTAAAACCTTTCAAAATTCAAATTGTTGATTTTCCCTCCAAAATCAAAATTTGAATCTTTGAGAGCCATTTATGCTAAAACAAGTTGCGTAAGGGTGTTTTTGGTATCATAAATGTTTTATTCAAGTTAATTCTTGGCCTATCATGCCTAGGGAGATTCAAAAGTATACTCAGCTCTTGTAATCCATGAAATGCATGCTTAAAAGTTATGGTAAGTCTTGATCAAATAAGCTTAACTTGGGTTAGAAAACTAGTGAAAGGGTGATTGGTTCTGATTGGAACTGTAATGAAGTTGATATATGAGAAAAAATGTGACTACTTTTCTCATTATTCATCGAATACAAGTGAATGTAGGGTCTCTAAAAACACAAACATTGGTTTTTTTGGTGTTTGTGACTGGTTTGGTCTAAATAGCTATTCAAGAACACTATACACTATTGTGTGGAATTAATAAAGATCCTATTGTTATTGCATATGTGGTGTCAATGTGACAAAGGGTAGTGAATTTAGTGTGATCATTGTAAGGAAGATAAGTTATATATTAAATCCTTCTTGTATTGGTTGTAGGGCTACAATTAAACCTTTATTTCTTAATAAAAGTTCCAAGTTATGTTTTGTATCAAGCCTTAGTAATATGTACCAACTCAAAGAAGAACATCTTGAGTGTTTTTCATTATTGTTGAGACGTGTAGAATAATCCTTTGAAGCCATAGATATTTTGAAATAGCATCAAGTAAGAGTTAGTGTTGTTATTTTTCATCTACAGTTCATTGTAAACAATCAAGACTATGTTTTTTTATTGCTACAACCAAAAGAAGATTTATGAATCAATTTCAAGCATTTGGGAGGTTGAAGGAGACTCAGGCAGAGTTTTTAAACCTAACAATGAGTTACGAAATTATTCCTAAGCTAATAAACCACTCAATTTTTTCCTTTCGAGAAGTCTATGACAGATTACACTCGAAACTAGGGTTTCCAAAAAAAGTGCAATATCTCAAGATTCAACTAATTAAAAATTCTGAAATTTTGAGGAAATGCTAGCACAAGGATTATAGTTCGAATGTAAGAGGATCTAGCTTGAACCATTGAGTTTTAAGGGTGAAAATTCTAACTTAGTGTTTTTGGGGAAACTATGATGACACCTAAGACAACATTATTGCAATTTTTGTAAAGAACAACTAATTGTGAAGACTTGAATCATTTAAGGGAGGAATAGGAAGTAATTTGAAGTTGGAATCATCATAGTTTGAGGTGAATGTGATCTTTTATTAGACAATCCACAACTATGCACAATGTCAACTTATAATAGTGCAAAGTTGACAAGAAAGGAGGACTATCATGAACTTACAAGACAAAGGAGTGTCATTAGGACCTAAAACCTATAGGAGGTTGTGAAAGAACCAATTGGAGACTATCATTGAACTTTCGAGATCACAATTCATCATAAAAATAGTGAAAAACAACGTATATAAGTGGATGTACATACAAATTTAAGGGCATACAAGCAAGTTAAGGTAAGAGTTGATCTTGGAGACCTAGTGGGTTAATAGAGCTACACCAGGACCAATCATAAGTAAGGGAAGGGTGATACCTCCAATATCCATAGAAATTACATAAGGACCCAAGGGTTCCCTTTCAATATATTGGATCACCTTATTGGTTATGACAAGTTTCACAATTGGAATGCCATTATGATCTACTATAGGAGGTAGGGGAGGAAAATGGTTAGGCACGCCCCTCTAAATTCATTAAGGTATATTATTCATGCGAATAAGACTTGTATTCATTTGAAGAAATTGATTGTTGGCACTATCTTTTTGTAACTTCATTTGGTGAATGAGTTGCAAGATAAGTTGAGTGAGATCATTAGAAAGAGGATTTTGAGAAGAGTTTTGGTTAGGATTTCAAGGTGAATTGTTGTTAGTACTTGCTAGATGAGAAGGATTGGTATTGGAATAATTTCCTCAAGATGAATTGTATGCCTCCCATTAACTGTAATGACTTCAAGATATTGGCTAGCAAAGCTAGGGTAAAATTAGATAAATTCTTGCATGAAAAGGGTATAAACATATTTTTGTTCTCTTGTTCTGTTGCTCATGGTCATGTTTTGGAATTTTAATATTGGTACTAGATTGAGTATTCCTTATATTGTTGATTTTGTGGCCTATTTTCTTGGCTTTGGTACTAGCCATGTTGTAATAATAATAGAAGGAATTAGGATTAAAGGAGGAATCATTGTTTTAGAAGTCATAATTTTGTTGATAATTTTGATAATTGAAAATATGATCCATGTTGGAGTGCTTTTGGAATTTTTTTATAGAAAATATTTGAAATATTGAAAAAGATAAAATGAAATGTGAATATGGATCAATTAAATGAATGAGTTATATTTGTGCCGGGTTTACCAAAGTGTATATAAATAACAACATTAACCCTCTCTTCCTATTTATCTTACTCCTCTTTACCTCCCTTCACAACAAATTCCTCCTCAGATATTGTACATGTAATTTTCTAAAGTTTTAGTAGAGTATTCCTATGTGATCCCCATCCTAATAGCCACCCACAATTTTAGGCGGTTCTGATTAATAATGGGATCCTCCCACACCCAAGAAGAATATGCTTAGCTCGTGATCGTGGTGAAAACCAATAACTCAGTGCACCGCAAAAATTATTTAACCAACTAATCACAACGAACTACAACTACCTCCTCTTCTTCTAAGAAGCTAGAAACCTAGAGAATGTGGGACAAAGATAAAGTAGAATTAGAAAGGGATAAACATGATTAGAAGGAATTAATTAGTGATTAACAACTCATGGGAGTTGGAGATGATTTAATTAATCAACTAGGATTAATTAATAGACCAAGATAAGCTTAAAAAGCCATTTGGAGGTGATTTAGAAGGAAATTGATAGAATTTAGAGGATTTAAAGGGGGTTTAACCAATAAGAAGGTTTATTGATTAAATACAAGATTAAAAAGTATTAATTAACTAATAAGTAGTTAATTAATTGAAGAGGATTATAACTAACGAAGTGTCGTTAATTGACATCCAAATGAAGGAGAGGCTAGTTAATTAACGAAGTGTCGTTAATTGACCAAAATGAAGGGGAATGTTAGCTAATTAGCAAGAAATCACTAATTATAATGAAATGATGGGAAAGATGATAATTAGAATGCAATTTTAGTATTAAAATTACATAGTTAGATTTAGGTGTCTACATTTTCCCCTCTTTGGTGTGGTGTAACACAAATGATGCCACTTCAAAGATAGTAGACAATTACAAAAATTAAATTTTGAAGGAGTAGAAGAAAAATTAGTAGAATGAAGGATGCCCCCTTGAGTGTCGATGGGGTGATAGAAGAGGTCGATCGATGATCGAAAAGAAGAAGGAAAAAAAAATAAAGTAAAAGTAAAATATACCGTAAAATGGATATTCGAATTGGGCTTGGGTGGTTGTTAAAATTGATTGATTGGGGAAGTGAAATCCCTTATGTTTCAATGGATAGAAGAAACAAGGGGGGGGGGGATAAATATAATCCCTATTACCCCATGTGTTGTGGAAGAAAATGGTGATGAAGAACCATCTAGAAGTTTTGAAGAAATAAGAATGCAACTTTAGGAGAAGCTTTTTATCATCATATTACAATGTAGTCAATGAACCATCTAGCTCAGGAGAGCAACATTTTTATTTGATATAAGCATGCAAAAAAAGTGTAAAATGACATGAAAATCCATAATATTGATATTTGTTCATTTCTAAAGGACTAACTCAAAGAAAAATACATAAAGTAATGCAATACGAAAAAAGTAAACAAGCAGACCAACAAAGAAACAAGCACAAAAAAACATACTCAAACAAACAACATTCAAGACAATTACACCAATGTTTTTGTTATCCAGCTTCAGTTCCCAAATGTTTGAGTTATACGACAAGGGTTAAAAATGGCACCCCAAGAAAGGATACATGCAAGGTGAATAAATGGAGGACATAAAGTCCCATGAAAAAGCAATCGTGCACTATGAAACTACCCAAGCAATTAGATGTGCAAGGGAATACAAACATAACAAGAAAACCAACTTTGTTAATGAGGGAAGATCAAAATGATCCACATGTCATGTGCAAGAATAAGTGAGGACCAAAGAAAGATGTTTTATAGGATAATTTTTGATGTTTAAGGACGTTGTGTCTTGTGAATGATTCATAAGTGTAAATGTTGTGTTTACCAATTTTTGGATTTTTTTTGAAAATTTTACCATTTTTTGGATTTTTTTTACCAATTTTTTGATTTTTGAAATTTTACCATTTTTTTGGATTTTTTGAAAATTTTACCAATTTTTTGTTTTGAAAATTTTAGGAAGAATGTGATATAGAAGAATGACGATGTGTGTGGTACACACTCGACAAAAATTTCACCAAGAAAAAAATATGCCCTGACGGAGAAGAAAAAAAGGTCACCGAGGAAGCAAAAATATGCCCCAACGAGGTGAAAATGTTAGTAAAAATGACCATTTAAATAAAATAAATCATCATGACGGAATGCTAGTACATGGTGGGAAGAAAATAGAGGAACAAGTTAGTAATATTACCCCTGGGGCAAGAAAAAAATGAAGAAATAGGGCTTTGGAGGGTATAAATAGCAGGGTGGGAGGGTAAAATCCATCACGACCCATTTGTGTTATTACCCTTCTTTTCCTTTTTGAGAGATTTTTCTCTGATTTTTGAGAGAGATGGTGTGAATTCAGACCACAAAAATCATGCGTGACCACATTTTGAGAGTACGGGAGGCCTCCACAGAGATGGTGCCCTGATAAGTAACACATTTTTTTTTTTGATTTTGAGTGTATTTATTGAATTTTTTTTTAGCATTAGAAAGTCATGGTTAACACTGTTAGCACACCTTTAGGTGCACTAGTGTGATCTTAGATGCACTAGCGTGAATGCCATGTGCTAGCATAAAATTGAGGGCATGAGTGTTAGTTTAGTTTTTCCTAGCAAAGTTCACGTGCTAGCGTGAAAATGAGAGGAGCATTATAATAGGTGCACTAGCGTGCGAAGACATGTAGCATAGCATATGCAAGGTGCAAAAGTGTGAAAGGAGGCATGTGCTAGTGTAGCATAGTGTGAAAAAAAAGAGTGCGCTAGTGAAATTTGCTAGTGTAGGCCTTTTTTTAGAAGGTTTAGAAGAAATTAGATATTTTGAGAAGTGATTAGACGAATGTAGGAGTGATTAGAAGATTTTAGAAGATGATTTAGAAGAAATGATGTTAATTTTTATGTTTTGGGTGATTTGCAGGAGAGACCACAAACCTTGGACGTTGGGAGTGTCACGAGATCCTGTGAGCTTTTGAGATGACCTTTTACTTGATGCAGTAGAGGGATTTGATTATAGTGCTCGAGGTGATGGGCTTGTTTGTCATTACATTACATAGTTGCCACAGATTAGACTAGATCATGGCTTACTTGACAACCTTAGAAAGAGATGACACAAGTGAGAGCTAACTTTCTAGCTATCTACTTGAGAGATGACCATGACTCTCGAGGATGTTTATTGGATTTTTCAAGTGCCATCCAGGGCAATTTTTTTATGTATGATGGGCACGATGAACCTATTTATAGGACACATCTGGATTTGTTCCCTACGAGAGGATATACCCTCGATAGGGTATGAAAGTGCACTTATAGATGTTTCGAGAGTAGGAGGATTTTACAGATTCCAGTATATCTTATGGCTCTTATCAGTAGCTACTTGTTGCCTGATAAGACTGGTACACATTTTCTAGCTTGGCTTTGATAGGATGGTGTGCACCGATTGATGGATGGATAGGTCTTTTCCTTGGGGTCATTACATATTGGCCCACTTATACAAAGATTTATTTGATTTCCTACAGAGGATGAGGAGCCTGAGTCTTGTGACCCTTCTTCGATTTGGGCATGGGATCATATTTCCATTGGACACCCACATGGTGTTTTATGAGCTAGAAAATCCATGAGCCATCCTATGGCTGGAGCTAGTGGGTTTCGATGTTAGAGTCACTTGGGAGATACTACCTACTACATGTGAGATTTTGATGATCTACAATTAAGTATGGTGACTTGGAGACCATACCAATTATATCAGATGGCATTGAGAGATGCTATGGAGTTAAGAATTTCATAGGTTGATCATTATTTTATAGGCATCCACAAGTCACATCATTGAGTGGTACAAAGTTGATAGAGTACAACGCCAACTTGGCGTGTATTCAGGGGGTCTCCTAGGGATGAGAGATGGTACGCACATGTGTGGCACATGAGACATTTGATTTTATACCCACATCGACCATGGATAACATTACAGAGTTTTTCATGGTGTTCTCCCACAGGTATGGGATGGATGTGCATAATAGTTACCACAGGACTACTACAATTACCCAACATGGTACATGACTATGATGTGCGTGGTGATCACCATTCCACAAGTAAGCTATAACTATAAAGTTGGTATAATGACAACAAAATAGGACTTAGGGGTGAACACCTGTTGAGATAGGGCCAACATAGGCCAGGAGAGGACGAGGCATAGGCACAGGGCAAGAATAGGGTTAGGGTCAAGGTAAGGATGCATAGTACATGCTAATCCATAGGGGACGTAGGTACAATCACATGTGCCTCTAGTTCAACATGGCCATAGATAGAGATACACAGTGTAGCTGCTCGATACAAATATAGTGTACAATACTATTTATTCATTGAGGTACTACAACATGCATTCACACATGCATGCCTTATATATAACAAGTTCCTTTACATAGGTCCACCATCACCTCCCAGAGCAGTAGCCCTCATATTGGTAGTAGGTCATGGGGGTGATGGGGATGGAATTAGATATGGAGTGGGGGACACACACGGGGCCATTATAGATACCATGTGTCTATTTTTAGAGTTATACCAGTAGCAGGTGGGCCATCGGTGGCCACTTTATAGATACAACAAGATGGCTATGATATGATGATGTAGATGTTTTATTATAGATCTCTAGACCTAGGTGTAGAGATAAGTAGAGCAGGGGTCCACTAGAAAGCTGCCCTTAGACAACAAGTGTAGAAGGCCATCATAAAGAGAGATCAAGCTATTACGAGAGAGGACCTAAGGTATCTCGAAAGAGGACCCAACTATAGATTGATGTGTGTCTTATTAGATTACAGGAGAGCGAGATGACTCTTACATCATCAGAAGAAACAATATCGGTCCATTGATATTTGGTTTATGATTTTGTGTGAACTTTTTGGAGAGCTAGTTATTACAAGGGTTTATACCATGTCCATGGTTCCTTAGGGCTAGAGGGCACCTCCTTAGTCAATAATTTTAAAGGAAACATGTCTAGATCACATAGACCATCCAGATCCACTAGATCAGTGTAGATGCCCCCACCTAGTCAAATGCCTCCACTTGGTCGAGAGCCGGTAGCCCCAATCATAGGCTAGGAAATCTTGGTGTAGGTGAGAGTCAGGGTTGACTCCTTTATTTAGATGGATTATATACATGTATTATTTTTTTGGTATATGCCTCGAGATGAAGGCACATTTTTGATTCAATGTATATGTATGTTTTTGTTATGCCTCGAGATGAAGGCACATTTTTTTATCCATGCCCATGATGGCTTATTTTTGTATCTGATTATATCGAGACACTTTTATATATGGACATTGATGTTTTTTGACATGTTATGATGATGATGGAAATTGATGTATATCACATTTTGATTTATGAGATAGCATTATTTAGCCATGTTTTTATTATGGTTTATGATGAGGGGGATAAAAATAATCCCTATTGCCCCATTGATGATATGATGTGATGTTATCTTAGCATACATGTTTTATTTTCATTTTTATGATGATGTAGCTTAAATTTTATTGATGAAATGATGATATGTAGATGATAGATGTTATGATATGGATTTGATGATGAAATGATAACACACAATGTACAAAAAATGTAACAAAAGCACAAGGAAAAACAGGTAATCAAATCTAATATATACACATGTTAAAACAACAACAAACTATATGTACAAAAAAAAACAACACAAAACATATAATATAAATAAAGGAATTAATATAAATAAAAAATGCAATAATTAATCTAATCAAGTAAAGAACAAAATAATCTAAAAAAGCATGCAATACAACACACTACATGTAAAAAATCAAGTAAAAAAAACTATGTATAAACAAAAAAAACTATGTACAAACAAACAAGTAAGTAAAAAACACTACTTTGTTTTTGTGGAACATTTTTGAAATGTTTTGTGTATTTTTTGGTTTTTTTGAAGACAATGTTATATTATTTTTGGGTTGTTTTGGTAAAACCTATTTGAATTTTTTGGTATTTTCTGAAAGTTTTCTAAATCTATGTACAAGAAAACAAAGATGCATGGATTCCCCTAGCGATAGATGGGAATGTACAAGGGAAAACTCCATGCATATATACAAGAGTAGGATCAGCCGGATCAAGGCCACAAAGGATAGGCTCAAAAGGATCTTAGACACATAGTGAAAAATAGCTTAGGATAAAGTGATTTGTGCCCCCAGGTGTGAGATGCTTGTGAACAACGAACCCTCCTATGGCACCGAAACTTTTTTCACCAAAGGACTTGTCCAAAGTGCCACAATTGTGTGGTTTTCACACTTGGATGAATTTATTTCTCTTTACTTTTTTGTTTTTTTTTATTTATTTTTTACTTTTTTTTTTTTTTTTTTATAGGTCTCCATGCTTAGGCATAGAAACACTTGAGATGCATGGCATTCATGGGTTCTGAAGTTCATCACCATCAGGATAAGCAAGTTTATATGCACTGAACCAAATTTAGCCACCACAACGTATGGCCCTAACTAGTTAGGTTCAAACTTTCCTTTCTTCTCTCGCTTTTTGTAGTGTTGAACTGATTCTCTTTCAAACAAGGTCTCCTACCTCAAATGTCATGAGGTATGATGCATTTTTATATCTCCTATGCACTTGGTTCTTGATACACTTTAGGTGATCTAGTGCATGGAGGAATTTTTCATCTAGTAGTTCCATCTCTACCAACCTAACTACTCTATATTCTTCCTCTTTGTCTAGATAATCTCTCAAGGATATGTGCAAAGAAGGAAGCTCAATCTCAAGGGGTAAAATGGCTTGTTTCAAAAACAAGGGAATATGGAGTTGCACTATATAGGTGTGTGGATGGATGTTCTATAATCCCAGAGGGGTAGGATGGATTTGTAGGTGCCAATTACGACCAATTTTACTAACCATCTTCTCCATGATATGAACAAGAGTCTTGTTCGAGGCTTTTACTTCCTATCCATTACCTTGAGGGTAATAGGGGTTGACCATTTTTGTGGATTTGGAAGTGTTGGCACAATGCCTTCACTTGTTTATTCTTGAAAGATTTACCATTGTCAGATACAATGGCAGAGGGAATGTCATAGTAATGGAAGATGATGTGATTCATGATAAATTTGGCAATCTGCACCGATGACATAAGTAAGAGGAACAACCTCTACCCATTTTGTAAAATACTTAGTGGTAGTTATGATGTGATTGTGGCCATCAGAGGAAGTGGGTGTAATTTCCATATGAGATCAAGTCCCCATTTTGAGAATTACCATGGTGTCGTGATGGGTTGCAAAGATTTGTTGGAGCATGTATTAGGTTGCCATATTTTTGACATAACAAACATTTTTTCACATACTAACAACAAATCTATTTCCATAATAGGCCAATAATATCCTACTCTTAATATTTTCTTGGAAAGAACCATTCCACTTGTATGGGCCCACAGATGCCTTCATGCACCTCTTTTGACTTGCTAAGATAGACTCTTTTGAGTTAAGACAACGTAACAAATTCCCATTGTAGCCTCGACGATAGAGAGTGCCCCCAAGTAGGGTATAATGGGCTATATGTTGGATGAGGTTACATTTTTGAAATGGGTAATATTGGGAGGAAAGGTTCCATCATATAAGTAATTAAATATATCAAGGTACCAGGGGAAAGGGACCAACAACTTCACATACCAAACAAGATTTCAGCATGTCATATACATGTACCATCAAATGTTCCACAAAGAATGACATGTCATTGTTTCCTAGTGGAATACGTAGAAAATATCCAATTGTAGCCATGGCATCCATGAAATGCAGTTTCTATCCTCCTGGTATCTATTTGAAACATGATTTGTAAAAAGAATTAGTATCCACCATTTTTTGTAAAGGGATGAGCTTCTCATCCTTGACCTTATACTCATCATTCACTTGTTTAATGATCAATTGAGTCACCTATAACATTTACTTGTCAATATCCCACCATATAGAAATTTTCAATCCTGCAATGAGGGCTTCATACTCAGCTATATTATTAGTACATGGGAAACCAAGTCTGAAATCCCGAGGAATCAAATCACCTGTAGGAGTGATAAGAAAAACTCCTACTCTTGATCCATGAAAGGTAAATGATCCATCAAAGTATATTTTCCATGTGGTATATTCCTCAATATATAACATAGAAGCATCGAGAAATCCCATACTTAATGGTTTAATTCCTGGAAATGGGGCTTTAACTAGTTGATCTGTGAGCACTTGTCCTTTGACTGATTTCTTGGATGACATACTCAATATCAAAATTCACTAAGCAAGATGATCCAATTGGCCATCCTCCTAGTAAGTGTAGGTTTAGATAAAATGTACTTGAGTGGGTCAACTTTGGATATAAGCTTGGTTTTGTTATTCAAAATATAGTGATGAAGTTTTTGAAATGTAAAAACAATGGCCAAGAAAGCCTTTTTCAATTTGCAGATAGTTGAGCTCATAAGAGATCAAGTATGAATAAGGTAATAGATGGATTTATCTTTTTGATTCAAATCATATTAAGATAGAAGTGCACCGATAGAAAATTGAGTAGCTAAGATATATATAAACAAGGGTTTTCTTGGGGTAGGTGGCATAAGAATAGGTGGGTTAGCCAAATACTCCTTGAGCAAGGCAAACACTTGTTGGAATTCAGGACCCCAGAAAATTCAACATCTTTCTTGAGAAGATGAGTGAATGAATGACATTTATCTGTGAGTTGGGAAATGAATATGTGGATAGCTTGTATTTTACCTTGCAAACTGTAACTATTTGAGGTTCTTGGGAGGAGTATTTCTATAATAGTCATGACCTTTGTTGGGTCCACTTCAATTCCTCTTCTAGAAACAATGAAGCCTAATAACTTCCCTGAAAGCACACCAAAGACACACTTCTTTGGGTTGAGTCTAACCTTATAATCTCTTAGATGTTGAAATATACACCGTAGGATTTATGGATGTTCTCTCTAGTCTTGGACTTTCCCAAGATATCATCAACATAGTCTTCCATAATATCATTCAACATGTCATGGAAGATGACATTCATGGCTCTTTGATAATTTGCGTCTACATTCTTGAGGCCAAAAGGCATGAATTGGTAATAGAAGGTACCCCAAGGGGTAGTGAAAGTAGTCTTATGTTGATCCTCTTCTACAATTTTGATATGATTATAGCTTGAAAATCCATCCATAAGAGATAAAATTTCATAGCCTGCGATTGAATCAACAATCATGTCGATGTTTGGAAGAGGAAAGTCATCTTTGGACATGATTTGTTGATGTCTCTAATATCTCATGCAAATTCTGATACCAATGGGCTTGTTTTTAACATGCACTATGTTGGAAATCCATTTAGAGTAGTCAATAGGCCTGATGAATCCTACCGCTAATAATTTTTCAAGCTCTTCTTTGACCAAAAGAGCTACATGAGGATGCATCTTACAAATTTTTTTCTTAATCGGATTTTATGATTCAGTGCACAACTAAATTATGCACTACCAAAGAAGGATCCAAGCCTGACATGTCTTCATAGGACTAAGTAAATATATATGAGAATTCTTGAAGAAGCATAACAAAATTTTTCTTTTCTTGCCCTGAGAGGGAAGCTCCCAACTTAACCATTTTAGGCTCATCTTCTGTTCCAATGTTAACATCAATAGTCTCCTCCACAAACAATTTGGATTCATCTTCCATACACATAGGATCAGGGGGGAGATTGAGATCTTTCTCTAAGGGCATCTCAATGAGATTTTCACCCTTAGACTAGTCACTTTTTATATCATTGATTTTTTAATTTGTTTGTCTGCTAGTGCCTCAAAGAGTATTTCACTATAACACGATATTTCTTCTTTTGTTAAGTCTTTTTGGAAGATATTTTTCCCTCGATTTTATTTTTATTTTTATGACCACAAAACTCAACCTCCTCCCCAAAGTACATGTATGCATCAAGATCGATAGAGAAACCCTTTTTGTGATCGCCAATAGGAATGCCATCTCGTAGACCCATAAATTTGAGAATTACCTCATCATTCTAAAATAAATCAATTAGTACGTGTTGTTGTTTATCCCAATTTACAAGGGGTGGTGAACAAGATTCAATTCAGGAGTGGAAGGGGATATGGTAAAAATATCCATGTTAGGAAACAAGTTTGTGGAGGCAAGGTCCTCATATAGGTTATAAAGGGAATCTATTTTGTTGTCATAACTAGAAGAACTATCTTCACATTCAAAAGAGGTGGCTTTAACCTCCGGAGGATGGGACCCATATGGTCGAATACAAATACCATATTTTTGCACCTTGTGATTTGGTGTAATAAGAGGTTCTGTCACACCCTACACATCTACGCCACATCCATATCCTTGGTAACCCATGGCATACATCATCTTGTTAGGGATGAAATATTTAGGAGCTTGATAACATGAAGTCATCACATCATCAGGAGAATGGGATGTAGAAGTGTCAAGCATTTTCTCATTTTCCAAAAGGCCACAAAGAAGGAAGGTGTCAATATTGCAATGTTCCCGGGACTGTTGGTGTTTATAACTAGGTCTACCACGTGTCTTGGGTGAAAAGGGAATATTTTAAATTAGGAGGGTTTGTTGGAGGTTGTATTCTCCGCATGCCGGTAAAGGACCTTCATCTCCCATGAAGTAAAGGGAGATACAAAAGTAGAAGCACCATTTTCACGGTATCACATACAAAAGTAGAAGCACCATTTTCACGGTATCACAATGTACTAGGATCAATGCGGGAGATGAGAGCCTCAAATTGAATTTGAACAACTGTTTTGGTTAAAGGACATTCATATGTAGTGGGGAAATAACTTGATAATGCTATGCAATGTGCAAAGTGTTGGGGTCCCCAAGAATGGTGAAAGTTTTCCTTCATGGTACATTTTGATACATTGATGGAAAGTTGAGGGTACGAAATGCATGGCATGGATCCATGGGTGACCGAGGAGCATATTATAGGGTAGTTCCAAGTCCAAGACATGGAACCGAGTATCATGAATATCGGTCCCAACTTCTATAGGAAAATTTATTATGTGAGCTGACCATCACTCCACAATATCATAAGCCTTAATGGTGATTACATTAGGCTCCAATTCTATGTTGGTGCATCCTAATTGTCTGATGAGCTTCAAAGTAAAAATTTTCAGTCGATCCATTGTCCACAAGCACCCTTTTATCTTCTTATGAGTAACAATCACTTCAATGTACAAGGGTAGATTGTGCATATGATCATCCATTAGAATCTCATGTTGGCTAAAGGTAATATGTTCAAAAGGAGCAAGCTACGTGACCAAGGCTTGGAAGTGTAATGGATCAATATCTGATTGAAACTCCTGACCCTTGAAGTGTTTTATAAAGGATTTCCTTATGAACATTGGATATCTTAAGAAGATCCAAGATAGAAATCTTGGCAGTAGTCTTCTCAAGCTGTTTGAGGAGATCATAATGACTATCCATAGGGGTAGGAAAAGGAGGTTTTGGAATAACAAGACGAGCACATCATTTTGCCACGTCACACTCTTGTGTCTTGATTTTAATTGTATTCACATGCTCAACAGAGGATGAACACAACCAATGAGGGAATAAAACGAATTAGTGGTTTCAGAGACAACATAATTGGTGTTTTTAATCTAGGGTGACTAACCTTGATCCGAATTTTTCTCCACCTATTTATGTTTAAGGAATGGCTCTTTGTAAATTCCCAATTATTTGTTAGAGGTTTTGTTAGGTTTAGGTGAATCCATTTTAACATCTCCACTATCTATGAGGTCTTGAATGAAGTGTTTCAACTTCAAACATTTATCTATGGTATGGCCCTTAACATGATGATATTCATAGTATTTATGGTCTCTATACCATGATGGTTTTAGTGCATCATCTCAGAAGGGCGTAGTGTTACGAAACTTAATCATGTTCGCTACATCTTATTATTTCAAGATTAAAGACATGATCCATAAGAGGAGAGAATACTCGACGTTTAATTTTAAGTGGAATAGGCCATTTGGAAATTTTCAAAGGAGTGTTATTCTTGTTGTGACAAAATCATGCAATTTAGACATTTATTTCTCCCGGTCTCATACTACTATTTAAAAGGTTCTTGAGTGAATAAATTACTAATTAACCCCCGTCCTTTGGCCATCTTTTTTATTTTATTTCATAATATACGACCTATTATACCCATATGCCCAACCATTTTTCTGACATTCTAGGTTATTTTAGCCTCGGTCGGGGTGCCCAAATTAGTAATGGGGTGCCCATGGGTGACCTAGTCCCACTAGGGGTGCCCCTGTTCTTTTGCACTTTCTCGCCACTTTTTGGGCCCCTTCTAGCCATTTTACATCTTTATATTTCTTGTGGTCATCCTTTTCGGGGTTAATTATGAAATTAGAGCAAGAGAACCCTATAAATATAAAGTTATGAGACCATAATGAGGGACCTAGCATCACTTACTACTATCACTCCATCTAGAGTTGCATCCATCTATTACATTGGAGATCACTTGCATCCACATAGCTCCATCATCAAGGCACAAGGCTAGGACATCTGCATCACACTTCATAGGGAGATGAGAAGTTGAAAATTAAATTTTTTTGAAGTTAAATGTCTTTTCTGTTATCCCGGTAATGTGAAAAGTCAAGAAATTGGGAAAATCTATGTTTTTGGGTCATTTTGTGTGATTTTCGGACTGCGTCGAAACTTTTTGTCCCGCGTGTCCTAGGTTCATTCGGGCTCTCTCTTTCCCAATCGGCCGGTTTACTTGAAGTCCGTTCTTTTCGGGCTCGTCGGAAATTTTTGTCCCAAATGTCCCAAGTTCGCCCGGACCCGTTGTTCCCTTTTCGTCTCGATTCGGCCGAATCACGTATTCTGTGTACTTTCATCCCATGTCCCAAGAACATTTGTGCGTCTTTTCCCCATCGCCCGAATCGGCCGAACCGCATACTTCGTACTTTGCGCTTTCACGTCCCTCGTGTCCCAAATGAACCAAGTGCCATTCATGCTAATTTTTCCCGCTCTACCTGAATATCTTGCTTTTAAATTTGGTAGATGTGTATTTAATGCGCATTTATTGTCTTTCTCTCTCCTAAACGGCTATATAATGAGCTGCCCCCTATGTGTTTTTGCACACTGCTTTCATGCTATCTATTACTCGTACCCTTGCGACCAAAATTTCTGCACACATATCCATTCCCCTGCAATTCCATCCCAAGTCCAACCTGCAGCTTTGCTCTCTAAGTTATTATCAACATGAAGATTAAATTCCAGGGGCAAGAACAAATTTCACCACTCGAGTCTGCCATTCCCGATATCGGGGACAGTGAGGTTCGCCACCTCGACTTTGGAGATTTTTGGGCAAGAATGATAGATGCGAACCCTTCACCTATGGCGTAGATGATTCATGATAGTGGTTTGGATTTCACCGGTGGATTCCCTATCTCAGTGCAATGCGCAGACACAGTGCTCTCCTGCGGGGCTCATTTCAACCCTTACTCGAGTGAGTTGACAAACGTGCATGGGGAGCTCATCGCCAAACTTGACGCTGCCGCCATTAGCACTGCACTAAGGATTCCAGAAATGGACAATGCTATAGTTATCTCCCAGAATCAAGCACAGCCCTTTTCGATCAAGACAATGAGAAATATAAGGCGTGGGTGGCGAAGTCCTGGCTGAAAAACCCTAAGAAGGGGGCATCTCGTCTGTCCAAGACTCTTTTCCATGCAGATTTCAATGAAGAATTGTCAGATTTTATAATCCTACTGGCTCGGGTCATGGGTTTACCCTCTACAAATGAGTTCCATTTCTGGATGTGCCCGCTTATCAATATGGTGTGCGAAGGAACTCAGAATATCAATTGGGTAGAGATCATTAGTATGAACCTAGCAGAGCAGTTGTCCAATGTACAGCAGACCAAGAAATTCTATATGACTTCATACTTGATGTATACCCTAGCAGCATCGAGGCAATGGTTTGGGTTCTCATACATTGATGCTCATAAGGGTGACCCTGTGTATGCCTACTGCCCTCAATTCACCTTGGAAACTAGCAATCACAATTTCAGGAGGGTGAATGATGCTTTCACCATGTACATTGTCAGGCTCCTAGAAAGTGACACGGCGAGGAGATTTTCTGATGAAGCTATGAATCTGATAGCGCATTACGGTGCCTACTTCATCCAATTTAGGAAATTTTCCTATATAAGGCTTGCAGGCTATGAGAGCACTCCTCTCAAGCTTCCTATGTTCTGCAATGACAAAATGGCCTTAATAGAAGTATGCAGGTAGCTGGATAAGTTGCACAGAACCTGCAGGGATAAGAAAATCACTGGCCTACACTTCCCTATCATCTTGGGAAACTACACCTGCAAAACAGCCTGGATGCACAAAATATAGAAAGAGCCCTAGCTCCCATTACTGTCCATTTCTTCAAGCCAAGAACCTATTTTGACTTGAAGAAGTTTATTGAGCAGAACATCAAGATCACTTATCATCATAGGGTAGACACAGAGGACTATTGGGCTGACTGTGTTGATGATTTTGAAGCAAGGAGAAGACATTATGGCAGGTTTTCCCTTCAATTAATCCAAGAGCTTAACCTGTACCAAGTTCCTGAAGGGCTCCAGGATGATAATTCTGACCTATACTCATATGAGTATGACAATGTGGTCAAACACACTCCCTTGGAGGACTTGGATTGGTTCAAAAAGGAGAAGGATGATTTGGCTGAAATCCTAGCTCCGGTCTTAGTCAGGACCAAGATCTGGTTTGATAAGAAAGTCCGTGAATTTAGAAGGCATTCAGGGGAATCCTCCTCCAAGGATGCTTCAACACCAAGGAGGGAAGCATTAACACCCAGATCGGAAGCACCTGTGCAGACCCCTCCTGCCTCGTCAACTCAAGGACCTACAGTCTCCACTCCTTCCTCGTCCACCCAGGTATATCAAAAGAAAATCAGAGAAGTCAAGAAGGAACATGTGGAGGAAGATCTCCTAAGGAAGCATACTGAGTTGTCCTCAGGCCCGAGAACATCATTGTTCTCAGTGAAAGTGAAGAGAGTGAAGTTCCTGTATCTACAAGTGCTCCAGAAGCCCCCATGGATAAAGAAAAGGAGGTCCAAAGCACTGAGCTTCCGGTGCCAGTGACCCCTCTGTATCAGAAGCCACAAGCGCCCCACTTATATCTCAATTAGAGGCAACAACAGTACAAACCTTGGGTGCCATGAGTTCTCTGTCTCTTGGCCCTCTTGCCCCACCTTCTTCTTCCTCCTCTTTTGCATGGGTGCAGCCTCTTGTTGACAGTAGGAAGAGAAAGTCTTCCTCCCGGATCTCAGGACCCAATTTTGATGTTGTGGCAGCCTTATTAGGCACTACTCCTCCTACTCACGCCAAAAAGCCAGAATTACCTCCAGGATAGTGTCTGATGCTCAAGGCCAACAATTCCTGGAGATAGCTAAGCCTAAGGTAGACAAGCCAGAGCAAGATTTGCAAGCATCTGATCTGGAGCTCTCGAGAATTCCCATGGGAGAGTCCACCCCTGAAGGTGAGATCCACAATCTTCAGGAAACAGTCACCAGAGTCATTGGGAGGGTAGAGAAAGGGCAGCAAACCATAGAACAGTTGGAGGAACAAGCCCAGATTCTTACAAGTTTCATCAAATCCCTGTTGTCCAAGGATAAAGTTTTGGATCCTACCCCATTGACTACTCTTCCACCACCTGTAATTCTGAGCCAGGATGAAGTGCAGAGTATCAAAGACATGCACAAGTATTCTATCTATGGAAGGGCTATGGAGGCCATGGTGGATGATATGCTTGTTGCAGGATTGAACTTCATTGATGAAGCCTTCAAACTCCACGGGAAGGTGAGTAATTTGCAACAGAAGCTCTCCTCCACTATTGGGAGCATTGATAAAGAACTTAAACTTTGGGGCAGTTGCATAGTAGACCTCATCTAATGGGACAAACAGATGAAAATATTTTGATGGCAAGCAAGGTCTTCGAGGATGCAAAGGATAATTTGTCAAAGTCCTAGGTCTATAGCATGGAATGGAAAATCAAGGTGTTGGAGGAGGCTTTGGGAGAGTTAAAGAATAGCTAGCAAAAGGGTGAGGCCTTCAAAACACTAGTTATATCTACCTTCAAAGATATACATTGCCATCTTCATGATGAGACTTCTGGTGTGCCTCTCTCTTTACAAGAAATCAAAGCTCAATTCAGAGCTTTTGTCAAAGGTGATCTATTCAAGGAGAGTTCCATTTCCAAAGAAAAAATGAAGGAGATCTGCTCTCTTCAATCTGCCATAGAAGAAGCAAATAAAGATTATCATACTCATGTCAAGTTCGACAAAGAAATGGAGAAGTGCCTCGATTTTGGACTCAGTCTATTGCCAACACATCAGTCCCACGAGGCAGAGACATAGCAGAGGCGTTGAAGAGATTCAGATAGCGGATCTTAAAGTCGGTGGGTCCCTCCCAGTCATGAGCACCTGTCTTCTTCTCCTAATTCTTCTCTTTTCTTCCTCCTTTTCCTCTCGGATTTGTTGTAATTAGTTGGGGTATTGTGATTAGCAGCCCTTTAACTAAACATTAGTTAAAAGAAGTAGTTACCAAGAGTAACTAATTTGTAAACTATATAATGGCCTCTCCTCACCATTTTTAAGGAGGAAGAACTTGGCTTATTTTTTAAAGTGTAAATAAATCATAAAGAAATCAATACAGAAGGATTTTTCATTCTTTGTCTATCTGGTTTCCTTTATTCTCAAGCTATTCATTTTAACTTGTTAGATCATTTGTCTCAGTATTATGCTTGAGAAGCTTTGTATTCTTACGATGTTATTTATAGAACTTTTGTGTCTTTTCAAATTTCATCTTATTAATGTGATACAAATGATCTTATTCCAATTCATTGTACCCTCGCATGAATAAGAATTACTCTGTCATCTATAATTCTAATGGTGCCCTTCCGCTCATTCTCACATTTTCATTCCTCAATCCTTTTGTAATTGATGACCTTTTAGAAACACTTTCATAATATCCAAGTTCCACAGTAAAACCATGCTTTGTATATGTGTAAATAGGTTCATTTCTGAATAAGGGAACCTCTCCCATTAAAGAGGAGGGACTTCTTGTCCCCTGACTGTTGCTCTTCTTGAAGTTCCTTTTGACGACCAACAGTTTTTGGCGACTCCACTGGGGAATCATATTCCAGTTCTATAATCATTTATCGATCATCTTTTGATCTGGTGACTCCACGTTTTACTCGAGGGAGAAGGGCCCTTGGTATTGAAGATTCTCAGTTTCAGCTTTTGGAACAACAGGGTTTTCCTTTCCCTTCAAAGAAGAAGAAATAGAAAGGCTCGTTCAACAAGCACTCCTCCTGTCAAAGATAGAATCCCTACGGGTGGTATTCCTTCAGAGCAAATCAGTCCTAATCTTCGAGCTCTGATTCTTGCTAGTGTTTCAGTTCCTCTTCAAGCCATTTTTCCAAGAATGGCGGTACCATTGCCTTGGGGCCATCGTGTTGGGCCTCTTGCCCTTCCTCAACCTTTGCATGAGTTACCCAGAGGTAACCGGAAGAACTTTCCTAAATTTAAGGGTGATGGCAAGGTACATCTTGATGAACACATCATGGCCTTCATAGTTGCATGCGGAGTTCTGGGAGTTGAACATGAAGACATCTCCATAAGGCTTTTTGTTGAGACTTTACAAGATAATGCTGCTGATTGGTTCTATCACCTTCCGGCCGAGCTATCACTAGCTGGAACACAATGAGAACTAGGTTTGAAAACCGTTTCAAACCAGCGGAAGATGTGCATGCTTTGCTAGCCCAAATTTCTCAAATAAAGAAGGAATCACAAGAGCCCATGAGAGAATTTGTGGCTCAATTCAATAGGTTAATTAACAAAATTCCACCAAATACTCAACCTGTAGATCAAATCCAAAAATGCTTCTTCCTAAATGCCCAATTGCCTGAAGTTAGTTATGCACTGAGAAGGGCTAATCTCGCAACATTGGCCGAGGATCAAACTCTTGTTGTTAGTGTTGAAGATGATTTAATCATGTCAGAAAGTTGAGGAGAGACCCTTCTAAATCTAAGTCTTCTTCTTCCTCCTCTTCCACTCCTGACCTAATATTGATCCATTGGTACAAAAACTTGCAAATGATCTCATCGCCATTAAGAAACAATTGGCTCAACATACTCCCTATGCAGACGTTCCAAGGAGGAATTTTCAGCCCAGAAATCATTTGCCTACTTCTCAAACAAGGCTAGCACTTGAAGGACCTCCTATTAAAGTTCCTGTCAATGCAACCTGTGAAGTTGAAGAACCAGAGGATGAGGAGGTTAATGAAGATTGTGAGGAATTTGTTGAAGAGGTTGATGATGAAACAGATGAACTTGAGGGATCTCGAGTTAATTTCTTCACCACTGAAGGCGTTGATGAAGGAGATGATTATGATGAAGTAGTAGTAGACATGAATAGCAAATCATACATTGTCATGACTCGAGAGCAGACAAATCAGAGGGAGAAAGTGATGCAGCCCACCAAAAAATCTAAGGAGCAGCCGACAACTATCCCTGTAATTGCAAAAAGAGGATCTCCTATCCCCATTTCATCCACACCAAAGGTGAGTCCTGTCAATTTTGCTACTAAAGTTACTTCTTTTTCTCCTAAAATTGATAAGCCTAGGATCCCAAGTGATGATAACCCGTCCACTTCTGGGTCTTTCGATATTATTGATCACCTAAAAAGACTAAGGTTCAAATCTCAGAGGCTGAATATTATCAAACCCATCCCAAGGCTTTTGCTAAAATGATTCACTTTGTCAATTCTCATTCTAAAACTACCTCTAAAGGCCTTTTACCCACTCCCTCTTCTGCACCACAGCCTAATCTGGTAGCCATTGTCACCTCACCCAATGACAAAATCAAACCATTCTATGTGACACTCCTTATAGCTGGCCATAGGCTCAGTAATTACGTCATAGACTCAGGAGCATCAGACAATGTAATGCCTGCCAAAGTAGCTCATGCCTTAGGCCTAACTCTCACACACACTTACGGATCTTGCTATTCCATGGAAAGTAAGGAAGTGCCCCTGGTCGAAGGATTAAGGATGCACAAGTGGCTTTTGCTACTTTGCCTGAGAAGAAAGTTTTGGCTACTATCCTAGTAGCAGATATTCCTCCTTCATATGGGATGCTGCTAAGTAGAAATTTCTGTAAGGATGTGGGTGGAGAAATTCAAATGGATTGGTCACATGCCCTCATACCATTAATGGGAAAATGAAGAAGTTGTTTCCTGAGAAGCAGTCTGAGTATATTGTACAAAAAATAGATGATCCCAAAGCACAAATACTCTATGAGGATATGGGGCATGGCAACTACATGATTATGTCTCCAGAAGAAATCCAACTCCCCAAAGTGTCACCTAAAGATCCTAATGGTGTTTGGATATTAGAGTTTGATGGAAGTTGTTCTTCAGCTAGTTCTAGAGCTGGTGTCATATTGGTGTCACCTGAAGGAAGCATTCATCCTTTCTCATTCAAGTTGCAATTTGAAAATACCAATAATACAACAGAGTATGAAGCTCTCATTCTTGGACTCCAGGTGGCAAAAGAACAAGGTGTGAAGAATCTTCTAGCTCGTGGGGATGCGGAGTTGATTGTCAAGCAAGTTAGGAACCTCTTCCAGGTAAAGAATAGAAGGTTGAAACATTACAGGAATCAGGTTTGGGACTCCATTGAATTTCTTGATGCTTTCTCCATCGAAGCAATGCCTAGGGAAGAGAATACTAGGGCTGATTCACTAGCAGTCTCAGGGTCACTGCTTATACCTCATCCTGACTTTTCTCAAGATAAGTTCACCATCGAGATGATCCATAGACCCAGTGTACCTGATAATACAAGTAACTGGCAAGTTTTCAATGACGATCAACACTTGCTTTCTTTCTTAGAACTCAAGGATAATTTTGAATAGTTGTACTTTGAAGGAAGTGATAATTTGCCTCGTGAAAGTGTGCCCTTTGATGAAGAAGCCATCAAAGAAGAAGAAGCGGATCAGGATGGATGTATCAAACTCAAAGGAAACAAGATTCCAAAAGGATTGGTGAGTTTAGAAGAACTGTTTGACAAACACGACAGGTATGTAAAGTTTAAAGCTTCTACTGGACCTCAACAATCAGCTGAATATGAAAAATTAATATTGGGAGTTCTACTGATCCTAAACTCGTGAACATTGGAAAATGTTGCACCGAAAGAAAAGAAGAAGGTAATTAGTCTTTTGAAAAAGTATAAAGATGTCCTTGCTTATTCTTATGAAGACTTAAAAGCCTTTCAACCAAAGGAGATGCAGCATTTTATCCCTCTCAAACACGAATTAAGCCTTTTAAACAAAAGCGAGGCAATATAATCCTAAGATAGTGACACAATTTTTCAGAAATACGAAGTTATTAAAAGCCAAAATCATTTTCCTATTCACCATTCAACATGGATTGCCAATATTGTGCATGTTAGAAGAAAAATGGTGAGATTCACATCTGTGTTGATTTTAGGAATCTGAATCAAGCTTCTTTAAAGGACAACTATCCTTTACCCATGATGGATCAGGTCTTGCAAGTAGTAACGGGGTCTGAAATGTTGTCTATGCTTGATGGATTCTCAGGATATAACCAGGTAGAAGTTAATACCGCAGATCAACACAAAATGACTTTTACTACTCCTTGGGGTACCTTTGCTTACAAAAGGATGCCTTTTGGGCTCATTAATGCCAGTGCCACTTTTCAGAGGGCTATGGACTTGGCCTTTGGAAATCTGAAAGGGAAGTGTATCGTCGTATACCTTGATGACTTGACTGTATTTTCTAAAGCAAGGGTAGATCATTTCCAGCATCTAGAAACAGTTCTGCTAAAATGTAGAGAACATGGGATCTCTTTAAATCCTAAGAAATCTATTTTTTGTGTCATGGAGGGGAAATTATTGGGGCACGTTGTCTCCAAAGATGGTATAAAAATTGATCCTGAGCGAGTTCAAGCTATTCAACAAATTCCTCTTCCAACTAGCAAGAAAGGAGTGCACTCCTTCTTTGGTAAGGTTAACTTTCTGAGGAGATTCATCCCTGATTTTGCAGAGCTAACTTTGAATATCTCTCAAATGATGAAAGGAAAATAGACGTTTGGTTGGTCTCCTGAAGGGAAAGAGGATTTTGAGGGTATTAAAAAGGCTATTGCTAAGACTCCTGTTTTAGCATGTCCAAATTTCAACAAAGATTTTATTATCTATTGCTATGCCACAGATAACACCCTGGCTGCTGTTCTGACTCAAAAAGATTCTAATGATCATGAACTCCCAATTGCATTCATGAGCTACATTCTAAAAAATCACGAGCTAAGATACACCATAATGGAGAAACATGCTTTTGTAGTGGTTAAAGCTGTCAAGCAGTTTCATTTTTACATCCTTAATTCTCACTCCACAGTCTTTGTGCCAGATACAACTATCAAGTCGATTCTCACACAACAGGAGTTCGGATCCAAGAGAGGGAACTGGGTGGCCAAGGTCCAAGAATATGACATTGACATCAGACCAACTAAGCTCGTTCGTGGAAAAGGCTTGTGTGAACTCATCGCTGAGGGAGCTGGACATGGGTTACTGGAGGATGAGGCTGATCTTCCTACCATTTTGTTTCTTGGCTCAATCGAATGAATGGTATGCTGATATCACACATTTTCTCACCTATGGGGAATGCCCCTCTCATTTGACTACCAAAGAAAAGAGGGCTGTTAAACTAAGGTCAATCCAATATGTTTTGTGGGAAAATGCCTTGTTTAAGCGTGGATTGGATGGGAGATTTTTAAAATGTGTGGACAAGGAACAACAGAAGAAGCTACTTTCTACTTTTCATAATCAGGCATGTGGAGGGCACTACTCATCAACTGTTACTACTCACAAGATTCTTCGTGGGGGATATTACTGGCCCACCTTGTTCAGGGATGCATCAAAGTGGGTTGATAAATGTGAAGCATGTCAGAATTTTGTGGGTAGACCTAAGTTGGCCTCTTTGCCCCTTAAACCAGTTGTAATCGAAGAACCTTTTCAACAATGGGGTTTGGATTTCATTGGAACACTTAATCCCTCTTCTAGTGCTGGTCATACTCATGTATTAACCGCCACAGATTATTTCACCAAATGGGTAGAAGCCATTCCAGTAAAGAGTACTACTTCAGAAATAGTATGCAGTTTTATCAAAGAAAACATCTTGGTAAGGTATGGTGTGCCAAACAAGATTGTGACAGATAATGCTTCAAAATTCTCTTCAACCGAGATGATGGATTTTTGCTATGGATATGGCATCTCCCTGGCTCACTCCTCAAATTACTATCCTCAGGGAAATGGACAAGCAAAATCAACAAATAAAAATCTGGTGGCCATAATAAGAAAATTAGTCAACGAATCCCAACGGAACTGGCACAAGAAACTCTATGATGCTCTTTGGGTAGATAGGATCACACCTAAGAGAGCCATTGGGATGTCTCCTTTTCAGGTAGTATATGGAGTGGAGGCCCAATTGCCAGTCACAGTGGAGCTTCCAGCCCTGCATTTAATGAAGGCCATTGAAGATACTAGTTTCAATGATTCTTTGGATAAGAGAATCATGTATCTCCACAAATTGAATGAGGATAGATTGAAAGTTGCTGATAGGATATCTGCCCCACCAGAAAAGTAAAGGTCTTATTTGATAAAAAAGCCAGGTTCAAAGATTTCAAAATTGGAGACATCATTTTATTGTGGGATAAAAGGCATGAACCTCGTGGCAGCCATGGCAAGTTTGATTCCCTTTGGCTCGGACCTTTCAAGATCAGGCACTTTGCTGGTGAGAATTCTTTTTACCTTGATTATATGGATGGTTCTTCTCTCCCACTTCCTTATAGTGGGCAGTACCTGAAATTGTTTAAGTCATAGGTGATTAGGAAGTCCTTTTGTATATTCTGTATAGCATTTTGTTTTTCCTTCCTTCTCTCTGTTTTGGTGTGTTGTCTTCTATATTGTTTTGGTTTTCTTTTGACCCCGTGGCCCAATGGATAAGGTACTGGTCTACGTCCCTAGTTTCTCTAAATTCTTGCCTTGTCTCATTCTTTGAACTTATGCCAAGTCATCCCCAGAAGGAGCCAGTTGTTGTCCACTCAAAATTTCCCTGCTTTTGAGAAGTTGAAAATTAAAATTTTTGAAGTTAAATGTCTTTTCTATTATCCTGGTAATGTGAAAAGTCAAGAAATTGGGAAAATCTACATTTTTGGGTCATTTTGTGTGATTTTCGGGCCTGTCGGACATTTTTGTCCCGCGTGTCCCAGGTTCATTCGGGCTCTCTGTTCCCGATCGGCCGGTTTACCCGAAGTCCGTTCTTTTCGGGCCCATCGAACTTTTTGTCCCAAATGTCCCAAGTTCACCCGGACCCATTGTTCCCTTTTCATCCAATTCGGCCAAATCACGTATTCACGTACTTTCATCCCGCATGTCCCAAGAACATTTGTGCGTATTTTCCCCGCATCACCCGAATCGGCCGAACCGCGTACTTCACGCTTTCGTGTCCCTCGTGTCCCAAATGAACCAAGTGCCATTCATGCTAATTTTTCCCGCTCTACCCGAATATCTTGCTTTTCAATTTGGTAGATGTGTATTTAATGCATTTATTGTCTTTCTCTCTCCTAAACGGCTATATAATGAGCTGCCCCCTATGTGTTTTTACACACTACTTTCATGCTATCTATTGCTTGTACCCTTGAGACCAAAATTTCTGCGCATGTATCCATTCCCCTGCAATTCCATCCCAAGTCCAGCTGCATGACTTTTCTCTCTAAGTTACTATCAACATGAAGATTAAATTCCAGGGGCAGAACAAATTTCACCACTCGAGTCTGCCGTTCCCGATATCGGGGACAGTGAGGTTCACCACCTCGACTTTGGAGATTTTTGGGCAAGAATGACAGACGTGAACCCTTCACCTATGGCGCAGATGATTCATGACAGTGGTTTGGCTTTCACCGGTGGATTCCCTATCTCAGTGCAATGCGCAGACACAGTGCTCTCCTGCGGGGCTCATTTCAACCCTGACTCGAGTGAGTTGACAAACGTGCATGGGGAGCTCATCACCAAACTTGACGCTGCCGCCATTGGCACTGCACTAAGGATTCCAGAAATGGACAATGCTATAGTTATTTCTCAGAATCAGGCACAGGCCCTTTTCGATCAAGACAGTGAGAAATATAAGGCGCGGGTGGCGAAGTCCTGGCTGAAAAACCCTAAGAAGGGGGCATCTCATCTATCCAAGACTCTTTTCCGTGTAGATTTCAATGAAGAATTGTCAAATTTTATAATCCTACTGGCTCGGGTCATGGGTTTACCCTCTACAAATGAGTTCCATTTCTGGATGTGCCCGCTTATCAATATGGTGTGCGAAGGAACTCAGAATATCAATTGGGCAGAGATCATTAGTATGAACCTAGCAGAGTAGTTGTCCAATGTACAGCAGACCAAGAAATTCTATATGACTTCATACTTGATGTATACCCTAGCAACATCGAGGCAATGGTTTGGGTTCTCATACATTGATGCTCATAAGGGTGACCCTGTGTATGCCTACTGCCCTCAATTCACCTTGGAAACTAGCAATCACAATTTTAGGAGGGTGAATGATGCTTTCACCATGTACATTGTCAGGCTCCTGAAAGTGACACGGCGAGGAGATTTTCTGATGAAGCTATGAATCTGATAGCGCATTATGGTGCCTACTTCATCCAATTTAGGAAATTTTCCTATATAAGGCTTGCAGGCTATGAGAGCACTCCTCTCAAGCTTCCTATGTTCTGCAATGACAAAATGGCCTTAATAGAAGTATGCAGGCAGTTGGATAAGTTGCACAGAACCTGCAGGGATAAGAAAATCACTGGCCTACACTTCCCTATCATCTTGGGAAACTACACCTACAAAACAGCCCTGGATGCACAAAATATAGAAAGAGCCCTAGCTCCCATTACTGTCCATTTCTTCAAGCCAAGAACTTGTTTTGACTTGAAGAAGTTTATTGAGTAGAACATCAAGATCACTTATCATCATAGGGTAGACACAGAGGACTATTGGGCTGACTGTGCTGATGATTTTGAAGCAAGGAGAAGACATTATGGCAGGTTTTCCCTTCAATTAATCCAAGAGCTTAACCTGTACCAAGTTCCTGAAGGGCTCCAGGATGATAATTCTGACCTATACTCATATGAGTATGACAATGTGGTCAAACACACTCCCTTGGAGGACTTGGATTGGTTCAAAAAGGAGAAGGATGATTTGGATGAAATCCTAGCTTCGGTCTTATTCAAGACCAAGATCTGGTTTGATAAGAAAGTCTGTGAATTTAGAAGGCATTCAGGGGAATCCTCCTCCAAGGATGCTTCAACACCAAGGAGGGAAGCATTAACACCCAGATCGGAAGCACCTGTAAAGACCCCTCTTGCCTCATCAACTCAAGGACCTACAGTCTCCACTCCTTCCTCGTCCACCCAGGTATATCAAAAGAAAATCAGAGAAGTCAAGAAGGAACATGTGGAGGAAGATCTCCTAAGGAAGCATACTGAGTTGTCCTCAGGCCCAAAGAACATCATTGTTCTCAGTGAAAGCAAAGAGAGTGAAGTGCCTGTATCTACAAGCGCTCCAGAAGCCCCCATGGATAAAGAAAAGGAGGTCCAAAGCACTGAGCTTCCGGGTGCCAGTGACCCCTCTGTATCAGAAGCCACAAGTGCCCCACTTATATCTCAATTAGAGGCAACAACAGTACAAACCTTGGGTGCCATGAGTTCTCTATCTCTTGGCCCTCTTGCCCCACCTTCTTCTTCCTCCTCCTCTTTTGCATGGGTGCAACCTCTTGTTGATAGTAGGAAGAGAAAGTCTTCCTCCTAGATCTCAGGACCCAATTTTGATGTTGTGGCAGCCTTATTAGGCACTACTCCTCCTACTCACGCCAAAAAATCTAGAATTACCTCCAGGATAGTGTCTGATGCTCAAGGCCAACAATTCTTGGAGATAGCCAAGCCTAAGGCAGACAAGCCAGAGCAAGATTTGCAAGCATCTGATCTGGAGCTCTCGAGAATTCCCATGGGAGAGTCCACCCCTGAAGGTGAGATCCACAATCTTCAGGAAACAGTCACCAGAGTCATTGGGAGGGTAGAGAAAGGGCAGAAACCATAGAACAGTTGGAGGAACAAGCCCAGATTCTTACAAGTTTCATCAAATCCCTGTTGTCCAAGGATAAAGTTTTGGATCCTACCCCATTGACTACTCTTCCACCACCTATAATTCGAGCCGATGAAGTGCAGTATCAAAGACATGCACAAGTATTCCGTCTATGGAAGGGCTATGGAGGCCATGGTGGATGATATGCTTGTTGTAGGATTGAACTTCATTGATGAAGCCTTCAAACTCCACGGGAAGGTGAGTAATTTGCAATAGAAGCTCTCCTCCACTATTGGGAGCATTGATAAAGAACTTAAACTTTGGGGCAGTTGCATAGTAGACCTTCGTCTAATGGGACAAATAGATGAAAATATTTTGATGGCAAGCAAGGTCTTCGAGGATGCAAAGGATAATTTGTCAAAGTCCTGGGTCTACAACATGGAATGGAAAATCAAGGTGTTGGAGGAGGCTTTGGGAGAGTTAAAGAATAGCTGGCAGAAGGGTGAGGCCTTCAAAACACTAGTTATATCTGCCTTCAAAGATATACATTGCCATCTTCATGATGAGACTTCTGGTGTGCCTCTCTCTTTACAAGAAATCAAAGCTCAATTCAGAGCTTTTGTCAAAGGTGATCTATTCAAGGAGAGTTCCATTTCCAAAGAAAAAATGAAGGAGATCTGCTCTCTTCAATCTGCCATAGAAGAAGCAAATAAAGATTATCATACTCATGTCGAGTTCGACAAAGAAATGGAGAAGTGCCTCGGATTTTGGACTCAGTCTACTACCAACACATCAGTCCCACGAGGCAGAGACATAGCAAAGGTGTTGAAGAGATTCAGACAATGGATCTTAAAGTCAGTGGGTCCCTCCCAGTCATGAGCACCTATCTTCTTCTCCTAATTCTTCTCTTTTCTTCCTCCTTTTCCTCTCGGATTTATTGTAATTAGTTGGGGTATTGCGATTAGCATCCCTTTAACTAAACATTAGTTAAAATAAGTAGTTACCAAGAGTAACTAATTTGTAAACTATATAATGGCCTCTCCTCGCCATTTTTAGGAGGAAGAACTTGGCTTATTTTTGAAAGTGTAAATAAATCATAAAGAAATCAATACAGAAGGATTTTTCATTCTTTGTCTATCTGGTTTCCTTTATTCTCAAGCTATTCATTTTATCTTGTTAGATCATTTGTCTATATTATGCTGAGAAGCTTTGTATTCTTGCAGATGTTATTTATAGAACTTTGTGTCTTTTCAAATTTCATCTTATTAATGTGATACAAATGATCTTATTCCAATTCGCTGTACCCTCGCATGCATAAAGAATTACTCTGTCATCTATAATTCTGAATGGTGCCCTTCCGCTCATTCTCACATTTTTCATTCCTCAGTCCTTTTGTAATTGATGACCTGTTAGGAAACACTTTCATAATATCCAAGTTCCACAGTAAAACCATGCTTTGTATATGTGTAAATAGGTTCATTTCTGAATAAGGGAACCTCTCCCATTAAAGAGGAGGGATGAAGTTCCTTTTGACGACCAACACGACTCACCTTCCGACCACCCGTAAAACCAGCCAGAGATTTTACACAAACCAAAGTACCCAGTGTGGACTAGAGCACCAGTAGGCACCCCACCCTTCTCTAGGTGCCTCGGTCAGCTAGATCCTCCAAATCCATCCTTTGTGGTACCTCGGTAAGTCGTTCCCACTTTTAATTTATCCAGCTTATCATGAACACTTTCGTCCAAAAACATATACTATTAGCTGAGTTCTTTCCTCTTATTTCTTGCACATTAGGGCTTCTATTTTCATTAGTCTTATTATTTATCTCATTTACATACTATATTAGTGCATTTATTTACTGCGTTTATATGTCCTCCTAGATTAGATTAACTATCCATATACTATATAGTTTAACCATTTTTAGTTAATCATTTTGGTGAACCCGACCTTTGAATCCACCTTCATTCTAGGGATTTTCTTATCTTTTCTATCATCACTTATAATGTCTATCAAGTCTATCAAGTTTTTCTTCAATTGATTCAAATGCACAAAAACCCTAGAGACTATGTGTCTACCTATCAACATATTTCCTACCCAAGTCAATACTATTATTGGTCGTCTTTCTGAGGACTCCCTTGATTCCAATTCCAATCAATCTATTTGTAAATCCATTCAAGATCTTCATTCTTTATTTCAAGATAAATTTTAGGCTATGGAATCCACAATCACATCTCTTAAATCTGAAATTCAACAGCTTAAGGATACTTCTCAGGCTCACGATTGTTCTTCTTCTCATATTCATCCTATGTCTTCTACATGTGCTCATATTAGTGAACCCAAATTCATACTACTCCCTACGCCTCTCACGTTTAATCTCAATGCTAAGCAACAAGATATTATTCCATAGCTCATCACTCATAGAATCATTAGCTTTCCACCTACTCATGGTTATCCTTTTTATAGGCTTGCCAAGTATCAAGGTCTTCCATATTTCAACTATCACCGAATCAATGGACATAATGACAATGATTTTTATGCTTTACAATGAAGTATCAAGTACCTTACATGTCATGGTTTTCTCTCATTTGTTGCACAACATTCTAATACAAATGATAAATCCCATTGGGTTCCTAAATCTGATCCATCTATATCTAATGAGCATCAGCCATCATTACTCAAGATCCTTCTACAATAAGTCAAACACCTCCTAAGAAATTATCCCTCAAAATTAATTCAACACCGCCTCCTACTGATTCATCTTCGGTCTCACCAAGTCAAACCACGTCACCACCTCCCGTAATCAACCAACCTTCTTCTCCTATCAAGTCTTCTGCAATGTCACCAATACCACCAAAGCTACCACCATTCAAGATTCCTCCCCATCCTACTCCACTTTCACATCCAATCACTTTTGTCCAAGAAAATACTCCTACTGATGGCCAAGACACATTTAAAATGCCACCACTATCACATGGTCCTACTATTTCTTCGGCCTACCATTGTGTTGGCCCTCACTCTTATCACGACATAGAAAATTCTCTCCCACAATGGAATGAAACCTATTTCATCACTTTGTATAGATATACATAATCATAGTACACTTGGGGAATAACACTCACACAATCCCCCTCCTCATATTCACATAGGATTATATCTCATCTTTAAATTATCATACATCAATCTCCTAGCTTAGACATACTCATCACACATTTTAACATCGACTATGACCCAATGATGCACTCTTTTGCTTCGGTTCACACTTGACTGTTGAGGGATTACTACTACATTGAACCCCACACACTACACTATAGGCATTACACATTGTGTTTCATCACCTATTATGTGTCATACACTATCCATTCTACATTTAGTCTATAACATTTTGACATTTCTACATCATACATCATACTAGTCTTCCATACTTATCATCTACGCACTTACTATCATACACTATTCATCCTATGCATTACATACACTATTAGGATATTTACGCATATTGCCTCACATCCTATACATAGTCATATACCATACATCATACACTAAGTGTCTATATACTACACTAGTCTTCATTACATACAAGTCTAGAATCATTCCATCCTACATACTACATTACTCATCTACATGTATTACGCTACACACATTATGCATTACATTTTACACATTTCTACACACCTTGTATTGTATTCTACACACCACATATTTATGTATTCTACTCATTAGATGGTCATCACCTATATTGCATTGTCTTCCATGCGTTGCACTCACTACCCAATGATGCATTTTAGTTCACCACCCATACTTGATCACCGAGAGTTTACAAATAAAATGGACTTTACACATTTACTACTTGACCTTTTAACATGTGACATTCCTAGGCTAGTGACATACACTTTAGATTAAATCATTGCCTATTCTATCATTTTGTAGTGGTATACACCTTAGGTTACATCACCACTCCCTACTATTCATCTCGTAGTGACATACACTTTAGGCTAAATTGTCACCTATTCTATCATATTCTAGTGGTATACACCTTAGGTTACATCACGATACCCTTCATTCATTTTTTCATGATATATGCTTAGTGTTAAATCATCACTCATCCATTCATCTTATAGTGATATACGCTTAGGCTAAATAATCACTTATACGTTCATTTTGTTGTGATTTACACTTCGGCTATAGGGTTCATGCACACATCATTTCTAAGACACATTTCATCAAGACACTTACACATTCATTCGAGTGCATTAGACACAACACACACTACTTGACCATTTCCGATGATGCACTCTTGTTTACGGTTCATTCTTGACTACTAATAGGGAAATCTAAATGAACCTCACTACATACATTTCCATCCACTCGGGGCAAAGGTGGCTCCTATCACTCCATCTTGCATTCCATTCCATCCATCCACAACATAATGCATATTATGGTTGTTTTTATTCTGCTTACTTGTGTTTGTTCATGGTCACTTTATTACACATGCTAGTTAGATTACTTGTATGTCATTTATCTATATCATACACACATGTGTGTTCATGCCTTTGTCTAGTTGTGATTGCAGATATAGGTCTCTTACACATAGCATGGATGCTCGCCTTCTACCCTTCCTACACTGGTCGTTGGGGGCATCCACTTCGTCTCTCATAGGTTTTATTATTTCATTTTGTACTTAGTACTTTACATTACTTGTTTATACATGCTTTTGACATACTAGCTATCTTTCTAACATGCTAATGGGTGCTTCATGTGCAACATTGGTTATGCAGGGATATTTGTTTCCATACTTGTTTGATTACATTGTCTACTATTATGCACCGCCACCGCTTGTTTGTTATTGTTTACGGGCCTTACCCTATGTTTGGTGTACACACTTATTTGTTGTTTTCAGCCATGATGGAATTGTTTGTCTTGCGACATCGTGAGTGATGTATCATGTTTGTAGCCCACTTTATGTGGCTTACTTTGTCTTCTTTCATGTTTACTACATTGTTTGGTAGCTTGTACACTATTTGCGTAGAATACACATTATTGTCCATATGCATGCATATTTTTTTACACTTGTCTTTGGTTAGCATTCTTGTTTGTGCAAGCCTTTGTTTCTACCAAGCAATTTCCAAGGTTATAACGTACATGCAATTGGTCCTCTTTTGGGGTTGCATGTCTCCTATCAATGACATCGCATGCGCCCCCATAGAGGGGGCATCATTTGGGGGTTTTACATACTAACACAACGTATTTACACTAGTTTAATTAAGTGTAATTTCCACCCTTAGCATTGTGGGTTACATACAACGAGTGGGTTCAGACAAGTCTAAGAACCCCATACACAAAGGTGGTTTTACAGGACATGGTATCCTTAGCATTCTAGGAAGCACATACAGGCTTGGAGGTTATAGTTGGTGTGCCTCCCTACACTAATTTGGCCAATGGTGTCGACCACCCAAAAAGCTAGGACAATACAAAGATCTCTACACATAGTTCAAGGAAGTAGTTAGAGCATTGAGGGCACAGAGCATTTCCTCCCTACACTTATTTGACCTATAGCGTGAGATCGCAAAAAAAAAAATCACAGTATAGGATATCCTTCTACACTTTCTCTCTCAACATGGATCAGGTGCACATGTTTGATTTACATTTACATTTACATTTGCATATTTTACATTCACATGCATCTTGTACATAATGTTTTAACACTTACATACATACATATTTGACTACTTGATCATTTTCTCCTTGTAGGTCCGTCTGTATGAGAAAGAAACAGTCAAATGGGGGAAACAACAAGCAACGACAACAACAACATTCTACAAAAACATACATGCTTTACTAACAATGCAGGTACACACATCGAAAACTACACACACATTCCACCCTTTCAATATCATCACTTTTTCTTCATGCATTTTTGATCTTTAGTTTCCACGCTTGTGTTTAGTCTTTCAGCGCGTTTCTACTACACCCTTCATGGACATCAGGTACACATATCTATCTTCTTTATGTTATCGAGAATTATGCTCACCAACATGAAGTGGGGAAAATGTAGTCACCAAATCATGCACTTTAGAAATTTATTTATCCTGGTCTTATACTACTATTTACAAGGTTCTTGAGTGAAGAAAGTACTTGATTAACCCCGTCCTTTATCCATCTTGTTTATTTTTTTGTAATATGTGACTTATTGCACCCATATGCCTAGCCATTTTCTGACATTCCGCGTTATTTTATCCTCACCTTGGCACCCATATTAGTACTAGGGCACCCATGGGTGCCTGGTCCCACCAGGGCACCCTAGTTCTTTTTACACTTTCCTGCCACTTTTTGGGCCTCTTCTAACCATTTACATTTTTATCTTCCTTGTGGTCAACCTTTTCAGGGTTAATTATGAAATTAGAGCAAGATAACCCTATAAATATAAAGTTATGAGACCATAATGAGGGACCTAGCATCACTTACTACTATAACTCCATCTAGAGTTACATCCATCTATTGTATTATATATCACTTGCATCCACATAGCTCCACCATCAACGCATAAGGCTAGGACGTCTGCATCAAACTTCATAGGGGTAGGGATTCTATTCTATTTCATGAAAACATTCTATTACATTTTCTATATTTAGCTATTACTCGCTACTTCACAAAGTGCGAATGACAAGAGCACACCAGAGGCATGACATGCACACACTCACTAGAACTACATCCGGTCTGAAATGTAGTGCAATGCTCAGTTAGTAAGCCCATTGTTGTGGCAACTGAGGTCATTCTGACCCATTCATTTGCATCTTTCTTTTTTTAGGGTTTTGATACTTCCTTTTGGTATTTTTAGGTTATTCTTCCTCTTGGAATATTTGGAGCATTCAACACAACACAAGAAAACTAATGCGACATAGAATGAGGGTTTCAGACCACCTTCCAACCCTATAAAAACTAGTTTAAGAGATTTTACACATACCAAGGCACCCAGTTGCAGACCGAGAGAACCTATAGGCACCCTATTCCTCCTCCAAGTGCCCTAGTCGAGATATATCCTCTAGATACATCCTTTGCATGACCCCGGTACAATTGTTCCTACTTTTGATTTATCCGAGTTACTTTTGCGACATTATCCAACAAGAATCTACCATCAACTAAGTTATTTCCTCTTATTTCTTACACATTAGGGTTTTTATTTTCATTATTCTTATTATTTATCTAATTTACATATTGTTTTAGTGCATTTATTTACTACATTTATATCTCCTCTTAGATTAGATTAATTATCCATATACTACATAGTTTAACCATTTTTAGTTAATCAATTCTGAACTTCTTGCACGTGTTTTGAATTCTTGATGCCATCACCTAAATTTTTTTGTTCTTGTTGAAGAATTTAGGTTTGTCTGCAGGTTTAGACTCGTGATTATCTCTTTGAAATGGTTTTAAATTCCCTTTTTCTAGTAAAGCCTTCTCGATCTAGCTTCCTTTCTCTATGACTTCTTCAAAAGTGCTCACACAATGCATTTGCAAGTGAAAGTCAATTTCAGGATGTAAGTTTGGCACAAAAATGCTAACAAGTTGTTTCTCTAGAATGGAGTAAGAAAAGTGACTAACTAACCTCGCCATCGTTGTATGAAATTAGTGAAGTTCGATTATTCTTTGCGTTTGGCATTACATAAATATAACATGGTGATGTCACTTTCCATATTGAATGAAAAGTGGCGCACAAAATTTTTGGCCAATTCAACAAATGTGAAGATAGACCCTTTAGGTATATGGAGGAACCATTCAAGTGCTTGGCCCCCAAGACTCCGTGGGAATAAGTGAATAAGGTAATTGTCATTATATGCAACTTCTTAGCAAGCCATGAAGAAGTCTTTGACATGATCACACAGATCACCTTTACCCCTATATTTGTCAAATTGAGGGAATTGAAGGCTTTGGGAGGAAGGGTATCCGTAACATTTCCCTATCAAAGGATATGGACACAATTCTTCAAATTGGTATTTTTTACTGTGTCCAATGTTATTTTCTTGAAGAATTGTGAGGGAATTTTTCATGGATTGCCACTCTTGGTCGAAGACCTGACCACGAGAAGGTGTGGTAGGTATATACACGTGGTTATACTTTGATGTTTCACCATTGCAATTTCTAGTGTAAAGCTCATTATATGTAACCTTAGGTTTCTCATTACGTGTAACTCTACCTATGTCTTTGTGGACATGGGAAGCCAAGTTTTCCAATTGACGACTAAGGGCTTGTAATTGTTGTTGAATAGTGACCTCGTCATTTTGGGGTTCTTCTTAATTTTCACATGGAGGGGGTTGTTCATGATCTTCATTCTCACCCCTAGCTTTATGATTAATTTGAATGAGTGGTATGTGATAACCACTCATGTTTTTAGGAGGTGTTGTTTCTTCATTGTTATTTCCTTGACCAAAAGTTGAAGCATGCCCTTGATTTAATATTTCCTCAATAGAGCGAAGGTGATGTTCTACTTCTTATTCTCTGTGAACCATGTTTGTAAGAACAATATGGTCAAATTCAGGTGGTGTTGACCTTAAGCCTCAACAATAGTGTGAGGGTTAAGTAGTTCATTTTCCCCAGCTAGAGCTAACATCTCATAGAAGGGTAGATATATCTTATAAAATAAATATTTATCCTTTATTAAACATGAATACACATAACACTCATCACATCAATGGTTAAAACCACACACATCACATATATATTGATCACAATTATATAAAACTCGAAATATATGTTTAACTTGATCAAATTTGTATCTCTCATTTTTTTACATTGATTCCTCTCTTTATTTTCATGATTATATCATCTCTTCTCACTCATTTTCATGATATTCTCTTATCCCCTCATTTTACATCATTTTATAATCTTTAAAAGGAAAATGTTATGTCTTTTCACTCACAATGACTCGTGGTAACTATTGGATAACTCTTATTTACATTCTTAACTCGCTAATTAGTAGATATTTACACATATATAATGGTAATTGTGCATTTTCCTTGTGTAAAATAATATATATTCTTCATTATTATAATTTTAATATGTTTCTGGATTCCAAAGTATATTATAATGCTCATATAAATCCCACAAATATCATAAAGTAACTTTTTAATATGAATATCTCTGTCATAGGTAGCAATTTAGCCCCTAATTCTAAAACTCGTACTAGGACTTGATCCCTATTTTGAAAAATAAATTTATCCATGTGTGATGGATCAAATTCAAAGTTATCTCGAGGAGAGGTCCCCTCATCTCCACTATGGTCAACCAAGTTTTCATCTTTAAGTAGCGGGCCAAAATTGTTACCCACGAAAGTATTTAATCCTAATATTCGATGTCCCATTCTCACAAGAATTGGCATAATAGGAAATTATTTTACTAAGGTTTGAAAAATGTGTACAAGTACTACAATGAACCTAGGAAAAATCAAACAACATGACAATGTAAATGTCAAAATGAATGCCAAAGAATCCCTAAAGAATCACATAGAATCAAGGTAAAAATGAACAACGTAACAACTTTAAATGGCACAAATAAATTTCCAAGGTGATCGGATATACGATGAAAGACAACCAAGGAAAATCAAGCAAGTTCTCGAACAAGGAACCAATCACAAAAGAACTCCTCCATATGTCTAAAATATTATATTATTTAAGATTTACAAAACAATTTCAATATTTAAATCAAGTTTTGGAAAAACAAGATTTAAATATTAAAAAGGGGTTGAAGTGATTTTGATATAGGGTATACTTAAAATAAGTTTAATATGAACACACTTTTTGAAAATGGAGGCTACAAATGCGAGCAACGTAATAATACAATTTGGATACTTTAATCAAGTTTTAGGAAAAACAAGATGTTAGTATCAAAAAGGTATTGATACAATGCGAGCAACGTAACTACAAAACCTTCCAAAACTCAAGGCAATGTTTGAAAAAAACAAGGTCTAAGTATAACAAGGAGTCAATATTATGCGAGTAGTGTAATAATACAATTTAGAAACTTATATCAAGTTTAATAAACCAAGATGTAAGTATCAAAAATCTATTGATATAATGCAATCAATGTGACGAAACAAGGGGAAATCAAGATATGATAACCTAACTATAATGAGACGTATCAAATATGGGTATCAAGACAAGGCTACCAAAATATGAATACGTACCAACACACTTTCAATGCTTACTATCACAATCATGCAATAAGGAAGGATGTAAACATGTGCAAAAGTGGTGGACATGATTTTGGAAGAACTTTGTATTTTTTTCTTTTGACCAAAAATGTCAACAAGAAAACAAGGGAGATAGTACAAGTGGTGATGAAAAATGCATGGCACAACTTTGGCAGAGTTTTTCCTTGTTCGATAACAAGGTAGAAACTAGGACAAAGTTTTACATTGTAAGTTTCATGATGAATAACACATGACAAAAAATTCAATGAACTCTCCCCTTATTTGAATAACAAGGTTTTGAATTTGAAGAAGTTTTTGATTTGTGAAGGCTCTTTAGAACATGATTAGATAAAGAAAAGTTGGCCCCAATGCCAAATGGCTACCTAGGCTTTTGTTCTCAATACTCACCAATACTTGCCTAAGAGAGGTACGCTTTGCTAGATAACTCCTAGACAAAGGACCATTACCCCATAATCAAATTAATGAAAGAGGCCTCATACGAATAACTTGAAGCATTCCTCATGGGTTTTTCTATTCAAGTGGGTAGTGGGGCACTTCTCGTTTCGTCCTCCATTTCCCTCAACATACACAACATTTGATCCAACTAAATAGAAATGGAAAACTTAAATCAAATGACCATTAAAATGCTTTGTAAAAGATTCATTCCCTTAAACAATATAAATGATGAAATTTCCAAGTTAATCCAAATGTTAGAAAAATGAAGATCAAAGTTGCTTTTGTTTCTCAAGATCACCCAAGAGCGCAAGAGAAGAGCATACACAAGATTTGATCTAACTCAAGAAAAACATGTAAATAAAACATTCGTTAAAGTATTTAAACATGTTTTGAAAAACTAATTTTTAAATTTAAACCCGTAAACCAACATTTATTAAACACCAAAAATCAGATTATGGAAATCTTGGAATCTGAGCCAAAAATCACACAGAATGCTAGTGCATAGGATCTAACACAAATATAGGGGGATCAATGCTAGCACATCGATGATAACACAAACATAGGGGGATCAACACTAACGTATAGATGATAATGTAGATGCATGGGGATCAACTCTAGTGCATAGATGCTAATGCAGATGTAGGTGGATGAACGATAACACACAAATGATAACGAAGATCCGGGGGGATCAAACCCGACGTATGAATACCCTCTTTATAGAAAGGAAAAATTGCAAAAACGGTAGCACAATAGGAAGCAACAATAGTGCATAGATAGTAATGTTATCATAGAGAGGGTTAACACTGAAGCAAGGGAAGCGATGCTAGCGCATGAGGAGAAACGTAGACACATGAATACCAACGCTAGCACAGGGAGCCTATGTCTCTTCAAAAATGTGGGAATTTGACCAAAAATGTGAAAAGCTCAAATTTTTGCTGATTACCTTCAAAATTGGTAGCACATTACCTCCTTGTTACCTGCAAGGAACACACAACACATGCAAACTCACAAAACAAGTTAAGAAATCCAAGTTATTTTAACATGTGCAAAAAGAGGTTAGTATGTAAAAATGAAACTAAACTACAAAAACTTGAGAAATGTGCATGAGACAAAGGAGTGTCCCACCGGGCATGCCATATGTATGCATGTAAAAGTAGGCTAAGTTAACAACTAGAAAATAACACCAAGTAGTTCCTATAACTAAGCTAATTCAACATAAACATCATGATAAAGCTATGTAAGGGAAAAAGCTAATCAATGCATCCAAATTAAAATTTGAAACACTAAGCCATCCCTTGTTATTTTGGATGAGCTTTCTAAATTGTAGTTGCTCCTTTTGTTGAACTGATCATGACTACAATGTGATCAAAGGAAGGCTATCTCCATGAAGAGGAAATGATCTCACCAATATGGCTTAATGGCCATGTTTGGATCTTCCTTTACTACTCTTTGCAAGTAGAGGGAATGGATGCTAGATCAATAAGCTTTTCAATGGTAGAAATTCTCTTATCATGTGCATATAGTGTAAACTTGAAACACTGGTGTAATGTGTGAAGGAGGTACTAGGTTCTTTATATAGCTTTCCAATTTGGGAGAAGCTAGAAACCTAGAGAATGTGGGACAAAGATAAAGTAGAACTAGAAAGGGATACACATGATTAACCTGAATTAACTAGTGATTAGAAACTCATGGGAGTTGGAGATGATTTAATTAATCAACCATGATTAATTAATAGACCAAGATAAGCTTAAGAAGACATTTGGAGGTGATTTAGAAGGGATTTGATAGAATTTAGAGGATTTAAAATGGGTGTTTAACTAATAAGAAGGTTTATTGATTAAATACAAGATTAAAAAGGATTAATTAACTAACAAGTAGTTAATTAATTGAAAGAGGATTATAACTAATGAAGTGTCATTAATTGACCAAAATTAAGGGGAATGTTAGCTAATTAACAATAAAACAATAATTATACAAAAATGATGGGAAAGATGATAAATAATGTAATTTTGGTAGTAAAACTACGTAGTCAAATTTAGGTGTCTACATAAGGAATGAATCTAAATCATATCATCATGTAACAATATGTGAATGCCCTACATCCATCTCAAGATAACATGTGAACACATGTGTGTAAAGAAGATATATATTATTTATCAAATAAATGTGACAAACAATGTGTATAAAGTGAAACTCTAGCTTATCAAACTAGATAGGTCATTATTTTCTATTTTTCTCATATTTGAATTTTGTAGTTTTTTTGAAAATATCTATGTACAATTAAAGGGGTTAGAACCATATCTACCCTATCATATCCTTATAAATAGGTTCATCGTACTTTGATGGTGAAGGAGACATATTCCCTAAAAGTGTGAGTAGAGTCAAAGGATGTGTATGTAGAATAAGTGGGTGATCCATGGCATATGCTATAGAAGATTGAGGGTGGGAAGACCCATGATAAGTGGTGTGTGTAGATGGTGACCAAATCTTATGTTTAGGATAATGTGTCTAACAAATAATAGTATGCAATGTATAGGACTGAACAAAAGGTCAAGGATGAGATGTCTTACAAGGATGTGACCAACTAGGAAGTGTGAGAACTACAAGATGTGTTTATGTGTAGCCAATTAGTATGCCCGACGAGGCATAACATGAAAAAAATCTATAATGTAGGGGTACGAGTGTTAGGAGTAGGAAACATATATGTGGGCATGGACTGTGGTGATGTGAAATCCTCAAATTGAATACACGTAATTATAATCACTTGAATATTGCGAACAAAATTAATGCATTAGTGTAATATAAAGGGTACAGTTGCAAAGGTGTGAAGCCAAGAACAACCTAATAGCATGTTACGTGAATGAAGAGAGGATGTCAATAATAATGTGAAATCAAAAGTATACAACTCAAGCATGAGAGGGATTAAAATATTCCCTATGTGTGTTTGATGATCAACGATGACATCATTTTTAGTAAATTTAAGAGAACACAATAATGTGAAATTGAACGGATTATTAAAAATAGTATGATCAACCAAAACATTGCATATGGGACGTTGATCAATAGTGGTAGGGATATATAGTGTATTTGAAACAAAACCATGCGCTATATATGTATCATCAAAAATAATAATTGGAAAGGGAAGGGAGGTAACAATAATACCAACCATAACATCAAATGTGAGATCATAAGAAGGTAGAGGTGATATAGTGCGGTAAGTCTTATGTAGTCCCAAGGTAGATTTTGCATTAGAATGTTCTAGAAGTGGACCGTATACATGCTAAACTTTAAACTAATCTCATTGAAAGAATCTAACCCCAAGAATATCCTAGCTTAGTTAAATTCAAGCTAATACATCATGATAAAGTAAAAAGGAAATATAATTAACTTGAATAAAACATGAACTCAACATTAAATGTAAACCTCCCTTTGATATTTGAATGTGCTTTGGATTATAGATACTTCCTTTAATGATCCGAATGTAATCCATACACAATCAAGGATTTCTCAAGCAAGAGGAAGAGATCTCATAAAGTATCTCTCAAGCAAGAGGAAGAGATCTCATAAAGTATGGCTTAGTTTCCATTTTTGAGTCTTCTCTTAACACTCTTTGGAAAGTAGAAAAAGGGGAGAGTTAACAAACTTTCCAATAACATTAAATTCTCTTCGTAAGTATAATGTCTGTCAAGGACATGGTGTGTAAAGTTGTAATTGGTAGGAAAGTACTAGGTTTCTTATATAGCTTTCCATTTTGGGAGAAGCTTGCATCCTAGTGAATGTGGGATAAAGGGAATGTAGAATTAGAAAGGGATAAGTATGATTAGTAAAATATTAATTAGAGATTAAAAATTCATGGGAGTTTGGTAAGGTTTAATTAATCAACAAGGATTAATCAATAAACCAAGTTAATCTTATAGAATCCATTTGGATGTGATTTAGGGGGATATTGGTAGAATTTGAAGGGTTTGAGAGGGGAATTTAACCAATAAGAAGGTTTTTTATTAAATACAATATTAAAAGGATTAATTAACTAATAATGGTTAATTAATTAAAAGAATATTATAACTAATGAAACGATATTAATTGGCATCTAGGATGGGTTCAAGACTAGTTAATTATCAAAGTATTGTTAATTGATTGAGACAAAGCGGAATGCTAGCTAATTAGAAGAAGATCACTAATTATAATGAAATGGTGATAAAGAAGACAAATTAATGAAATTTTAGTATTAAAATTGTGTGGTCGAAATTAGGTGTCTACATTTTCCCCTCTTTGATGTGGTGTAGCTTAAGCAAAGCCACTTTAAAGATAGTAGAAAATTGTATTTTATATGGGTAGAAGAAATAAGTAATAGGATGGAGGATGCCCCCTCAAGTGTCAATGGGGTGATAGAAGAGGTCGATGGATGCTAAAAAAAGATGAGGATAATGACCAAAATGACAGAAATGTCATTATGACAACAATGTGTTGAACTTGACTTGGTTGGCCATTATTCAATTGATTGATTTGGTGAGATTCCTTGCACTACATAGGGCATACAAGGGAGGGAGAGGGGAGGGAAAAGAAACACGTCATTTTGAGAATTGTGTTTTAGTAAGTTAGGAGAAATAGAAAAGGTTAGTGAGAAGGAATGTTAGTTAGAATGGGAAATTAGTTAGATGTGAGAAAACAATATAGGGTGAATGAAAAGATCGTAGTAGCATAGCGTATGTAACCATCTTGGCTCAAAAGTACCTTTTTATTTGATGTAAGCATGTAAAAAGGGTAAAATGACATCAAAAAGCCATAATACTGATTTTTGTGCAATGTTAAAGGATTGACTCAAAGAAAATACATAAGCAATGTAAAAAAGTAAACGAGAAAGTAAATGAATAAACAAACAAGCACAATCAAATACACTTAAATAAGAAATTTTAAGACAATTGTACCAATGTTTTTGTTATCCAAATTCAGTACCCAAATGTTTGAGTTATATGAAAAGGGTTAAAATGATGCCCCAAGCAAGGATACATGCAAGGGATTGGATGGAGGACATAAAAGTCTCGTAAAAAGCAAATGTGCACTATGAAACTTCCTTGAGCAATGATATATGCGGGAAGACAGACATAACAAGAAAACAAGATTTTTGATGAAAGAAGATCACAATATGATCCACATATCATGCACTAGAAACGAGCAAGCACTAAAGTAGGATGTTTTGTAGTATAGTTTCCAATGTTTAGTGTTTTTTATTTTTTTCACATATTTTAGGATTTTTGAAGGTTGTTTTACTATTTTTTTGGATTTTCTAATATGTTTTACCATTTTTTTGGATTTTCATATGTTTTAAAACTATGTATAGGAAGAAAAAAATGCCAATATGCCCCCAACAAGAGATGATAATATACAAGGGAAAATTCCATGCATATATACAAGAATAGGATAAGACAGATCAAGGCCAAGATGAATAGGTTCAACAAGATGATGAAATCAAGCCAATGAAGAGCTAGGAAGGAGTGAGCATGCCCCCAGTGCAAGTTGGCCAAGAAATAGATGATAGAAAGAAGTACAAGATTTTTATTAAAAGGGAAAAAGTTTCCCTCAAACATGGAAAAAGGAAATTTATACACATGGATGTTCTAAATGAAGAAGAATAACAATGTGAATGTCTATGGATGGATATGGAAAATGTAGCTAGAAGATTGGTGATGAAAAAGTGATGAGCCAAAGGCACAAATTGTGAGACAAAATATGGACTAAATCAAGAGTCTAAACAAGGTCCAAAAAACCCGATAACATACTAGTCTTTTTTCTCATCGAGATCCAGTGTGTGCACGTGAAAATTAATTGCCTCTTAAAGTGAAGATTTAATAGGAAATAAGTGAAGACAAACTAGCCAATGTGTAGGAATGATTGATTTTGATAGTTTATTGGTGAATGGAGGGTGGAAGGAGAGCCATACATTACTCATTTTCCATCGCTTAGTGTCCATGCTCCAACGAAGATCTATATAATTCTAATGCATCATTTATCTGTTGTTATCCAAGCATCCATAACCTCGATAGAGATACTAGAAATAACCCTAGAGAGAGTCTATATATATAAATTACTTTGCTTTTGATTTTTGATTGAATTTTTGATTACTTTCTGAAAATTATTTCAGCTCTCTCAATTGTTTTGATAAGGGGTTAAGAACCACTAATGGCTTGATGGAAGGATGTGGAAGTGATTGTGATGATGAAATTTTATAGTGTCAACAAATACACCCAAAGGTATTTGCAACAAGTTTATTAAATGTATGATAGTGATAGGATCTCTAATATTTCATTCATTATTTAATTTACCAAGGTAATGAATGACCAAGGTCAAAATGGATACAATAAAGATAATACTACACAATGAGTGTGAATAAAATAACCAAAATATCATCGAAGGGATGAAAATGATGGGTGATTTGTAGAGGAATGGAAAAAAAGGAAAGAACATCCATGTGTATGCAATACCTTATTGTGATGTCTGATGTTTATACCTTTGATTTTTTTGTAATGTTTTAATGTTTTCTCTTTTTTGGATTTTTGAATTTTTTTAATGTTTTTAGATTTTTTATGGTTTTGTGAAGGAAAAACCGCAAAGAGAGAAGATGAAAATGAGGATAGATATGAGAAAAAATATCCATGATAAGGTAGGAAGAATAAGATAGGATGGATTAGGAGGTTAGGACCAACAATGTCACTCCATGTGATAAGATCCAACAACAATGTTTGTGATTTCTTTGATGAGGGAGACTAGGAGTTTTTGCTTATCAAGAGTGATATTATCTCCAATCTCGATGATCATGGTGAGATCATACTTGATAAGTGATTGTGACTTATCTTGAAATATGGATTTTGTATGTGGGAGCTTGAGTTCCTATCCATAGATTTGTGCACTTTGCGCCATACTTGGCGTTTTGACATTGTTGTGCATTTTTGAATTGTGTTTGAGTTTTACATTTTGGGTGTTGGATTTACTTATATCTTTAGATCTCCTTGAATTTTTCATTTGAGCTTGATGAAGAAATTGTTGGTGTTTCATATAAGCTAATGCATGATTTGGTTAATCTATAGAAATGGGAGCATAAAGTGGATGTTTAGATTGATGATAGGAGTGTTATGGATGATGGTGGGATTGTAATAGTTTTTAATAGAGGGAGGATATGATGGATGAATATTATATGGTCCAAGGATTGAAGGGAATATTCTAGTAGAAGGTGACCCAAGGATAGAAGGTAATGGCTAAGAGGTGTCCTAAGATTAGAATATAAATGGATACTAAGAGGTGGCCCAAGGATAGATGATGTAAAGGGATAGAAGGAAGTGGCCCAAGGAAGATGATGGGCTAAAATAAGATGATGGTAATGGAAAACTAGGAGGTGGCCCAATGATTGATTTTGATTGAGAGGATGAGATATGTAAGGGAGGATTGGGTGATGATAATATAAGAGATGGATCAAGCATAGGACCCCCGGTCATTTCACCATGTAATGGTAAATGAGAAGAAGGGAGGATAAGGGGAGGTCCTTGTTGGTTAATGATAGAATGTTGATTTGAAGGAAGAATTCCAACAAGTGTTTGGGATTTAGAAGTTGTGTTACTATGGAGATGATGGGATTAGGTGGTTATAACCTTATTGTATCCACCAAAGAACTTGTTATCCATTGAAATGATATATTGGGACATTGTCACTTGTTAATTTTTGACATGGATATAAATATCGGTGTTTTAGAATATTAGCAGAGGATAGAATAAGGCACGGTTAAAATGATTTGAGGGCTAAAAGATATTGGACATGGATTGGTAGAAGAAGATGACTCAAGAGATGAAGGAGATTCATATTCGGATGTCTCAAGAGTTTAATTAGATGTGGATTTAGGATAGGTTGGTATTGGTTTGCTTAGAAGATTGCATAATGTAGATAGAAGAAGGGGATATTATGCAAAGAGAATGGATTATGATGTGGGGGTTGACTTGGATGTTTGATTTAGAGGATTTTGGATGAACATAAATCTTTAATCGAGGAATGCATTGGTTAGGTGACTCATTATTCCATAGAATAAAGTTGAGTGAACGAGACTTGTGAGTTTGGGAAGAATTGGTTCGTAGATAGAATTAATTAGGAGATGAATATTGAGAAGTGAAAGGTAGAACGTGTTCCCTATTATCACCAACATGAGGAACCATTAGATATTTAATCATGGTTAGAATCGTTCAATTTGATTTCCTAAACCTAGATTGTTTGATTGAACTCTTTCATATTAAAGGAAGTTCCATGTTAATTCAAGTAGCATAACATCTGCAAACTATAAATTTTGCACATATGTGGATGCTTATGTGAGTTTCCAAAGGGAACATAAGGAAAATAGACATCATAATGACACAATTTTGACAATCAAGCAAGTTTTGGAAAACAAGTGTCAAGTGTAAGTGTAAAATGCTTGATGTAATTTTGGCGAGTTTCGATTGTTCTCTATTTATAAAGGAGGCCAAAATTGTGAAAGAAGTGTGATTCATGATGAAAAATTACATAGCACAACTTAGATAGAGTTTCACCTTGTTCTATTACTAAAATATAGCTTTAACTCAAACATAGTTTGTTTTGTATGATTTTTGATGAAGGATACATGCTTAACTTGACAAAAAGTTCTCGCTTGTTTGAAAACAATGTTTTAACTCATAATTTTTTTTTCTTTGTATGAAGGTTTGATACACAAAAATAAGATAAGGTAAGGTTGGCCCCAATGCCAAATAGCTTCCTAGGGATTTTATATTGTTCACTCACCAATATTTTTCTAAAAGTATGCGTACTAAAATAAATCTTGAATATGAACTATACCCCACAATCTATACAAATAGGGTTGTCACCACGACAATATTTGGTATTCCTCATGGATTCTTTAGTCAAGTAGGAGTTGGGGCACTACCCATTTCATTGGCTCATTTGCTCAATGTTTCAAATACTTTGGGGTTCCTATGGTACTCCTCAAAAATTAGTTTTAGGATTAATCCCAAGCACTTCCCATAGTTAAAGTGGATGGGTTTTACCCTTATTTGAACTTGCAATGACAATTTTTTTGTTCATCTTATATGATTTTAGCAAAGTGTAATTTGTTTTTTTGAGCAAGGAACTTGTATGCAAACTTTGTTAGTACTTTTCTTGTTTTGATTTGTGTGGTAAATGTTGTCCATTTTACAAACGTCCTACACATAAATGATTAGTAATTTTTCATTCACCTTTAATGTTAGAAAAATTCCAATAATCACAATTGGTTATGTTTCTCAAATTCACTCAAGAGCGTAAGGAAATAATATAATTGTCGTTGATCAAATCAAACAAATGGAAGCTTAAACAAAGATGTCAAGTGTAAGCACTACTTTAAGAAAATACCTTGTAGATTAAAATCAAAGTACATGTAAAACAATAGAAAATTGAAGATTGTTGATCACGAGAAAGGACTAAGTGTCAATTATGTGTGGACTGTGTGCATGGTATAAACATATTCATACATGTTTTAAGGACTATGTGGGAGTGTGCACAAAAGAAGGAAAGTAAGACAAGATAGTGCACGAGGGTGTGCACACCATAGAGGAACATGTTAGTGCAAAAGGGCTCACACATTACATGTCGAAGAACTCGTGACTTAGCCATTTTTGGAGCATTGAATAAAAATAGGCAAGAAATGTATGACTTGAGACACACGCAAGGGCTATAAAAAGGACAAAACACATGTAGATAAGGAAAAAGAAAGTGCATGGTGACTTCCTAATTATAGCAATTAAAGCACGAATAAAGAAATCTATTTATAACTTGATCTATTGTAAAGCGAGTTAGAAAAACATGCATGTTATATTTAGATCATGCCTATTATTAGGAAAGGTGCATGTAGGCAATGAAGATGAATTCCCCACCATGTATAAATAGGTGACATACTATTGTAATAGAGAGTCCTTTTTAAATGAGTTGATTCTAGAATTTATATGTGAGAGCACATGGTCCAATGCTTGTCTCTAAGAATCTATAATGTAATCAACATACTTATTCTATAATCCATTATATTTTTAAATGGGTAATTGTGTTTATATTGCTAAGGTGACTATGTTTGAACATGGCTTGATGTGTATTCAAATCTTATTAGTCATTTTATATGAATGATTTCCTTATTATATGTGTTTCCATAATTTTAATCTATGATGTATATTTTTGCATGAATGGTTATGATTATGAATATTCATGTCTAACATCTTGATAAACAAACAAATGAGGGACCTAAGTGGTTGCATGCATGCTTCGGTGAGCTTCATAGGCTTGTCTGGATGAAGTGCCAACATGCCTAGCTAATATTGGGTAAAAAAAGACTACATTTTGGTTCCATTGTCGGGACCTCTTTTCAAATCCACTCATCAAGATGTTGCATGCACATGGAATTTTGATTGTCTTTGGAGAATATTGAGATCTAGGTCTCTAATGATGGTCAGGGACGCATTTTCTCATAGATACAACACTAGACCTAATTTTAATGTGCACAAGTGGGTGGAAGACAACCTCTATGATTTCTTGTATGAGACGTTCTTCAAATTTTTCCCATAGAATTTGTACCGATGGTTGGTAGCTTATGCGATAATATAGGTGTCCACATAGGAAGAAAGCAAGGTTGGAGATAGGAAGATTACCAAGAACTTTGATTTGGATGAATGTCATGGACAAGAGTTTTAGATCATTGGTGGGAAGGTGTATTAGCATTATACCTTGGAGTACATAATTTCAACATACTCATGCCCATAGAAGAAGAGAGTTATGGTTTTTGCATGAGCCAAGAGGATCTTATTTGCATGTGACACCTTTAACTATTAAGATCTTGATGGTTGAATTGGGAATGGAGAACCTACCGATGGAAGACTAAAACCCCATCGTGTATAGGGGAAGGAAGTAGGTGTGGGAAGGATGATGACAGACTAAGTGGAAGAAAATAGAGAGGGAGAAAGAAAATCATGTATAATGATGCGCGACAGAGGGTAGTTGAGGAGGCACTGAGATTGAGAATAATGATGATTGGTGGAAGTGATGAGAACCTCACAAAAGGTGAGGGACCACAGGATCATGTCCTCTCTACATTTGGGAAGCATAATAGAGAGACCCCTTTGGATCTTAGATGAGAGTGATTCGAGGAGAGAATGAGAACCACGGGTGCATGCATCTAACCCAACCTAGCCACCTAACCCTTGCACAAGGTGTTCAAAATCCAGAGGTTGTTGTAGAAGATCATCATAGTGAAGGTGAGTAGGAAGGTAATCAAGTATCACCATGTTGGGTTGAGATATAGGTAGGAACATTTTAGTATCATCTCAAGAGGCACAATAGATTAAGGATGCACATGTGGCATGCAAAAGGTGACCATGTTTGGAAAGTATTTTTTGGGGAATTTGGTAGTAAGTGCATCGTCATCGGATAAAGAGTGTGGCACACAACCCATTGGAAATAATCCTATAGGTGTAATATAGAAAAAACAACTGGTGTCTATTTTATCACAACTATTGGGATGTAAGGAAGTTCATCAACAAGGCCACAGGTCATGACGGGAGGCTCAAGAGGTTTGGGACAACCACCACACAAGGAAATCCTGGTGGAGGTTTAGGTTCAAGATCTGGCCCCACTCCAAGACAAGGGCCACAACACCTAGAACAACAACCTCAACAGCCACAACAATAGAACACCTTATATCTTCTTTGATATGTCTCTTCACTTTCTAGAGTATAGAGGTGTGGAAGATGCAATGAACATGTGCATAAGTGTGAGTTATTATGGAGAGCTAAGGGAATAAAAATCTCTGATAGGAAGGAAAGTCAATTTTCCACCACACTTCAAGGGTGCACACATAATTAGTATAGGAAATATGATCCACATCAAATGTGGTGGATTATGATGCATTGTGCACTACCTTTTTAGCTGAGTTTCATATCCTTGAGTTTGAGCAACAAAGCATTAGCAGACTGCTAAAGATATCAAATAAGGTCTATTTGAAAGTGTAAGAGAATATGATGTGCATTTTTTAAAACTTTGTTGTCTAAGCTATCCTATGATATTCATCAAATCCAACATGCATAATGGTTTGTTAGAGGCTTGTTGACACCATTCTAAAGAGTATTTCACATAAGACATTCACTGATCCGTGTGAGGCATTTGAAGCTAGCTCTATGCATGCATAATAAGTAGTTGGAAGTGTTGAGATACATGGGTAAGTCCCTTCCTTGAAGCCCAAATAACAACAATGACTACACAATTGGAGAAGTTTTCTACCAGTTAATTCAGCATGAGACGTGCAATGGCCTATGGTGTATTGATTACAATGTTGAAGGACATACAAAGGATAGTTTCCCACACATGAGGAATGTGTGCACATTATTAACATCTTGTGAGATTTTCCACAAGAATCATGATGTCTAGAATTTTCCACTTTTACAACACACGACACATAGAAGAATGTCTCCATGTATTACAATATTTTTGATGCGCATACCCATGACATAGTTGACTATCGTTTGATTGATCATATTCATGAGGCATGTGAGATTGGGTTATACGACAGACCACTATGGCAAGTAGCTCTCATCGAGCACAAGAAGGAAAGACAATGAAAGGCACAAAAAATGAAAATGGAGGCTTCAAAGGTGGATTCAAGAGAGAATTCATGGTGGTAGAGGAAGGTTTGTGTGGGACATGTTATACTTTTGGATCACCAAATCATTATCAATGTGAGTGTCCTAAGAACCAGGTTTGTATGTATATTAAGGGAAGGCACAAGGTTGAGGATTGCCCAAATCTATATGCCCATATGTGTAAGAACAACAAGAAGGAAAAGGCTTGATTAAATTAGAGTGTATAAAGTATGAGTAATGTGGGAACCTAAGAATATGGTTGATCTTGAACTTCAACCTATGTTAGTACACTACACATGAGATAGTGCACACACAAGTGAGCAATGAAAGGAAACCCACTTATCAGAGAGAAGAGGTGGTACATGTTAAATATCCATGATGTTCTCATTGGAAGGAAGTGTATTAAGAAACTATGGGCATGGTTAGAGAATTACAAGGAGAGATTCAACACCAAAAAAAGAAAGTACATGAGAGGGAGCACACGAGGAGTATTGAGATGCCTCAAGGATATTTGATGATCTTAAGGAAGTATGCAGATGTTGAGGCAAGAAAACATCATTCATTTATTAGGAAATGGTTATGAGAGAAAGTACCACGTGCAAGGAATGAAAGAGAGCACCAAATCCTTCATGAAAATTTACCACCACAGACCATGAATATGATAAAAGATCACACTAGATGCACTAATATAATGGTTGGTTGGTGAGTAATATTCTTATTGATACAGTACATGGAAGTTAATGTTCTAACATTGGATGCTTGGAACCAAATGGGAAGGCCACCATTACAACCATCCTCAATGTGTTGTATATGGAAAATAAAATAAGGGCCATGCCCATTGGAGTACTCAAAGATGCCTCTATCACTATTCAAGGTGCCAAATTTATAGGTGATTTTGAAGTATTAGAGCTTTCATGAAAGATAAATTCCCCAGTGATTTTAGGACATCCTTGGTGCTATGCTAATAATGCATTGACTTGTGCTTCAACAAGAGATATATCATTTTTGAGAATAAGGATGAGCGTTGTAATACCCTTAGATGATGTGAAATTTTTTACCTTATATAGATCCTATAAATGAAGAGGACTCAATAAATTTATGCACATACAATGCATGACACAAAAAAACTTGGAACCATCAAAGAAGGTGTACTTCATTGGGAAGATATGTAATCTATCAATGATACTACCAATGTGGCTTGTGACAATTAGGCCCATGGAACTTATGAGATGGTAGGTCATGAGGTCAAGGAAGAGTTACCAAGATGATTAGGTCACGCATGATTAGGCACTTTGGGAAAGGATAAATTACCAAGGTATAATGGAGAAGAGAAACTGAATCTTTCTTCCGCATAATGAAATACTAGTGGTGAAACAAGGGATATAGAAGAAACATGATGGTTTACACATTACACGAGATAATAGCACACTGATGGGAGACACATATAAACAATCTATTGGGTTGGCATGAGATCACGGTATCCTTTTTGACAAGGTTTAAAAGGAATAATGCCTCTCTGTTAGTACAAGATTATGATGGCAAGACCCATGATTTGGTACATATTCACAATTATGAGAGACATTGGGCATAAGGGAAAGATGCATTACCACCATCTCTATGGGTACATAAATTTTATTCTACTTTGTGATGGATACTCATGCATTTGGTATGTGTATGCTGAGTTAAAGCAAGAGAAAAGTAAGTTGGAACGCATGACAATGAAGGTATTGTTCACACTTTGATTATTTTTCTACTAAGCCTCTAGTTCATGAAGCCTTACAGATCATGAGGTGCATCACATTGGGGATAACATGAAGGCTAAAGAACTCATGATTAACTATTTGGAGAATCTTATGATGAGAGGTGTGAGGACATGTGTAGAAAAAAAAAACATCGTTGGGATGCATGTGAAAGAGAAAAAAAAAAGGAAATATGGTATACCTCATAGATGATGAGGAAGTTGAAGATACTTGGATATTAAGCATACAAAGGGTGCATGCGAGGTGATGGATTCTACAAATGAGTAGGCACATGCACATACCACATGTGCCTCCCTGAAAACTAAAAGGTGAATATTGGGATGTAGATGTTCCTAAGAGGTGATTATTGGTGATTATTGGTATGAATATAAAGTTTGATAAGATTATTGAGTTTTTGCACAACTTCCAGGATTTATTCCCAAGGGGTTATCATGAATTGAAATGTGTACATCCATCATTTGGGAGAGATGAAAATTAAGCTAAAAAGATGGTGCATGCCTAGGTTGAAAGAGGCCTTATAGAATGAATCCCAACCTTGTGTCAAAGTAAAAGAGGAGATTGATAAGATGCTCAAGTCAGGTATTATTGAGCCTATTGAGGAATTTGAATGGATCAACCCCATGGTGATCAATATCAAGAAGGATGGTTGGATAAGAATCTATGTTGACTATAAGGTTCTCAATGCATCATGTGTCATAGATATCCTTTTCCTACACCATTCACAATAGATATCCTTGAAGGCATCACAGGGCATGAAATCTATTCATTCACAGATGGATTCTCTAGGTACCATTAGGTGTGCATTGCATGTGAAGATCAAGAGAAGACCACCTTTCATAACTGAATGGGGAATTTTTGCATACATTGTCATGCCTTTGGATTGAAGAATGCGCTAGTAGTATTCTCACATAGTTGTTCAAGAATTCCAGGATTCATTCATAAATTTTTGCATGTCTACTTAGATGATTGGACCATTTATGGGCTGGTGAAAGATCATTGTGATAACTTGAGATTGATGTTTGAAATATGTAGGCAACTTAACATCTCTTTAAACATCAAGAAGTGTATATTTTCCACCCCCTTTGGCACTTTACTTGGGAACATCATTTACAAGGAAGGATTGTTGGTAGATCCAACTAATATTGCAATCATTTTGGGGTTGGAAGAACCAACAAATTAGAGTGAAGCACATGGTTTCTTGGGGAATACTGGCTACTATAGAAAATTCATTAAGGGTTATGCCAAGATTTCCATGCCCCTTGAAGAATTTTGAAGGCCAAAGGAAATTTTTATTGGGGTGATGCAACAATAAGACATTTGAGACCTTGAAGGAGAAACTAACAAACGTGCCTATACTATATTTCCATTCTTGGAATAAGCCTTTCCTAGTACATGTAGATTCCTTTGGCATTGCCATTGGCATAATATTAGTGCAACTAGGAGAGGGAATTGTGGATCATCCCATGTTTTTTCAAGTAGGAAATTGACACTAGGCGAGAAAAAAATATACAACTACGAGCGCAAAGAATTATCTATGATCTATGTGATTCAAAATTTTAGATAGTTTTATTAGCCACACCATTCATCTTTTACACAGATCACATGACATTAAATTACTTGGTAAATAAACCGGTCTTACAGGGGCACATCTGTCGATAGATCCTTTGTTTTAGGAGTTTGATTTTACAGTCATAGTAAAGCCAAGAAAGAGTAACTTGGGACCTGATCACTTATCAAGAATTAACTCTGGAGAGGATGCATGAAGCATAGAGGATACTATGTGAGATGCATAAATGTTTTAGATTGAACAACACGCTAGAAAATTTAGAGAAAATTGTAGTATTTTTGTGTACTTGGAATTACACCTAAACAAATGAAAGACTTTGGAAAAGAAGCATATCTTTCTATTTTTGTTGCGCATCTATCAACTCATTAGAGGAGACCTATATAAGATGGGTAGAGATGAGGTCTTATGAACATGTATGTGTGCTAGAGCATGAGCGCGAAGCTATCATGGAGGAAACTCATGGGGGAATAGCTAGAGAGACACTATGCAAAGAAAAACACTGCACGCAAGATCTTATTAGCAGGTCTTATGGTGGGAAACATTGTATAAGGACACTAAGGCATTTTGTCAAAACTATGTGATCATTGTCAAAGGATAGTAAGCCTAGAAATAGGATGAGATGCCATTGAGCCCATAGTGAGTGCGGGAAACCATTTGAGAAGTGGGAAATTGACTTTTAGCATGACCTATTACACCACTTGCATGTAGGATAGAGGTGCGCTATATCATCACATGCACATATTACTTGATAAGGTGGGTAGAGGTTGTGCCTACAAAGGATTACACTACAACAAAAATAATTAAATTCTTATGGGAAAATATCATAAGTAGGTATGGATGTCCATTGAGTCTTAACAAGTGATAGAGGAACTCATTTTTTGAATGAGACTATTATAATTCTATTAGCAGAGTTTTATGGTGGCACACCATAAGACTACCCTTATCACCCATAGGCTAATGGTATTGTAGAATATTTCAACAAGATTTTATGGAAAACAACAATGAAAATATGTGATGTTGGAAGAAAAGATTGGGATGATAAGGTATCAATCGTACTTTGGGCATATAGAACAACCTATAAATGATTGAATAAGGCCACCCTTTTCAATTTGTGTTTGGCGTAGAGGTTATTTTAGCTATTGAATTTTGTTCCATCCTTTCGTATTGTACATGTAAGAGGATTAGATGATGAACATGCATTTGATGAGCATATTGAAAATTGATGCAATTGGATGAGTGATGCACCATTGTGCTTTGGAGTCAAAGACAAAAGAAAGGAAAGATGAAAGTCTTGACATGATAGGAATATAGAGAACAAATCCTTTGTCTAGTTGGATAAAATTTTGCTACTATATGACTCCAATTTTATGCATCATCCTAGGAATTTGAAAGTTCATTAGTTGGGACCCTTTGTATTAAATAAGATACCAGAATTAGGTACATGTAAATTACAGAGCGTTGGATGACACCATGATGCCTAGTTACTTCAATGGGAGTAGGTTGAATCCCTACTATAAATAAGCTTCTTTTTTTGTAATAAGGTAGTATTGTCATCTTAGATTATATTTCCCTTTCTATTGTGTTTGCTTTGTTATGTTTTTGTAAATAAGCATGTTCACATGTAGAAACTGATTACTATTTGTTAAGTTGATGCATAGAGGACCACGTAAAACTTTTAGTGTGGGGTGGAATAGGTGCAAGTGTGCACCAAAGACACTATGTGATGTTGATACGTCTAATGGAGTTGATTTAGAGTACACATTGGTGATGAAATAGGTGCACATTGGAGGAGTATATTGGTATGCATGATGGCATGGTGCTTAAGGATGTTGGTGCTTGAAAGTATATTAAATTGCTCAGATGTTGAAGACCAAATTTGAGAACGTGAAATATGGAGACAACAAATGTGATAAACTACTTAGAAATAACATGGAGGAATATGGGGAAGATGTGACATGGGGAGATGCACTCAAGGTAAGATGACTACATCTTGGGAAGTGGTATCACGGGATAAGGTTATGATTACCACACATGGAAAAAATAGGAAAAAGCACAGAAAAATCAAAAATCACATTTAAATATTTGGAATGGTGGTAGGTGGAGCGTAATTAATGTGATAAAAATTTAGGAACCTATAAAAGGGGTGTGGGTGAGGTATTTCCTACCTTTCCTTTGTGAATTTGTGTTACTAAGAGTTAAGTGTGAAGAACATAGATAAGTGTGGAGATCAAACCAGAAAACGATGTGAGCCAAAGTCGAGTGATTGGGTATACAACCTTGATGATCGTCTTTGGTGAAGAATGGTAGCTAGATAAAGGTTGTGAAAGGAAGACGTCAAGGTGAAGGTTTGCAGGGTCAAAAATGGTAAACTAGGGTTTACAAGATTTAGGGAACAAAATTGAGAATATTGGAAGCTAGGGGAAAAATTTGAGGTAGAAGCAAGAGCATGGTTTAAAGAAAGTTTGAAGGGTTGATTGAAGAACTTGAACGCTCGGTGCTTAAGGCACAAAAACTTGATTAAGTTATTTATCAGTTAGGGCACACTTTTTCTACAAATTTGAAGTTTTAAAAATTGTGAAGTAGAAGCAATGCCACAAAAGAGGAACCCACACGATCAAGCAATATCCTAAGGGTAAAGAACAAGGGTAATAAGATGGTGGTTGATGATGCACCAAAGAATTGGTTCTTTGAGATGTAACACCCACCCAGATTATAGTAGGGAAACCATGGTATCACAACTTATAAAATGTAAAATAAGTGATTACAATCATCGCACGGAGGCCCATGAGGGAGAGATAAGGAAGGATGTCATGAAAGAATTGGTGTAAAGGACATCGAAGGGAAGTGGGTTCAGATGATATAATAAATAATGACTTGGAGGGCGTTGGAGTTCTCCAAATATATGAACTACCATACTTTGGCAAGCCAAAGAACCTCTACCAGTGGCTCATGTCATAGGTTCATGAAGACTTATTCTATTTTGTAGGGAGGAGAATGTGTATCACCACACAATTGATTGGAAGGGTCACCAGTTTACACAACTCAAGAGTTGAGATTGGGAAGGACTTAGAATATGATGAGGCCATGGAGGCCACCACCACAAATTTAAAATATCAACGGGAAATCACGCATTTGATATCAAATGTATCACTAACCCTAGCACAAAAGTTTTAATATGCCTTGTTAGTTGTAAGTTGTGCATGTTTGAGAGATGGTCGTGAAGTGAATAGAAAGTGGTTGCATTGTGCATAAGATGATGTAGAAATCCCTTTATAACATTGTGATTTACATTACTAGGGGGCTAGTGGAGGAAGTAAGGTTCCAGTAAACAAAGGTGAGAAAAAATAACCTGGGACATGATTCTTTTATTAATTATCTTTTAGGATATCTAGGTACCATGGCCTAAATGAGAAAAATTGGATATATCCAATAGACAACAAGTCACTAGTAGAGAAGTTTGCAACATTTACATGTGGTGGGGCAATAACAAACCCCTACAAACTATGCATGGAAAAATGATACAAATGTATGCATGAGGCATTTGAAAATGAATGGGATGTACCAATAGAAATTCCCTCCTTACTAGATGCAAAGGCACAATTCACAGTACACTAGCACTTCTTCTTAGGAAGGTTCAAGCTTAGAAATGGATAATTTGGCCCATGTTGCAAGTTATCCTTTGCCTTTACAACAAATAAATTCTAGAGTGTAGTGAACAAGATTAAAGATATGTGCAATCTAAACTTTGATGCAGAGATAGTGTTGACTCATACTATCATAGATTCATACCTTGTGCACCACCTATGTATACCCATCCAGGTCAACATATGTGGAGATGGTAGAATATGACAACATGGACCTGAGTCCCATGACCGTCGTAGTGGGAAAGAAAGAATTTAATATATTCATCTATCTCGGCCCAAATTGAAGGATGAAAAGTACCTAAGTGAATGATATATTCATCTCCTAGAGCACCATCAGAGAGGAAGAATACTGTGGCAATAAAATGAGGATGCACAGGAGAATCCTCCTCAAGAAGAAGATGATGAATAATAAGTGAACGAGGAGGAAGAAGATATCAAGCTAAACAAAATTTGAAGACAAAAGATACAAAAAGAGCACAAATATCCAAGTAAAGGTGCAAGTATTCTGAGGCACCCAAGAAAACACTTGTAGTGACGCCAACAAAACCAAGTCTGAAGAAGAAGAAACCTAGGTGGTTTCAAAGAAGAAGATAAAGGGTACTTGGAAAATAATGTGGATGAAGAGGAGGTGGTGTGAGAGAAAGATCCCCACTCATCCACAATTTGGATGAAAATGACAAAGAGGTGTGTGATGTGCGCAAGAAGAAATGCTAAGAGGGGATGGAGAAGAGGAAGAAGGAGATGGAAATCCAACTAAGGAAAATATAGGTTGAGACAATAAGGAACATGGGGAGGAGCATGAGGTTGAGCATGATGAGTAAAATAAAAATAAAGGCATTGAGGAGGGTATAAGTGTATGAGAAACAAGTGGTGTTGTCATTTAATATTACATATGAGGTATTGAAAACAACAACATGTGAAGGGGAGAACGTAAAGGTAGCCTCAAGAAAGGTCCCCAGATGCAATACATTGATGACCTCATGAAGGTGCTAAGGGAAAAATACAAAATTTAGTACCCATAAATGACTTACTTTGTTGGGAATATTTGATAAGAATGAATCCTTGCACGCATGAGGAAACTTATCTCCTAGAACTATCAGGGAACAAATAAGAGAGCCGAGTTTGAAGTGAATAAGGAATCACTATTTGAGACACAATTAAAATATTTTATAGGAGAATACTTTCCCATTTTCTAATCCCAAATGTCAATGGATGAACAAGAATGCAATGCGCTTAATAAAATGGTCACGGATGTGGGATTAATAATTTTTAATAAAGACATTATCATTAGGAGGATACGAGAGGACAAGGAGCACTAAGATAAGAAAATCCAAAGGCTCAAGTAAATTATGAAGGAAGAGAGAGACCGAATGTATGCATTATACAAAAAGTTAGAAAACATAGTAAAAGGCATCACAACCATGCACCCATACCTAGTTGATAATTCCCAAGATGAGTACCCTAGATAGAGTTGCATTACTTAGAATACTTGGTGCAGATGTTGCTACATGAGAAGAATTATGGACCATGTTTGATGACAGAGAATTCAGTTGTGCGAGAAGAAGAGTGATAAAGAATAAGTGGAAAATTATATTGCATATTATGAACCATTGGCAACAGAGGTTAAATAAGCCGTGTGGAAGGATTTTTTTTTTTTTTTGATCACTACCAATATTTTAACCCAATTTTGAGCATGCACACTACCAATGAGGAGGTAGAATTAAGGAAAATTTAGGCCAACATGAAGAACAATAGAGCCGAGTGAAAAAGGTAGTGGCCAAGGTTGAGGAGAAAAGAGATTTGATTAAGGCCATGAAGGACACACTTGGGGTAAGGCTCAAGGAGCTCTTCCCTTTGGTCATGCACATGATGGATGCATTAGAGGGTGTGGCCTTGGACCTTGGTGTGATATTCAAGGGGCTCAAGGAGAATATAAACAAATTGACTCCTACGGAAGTACATGCTATTGTATAATCAACACCTAGTAAAAACCAATAAGGGGGTTATAGAGTTGGAAGGAGTTACAGGTTATTTTGAACAAGGAATTCCCATAAATTCTTTTGTCATAGTAGGCCTAGTATTGATATGTGTTTCGATACATATATATTCTTTGATTCATATTCCTTATTCTTTTATTTCACCTTTATTTTATTCATTCTCTTTGAGGTACATTCTGTTTGATATTGTCAAGGACGTACAATACTCCTAGTGTGGGTTAATGTTTGTCACATAAATGACTAAGTGTCAGTCCATGCACAAGGATCGTAAAAAGGAGGATGAATGCATGGTATAAAAATTCATCATACAAGTTTAAAGGACCATTGAGGAGTGTGTTCACAATAAGGAAAGTAAGACAAGATAATGCACATAGGTGTGCACACCATAGAGGAATAGGTCGGTGTGGAAGGGCTCACACACATACATGTAGAAGCACTCAAGACTTAGCCATTTTTGGATCATTGGATAAAAATAGAACAGAGAAAATGACTTGAGACACACACAAGGGATATAAATAGGAAAAATAACATGTAGATAATGAAAAGGACAACACATAGTGACTTCCTAATTATAGGAATTAAAGCATGATTAAAGAAAACTATTTATAGCTTGATCTATTATAAAGCATAGTTATATGATCATGTAGGTTATATTTAGAGCATGCCTATTATTAGGAAACTTTCATGTAGGTGGTGAATGGCAAGTCCCCACTATGTATAAATAGGTGATGCACTATTGTAATAGAGAGTCCTTTTTATGTGAGTTTATGCTAGAGTCTGTATGTGAGAGCGCATGGTCCAAGACTTGTCCTGTAAGCATCTATGATGTAATCAACATACTTATTTTATAATCAATTATGTTTTACAATGGGTAATTGTGTTTACATTTCTAAGGTGACTATGTCTGAACATGGCTTGATGGGTATTCAAATATTCTTAGTCATTTTCTATGAATGATTTCCTTATTATATGTGTTTCCATAATTTCTAAGCTATGATGTATCTTTTTGCATGAATGGTTATGATTATAAATATGCATGTCTAACATCTTGATAAGAAAAAGGGGGACTTGAAGTATATGCAAACTTCGTGAGCGTACAGATTTTCTAGATGAATTACTAGTGTTCCTAACTAATATTCGGTAAACAATAAGAAGTCACAAAGATCAGAATTGAAACTTTTGGGAAATTTGAGAAAATTTGAATGAAAATTTACAAAATCTAACAAATCACACTAACACATATAACAAGATGCTCGTACACTCACACTAGAATTTAAATATGAGCATATGTGTGTGAACTAAGATGCTAGTGCAAGTAGCAAAAAAATAGTGTAACATGGGTGCATGCACCGGTAGGCTAATGTGTGTAGTATTGAAATAAAGCAACGTACGTGTGTGGATTAATATGTTAGCACATGCGAAATAACAATAGTATAACAATAGCACACCAAATGATATACAAGTGTGTCAATAGGTATGTAGGCTTGCGTAACCAAAAACTACAGAAAAATAAGATAAACACTAGTGCGTCAAGCAACATGCACGCAAGCATGTTGACTAATACGCAGCACATGTAGCCAAAAATATTTAATGCAGAGATAAGTGAAGAGCTACACAAATGTATTGAATGATATGTTAGTGTGTCAACTGCTATGCTAGTGCACGAATACCTATACTTGCAAAAAATAATGCAAAAAAAATACCAAAAAACTCTAATTTTTCCCGCCAAGATTAAATTTTGATAACACTTCACCTCCTCCTTTATACTTGTAAAGAAGACTCAACACTACCAAACACTAACATACATGCTTAAAAACAAAGAAATTTAAAAAAATTGAAATAACTTGCACGTAAAATGGAAAAAGATAATCTTTAAAATAAGAAAAATAAATGAATGCGTATGACATAAAGGAGTGTCCCACCTGGCATGCCATATATATGCATGTTAAACTTTAAACTAAGCTAATTGAAATAACCCAACACCAAGTAGATCTTAACTTAGTTAAATTCAAGCTAATACATCATGATAAAGCAAAAAGGAAAGCTAATTAACTTACATAAAACATGAAATCGACATTAAATGCAAACCTCCCTTTGATATTTGGATGTGATTTAGATTGTAGATACTTCCTTTGATGAGCCAAATGTAAGCCACACATGATCAAGGATTTATCAAGAAAGAGGAAAATATCTAATCAAGTATGGCTTAATTGTCATTTTTTAGTCTTCTCTTACTACTCTTTGGAAATTAGAAAAGGGGGAGAGTTAACAATCCTTCCAATAACATGAAATTATCTTTTTAATTATAACTTTTGTCAAGGACATGGTGTGTAAAGGTGTAAATTGGTAGGAAGGTACTAGGTTTCTTATATAGCTTTCCATTTTGGGAGAAGCTTGCAACCTAGTGAATGTGGGATAAATGGAATGTAGAATTAGAAAGGAATAAATATGATTAGAAGATATTGATTAGAGATTAGCAACTCATGGGAGTTTGGGAAGGTTTAATTAATAAACTAGGATTAATTAATAGACCAAGTTAAGCTTATAGAATCCATTTGGAGGTGAATTAGTGGGAGATTAGTAAAATTTTAAGGGTTTGAGAGGGGGATTCAACCAATAATAAGGTTTATTGATACAATACAAGATTTAAAGGCTTAGTTAACTTATATTAGTTAGTTAATTAATTAAAATAGGATTATAACTAATGAATCAACGTTAATTGGCATCCAAGATGGGGACGAGACTTGTTAATTAACGAAGTGACGTTGATTGAATAAGTTGAAGGGAATTGTTATAAATTAGTTGAAAATCACTAATTATAATGATATAATGGTAAAGAAGAGAAATTAGTGTAATTTTAATATTAAAATTGCATGGTCAAAACCAAATTGTCTACAAAGGTAATAAACGTTATGCACTTCCAGGGTAGATTTTGCAATAACATGTTCCAAAAGTGGACCACTAAATATTTTTAGTTTTGTATTGTTATTAGTGGGTTTACTCTGAGATGAAGTCTCAAATTCAATAGTACCGACATCGAGGAGATCTTGTATAATATGTTAAATCTTGAAGCAATTATTAGTAGAGTGGTCAATGTATTTGTGGTAGTCATAATGAGCTTAACATTGAATTCAGTATTATGAGGGTCACTTGCATCAACCTAATGTGTTGGAGGGAGAGACACAATATTACACTCAAGTAATTATTTGAGGACTTACTACGGTGTATGGGGGAAACGTGTGAATTATTGAAAAAATGTTGTAATTTTATCTTTGTAGGTTGAGATACAATGTTGACAATGGCTTTGACATAAAAAATTTCATCTTCAGCTTTAGCCTTAAAATTAGTCTTGCCTTAAAATTTATGATTAGATGTGCTAAAATAACTAGCCACGTACTTAATTTTTTCCCTGTTGACTAGCTTATCTTCACATTCTTTAAAAATATGACGTAGATGACCAAAGGAATTGAATTTATCAAATATAATTGATTCTTGTAAAGAGACTAGGAGGATCTGGATGAAAATATCTTGTGGTTCACTATCGTCTAGGATATTATTCATCTTATTCAACATAGCCTTGTAGTGTAGCATATAATAATTGATGGGTTCATTGGAACCTTATCATATTTTGGTCATTTGAGCGTATGATAGTTTTTAATATTTATAGAAAATTGTGTGAGGAATTGATTTTCCAAGGAGTGACAATCAATAGAATGCATAGGTAGGCCATAAAACCATTATAGGGTAAAATCCTTGAGATTACAAGGAAAATATGAATAAGCAATGTTTCATTTGAGAAATAGTCCAAGTAAGCAATATGAAATGTTTAGAGATATTCTTTGGTATCAACCTTGCCATTATAGATAAAAATCTCAGAAAAAACAAAACTAGTAGGCGAGAGGGTAAGAAACCACTTCAAATGCAAGTGGGTTATGAAGGAACTATGTAAAATTAATGGTATGAGAGGAAGTAGATGCACGTTGCTACAATTATAAAGTTTTATCTTGTAAAAGTATGAATAGGGAATTGAGAGCCTTGGTGTTAGAAGAATAGGCATTAAGGCACTATGAGTGTAGATAGGAGATATTGGTACAATCCTAGTCATATGAATATTCATAAAAATGTTGTGAAGGGGAGGATTAGATGCCCTCAAATAAGTAGGTACCAACCGTGTGGGGATGGTTGATGTGTGTAGACTAGATGACGGAGGATTGATACCAACAAAGGGAATATATAATAGTATTTTTGAGTTGATCACATGAAGTATAAATAAGAATGTCAATATTAGCAATTTTTTCTTTCAAAAAATGTGTAAAATTTTATACCTAATCATCGAAATAATGTGATTGTTAACCATGTTATGATACCTTTCACCTTCAAGAGTATTAGGAAAAATTATGAATATAAATGAGAAAATGATCAGTAAGAACATAAGTTCATTTGTGAGGATTTGTATCATGATCATATATAGGAGTAGTAGATGGTTCCCCACCCACACATGAAGGAGAAATATAGTCCCGATGAGAGGAACTTTGAGTAAGGCTAATATGGGAATCCTTGGACTGAAGATATTGATAAAAATAATAATTCATGAGATTAGGATCCATTATGTACACAACTCAAAAATATTCAATTCTCCCGTCAAGTTCACCAAATTTTTTCACCCTAATTAAATATATAATATTGTATGGATTTACAACCAATAAAGAGGATGAAGGGGTTTGCAAAATGTAGACTATTCTAATTAATTAACTTCCAACATTAACCGTTGACAATAATAATAATACATTCATGCTTGAAATAATTGAAACACTTATAAATGATAAGTAATTTCTCAAATACATAAGAGGATAGATAGACTTAGTTATTCAAGGTAAAACAAAGATGATATGGATATGCAAGATAGTGGAACAAGTTGACCAAGAAATTTATATGCTTTGTTGAAAGTTCTAGAACTAAAAACTCAACATGGTTAATACCATATGATTGTTGTATAGTAAAACTCTAATCTATTTGGTCATAACCTACAAATTTATGGTCGTGGACACTTTGAAAGTTTGGACTTTTAATTTTCTATTTAGTTCACTTATCTAATAATGTTATTTTTGTATATCACTCTTGCTCGTACAACTTTGAAAGAACTTGTAATCAATTGCAACAAAGTGGAAACACTAAAGCAACCTTTAGAACAATTCATCAAAGAATTACCAAACCAAAAGGATAAAACATGTGTGTATGGTGAGTTTAGATTACCCTTAGCGGTTAGACTCCCGGTTGTTAAAGCAATCCAAGTATTGTACTATATGCCCTCATTTCATAATCAAGCCTCGTGTAGTTATCCTAGGTGTTTTTGCAAGTCTCGCATATTTAACAAACCCCCTCGGGTGGCCTTGTGTCTCTTAACACAAATATATTGGGCTAACTGTGTAGTAGAGAATGTACCAAACATGTTATTAGTGATATGTTGTGTGCCTCAGCTATGTGACATAACCCTTTTTTTATTGAAACACTTGTGCAATGCTTGGAGTGACTTTTATCTTCCTAAAATATGGATTTATGACCTTTAAATGCTTGAAAATGGAGGAATCTAGACTCCTTGACCTAATTGAGTGCTTCATACTTGTAGTAGGGACTACTTTAGATGATGTGAAACTAATTTTGGAATATTTATGAACTCTTTAAATGTTTTGAGAATGATATTTTCAATAGGATCTTGTAAGAGTGTTAGGTGAGATATAAAGTGACATTAACATGGTTTATAGTCTTTTGTAGGTGAAATATTCTAACAAGGCTGACCCTAGGAAGATGAAATTACCCAAATAAGATTTTGAAATTGAAATTCTAAGTGGTGAATATGAATGGGCAGCACCATATAGGTCAGCCAAGAACAAAATTCATATCCCGACCTTTCCCAATGTTTTCAAATTGGAGTGATGAAAATTGAAACTGAAATTTATGTCATGAATATCAAAGGTTTAATACTACTTTGATCAAATAATATTTTCAAAATTGACAACAAAACAAAGTGTAAAGATAAGAAAGTTGTAAAAGAGATAGAGAGATGAGGTGATTGGATTTTGAATGTGAGAATTTGTCTTAGCAAGGGAACATGGTCAAATTGGAATTACACAAGGACAAGTTACCAAAAATGCATGTATACGATCACATGTACAATACACAATACTGGGGCATTGGGCTTCTCCTTATATATTCAATATTGTATACTTGATATTTTGGTACATTACATGGTGGGGGTATGAGTGTACTTCATTCCCTTTCCACTTTGAGATATCTTACACATTTAGGGCCTACATCTATATGTAGAGGTGTTGTTTCATGGGTAAAATATTTTTAGGTGATAATAAAGCCTTATTATTCTCTTCTTCTCATTATTTTTTGGAGTTTTGGGATGGATAAACATCCTATGACACCATTCCTCTTTTTATAAGGTTCTCTGGGTGACTAGAAATCCATGTGACAACATTATTTGGTGGTGGTTTAAGTGACACCCAATTCCATTTTGGCTCCAACATCTCCATTAACAAATTAGGAAATGAACCCCCAATCCTTTAGTGGCCAGTTCCAATAAATCCCTCTAAGAACTTCATTAAGGAGATTTTCCTACAAAAACATTTAGGTGTACTCCCTTTTCTTTGTTTACTTTTCAAATTTATAAGTTATGATTTCAAAATTCAAGTTTCAAATTTAAGATAAAGGTCAATTATTTTCATGGACATTGACTACACTTTGTTTTATACATTTCACAATGGAGATCATATTAACACTTAAACAAATCAAACACCTCGAGTAATGATTAATTATATCTACACACTCAATATTTTCTTTAATAAATTAAATTATATTTCTAATCTTAATTGGGGGCAAATGTAAACACATGTACTTGTAATTTATCACTTGATAATGTCAATATTGGCTCAATCCCTAAATCAGGACTTGTGCACACAATTTGAGTTCAATTACCTATCTTTAACCCAATTGCAAGATTTAGTCTCCTCGTTTTGACTGTTAATACACTCACACAATTACTTGCAATAGTCCATAGTAGTTTGTCACCTCCAAGTGTTGTGTCCAAATATTTATGGCACCTCACTCCTTACCCATATAGAATCACGAAACAGGACCAATCCATTTGATGGTTTGGTATGAAACTATCGAGTTTCATGCTAAACCACCCAATGGTCACTTTCTCAATTTATTAGATTTTTATGGGTTTGTACTTTCCTCATGGGTCAGCCTTAATGTGAAATTATACCTACAAACCCCTATATAAGTAATTCAAATGCACTCATTTACTCACTTGGCACTTTCAAAAGCACTACTTATAAGTATCATTCTAAAAGAACTCAAAGCTCTCCTTGATTCTGTTAAAGTAGCAAGACACATTATGATTATCTCCCACATAGGTATAAATTACTCCTAACCAAATTTAAGAGTCTAGCTTCCCAAGTTACAAGCCCTTCAAGCCAAGTTAAGCTCAAACATTCCATGCCATTTACAAAGAATTTTTAAGTGTATATTACTAAATATAGTTACATCCATATAGATATCACATCTATAAGTGGAGAGCTACATGCATTTTGAGGTCTCTTCTTAGTAGTTCCAACATAGGTAATGTATGTATTGCATTTCAACCCAACCACTAACCCTTTTACGGGGTATCATATTCATGATAAGGAATTGAATTTAGTTTAGATCATATAGAGGGTTTCACACATTTATTAAACTTGGGGTTTCACTAACTGACACTTTCAAGTGGCTTGGATAGACACAAAAATTATAAAATACCAATAGTTCTCCGCGAAATGACCAAACATGCATGAATTTTTCAAATGGTTTCATATTTATAAAATAGTTATATACTTGCACATCGTATACTCCAAAATCATAAAGAAAACATTTTTATATCACTTATAGCGATTTCATCCTTCTACCACTACCGATTAGCTTCCAATTCACCTAAATAGCTAATTAAAGCTCCCTTTTCGTGTTGTTGCATTTAGCACTTGTTTCAACATTTTTTCTTGTAAATTTCTAATATAGGTATATTTTGATCTACACATTAATGAAAATTATATAATTTGAATATATCTATTATTTATAACCCTAATTTCCAAATATATAAATAAGTAACACCAATACTTATTTCATTTTTGAGTTAAATAAAAAATAGAATATGTAAAGGAAATAATTAGAAAATCAAGTCATATATAGGTCTTGAATTTGTATCTTTATAATATTTAAATGTTTTTGTATTTTGTGTGCACCTATGTAAAAGTGAAGAGGTTGAGCGAACTAGTCTAAGATCAGCCAAGGGTTATGAAGGCAAGGAATATTAAGGTGACTGTTGTTGAAGGTGAAATCAGAATAAGGGCGTTTTGTGGTGCCAAAATATTGTGCCAATGCAACATGTTTTTAGTTGTATATAATACGAGTCACATAAATCATAGATATGTTTTCCTTCATGAGGTAATAAAAGATAAATCTTATTGATATTGATAATTGCTCCGGTGTTGCAACATTGTCCACGAAAAAAAGCTTGTCCAATTTTCCATGTTTGTTTATCCATATCGTTTTTATAGTATGTGTAAGTCATAAGAAATAAAAATATCGATAGGAAAATTATATTTGAAAATCCAAAGATCATAATTAGGATCAAACACAATATAACCAAGCTCTTTAAATGTCTCAATGGTACACATATTTTTTTGTTCATTATTATCAAATGTGATATATTCCCAATACTTTCTATTGACATAAACTATAATTATAGGAATGTGTTGGCACCGATAGGTGCATAGATTCTCTAAAGCAAGATATGGTTACTTAACTACTAATTAAAGCTTTTCAAATTGTCCCTAATTATTTGAATGGTGCCTTTATACTTGAGGCTTTGGATATGGAATATTAATTATTGGAAATGATCAATGTGATAACAATTGATTATGTAATAGCCATAGAATTTATTAGGTTTCTTGAATAGTTTATTGTTTATATGGTGACATGTAATAGGTAATAATAATAAGTCATGATCAAGTAATATAGGTAAGAGCTCACGTCATGTATCTTAGTATACAAGAATCACGAAAAGTTGGAAGCATGCATAAAATCAAGACCGTTAACATAATGCTACATAATACATGAGCTCACAATATTAGGTGATTCTTGCACTTTAGGTATGATATATTTGTCACATGTTGGACTTAAAGGTGTCAAAATGCATGCATGATGAATAATATTATAAGTTTCAAATGAGGGAACTATTTTTTAGGATGATTGGGTTCTTTACAAGAAGTATTCTTAATATCCACTATAAAAGAACTAAGTCATTAGTGCACATTACTAGTAGATGTAAATAGAGTATGAAACATAGACTCATCCTCATCCATAGGATTAAAATCAAGCTTATGTGAGTATTGATCATATAGTTCTATAGTATCATCATTGTTATCATAGTCAATGACCAATCCATCTTGTTGTTTTTTATTAATGAGTAAAGGTAACTCTAAAATAGCTTTATGATCAAGTGGTAGTGGTGTAGGAGATTACATGAACTTAGACTAATTAATTTGGAACTCAAACTTGGGGAGATATAGAGGATGTTTTGTAGGCTATAGGGGTAGTGGAATGAGAGTCTTATTATCACGATTTTTAGTTAACTTACCAACCACATATTTATGTAACTTATCCATATGAATAGGTTGTATTGGAGGAGTAATAATAAACTCGCTAGAAGTAGAATTGGAAGTTTTACATTATTTTAAAGGTTCCTCATTTGTATTAATAATGCATTCATATTAATCATGTATAAATTTAACACATTGACGAAAATTAGATGGTATGGATTCCATATCATGAATCAAAGTTTTTCCTACAAGGATATTGTAATGAATAAAAATATGTATACACCTCATTTTTACACTTGCTAAAATTTTTCTCTGTGCAAGTAATACTTTTGCATTATCCTCTTAAGTGGGTGCCTTAAGGTACCTTCTAATATTTGGAGTGATAAAACTTGGTCACATGGGATAGACCACAAAACCTTATCGATATTTTGTACTTTATAACATAAATGTCCTATCCTCGATTAGTTTCTTACCTTATCTAAATGTTTCCATCATTATGTCCACTTGATTTTACTCATTCCTAATATTCACATTAATTTTTTCATCCCAAACCTTTGTCATATCTTAACTATGTCTTCATCCTCCATTCCCCACTTTGTTTTTCAACCTTGATCATATGTTCCTCCCTAAAATTGATGGGATCGACCATGGTCCATCGTGTCGATATGCTATTTTTACTTCTAATGGGATTGGCCATAGTAAATATTGTTAGGTATATTTCAAATATTTTCATACACACACACACAATCATCTTGTCTTGTAATTTTAGAATAAAATCATTACATATCAAAGGAATATTGGACATTTGCACACATTTTTGCATTTACTTGTTAGATTTGAGGTTTTGGAGCTTTCCCTTTTATATTTGGGTCACCATAATGAGTTAGGATTGGATATATTCTTCTTTTGTTTCCCCATCTCCACCCATAATAATTCTCTCTTGATGTTGTTGTCTCTAAAGGATCAATGCATCAACGGTCACACCATAGGAAAGTATTTATAACACTTTTCATCCTCTATATTATGTTTATTATGCACATGATTTATCAATCATCACTTTATATTAGAGTATGTGTGTTTTATTTAGTCTATTATTTTTATTATTTATGTTATGCCCCTTAGATTTATACACCTATTGACCTATCTATCTTTTGAATCCTAGTAGTATACCTCTCTTTACTTTACATACAACCATTAGAAACCTATAGTTATCTTAGCTTTAGGGTTATTATCCTCTAGAATTCTGACCCTTACATTCCTTGAGCATCTTTAGGATTTATATATTATGTCCATACCTAGATTTGATCCCCGATATTAGGAACCATATGGGGATCTTTCTTATCCCATCATATATTATGGTGAACTTGACATGAATATTACTCTTCCCTAGATTAAGTTAGATCCAATCAGATAATTCATTTTTTCTACATTTTAAACATGATCGCAAACCGTAAAATTATTCTACAAAACTAATTTTTTTGTGATATGTTTTGTTAACCTTATGCTATCGACCCATGTTCAAAATTTTCATGGTTGATCCCATCATATTTTTTTGTAATGAACATTCTATTCATCTTGATGCTAATGGAAATTTTGTAAATTACAACACGTTCAATCTCATTTGCTTCACATCTCATTTCTCATCATTTTCCCAGACACCATCAACCCTTGTGTAACTTCCACAAGATTGATCCTATTTGATTCACATTTTATTCTCAATTTTTTTCCCATGATGCCATCATACTGTGTGTAATTATATTTACATGGTTGATCCCATCAAAAATATTTTTCTAGAACCTTATTTTCAATTATCCTTTGTTTGAAACCCTCATCCCTTGAGAATTTGAATAGTGACTCTATTGATTCTTCCTTTGAGTAGAACCTTTACAACATCATCAACAATGAATCTCATACTTATTCTAGGATCATCTCTTACTATACTAATTTCCTATCCATAAGACTTTCTAGCAATAAGAAAAAAATAACCAAACCATAGTAATAAAACTATGTCAAGTACTCCTAATCCTATCTTTGACCTAGAAAATCAAGGTTAATTTGATAATATATCTATTTCTATTTATCATCTTTCTATCAAAAATTTATTCAATGATTCCCTAAGTTTTTGGGTGAAACACCTAACATGATATAAAAGTGCATTGAGAAATATCTTTCTAGAAAATTAAACTAAGATTCTAATCTCATGGAGCCTCTTGAAAGTAGAGAAAATGATAATCCTACCAACAAAAATATACCTTCTTCATCCACTGATCCTACTCAAATAATCATTCAGCTTACCAACATTAATTCAATATCAAACTACAATCACCAATAAATTTTTGTTAATACAAAATAACTTGGCCCAAATCACTAGCTGAAAGTCAATGATTTCTTAGGACATGATAAACCAATACACCCCGTGACTCCTCCTAATTTTTATAAAATGGAGAACCATTACCCAACCTTCTATTCACAAAAATTTCTTCAAGATATTAAAATATAACATCTCACTCTCTGCATCACTTTCATGAATATTGGAGGCATCATACCTTCCATTTCTTATGATGGATCTATTTATCGCACCCTTCATATCAAATATTTTGTTAACCTTTACAAGTATTGGGTCAAATTTATTTCTTATGCAACCACCAAGCTCTCAACCAAAACCCTTACGAGAGATGATCTAGATTGATATCACATGCTTCTAGACTAGACAACTCTCTTGTTGATATTGAAAGCCCAATTACTAATCTTAAAAAATAAATTCCAATATCATGATCTTATTAGAAAAATATCAATGATTTCATCAATTACCAACAAGCTAGCAATTAATCTACACAATCATTTATTAAAATATGGAAAACCTTATCCAATAAGATTGATCATAAGATGCCTAATGATATTCTACTTCAACTATTCATTAGATCCCTCAAGCCTCACCTTCAATAAAAGGTGAGATAATTTTCTCCTACCACATTGTAATAAGAATTTGAGAAAGTTAAATACCAAGACTATCACAAGAGGTAATTTTTAAAGACTTTTCTCAAGTTAAAACTACCTAATAATTTCCATGTCCTTATAAATCCTAGAAACAAGAGTTATATTAATGATGGAGTCACTAACACTCTTTGTCAAGGCACATATTCTAATAGGATCATCCACAACATTGATCACACACCCCCTAAACCGTTAGGAGGTTTTCACTCACATTATTCCTTTTGTACTAATTGTCACCAAAATTTATCTAAGGAGGAGTTGAGATGATGTTTTCCAATACCATTTAACATATTTGTATACCCCTCTCAACCCATTCCTCAATGGCACAATAAAATAATTTTTGTTGGTGGAATGCCAATTGGGGCCACTCCTAAAAATAATTTTTCCCTTTGATACTTTTCTTATACCTTCCTCCTCGGTTCTAACATTGATCATAAAGTAATCTCTTGGGAGAGGTTAGATGAATCCATCAATTCACGTGATGAATCCCAATAGCATGATTGACATGATGTGGATCATTAAGTAAAAATTGTCTTAAAATATATAATAATCCACTTCTTGAACACTCTCATTTTGAACAACCAACTTGAACTCCTACTTAGGATAGTAATTCTTTCACTAATGTTGTTGATACTTCATATCTTTCCACTAATATATCTATGGAAAAAACAATTAACATACAAGGTGCTAAACACATTATTTCTTGTAATGAGCTTACTTATCCTTCATTTTTTCAACCTATAACTTACATAATCACCTGTCCACATCTTACAATCTAAATGTTAGTTGAGAAAGCATCGAATATTTTAAATTTACTATCCAAATTAATTCCATTGGCCCCTATGTAAATTATCGTTCATGAAAAATAATGTATCTCTTCATAATATCTTCATAAGCTATCATCCCTTATGCATGTACATGAATGATCCCATATGATCCTACTCCTTTTTATACCTACACCATCGATCCATATGTAGACTTTTATACCATGATGAATCCCATAGAGATGTCAAAAATAAAAATCAAGTGAGAAATCGGCAAGTCCCATACCTTCATTATCTCTTTAGCTTGATATCCCATAGGTTTAAACTATTGCACAATACATCCCTAAAGATCCCCCTTACAAAACCCTCTCACCTCCTAAGTCAAATACCATTCCTTGAACTTACTTTTACCTCGCCTAAACATCATGAGTTACTCATTCTAGACCTCTCCACTATTAATATTCCCGCTCCACCTACTTTGGGACATGATCTTACCTTGCATGGTTTAGAAGAGATTACACTACACCATTATGAAGAAAAATCCATTAAAATTAATATTTCTATTAACTATTCTTTGTGCATTCACTTCCCTCTTGATTCTATGATTCTGATGAGTTTATCTTTCATGCAGACGATCATCCCCTCTTTATTTCCATGCAAATTGACCACACTATGGTTAATCGAGCCCTCAAAGATGAATATTTTGGTACTTTTTTTTCTTATCTTGATTAAATTAAGACACTTGATTATTCTATCAAAATTATTAAGTCCACTTAGAGCATGTGTTAAGGTTATGACCATAAAATTACCTATGGTTTACATTTGGTTAATGTTGTCACTTTAAAATGCACCATTTGGATAATGGTGTGATAAATATCCTTTTAATTGAAAAAATGGAAACACTCTTAGGTTGTGGGTGACTTGTATGTTGGAGTGAGTCTACAGAGAGGGTTGGTTCGCCTAGTGCAAAACTTAAATTATTTTCTATTTTTAAGACTACTCTACCAACAAGGAAAAGGGATAAGGAAGGAAAAAAGCTGGAAAAAATAAGGTGATATATGAGAAAGTTTTGAGGATCTTAGACTTATTGGAATCACACATATAGACCACGGGATATATACACACCATACATTAACTACAAGTGAATATATCAAAGAAAAAGTGTTTCATAAAAGGGTTCAAAGTTTATTTATGAAAAAATAAATAAGGGGCATCAAATGGACCCACAATAAATTTCTACATACAACAGTTAAACACAATCTATGACCTGAAAATTGACACAAAACTATGTGAAAGCATGAAGATTAAACTTTTAAACTAAGGATAAACACATATCACAAATATAAACTCAATTTAAAACATAAAATGCATTAAACATAAACTATAGAAAGGTAAAAATAGCTCCTTTATTGCTCTAAGAGGTGGAATAAGAACAAAGAATAACTCATGATACTTGATTTCTCACTCAGAATACTAAATTACTCCAAGAACAATGAGTGAAGATGCCAAGATAAATTTTTACAATACATTCTAGAGTTTTATAGAAAATATGAGAGAGAGGAAAGAAGGAAAATCCTATACATGCAAGTCTGACTTGTAAAAATAGGAAAAAACATGTGTGGTTTATCTCCTTGCTCCAAAAATAACTCTTTTTGAGTGAAGGGCATGCATTCTTCTTTATTTTCTTTCTTTTTCTCTAAAAATAGTCTCCATACTTTATTTTTATCCAATTCCATGCCCAAAAATAAAATATGCACTCCCAAAATAGAAAAACAATTTTTCCTCTATTTTTGCATGTTTTTTTCTATTATTAAACCTTTTGGATGATGAAACAAACTTACCTTGCATGTTTTCATCTATTTTTAACTCTCATGCTTTGTTTTTGACAAATTGTGCTAAAAATAGCATCATGTGTTTGGGAAAAGAAAAAAAAATGTTTTCATGGTTAGAATGGTTTCCCCATTTTTAGATGCTCCAATAATGATCTTTCACCTATTTCTAACCTTCCCATGCTTTTACATACTCCAATTTTACCTTTTGGATGGATTTAAGAGGTTAAATGAAATTTGGGTCATGCAAAATAACTTTTTTTTTTACTATTTTCCTTTGATGCATGGATTTTTACGAGGACTTTTCTTTTGTTGCGTGGCTTTCTCCAGGAATTATTTTCCTTTGTTGCACAACTTTCTCCAATGATTTTTTCCTTTGTTGCATATCTTTCTCTAGGTTTTTTTTTCCTTTTTTCTATGGATTTCTATGTAGAATTTTTTCCTTTGTTGTGTGGCTTTCTCCAGAATTTTTTCCTTTATTGCGTGGATTTCTTTGGTTACTTTTTTCATTTGTTGTGCATATTTTTCCAAGGACTTTTTCCTTTGTTTCTTTCCTAAATTTTTATCCTTAGCTTCGTGGCATGGAATGGATACTTTTCCATGCATGTTGGCCTCCATTATTTTCTCCCGTACCTTTTTTTTATTGATTTCTACAACTTTGAAAAATTCCTTCATACTCCAAGTCCGTGGGACACTGAGATTTCTAATGTTTTGAATTCTTAGGTCTACCATCCAAATCTGTGTAAGTCTGAAACTTGAAAAATTTGTACAAATAAGCATGTGGGATTATTTGGATAACAATTTGGTGACTTTTGGGGACATATTCTTTCTAGATGTAAAAATCCAGTAACCTTGAGGCATCCATTAGGCATGGAGATATGTGTAATAAATAATACAAATTCTTGGAAACAATATGAGAATTGAAAAATACCTTCCAAACAAAAACCATGCTAGAGAACTTATTAGAAAAAAAACACACCAACAAAGTGCACAAGGAACACAAGAAAGGAAACTAAAACAAAAATGTGCATGAATCACTTAGAGGAAAGTAAACACAATAACTAATATGTATAAGGGTGAAACATGACCAAAATAAAAAAATTTGAGGTACGTCCCATTAACCGGGATAAGCAGCTCATCACCATTCAACTTGAGAGCTAAAACATTGGGTTGCTTATAAGATATAATCAACTATGGTCCAATCCTACAAGAATCAAATTGTGCATGTCTTCTGGCTTAGTTCTTTCTTCACCTCACTTGAGCACAATGTATCTTTCTCTAATGTTTTTAAAACTAATTTTTTTATCAAAATACATCTTTACTTGTGCTTGATGAAGTTTTGTTATTATCATTTCCTTTTTTATTTCTTCCAACTCCATTAACTCTAAATTTTTATTTCCATCAAGTCTTCTTCCATCTTCATTTTTTAATAAGTTCTAGAGCCGACAACTCATTGGAAATATACAACCTTGCTTCTCTACCATAGACAAGAATGAAATTATAATTTTCAATTCATCTTTTAGAAGTAATATTAGCATCCCATAAGGCTGATTTCAACTTTGTTTGCCATGATCTATAGTTTTCCACCATAGTTATTTTGATTATTTAGAGAATATTCTTTTATTGGTTGAATCACTTGAATACATTCCCTTAAGGGTAATAATTGGAATATTTTGAGAGATGAATGCCAAGTTTGAATTCCTAGGTAAAAATTTTGGTGCCAAGGAATCTAATGCATTCTCTAAGATGATTGTTGTGGGAACACCAAATCTTGTGACTATACTTTCATAAAAGTCTAAAATTGAAATCTCATTTACTTATTTCAAAGCTACTACTTCTTTCCATCTTGTGAAGTAATCTATAGATGTGAGAATCCATTTATGACCTGTACTAGAAGGTGGATTAATCATGCCAATAAAATATAATCCCCATTACATGAAAGGTTGATTTACCTAGAATGGGTTGAAGAGGAAGAGCTGTTAACTTTTGTTTCTCTACAAAAATGGCACACTTTGCACACTTCCTTACCCATGCATGAACATATTTGAATAAGTTTGGCCAATAATAACTATCTCTCATAACCTTCAAGGCTATATCTCTTGGTGCAAAATGGCCACCAGGATGTACCTCTATGGAATTCTTCCAAAACATGTTCAATCTGATCTGAATCAATGCATCTTAAAAGAACTCCATTCACATATTTTCTAAACAACATGTTATCAATAAGAACATAAGGAATGGACTATAATATGAAATACCTCCTTTTTACTTTTTCCAAACCCTATGGGCATTGTCCATTTGAAGAAAATGGATCATATCTTGGGTCCAACTTTGAGGTAATGAAGGAGCAATTGTGTTTGGGCCATCTTGAAGTATTAAAATCTTATTTTTATCATCATGTAAGTATGAAGGTAGTTGTTCACATGGTTGTATTCCCTAACCATCTTAGTGACTTTAATATCAACATCATATTCCATTAATTTTCCAACTTACTATTTTCTCATTCAAATCCTTGCTTAAAAAAATTCTTTAACACTTGGATGGGAAACCATTAAATGAATCTTGTTATTAGAAAGTAGATATCTTAATTTATTGATGATTCTAATGACTGAAAGAACTTATTTCTAAAAAAACTTCACCTCATAATATTGTAACCCTTGACTGAAAAAAGTAATTGGCTACTCCAATTTGTCATCATTATGTTGCACACCAACATAGTGTTATGTTGTGGAGCCTATTTTTGTATGTGGAATTGTTAAAGATTGCACACTAAAAGTACTATACACTATGCACAATGTTGTTTTGAGCCTTGAAAAATGTGCATGATACCTTGAGAGACATGCTCTTCTCATATGGGTGGTATTTTGACCCATAGATTTATGGGGCGGTTTTGGCCCATGGTTTTGGTACCCACGGTATTGTAAAATTTCTTATGCAATTGCCTATTGGTGTGATTTTGGTACACATGGTAGGGTATTATACATTGTAGATGTGTGTGAGTTCAAGTGTGAATTCATGAGTTTTTTCTAAGCATAGCTACAAACAAATATGAGTATTGTATTGAGAGAAAGAGGTGGCTTGTAATAAAATATGAGCAAGTGATTCTTGGTGTATGTAGCCCAAATTAGGTGAACCATGTTAAATATTGTCTCTATGTTGTGTTCTTTATTTTCTACACTTTTATTTCATATCTATAATATTTTTTGCATATTAGTTTCTACTATTGCGATTCTGTGTGGGATTGTTCCGTATATTTTATCCCTTATTTCCTAACACATAGCCGAGATTATATCAATTTCTCCAAAATCATATAAAATAAAATCTTTGCTAAAATTTAGACCGAGAAGTGTCGAGCTTGTGAGATAAGATGTTTAATTTCTTCAAAGGCATTCTTTCCTTCTATTTTCTAATTGAAAACCATGTTCTTTTTTAACATTGAAGTTAGTGGCCTTACTAAATTTACAAAATCTAAAACTAATCTTCTGATAAAATTAATTCTACCAAAAACCTTTGTAATGTCTTCTTGTAATTTGGTAAAGACAATGATGATATTGTGCTTACCCTCTTTGGATCAATAGTAATAACCTTCTTAGACATAATGTAAGCCAACAATTTACCTTCATGTACTGCAAAAATGCACTTCTTTGGATTAAATTAGCGAAATGTCGTATTGTTTATCTCAAAAATTTGTTCGAGGTGTATGATATGATCTACAACATGCTTTGAGAAAACAACTATATCATCCAAATAAATGAGAACAAAATTATTGATTAGCCCTTGAAACGTAAATCCCATTACATGTTGAAATGTGGCTCTAACATTTGACAGTCCAAATGAAATTTTTCTATATAGATATGTGCCCCATTTCATGGTAAATGTTGTTTTAAGATAATCTAATTCCTATATCAAAATATAACTGTAACCAGAACAGCCATAAAATAATGATAAATTCCTTGAACCACTTACCCTTTACAAAATTTGCTCCATTGATGATAGTGGGTAATGATATTTTAAAGAATCTCTATTTAAATATCTAAAATCCATGCATAACCGTATCTCTCCATTTTTTCTCACGGAACCAAATTGGCCACCCATGATGAGTGCTTGATGGGGAAAATAATGTTATATTTGATCAACTTATCCAATTCTTGCTTCATCAATGGTTCAATTTTAGGATTGATAGGTATTTGCTTTTTTCACACTAATTTGTTCTTAAATCCAATTCTATTGTGTGCTGAGATAAATCTAGATTAAAAACTTTAATTCACCATAGATCCATGCAAAAAAATCATAAAATTCTAGATAAAGTTGAAAAAATAAATCTTTTCATCATTATTACATACATTTCCCAATTTGTGTTATTTGTCATTACAAAAGTTGATTTGTTTGTAATCATCTTATTTGATCATCATATTAGACTTATCACTTCTAACATGATCATCTGTGTTAAATATGGATTCAAGAGTAACCAATCCTTGAGGTATCTTGTTATATTTTAGCTAAATAATCTGATCATCATATTTTTGTTGCAATCTTTCCTGATTTTTGACTGAAAACTTAGCTTCCTCTTGCAAGAAATTGACAATTTGTTGATCTAATTCAAAACTTTCCAATTGATATTGTTTTATCCTGGGATAGAAGGCCTTACCACTATCTTGATATATTTTGATTTTTATCTTTCTTGATTTGATCTGGAATATCAACCTGAGCACCAATGGCAACCAACCTATCTGCATGTTTGTTCTTCACTCTAGGAATAGATTAAACATTGAAAGCATCAAAATATTATATTAAATCCCATACCCTATTCTTATAGGATGTCAAAAATTTATTCTTAGTCATAAATTTTCTTCTTATTTGGTTAACAAACAACTCACTGTCACCAAAAATTTGCAATTGCTTCACTCCTTTCCTCCTTGTCCACCGAATACCATACACAAGAAATTCATTTTGAGTTGTGTTATTAGAGCAAGTAAACTGAAATCTCATAGTTGTGAAATAATTTTCCTTTGTTGGGTAAATTCAATGATCCCTCTACCTACTCCATTCTTTCTTCTTGATCCATAAAAGTATAATTTCCATAAACCTTCATCTTGCTAATATGTTTTGACAAGGTTAGGAATAATAGCATTTTCCTCATGCAAATAATATGTTCTGAGACCTGCTTCTTCAATATAGCCATGTGGATTAGTAGCATGAGTTTGAGTATCCCATTCATCAAGCAATAAATTAAGAATTCCCTCAAGAAGTGTGGTTGGCTCTTGGTTAACTAGTTGGTCTTCTTCTTTTATGATCATACAATTGGAGTTAATGGCACTAGAAACATAAGGCTCTATGTGACTTGATGAGATGGGTTCATACCTTATGGTAAATTTAGTGTCATACCTTGTTTTAAATAACATGTGATATTAATCTAATGATAAGTTGGCTCCAATTTTTCCATGAAATCTCTAGAAAGGAACAAAGAAAATAGAGGAGGAAGATCAATGATAAAAACATATTGAGGAATGAAGAAGTTGGGGCATGCATGCAAGGTTAAGATCAGTCCTCTAATGACTCCAAGGGTCTCTACGAGTGTTCCATCAAGATGAAATACTCCCTTAGAAAGAGGCTCATAATCTAGACCAAGTTTGTCAACAAAATTCTTGGGCATAACTAAGTTAGGCTCCAAAATCAATCATGCAATTATGAACTAGGTTTTGACCTATGATCAATGAAACATAGAAGGGAGGTGGCTTAACACTCTTATTTTCTTGAGCTTCTTTTTTGGATCATGTGTATTGGTGAGCACAACCTTAGATGGTTCTTTGGATGGTTGGCTAGAGAGAATGCAATTGGAAAAATATTCTGGAAGATATTTTTTGTCCAAGAAGAGATAAGGAATCCCATATTGACATATTAACTTTGGTTTGATTCATATGTTCAAGGATATTAAATGATGGAGTACTAACATTATGTTATACTTTGTGAATAACAACACCTTACATTGGTGGCATGGAGATTGGGGTCTCTTGTTGATTTTGAGATTTTGTAGACTGACTTCTTTGATTGCTTTGTTGATTTAAAACTAGAATGGTGGCTTGTAACATTGGAGAAACCTGGAAATTTCTCTTACCAATATGTTACTCCACTTCTAATATTCTTTTCTTTGACCTTTTATTCGATGCCATAGAAGTAGAACTCTAATTTTTTTGATGGTAAAAATGATTTATTCCAAAGAAATCATCTTATTACCAATTTAGGAATGTAGCATCACCTTGCACTAAATATTTTGAAGCCTCCTATTGTGGTGGACTCTTAACTGATGAACTTTAGGACATATCAATTGTTTTCACCATAAGTGCTTGATTGTAAATAACATTGAAATAAGAATTTTGATTATGGGCTTGATTATATGGTTAACACCACTCATAATCTTGCATCATATTATTTTGGAATGGTATAATTACTTTGGATGTGCTAGTAGTGTTGGGATTTACTATTTGGATAGGTTTAGCATTAGAAAAATGATTTTTACCTTGTATATTTGGTTGGAAAGAAATCTATTTTGTTGATGGGAAGCATGGTAAGGTCTAAAACTTTGATTTTATTTCCTTTTAAGACTATCCATTACCAAAATATTTTAATATGCATTTTATCTCTTGTAAATCATTTGATTGGCTTGGGGCATGCACTAATTTGACTCAAAGGATGAGAATTAGGCATTGGAATTGGAGTTATTGTAGGTATTTGAAAGGAAGTGGGAGGAGGAATTTTTAGAAAGATGGGCATGGGAGGCCTTAGAGATATTTTCCCCGCTTGTATAAGACTATTTTCAGCTCTAATTTCTATGTCATAAGCATCAGGAAGTGTCCTTCCACCCATTGATTGTATCATCACTTGAAATATCAAATTCAATCCCTTAGATAATACAAAAAGCATACTAAGGAGTAGATCTTACCAATTGTGGAATTATGTCCCAAGTCTTTTGGAATTTGTAGTTAAAATCAGTCATGAAATCTTGTGGTGCTCTCTTGATGGTGGTAAATTGTTCCACTAATGAAATATGATATGATTTTTCCTCAAAATTCCTACAAAAAAATTCTCCCAGCTGATCCCATGTAGTGATGGAATTTAGTGCCAATCCCTATACCACTGCAATGCTTTGCCTTTGAAAGAGGTTATTAATAATATAATTGTAACATTGTCTTGAGTAATATGATAAATAGAGCATATATTGGCCACATATTTAACGTGTTATATGGGTGTAACCTGATTTTCCCTGGTAAAAAAAAATGGGATGCTCTTAAGAGCGAAAACCAGAATAATGGATTGCCATCATTAAAGTAAACAAAAACCTGATTTCTTGGGAGGGATATATTTATATTAGGAATGGGTATGTAAATTTTGAAAAATAAATGTGGTTTTTATGGAGTGGGAGGAGATTTAGGGTGTGGTTTGGAGTTCAAAATTTTGCTTCTCAAATGGAATAACCTTTATAGATGATCTAATTGAACCTTTGGTTTGAAATATGTGTTGATCTACTACCAGAATGTGCTTTGAACTTATACAACCACCAAATCTCTTGGATGAAAGTTCCTAAGACACTGATATTTTCCAAGGATGACATTAAATCATTGAAAATTTCTTTATTTTGGTTCCACTAGGCATGCTAAAAATTGTTATAACCTTTGCAAAAATACACTTTGATCTACTATGTTCTTTGAACTTATGTAGTTATTAGATATTGGATGAAAGTACTTAAAACACCGTATTTTCCAAGGAAAAAATCAAATCATTTAAAAATTCTTCATTTTGGTCCCAACTAGTGTGCCAAAAATTATTTTCCTTTGAAATGCACCCTTTGAAGAATGGTGTGATAACTCTCCTTTCAATTGACAAAATGGAAACACTCCTAGGTTGTGGGTGACCTGTATGTTGGAGTGAGTCTCCAGAGAGAGTTGGTTCCCCTAGTACAACACCTAAACTATTTTCTATTTCTAAGACTACTCTACTCTACCAAAAATAATAAATAAAAGGGAGAAGGAAGGAAAAAAAAAAATATATATATATGGTGGTGATTCACTAGAATTTTTTTGAGGATCTTAGACTTATTGGAATCACATAAATGGACCATGGGAGATATGCACACCATACACTAACTACAAGTGACTATATCAAAGAAAAAGTGTTTCATATAAGGGTTCAAAGTTGAGTTGTGATAAAATAAAGAAGGGGAAACAAATGGCTCCACAAAAAATTCTGCATACAATTGGTTAAACATAATCTATGACCTATAAATTGACACAAAATTACATGAAGGCATGAATATTAAACTGTTAAACCAAGGATAAACATGTATCACAAAGATAAACTCAATTTAAAACAAAATATGCACTAAACACAGACTGTAGAAAGGTAAAAATAGCTCCTTTATTGCTCCAAGAGGTGGAATAAGCACAAAGAATCACTCATGATCCTTGCTTTCTCACTCAAGAATACTTGAATTACTCCAAGAAAATTGAATGAAGAGGCAAAGATAATTTTTTTACAATACATTCTGGAGTTTTATAGAAAATATGAGAGAGAGAGAGAGAAAAATTCAGACATGCAAGTCTGAATTGTAAAAATAGGAAAAAACATGTTTGGTTTGTCTCCTTGCTCCAAAAATAACTCTTTTTGAGTTAAGGGCATGCATTATACTTTATTTTCTTTCTTTTGCTCTAAAAATAGTCTCCACACTTTGTTTTTTATCCAATCTCACATCCAAAAATAAAATTTGCACTCCCAAAATATAAAAATAGCTTTTCTTCTACTTTTGCATGATTTATTCTATTATTAAACCTTCTACATGATGAAATAATATTCGATGGCATTCTTTCATCTATTTTTAACTCTACATGCTTAATTTTTGACAAATTGTGCTAAAACTAACATCCTTTGTTTAGGAAAAGAAAAAAATGTTTTTATAGTTAGAATGGTTTCCCCCATTTTTAGATACTCCAATTTTACCTTTTGGATGGATTTAAGAGGTTAAGAATGAAATCTGGGTCATTTTTGGGTCACACAAAAAACTCTTTTTTTATTATTTTCCTTTGTTGCAAAGATTTTTTTTGTGCAGATTTCTCCGAGGACATTTTCCCTTTATTGTGCAACTTTCTCCAAGGACTTTTTTCCTTTGTTGATCGATTTTTTCCTTTTGCATGGATTTTTTTGGGGACTTTTTTCTTTGTTGCACATATTTTTCTGGGGACTTTTTTCCTTTGTTTATTTCCTAACTTTTCATCCTTGGCTCAGTGCCCGATACAACTACCTTTCCATGCATAACAACCTTTGTTCTTTACTCACATACCCTCTTTTTGTATTTTGAAAACTTCGTAAAAATTCCTTCATACTCCAAGTCTTCGGAAATTGAAATCTCTGAGATTTTGAATTCTTGGGTCTACCATCCAAATCTTTCTAAGTTGTACAAATAAGCGCGGGGCTTATTTGGATAACAATTACCTATCACCATGCCTCATTACATTTTGTATGTCAAATTCATGATCTTTAAATTCCCCTTGTCTTATAACATCCTCCTAAGATGACCATGGACCCACCGCATATGTGTATTTGTATCATTGCATGCTAATGTGTTAAGTTCACAAACATATGATCCATCTATAAAGTACAAGGTGATATTAATCCTTGTAAACTTGACCTCTTCCAACAATGTGGGACTTTAAAAATTCCCACCCATGAAGATATTTCTACTATTCCCATTTAATAATATCTATGTTTTAATTATCTCATGGATTTCCTTCATAGTTATAGTGGTCATCCCAGGTTGTGGGTTGTGCTCTGCCCAACCTTCTATACTTTGATGACAATGATCCCGATGAAATCAATATTAATAAAAATAATTTTGACCTTCCTAATGTTATTATCTCCTAGTTACCTCTTTCCTTATAACCTCACTCTCACAAGAAAGGCACCAATATAGTTATTATCACTCGTACTCACACTCGACACCCTCATGTAGAGCATTTAATTCAGCCTCGATAATTGATTATGTGTTATTAACTTCTCCATGTTTGATTCGATGATGGATATACCATAGAAGACCCTTTGTAGTAGGTTATGTAGTGGCTAAGAATGTAGAGATCCTTTGATATTAAGAATCATTGCAATATAATTTTTACCATAAAATTGACATTATCAATGTCTCCTCACAAAATGAGTAGTTTTATTTTGACCCTAGGGAGGATGATCGATGGATGATACCCCTCTAATCCATGACCCAAAGACCTAACCCACATATAATTCCTAAAGTTAATTTTTCTCCCATCACACATATTTTAAAATCTTCTTCTCCTCCTCCTAATATCACTAAAGAGTTATCTAAGAAATCACCTTTGAATATTATTCTCATTATGGCTCTTAACCCACTTAATATTGATCCATAATACACATGGAATGAAGATCTAGGGCACAACGTTTTATATTATAGAGTCTATTGAAGACATATGAGGAAAATTGAAGTGGATTTTAGGCAAGATCAATAATGAAAATCCACCGAACCTCTTCTTCTTCCGCACCACTCCATTTTCTCTTCATAACTTTTTCTCTAACACCAATGACACTTATTAGGATATCTAGTGCAATTATCAAACCCGATAACCTTTTCCATGTGTTCCTAAGTGATTTGTCCACTCTTTCCATCATGTCATGCCTCCATCCATACCATCATCTAGCTCTTAACCTACTCACACTTTTCCCCCTCATCCCTCTTTTTTTATGATATCTATCATGAATTCCTCACACATATATTTGAATGGATTAATGATTCTCTATTTTCCACATAATTTGAATTCCATTGTGTCATAACTACCATTTTTATAACTTATAAGATCTCATTAATCGACTTATATTCTACACCAAATAATCGACATTATAACCAATATGTGTCAATATTTTACATGCTTCATTTGACTTGACTCATCTCTCTATTGTTCATTTTGTTTGGGTATCTATGGCCATTGTCTCATAACTTGGATATTTGTGTCATTAATTTTTCTTTGTATCCTGCTTGGGTTTATCCTTCTCGTTTGGGTTTATTCTTCCCGATGGGGTATCTATGAACGTTTTCTCTTATCTTTTATACTTTGATAATATCTCTATTGCCTCCCACTTGAGTTTATCTCTCATTATTTGGGCTATCAATCTCACTAGGTACCATCCCATAATCGAACACTTCCTATCTTTAAACATACAAGACCTACACTATTATCAAAATATTATGTTTTTTTACACCCTTTTAACGTTATGGGGTTTTATGTTACATAAATACACAACATAAAAAGGAATGTAAGTTTTGAAATTAGAAGCTATTCTAATTAATTAACTTCCAACATTAATTATAAAATATCATAATAATGTATTGGTTATTTTAAATTATGATTACAATATCCTATAAGCTTGAAAACATGAGGAAAATATACTTAGATACACATGGTTGTATAAGAGAGATATGGATGAACATGTTGGAGGATTTAGGAGTGCAAAGGTTGAAGATACTTTGTTTCAGATTTTGTAACTTAAAACCCTTTTGGTGTAGGACCGTACAACTCAATCAAGATGTAGAATCTGGTCTTAACCCCATGGTACAGTCTTGGACACTCTTATAATATGACTATGTAACTTTTAAAATCATTCAGCTTCCTATAAATTAACTTTACTATCAAACCCTAGTTATTGCATAGTCCTAAAACCATATGTGATCATCGAATCATGCCAAAACACTAACCACATGCAAAATACCCTATAAGAAGGCTAGTATTTGGTTTGAAGTGTAATTCATGCACCACCTACATCAGCACTACTCTAAATATGTCTAAAACCACACGTAGTTCTCCACCTAACATGTAACATCTATCTGAATGTATCTAGTTGGTAACTTGAATTACTTTGATAATACTTGATAGTATCACGCTCTTACTAAAAATTGAAGTAGGGAACTTGGTGTACTTGAATATAAGGTAAGCTAGACTCCTTGACCTAGTTGATTGCTTCAAAATGGTAGTAGTGGCTGCCCTAGTGGATATGCCTTATCTTCAGGAAGATTTAAGGAGACTTATGAGACTTTTTTGAGTGTTGTAAATGAGTGTGCCAAGTGATTTTATAAATGTTTTCCAGGTTCATAAATGACTCTTAAAATTTTAATATATTATTTCAAAGGTAAATTATTATGATAAGGCTAACCCAAGTGGATGAAAATACCCAACAAATGATATTGTATTGGAAGAAGAGTTAGAAAATGTGTCGGTGTAGGACCTTACAAGTTGGTTAGGACTATATTATACAACATGGCCAATATGTATAGTTTTAAACACATAAAAGGTAAGTAAAATATGAAATTTTCACAATGGAAAGAAAATTTTGAGCATTGGTATTATGTACTAATATTTAGAATTTATATATACACAGGTGTGTGTAAATGAGAAATCTAGGAAATTGATAACAATATGCACTGAGTAGAGATAGGACGTGGGTGTTTTTCTTAACTAAAAACCACAATCACAACTAAGCGAGTATCAATGGGTAAATTTTCAAATTTGAATGTTTACATTTCCCCCATTTAACTATGAAATGAAAAATTACATGCTTAAAGGAAAATATACCTGAGTGTGTAGACACAATTTTTCTTTGCTTGGATTTTTTATTTTTAGATGTGTTGGTGTTGGAATGCTTCGTGATGAAACTTGCAACACATAGTGTACTCATGGTCCATAATAAAAATTGAATTCTAACTTGAGTTATAAATTTGTAATTTTCACTTACATAAAGTGATATGAAGAGATATAAAACATAGAAAGAGTACACATGTTTATTTTATGAAGGGAAGAGCTTATCATTCCTTACTTGTAGTTGGATATTTGGATTGTTTTTGATAAAAATTACTAAAGGATTGGGGTGTTGAGTCCTTAATTATGCCGAAAATAGAAACTAGAGTATTGGGTGCATGTAACCCAACACTTTGAATAAAAGGTAGAAAGGGAATAAGAAAGAAGTACCAATACACCCCACGAAGAAAGAAGACAATGTATCAAATTTTTTAGTAACATTGATATATCCCCCCTCAAAATGAGGAGTGGAAAGACTACATATGAATAACTTAACCACTTCAATATGCTCCATAACCTCACATACCACACCAATGAAACTAGACACAAGCCCAATGTTTGGATACATAGACATAATGTATAAAAGAGAATAAGTCCCCATAATATTCTTGTGTGTCATATTGCTAAGTAAGAGTGTGTAGTATGCTGAAATATCAATAGAGAAGTATATTCATACCATCACAACAATTATATTTTGTAACCAAAACTGAGTCTTTGGAGTTAAATATTCATGCCCCTATGTAAATCGATATGAACTTTGTCAACTAAGTCTAAGATTGTGCCAAAAACCTATATCCATGATGAAAAATCTATAATTGTAGAAAAATATGGTGTTTATGCCCTAGGGAAAAAAATGCATAGTTTTTTAGGATTTTTGTATGGTCCCGAACCTTTTGTACAGTTATGGACCTACATTTTCTACCAAAATTTGACGTTGGAGTTGTTTACGAGTTCTTTTTCCCTGTGAAAACTTGTGTTTGAACCTATAATTATGCTTGTAACTCTATAATATATCTTCATAAATTCCCCTCTTTTAGGCATGTGTGTGATCTAACATTTGAGCATGTGGCTCAAAAGAATAGATGTATGCCCATGCACCGTATTTATGAGAACCTATAGGAGAATGTGGAATGTTGAAGTGGTGACCACCATTCATAAATTTTACACTGTAAAAGGGGTTATGCATGGTGGAAATAATGATTCATAAAGATAAAAACAACCATAGCAACAAAAAAAGTAGTAGTCATAACAATAAGAAAATAAGAATTAAAAATAATATAAATGTAATAGAACTAGTATAAAGACAAAAACTAACAAAGTGAGAAAATAGAGGCAATAACATGTAAAGAAGAGTCAAATAAAGGCATAGAGTTGCAAACATAGGACACCCATGGTGTCAAAATACAATCGAGGTACTTAAGACGCATATAAAATAAGTAATGTCATGCAAGAAAGGTATAGATCCACAAACATAAAACACACACAATGTCACAAAAAAGTAAACACACTCGGGATGTAAACAATGAAGCAAAGAAGTAGTAACCCGAAACTAGCACCCATGTATAGTAAACAATGATGAAAGCAATAAGTAGTAAAATAACACGTGAAAAAAGATATGTAAGCATGATACAAGACACATGTGTTAGTCCTATAAGTTCAAAGAATAGTTTATACATGATACATGCAATTAAGTGTAATGAGGAATTTGAAAGGAACCATAATTAAATAATATCACATATATCGTGTAGAGGGATGCCCCAAGATATGTAATGTAAGGATCCATAGTAGATCCTATAAGAATGTAACGATATGGGTGTCCTATATCAAGCTCAATATACCTCGATAATGCATGTGTGTAAAGAGTAGAAAAGATACATTATCAATCAAACCATATTGAAAAAAGCATATGTAATGTAAAGTTCTCACAAAGAAAGCTATATGTAGAGGTCTTAGTTTTGTTATTTATTCAGTTTTGGTATTATTGAGTATAGTTATGTATAGCCAGAGGGACATCAAAAGAGCTTACTAGTCATCAAGGAGATCATCCATGTTAAGATCAAAATCAGTAAGATCTAAAGGGCAAGACCCATAGGCTGGTGATATGTGTACTTGTATCCAAAGGTGGTGAGTGCTAGTGAATCGGGTCATGCCATGGTTTTTTTGTGCGAGAGAATTGATGTCGAATAATGATGAATGATTTCATTATGGGAAGCTTCTTATAATATGGTGATGACACCCTCGGTCTTGAGCATGGTAATGTTAGTAATAAAATATTTGTAGTGATTAGTGTCATGTATAGAGATTCCATGATAGTCATATAAGGGAAAACATGAATATTTGAAAAACTTGTGATGATACCGATGATTGATAGAGGGTAAAGATAGTAAATCAAGATCCTAGATCATAGAGAGAAATTCATGTGGTGTATACAAACTAGTGGGATAGTAATTGAACAAAAAATTAGTATAGGATCAAGTGTATTGACTACATGGTAAAATGGATCAAAGTTAGTAAGGAAAGAAATGTTAACATTTGAAACTATAGGATCAATAGTGTAAAAAACAATAGATTAAAATTGATAATTCCCTATGCTAGTAGAAGTAAAAATATAATGAAACATGGAATCATCTTCATTAATAGGATTGAAATTAATTTTATGTAGGTGATCATTAGTGAGCTGAATATGATCATCATCGCTATAAAAAAACACTCAATGACATTGTTTTGCTAAACAGTCCATATAAAAGATTAGGAATGATTTGTGGAATTTTTGTAGAGGATGAAGAAGATACCAAACCAAGTGTATCTATTATTGGATCAACCAATGGTGGTTTAGGTAGCATGGGACCATAGTTAGTGCTAGTTTCACCAAAAACATAATTAGGTAACTTCTCCATATGAATGGGATGAAAGGGGGATTTATATTATATTACTTTGGATTGGACACATCAACATGAAAATATTTAAAAGGATCTGGGTCAAAAAGTATGGTATGGTCATGTCCATTATGTATGAATTTAACATATTTATGTAGGGTAGATGAAACTTCTTTCATAACATGAATCAAGGGACAACCTAATGGTAGGTTGTAATGAGGATCATTTTCCATGATATGAAAAGTGGTAGGTATTAGCTTAGGAATGAAAAAAATATCCAAGGTGATAGTCCTAGAGTGGATCAAGTAATAAAATCAAATCCTCACATGATGGAAATAGTGGTTTCAACTGTAGTAAGATAAATGACCATTTTAGTTAGCAATGGGTGAGAAACTATATTTAATCTAGAGCCAATATCAATCAAAATTGCTTGATGATAAACCCCTAGATATGAGCCATAATAAGAAGAGGTGAACATAATTTTATAGTAGGTGTAGTATGGATCTCTGTGGTATTAAAAATAATTTCCTTTAATTCCTTAAATGTATCCATAATATAAGAAAAGGTAGTTGATTGAGTATATTTGTCTTATGTGAAAGAATACAAAGCATATTGTAAGAGATGTTTCTAAACAAGTACTTTCTGAAGTAGCTCTAAAAGAGATATCTTAGTAGGGGTATTACTGAGTTGTTCCAATATATCATACCCTTTAGGGGATAACTAGCCTTGGCTACAAAATCTATAAGGGGTGGGGAAAGGGTGGGTTGTCCCCATAGGGTGCTTATTTCATTATGTTGTAATTACATTTACTATAAATTTTATATGAATATGATCTAAATGCGGTGGGTATTTAGTAGTGATGAGAATGATCTTAGACTGTATATTTATATAAGTATGAGTCATATCATGCATGTGATAAGAAAGGTCAGTATAATGGAGTCCATCATATACAAAATATGAGCATGGACCTGGTTAGAGGGATAACAAGTCGTATGCTAGCATAAGGGAGTAAAACCTTAGTTTTAAAGTTGAGATCATGGAATATTGGAGGTAGAGTCATGAGGATAAGAAAATAAATGACAAAAATAACATTGAGAGCTAATGAGAAAAATATAAAAAAATGGACCTTAGGAAGCTAGGGTTTGAGTGATAAATATTTGATTCGGACGTCAGTACACCAAAAATGTTTATACCCTTTTTAACCTTATGGGGTTTTATTTTATGGAAATACATAACACTAAAAAGGAATGTAAGATTAAAAACTATGAGTTCTAATTAATTAAATTACAACATTAATTGTATAATATCATAATAATGTATTAGCTATTTCAATTTATGACTACAATATCTTACAAGATTGAAAACACAAGGAGGAAGATATACTTACCTACGCATAGATTTATAAGAGGGTTTTGGATGCATGGGCTAGAGGATATGGGAGCGCAGAGGTTGAAGATGCTTCATTTTTTATTCTATGACTTAAAAACCTTATAGTGCAAGACCGTACAACTCAATAAAGATGTAGAATATGGTCTTGAACCTATGGTATGGTCTTGAACTCTCTTAAAATGATACTTTGTAACTTTTTGGGTCTGTGATGGGCCGAGAAATGTGCTTCATTTTCAAACCCTAATTGTCACACAGTCTAAAAACCATTTGTAATTAGTTGAATCATGCCAAAACCTTAAGCATGGGTAAAAGACCCTACAAGAAGGTTATTGTGTGGGTTGAAGTGAAATCCATGCACCTCCTACATCGAAACTACTCTAAAGAGACCTCAAATCACACACAGTTCTCCACCTATCACGTAATATCTATATGAATGCAACTAGTTGGAAACTTGAACCAATTTTATCATGCTTGATATGATTTTTCTCTTGCTAGGAATTTGAAGTAGGGAACTTGGTATACTTGGAAATGAGGAAGATAGACTCCTTGATCTAGTTAATGCTTTAAAAAAGCGTATTAGTGACTTCCTAGTGGACGTGCCTTATCTTTAAGAATATTAAGAGATCTTCGAGTGCCTTTTGTGAGTGTTATAAGTGAGTGTACCAAGTGATTTGTTATGTACTTACCAAGTGAATAAATGAGGTAATGTTAACCTACCTATATAGGGTTTTGAATGCAAATTATTATAATAAGTAAACCCAAGAGAATAAAAAAACCCAATAAATGATATTACATTGAAATTAGGGTTGGAAAACATGTTGGTGTAGGATCGTAGGTCGACTAGGACTAGATTATATAACCTAAATAATTTGTATGGTTTTAGAAAATGAAAAGGTAAGTGAAATATAAAAGTTGTACAATAGAAAGTGGAGTTTGAGAATTGGTCTTATGTATTAATATTCTAAATTTCTTAATACATAAGTGTGTGAAAATGAGAATGTTATGAAATAGATAACAACTACATTGAATGGGGATATGATGTAGGTGTATGTCTTAGCCAAGATGTGCAATCACAATTAATAGTATTAAAATGGTAAATTACCAAATTTGAGTGTCTATATTTCCCCCTTTAAGTATGAAATAAAAAATACATACTTAAAGGAAAGATACCTAAGTGTGTATACACACTTTTTCTTCACTCATTTTTTTGTCTAGATGTGTTGGTGTTGGCACACTCCATGATGAAACCTACAACACATATTATAGTCAATTTTTATAGTATATATTGAGCTATAACTCAATTCTAAATATATAATTTGAGCCTACATAAAGTGAAATGAAGAGATTTAAAGCATATAAAGAGTACAAATGTTTTTTTGTGGAGGGAATATCTTCTTATTCCTTATTTGCAGTTGGAGATTTAGATTGTTGTTGCTGAAATTCATTAAAGGATTGGGGGTGATCAGTCCCCAATTATTCGAAAGGAGAAACTAGAGTATTGGGTGCATACAACCCAACACCAAATAGATGGTAGATAAAGGTACTTATGCACTCCATGAGGTAAGAATACCATGTATCAAAGTTATTAGTAACCTTGATATATTCCACTTTAAAATAGAGTAAAGAATGCCTATGAAGAACTTATCCACTTTGATACTTTCCATAACCCCATAGACCACACCGCTACATACTGAGATAGAACTAAGCCCAATGCCTAGATATATATAAACAAGGTATAAAAGATAATGAGTTCCCCCATGCTCTTCGCGTGTGTCATACTACTGAATTAGAGTGTGTAGTATGTTGAAATATCAATGGAGAAGGAGACCCATGCCCGTAAAACATGTGTATTTTGTAATCACAACTGAGTTATGAAGTGGATGAGTGAAATATTTATGGCCATGTAACGTCTATACAGTCCTGACCCTTTTCTATGGTCTTGAACCTGTGTGTTTTCCACCAAAATTTAACATTTAGAGTTGTTTATGAGTACTTTTCCCTGTGAAAACCTATGTTTGAACCTGAAGTTTTACCTCTAAGTGTAGGAATATATCTTGATGAATGCCCCCTCTTTTGAGGTTCATGTGATAAATCAATTAAGCACACATATCAAAAGAATAAATGTGTGCCCATGCATTATATATTTGATATTTTGTAGGAGAATTTGGAATGTTAAAGTGGTGAACACCATTGAGAACTTGAACCTATAAAACGTGTTGTGATGGTCATAACCATGATGCATAAAGAGAAAAAAAAATATTTACCATAACAATAAGATAAATAATAATAGTGATAGTAATGAGAACATCGTTAGTATAAACAACATAAATGTAATAAACTAGTATAGAGACAAAACAAAAATGAATTGAGAAAACAAAGGCAATGACATCCATAGAAGATTCACATCAAGGCATAGAGTTGCAAACATGGGACATCCATGATGTCAAAAAATAATCAAGGCGCTTGGGCCACATATACGAGAAACAATGTAACATAAGAAAGGCATAGATCCATAAACATGGGACACCCACAGTGTCACAAAACAAGTAAAGCACTCATGTTGCATAAGATAAAGTAAACAAGTAGTAACACCAACAACTAATGTAATTATTTTCACCCTTTTTATATTTGATTAATATTTACACCTATAACAAAAAAGGAATGAAATAGAAGCTACAAGGTGTTATTCTTATTAATCAACTCCCAACATTAATCATTCAATATCATAATAACACATTGATACTTGTAGAAAATGTACATGATAAAATACAAGATCATAAATACAAGGGATTGGGTGCACTTAGTTTAATAAAAAATATTCTATATTGATTTGGGTGATCTGAATGATGGAACAATGGTATGTGGACTTGATAATGCTTTGAAACTAAAAATGTGACTTGGAGATGCACCTAGGCATAACCATATGGTAGGGTCAAGCACGTCTATATAGTCTTGACGTAGTTGTATGGTCTTGATTATGCTCAAAATCATGATCTACAACTTTTGGGTTTTTCACTTGTCATAATATATTTTTTGTTCTCTCGTCAAGTACCATCGGTCATCTTGTGGGTGCATATGAATTCTCTACTCAATTTTAAAACCTTAACAATGGATAATAATTCCCATAAAAAACATTAGTTTGGTTGATTGCACCCCCTGCACCGCCAATGTTGGCATTATTCCAAAGAGGCATAAAATTATATGTCATATTCCACCTATGATGTGATATTTAGTTGTAGTATAATCATATTTGACATCCTTCCTTTGACAAATCTTGACTTGAGTTTCTCTATTGAAAATCTACTTGAGTGAGTGAATTTGAGTGCTTGAAAATGTGGGAATCAATTCCCTAGACCTAGTGGGAAGCTTCAAACTTGTATATGGTGTTTACCTAATAAATTTTTAGAGGTATTTGCGGAATGTAGGGAGTTTTGGGTGCCTTTTGAGCTAGCTTTTGCAATAGAAGCCCATAAGATTATAGGTTCTAAATGAGGTGTGTTTCACTTGCTTATATATTCTTTTGAAGGTGATTTAAGTTGCAAAGGTTGAAAGAGAAGTAGTAAATGAACCAAAGAATAGTATGCAACTGAAATTTCAAGATCAAAGTGAGAAAAGGTAAAACCGTACACTAGGGTTGGGGACGTATGGAAATTGTTATCCCTATTGTGTTTTTGACCCTAGAGATACAATCTACATTATAAAGTTTAGAAGTTGACCAAAATAGTTTCTTAATAGATTTCATGCATTCAATTCTTAGAAAATGTTGACAGATGAGTGTGTATGATCAAGAAAGCTAGACAAGAGACCTAGAGATGTATCGATGAGAGTGGGTAAAGTTCACTTGTTTGAAAAAGAGAGAAATGTCAAGATTAGCAGTGTCAAAGAGTAGAATTACCAAATTTAAGTGTTCACATTGGCCCCCACTCCCTTACCCCCTTTAAGTATGAAATGAAACTACATGCTAAAAGGAAAATATACCTGAGTGTGTAGAAACACTTTGTCTTTGCTTGATCCTTATTTTGTAAGATCTTGTTATATGAGTCTTAGCATGCTACATGATGAAAATTGTAACATAGAGTGTAGTCAATGTCCATGATAAAGAATTGAACTTTAACTCAAATGTAAATGATATGAAATTGTAAATAGTAAAATAACAAGATGAAAAATGTTGAATGATTACACATTTTTTTTGCAGAGAGGGAAGAGTCTCACATTATTTTCGTGTACTTGGAGATTTGGATTATAAAACTTAATAGAGAATTGGGAGTGGTTAGTCCCCAATTGTGATAATAGGAGATGTTGAAATGTTATGTGTATGGAACTAAACACATGAATGTCGAAGAGAGAGAAGAAGAATGCGGAGTTGAAGCACCTCATAACATAAGAATACCGTATATAAAATTCATTCATCAATTATGATATCTTCCCCTTTATGTGTAAGAGGAGAAGAAGGAATACTTAGAAATAACTTATCCTCTTTTATATCTTCCATGACCCCATAGATGACACCACTACAAATAGATATAGACCCAATTTTTCAAATTAGGACACACAATATAAAAGAGAATGAGTTTCCCCACACTCTCCCCATATGTCACACAACTGAGTAGAAATTGAATAAATGTGAAATGTGTTGAAATGTAACCAGAAAAATTGATACCCAAGCCCCAAATATCCCTAAAATTGAGTGTTGTAGAGGAAGAAATGAAATACTTCATGCCCCCTAACAATGATATCAACTAAGTCATCTAAGTCTGAAACTATAACAAAAACATGTTCTTGTAAGTGAAAATATAAAATTGCTAAGAAATTTGTAACTTCGCGTGGAGAAAATTTGTAAAAATGGGTTAGAAATGTTTGCATGTCTTGACCATCTTTGTCTGATTTTTACCTTGTGTTTGTTTTTTTATATTTTAGTATCGATGTTGTTTTTGAGTAGTTTTTTCTTGTACATGCCTATTTCTGACCCCAAATATTAGTTTGCTATATTTTAAGTGTAAAATATATTTGGATGAACTACCCCCTCTTTTTAGGTGAGCATGATAAAAATTTTAAGCTCGCAGGCTCAAAAGAATAGATGTGCAACCATTTCTAATAAGTTTGATAATATGCATAGAAAATACATCAAGGGATGACGTAGTGGCCACCAAGAAGAACCAACACCTGCCAGGGGATATGCATGGTGGAGACCATGGCATACAACAAGAGAAAAATAGTAATAATAACAATAGTAGTAACAATTTCAACAAGAGAATTAGTAGTAATGACAATAGTAGTGAATGCAAACAACGTCAAACAACAAAGGATTAGTTCCTGTAAACATGGGACACCCACGATGTCATAAGAAAATTAAGGCCCTTGGACCTGAAATCAAGAAATGCAATGTCACACAAGAAAGGAATGATGCCAAAAACATGGGACAGCCATGGTTCCATAAGACAAAAAAGGCCCTTGGTCCATAATTAGAGTAACAAATAAGTAACTACAAGCATAAATAGTATGTACAAAAACAATAGTATTATATTTTGATGAAATGACATAACAAATGATATATAGAAGCGTGCAAAAAAATAGATGTCAACACTACACAAGAAACATGTGTTAGTTCTATTAGTTCAAAATATATTACATTCATTATGTATATAATCAAGCGTAATGAGGAAGTGAAAAGGTACTATAATGAAATAATAACACCTAGTTTGTGTGGAGGGATGCCCCCAGAAAAGTATGTAAGGAACCATGATAGCTCCCATAATTACGTGTCAATATGTATGTCCTACATCATGTTCAAAATACCCCATGAATGCATGTGTGTAAAGAAGAAAAATGTTATCTATAAAACTAGAATGATAAACAACATGTATATTGTAAAGTGATAACAATTTACGCTAGAAAAACAAGTCCTGCTTCTTTCATTTTGAAAATATTTGAATGTTTTTACTTTTTGTGATTATGTCAAAATTTTTATATTTTTGAGTGCATAGCTATGTAAAATAAAGGGGATATTATAAGGGCTATCAAATCTCATTAAGAAGATCATCCATGGTGGGACGAAACCCAATGGGTCTAGTATCGCCATGTTAGTAAATTTCCAAAAACGGGAACCAAGAAACAACCATGTCCCATAAAAGTGATGTAGTGTCATAATGCATTATTTGTCACTGTAAGGAGGGAATATTCTTTACATAGCATGATTCCAATGTGTCATGTTAGCCTTATAATCAGGGAAAGAGTCATTTTGAATAATAACCATTCCTGTGATTAGGGGAAAAGTGATGTTAGTATTATGTTCATTGAGCGTACCAGATATATATTGTAACTAAGATCTACTAAAGGCCAATGGTATATGTTGAGGATCAAGAGAAACCCAAACTTTAGTTGCAATAACATGTAATCCATAAGCTATCATAAGCATAACATATCCTTGAAACTTCATAGTAGGAGTGAGAAGAGGTGTGATATCAAATGGCGTGAGTCCTAAAGTGTGCAAATCCTTATAAGTACATATATTCTTATTAGTATTTATATGCAAGGGGATGTGTCCAATATTGGTTACAAATAGAAAGGGTAATAGTGAAAGTGTCAAAGTGAAGTACCCAATTGGAAGGTGAAGATGCATTATATAAGAGAGTAACATTTACATTTGCTTTAAGAGTATTGATTTTGTCAATTAAGGCTTGACAATAATTTGTATTGTATCCAGAAATGTGATGGTAGTTACAAAATGGGTGACTAGGTTGCTTGAGAAAGCTTCTTAGTAGAGCAATGAAATTTATAAGGTAGTCAAAGAAATCCCTATTCAAACAAGATATAAAACGAATCATGTGGTGTGCCGAGATGAGCATGAATTGTAATATATGGGGCTGTGGTGAAGTATCTAAAGTGTGAAATACATTATGTATAGGATCAAGATGAGGACCAACGTAAGCAATGTGAGTAAGAGGAGTAGAATCAATAGTACCATAGGTAGTGTCCCTAAGTTGGTAATGTCCAAGGTGAGTGGAGATAAAAGATAATGAAACATAGACTCGTCTTCATCGATAGGATTAAAATTAAGCTTACACAAGTTTTCATCTATGCGTACAATTATTTCATCATCACTATCAATAGTAGAATCACATGCATTAGGCATCTAAGTAGTACTATCTAAGAGATTAAGAGAAAGAGGTGGTGGTGAAGTAGATGATGAAGGAGGTATTGTTGAAGAAATATCCATGAGGGCCTTAGTGTGAGGGGGTGTACGAGATATAGGCTCTAAAGTATTACTAGCTTCATAGACAACATATATATCCGTCTTTTTCATAGGAATAGGTTGTGATGGGGAGTGATAGAAGGGACCCGTGGATTGGACAATTTAGGACAAATGTTAGGACCCGATCCATTATCTACCAAAACCTTCTTGATAAAGAATCCTTGGATGTGTGTTGTAAGGAATAAGGGTTGACATTTGTCCATATCAATATTTTAAGGAATATCCGATACAAAACCCTACATACATACTTCTTTTCACCCAAAATTTTTTTCTTAGAGGTCAAAATGTCAACATTCCAATCACTCGAAACCAATAAACTTGTCACCTTGCTTCACTAGCCAAATCTTGCTTAAATATATAAAAATGCCTAAATCACTAAAACAAACCCGAAAATCATTTCAAACATGTTTATATTCATCCAAAAAACTTGCTCAAATTACTAAACGCATTTCATTACTACATTTTCTATATTTTCCCTTTTTGACCTTCATATTCCCTTGTAGCCCTAAAATGTTGTTTTTCTAACGAAAATTCTTCATTTTTCAACTTCACCCTTGATTGGTAAAATTTTTAGGCACCCATTTTTCTCTTAAAGGCACATACCAAATTTCATGGACTAGCTCTTCTCCAATAAAAATTTATCCTCTTTTTGCAGCTTTGACTAGTCTCTCAATTAGCCCTCTGTTATGCAAACCTCCAAACTGGGAATAACCTACAATCTTGTTCTTTCTTTTCACCAATTTAATTTTCTCAATTCCTTTCCTACTTCTCCCAATCACCAAACCCTCCTTTTTACTTGTTTTCTAGACTTAGCTAGGGCTTCTCGTCAAATTGCTAGGGTTTGTTCTCATCAACTTAGTTTAACTCCTCGATCACCTTATACCACCTTGTTAATACTTATTTAAGGTCTTCACAATGTTTCCATACTCTTCTAACTCTTATTACTCCACTTACCATGTTTGGTCTTAACTAGCACTTGTTTGCACTAACTTGTCCTTATGCACTTTATTTTCATTCCTTATCTTGGCTTGTATATGGAATTAACACTCTTGTTCTTTTCTATTACACTACTCTACACCTTTAAAAACTCTTTACAATCTCTAAATAACTCATCAACCTCCTCACATACTACCTTCCAATTCTTAAATGCTCTTGAACTCTCTTGATATACTAGAATATGGCGATTCAGGTTTCTTTTATTTCTAGTATTCTTCCTAGCTTACTTGGTGCAAGAGAAAATTAAGAATCATTCATATAATTAATAATCAATAAGGTTCAAGAAATCAATTTCCCTTACCATGCATTTTTAGGACCATCAATAAGTCTAAATATGGTTGAAAATTACAAACCGACTAGTACCTCCTTAGTGGTTCCATTAGTATCAAGACATATTCTTGATTTACAACAATCTCGGTGTGACTTACCTCAATGTTTTATAGCTCTTGATACCATACCTTAGTCATTACCCTTATCTTACCTTTATTCTCCACTTCTAGCTTTTGGAATCTTGACTCAATCTAACAATTTTGGCTAAGTTGTTAGCAGAGACCTCCTTAACCTTTACTTTATTCCACAACCTCAAATTAGTGATAACTTAGATATTAAAATGGATTAGGTGTAAGGATTTTCTTTACCTTAGCTCTAACTCAAGATTGTGACTTTTGGACTATTGCTTCTTTATGCATCTTAGCTCTCTTTCCCTATCTCAACACTCAAACAATGTTAGGTCAATGGGAAAATGCATTCAAAACCTTAAAAGTTCCACACTACCCTCCTTATCACAAAAATGTCCTCTTATCCTTGAGACAATGCATGTTTGGTTCACCTATTAGTATAGGCTTCTAGAGGTGACTATAACACCTCATAAGCTTCCTTAGAATCTTCTTGCAATCTAGGATGTGTACCCCAAATTTGAAGACATAACTCATACAACTTACTATGGTTCACCTTTCTCAATTTTGCTTCTAAAACCTTGACTAGGTCTTAAAATAGGGACTATCATGCATAAATCCTATTGTGGACAACTTCAAGCTGGAATAAATATATATTAAAGCATCCATTTGTGATTTCTTGATGTCTACAACATTTCATCTCTCAACTATAACCCTACCTCCTATTTCCTTTGTTAAATGACTCTTGTAATTAGTCATTCCTACTGTGTTTCATAGGCTTCACACCAAATGTTAGAAATATCTCTTCAATGGGAGCTTAATTTCATTCCATAACTTCACCAAAACTTAGTAAACCCTTGGACAAATATTATTTCCAAATTTCAGGATTTAGCACCGATTCAATCAATAAATAATGTAATTTCTATTTTCAAACCCTAAGTAGTCTTCTTACGGTCTCAAGAAGGTGGCTTTGGTTGTAACTTTCACTAGGAATTGATTTAAACTCTAAATTTGGAATGAGGGCCTATGTAAACCTTAATATCTTGATACTCCTACTAGAAACATTTGAGGAGTATAAGGATATGTCTTTTCCTTGCTTCCTATGTTGTCATGCCTTGTAGCACTCACACAGTCACATCGAAGTTCTTCAAACCATAATGTTACCTTCCTCTTCAAGTTCACTACTATCCTAACATTCAAACATCATGTATACACCCATTTTACTTGGTTTTAGACATGCTTTCCTTGTGGGTAATTAGGTTTATTTTCAAAGTTTTAGATATCTTGTTGTAAATGTATTACAAGATACAAAATAGAGCATTCACCTAGAGATCATTATCTTGGCAATGCATGAACCTTTTCACCATACACACACATGAAGATTCACCCTCTTGATGTTCAAAACTAAGGATGTTAGTTATCTTTCCACCACTTAGTACTACTTGCTTGCTAAGTAAACTTTCAACAAAGCCATAGAATTCACAGTTTTGTCAACATGGATTATCCATAAACAAAGAAATCAAACAAGCTTAACAAAAAAACTCCTTACTCATCCTTTACTAGGACCAACTCTCTATTTCCATTACATACACACTCTTCTCACTACTCATTCACCATGCACTAGGTGTTCTAATAGTCATAAAAGCAATAACACTTCCAAGCACCATCAAATCAGTCTACTAGAGTTCAATACTCATGAACAAGCTTTAAGACTACCTTATATTTACCCGAGATAAAGGACCATTATATACACAATAGAAAACACAAGAATCATGTAATAAATTGGCACAAGACAGAGTTAGCACAATATAATTACAATTTTATTACATAAAGCTGATATTTCTTCTTGTTTTTAATTTCTTGAAACTTTCTTCTTGATTCATACCTAAGTAGAATGCTTGAAAACAATTACCATCACCTTCTTATATCTCCTCTATCCTTCCTTATTATAGTGGTTTTCCCATTTAGGTCAGTTACAAGTATGATTTTTGATGAGATTCCATTCAAAGGGGTTAGTTAAAAGTCCTAAGTTTAATATATCTAACTCATGACATGATTTGTGATTCTAGGAAGGTCCTAATCTCCCTTATTAACCCATCCCACCCTTTTCTAAGGTTACAAGCTCAAGAGTTAATGAAAACAACAATGATAATACAAAAATGTCCTCCAAATTTTAAATTTTGGAGGGAAATGTTCCATTTGAATTTTGAAGAACCTAGACACTAATTATCACCTCAAAATGACTTAAATGGACCCCTAGGACCTACAACCACACCTACAAGCCAAAATTGATGTCATCTTGATCTATTTACAAAGATGGAGTTGATGCTTCTACATTAATTACTCATCAATGTTTTAATAGTTCTATTCACTCCACTAATCTTATTTTCCACACCTTTCTTTATCCACTCCTTAACCTCCCTTCACCTTCCAAATGACAAGTCTCTCTAGGTTCAAGACTGTTAAAGACCTCCTTTATGCAGGACATGACAGGTCTGTGCGAATTAGTTCTTAACTCTTTTAAGGTTTTTTTACCTCATTGAAGAATCCTATCAACACCCTCCTTACTTTTTACTCCATATCATCACCTCACATACAATATTTCTTACTATTAAGTCTCCATGTGGACTATCACAACATCTATTTCAATATTGTAGTTTTATGTCCTAATTTCTAATACCATGTTTCCTTGGCTTAATTTATAGCAATATTGTTACCTTATCTTCTATGAATCACTTTCCATCCTATTTTAAGGCTTTATAGCTTTCCAGGTGTATTAGCCTAGTCTTGTGCCTACAAAATGAATTCTTTATCCCACTAGACTCCATACAGTTAGTTATCACATAGTTTAGTAGTTTTAAAGATTTAAGAAACTCACACACACTTATATTTTTAGGCTTCTTGTTTTGGGATATCTCTTGATTTATTGTAAAAATTAAACAAATACCTTTCCATTCATCTATGCTAAGTTTTCCTTCTCATACTCTCTCCTAAAGATTTAAACTATGTTCATGCATTTGTTATTGTGTTTTTACCTTTTAAACCCCTAATCAGCTTCCTTCCCTGCTAGAATCCTAGAACTCACTTGACTTATGTATAACACATTTCATGTCCTCAACTACTCACTTTGTTATCAAATTTCAAAGATCTTCCAAAGTAATAAATGATCTTTTCTACCTTCTTTTGTTGGAACACATTTTATAAACATAGTGTTAAGGTTTATCACTTGAATTTACATGCATAATTTATAAAAGGAATCTTGAAAGTTTTAAATGATTTTCTCGGACCTTAGAAACCTAATTTAAATGACTTGTTTCTTGAAAAATCTTGACATCCTTGAAATTCCACACTTCCAAACATATAAAGGATTGTCATACCCATAAACTCGTGAATTTTTCTAAGAAATTCATAAAATCCTTAAGCATATAAACAACCAATATCATGCCACTCCCTTTAGATTATTTTATTTCTTATTACCTTCACACAGCTTCACCATTATTACAACACTATAATTAACTTATCTCTTAGTCTCATAGCTTTCATTGGATTGCTTTCATTTCCATTTCCCCTTATTCAAAACTTCCTTCATGAAATTTGTGGGAATGTATTGTACTTCTACCCTATAACAAAATTCATACACACATTTCAATGAGATCTAAGACATTTTACATTAATACTTCATAAACCATAACATAATATACATTCAAATGCCATTTTTATACAAAAATGAGCTTCCATTATATGTACACTAAAAGTTGTTACAAGCTCCTTAAGCCCTAGGCTCAATTACATAGATGTTATTTTCTCCTTGAAATTCCTCTCCAACATCTCCTCACTTCCCTTATTTGAATTACTCATCCTGATTAAAAAGTAGGATAAGGTAGCTAGGTTTCCCTTTTTAACTATACATGATTCACTAAGTCTAATGAGTTTACATCTTGGTAGAGGTTAAGTATGAGGGAGAAACATAACATGACCACTTATTTAATAACATTAGACCTATTCTAACCCCTAACCTACTAACACACTAACACTAAGATCTAGGATACACTACAAGCTTAATTTGAATATTCAAATGTGGATTTTGGAGGGAAACCTCCAAAATGCCACTTATTAGAACATGAGGGGTCCATATGGACCAAAACCTTTACAAAACCCCCTAAGACACCATACAAAGACTAATCAAGATAATTTTGGCTATGTACAAGATGCTCCTACATCAATATCATATGGGATGAAAGTAATAGCCTTATCAAGCGCCTTAAATGTATCCATAAGAGAAGCAAGGCATTTATATGAGTACCACTAACCAAAATGAAAGATAGAAAGGTTTCTTGTAATATGTCTTTATAAGTAGAAACTTTTTGAAGCAACTCCAAGAGAGATATCTTGGCAGGGGTGTTACTAAGTTGTTCTAATAAATCATACCCCTTAGATGGGACATTAGTTTTATCCATATGAGAAGAATGTGGGGAGGCAATGGTGGGTTACTCCTAGAATGTTGCTAACTAAGTCTTATGGTCACCGCATTAACTCGTAGGAATTATTGTGGAAGAATGATAGCATGGTGGGTGGTCAATAGTGATAGAAGTGGCCTCAAATTGTATATCAAGATAATCAAGATCCATGTCATCCATATAACATTTGATATCAAATATACACCCAAGGAACACGTATCCATTCTAGAATGTTTTCCATTAATGGAGGAATGATTGTAAAAAAAATACATGTATCACTAGAAAATCTAAAAGCATAGATGCATATAATCAAAAGTAAACACTACAACATCACAAAGAGATTAGATCTAAACCATGAGAAAAATGAAGAGTACTAGGGTTTGAACCCATAAACACAAATATTTAGAACAACCCTTTATATATTGATTAATAACCATTTACAATAGCCATATTACATCAAAAAGGTTCAACAACAGATCAGTTACATCATTCTACCATTAGCATCCTACCCTTCCCATGGCTCTGATCCAAAACCCTATATTACCCCCTAGAACCATTACATATTCTTCACCATGCATACACCATTACATATGCACACACACTTGACCTCATCTCTCTACTTGTACACACACACACACTTTTCTAGATCCAAATGCCTCCTTAAATAGGATAGGAGCTCACCTAATCATCATTCCAAAAGCAATCCCACATGCCAAATGTCATCATATTTTGGTATACTCAAGTGTCCAAGCCATGCAGATGCTAGCTAGCCATAACAACCTCCACTTTATAGCTTGTAACCATAATGATTCCCTAGAATATTCTTTTCTTGAGCTTCAAGTCTCCATGTAACAACCTTGTCATCATTACACCTACCCATAACTTCACATGTTTTGCATGTGATACCCTTCTTTAACCAAAATGTGGCTAAGTCCTTAAACCCTTAAACCCTTTCTTTCTTCCATGTAAAACCTATCTCTCCTCATGCATGTTTCACTCACACAATTTTCTCCATAGTGCCTTCCACACGCTCATCCTCTATTTTTTAGGACTTAGTCATTTTCTAGGATCAACATCACCCCACACTAAACATGTTTTCCATCCTCGAAAAACAATCTGATCTCCAATAAAAAAGAATAAAGAATGGAGGGAAAGAATAACTTGTATCCAGCTTGTGCCAAAGAACAAAAGAATTTTGTCTACTACTGTACAAGGATTGGGAAGTCTTTGTTCAAGGATGCTTCAATTTTATTCCAAGCATCCACCTCACTCACTTGCTTGTTGTTGAAATAAATCCCCTATCAATGCACTGACTTCATCAAATGATAACTCTTCACCCTTAGCCTTCAGTGTATCAAAAATACTTTCCATTTTCTTGCTAAGGTCACTCAACACATCCATCCTTTGTGTAACTTGGGATATAATTCCTTCACTTTATTTCTAATCAAGACCCTTAAGCTTTTTGATCACCTCAGACTTCTTCTCAACCTTTTCTATGATCTTGTCCCATTCCATTCCCTATTACCCTTGTTCTTTTCCTAGAACTCCTTTAGGTCCACCTCATGGGTAGCAACCAATACACTTGCCACCTTGTCCTTGTCTCCACAATTGTCATAGACAACTTCAGCCATATGTGTTGGGTTTTACAGAGGTAAGGAGCTCGGAGTACCAAGTTATGGTCTCTTCAATTTTCAACTTCTCTATTCTCTTTGTCACACCAAAACTTCCTCCACCGACTCCAATGCAAGTGGTTGTCTCTCCATCATGATCATGAGCACATCAAGTCCTCTAGGAGTGGAAAGTTGACTCATACTTCTATTCAGGAGGGGCCAAATCTGGGTGCTTTAAGATAATGGAGTCTGAGATAGTCTCCACCTTCTTATAGCTTTGTGCACTCTCCCCTTTTCTTCTCTCAACTCAGCCCTTAGCTTGCAAAATTATCAACTCCTTCTCCTTGATCTCCTTGTCTCTCTCAATTATCTCCTTATTCTTTTCCCCCAATTCTTCCTCCAAGGCTCTGATTCTATTATTCCTCCCAAATAACCTTGCCTCTACTTCCACAGATACCTTGTTGAGCGCATTACACACTGCTCATCCATTAGCCATTAGGCATCCACAATAGGATTCACCTCATTGGGGTTTTGCATTTTATAATAATGCATCCACATTAACTTCAAACTCTAGGTTCATCAACATGGGACTCAAAATTCCATGACAAAATTTTCCTTGTGTGTGTGTACGCACTATCTTTCTCAAATGATGACCAAAAAAGTTGGTCTATAGGCATTGTGCTTTGAAAATGCACACATATGACCTTGTTTGGATCATGGACATAAGTCATTGTGTGTCCTTTTGTTGCCACCATGCTTTACCACCACATGTGCATGCTTCTATTTGGGAAGTTGACTTGCTAAAATGGGATCTCTTCCATGCTCCCATACTCTTTCTCCACTTCTTCCATGCTGTGCTCCACCTCGTGCTCTACTACAAATCCTTGATGATACATACTACTTCCCTCTCCACTTTGTGTCATCCAATTGTTCATCAGATAGGTGTGGGGTCCTATGCACATTCATCCCCACTTCCTCTTCACTTCCTTCTTTCTCCCAAGCACCTCTCAAAAACTCATCCCGCTCTTCATCAGATCCATGTACATCAAACACCAGGGGGATTCTCACCTTCTTCCCATTCCTCATTCTCCTCCTTGGACTCATCACCCTTCATGCTCTCTCATCTCCTCAGAGTCTGAACTCTGCACCATATTTTTCTTCTTCTTTATTGAAACTCCTCTATCACAGGGGACATTTCCTTCTTAGGATAACTTCTCCTTCATGAGGGATTTCTTCCTTCAAGTGTAAGTACTTGGGCCCACAACTAACTCTTGCACCCCTGTCTGAAATGTATGTGTTCTCGGTGCCCTACTTGTTGTAGTTTCCTCCCTCTCTCTCTTTTCCCCTTTCTTCCTTCTGATAGGGTCCTCAGGGATGGAGACATCATCCTCAATGTATGCATGCCTTCTCAAACTTGGGCCTTAGGCATATGTACACCCTTGTCATCATGCTTCCTGCAAGTGGTAATGTTACGGGCCTTAGCATATGTATATCATGAGAGACATACTTCTCCACATATGCACACTTCTTAGGATACACTAATGTTTGGCATGTAGTGTGTGGTGATCTTGATCTACCTCACTTAGATCAAATCTAAGTTTCTTGGCCTCCTTGAACATGTTAACTATGCTTTGAAAATACTATGTGCATGTGAAGGCAAAAGGGTAGTTTACACCATGGGATTTTGGTGCCATTAGTTAACATGAACCTGCCAATGCAAAAGTTTTGGTACACTAAAACTCAACCTCATCCTTTACCAAGGCTAGAAGTTTCTCTGGAATCCTCCATTATTCCCCAAATGCATCACATCCACTTGTACCACTTATCCAAGCACGCCTTGTATGCAGTTGTCATCGTTTCACAAGTATATGCTTCAAATCTCTTAGCTAGGGAGGGGTTCTCATCAGGGTACTCCCAAATGTTGTTATTCGGCCCATCAGGGCACTCTAATCTCAAAAAACACAATGGTAAGGAGAATATTACCATACATAATTTTATCTCCATCATGTGTGGCATCGATGATATCCTCCATAATGAAGGCCGAGAGGTTGTAGATTGTCCCTTTTGAAATCTTTTTACAAATGTTCAACCATCTCTTGTTCACTTACGTCCACCATTCCTACCCATTTAACTTGGTGAGAAAGCACATGGCCATCTTCATGACTGGGTCAGTAATCTTGGAAATATCAAAATAGTGCGATGCCCTTCTTGTATTCATATCCTTGGTTGTCTCCACGATAGCCTCCTTGTCATCCAAGTCATCATCCAATGACTCACCTATGTAGATAAGTCCAGTGTATCTGGAGATCAACTGTGGGGTTATGCATTCTCCTCCCTGTGAAGTAGAAGTGATCTTCATGTGCATGTGTGACATGAGCCATTGGTATAATCTCTCAGGTTTTCTAAAAATGGCAACTCAAAAAGTTGTAAAAGCCCAGCCTTCTCCAGTTTTGTCTTCACGAGTCATCATACACTGGTTTTCATCCTATGTGTTCTCTCTCCTATTGGGAAAATGAGCTCCAATGCCATCTCCTTCTCAGTGGTATCTTTCCTATGGTTATAATCACTTATAACCATCTTGTGCATGTGAGAGACCCATTCCATCCCCATTAAAATGCCATCTAGGTACTGCATCTCCACATACCACTCTTCATTAAAACTTGTCGATGTGACTGGATTTCCTTTTCCCTTGCCTTTCCCTTCTTTGGTGAAGTGTTCAATCCTTTCCTTGGTGCCATTTTTCTTGTCAATCCCTTGTAATTTCTTCCTTATGTCTTGCTTTAACACTACTCAATCCCTCGGCTTTACTCCTAAAATTTCTTCAAAACCCATGCCCTAGCTCTACAAACCCTAACCTAGAAAACTCTCCTTCCACAAGACAACATAAACACTCATGGGAATCCACAAAAAAATCTCCTCCACATGCCCTTGTGTACTCCATTCCACTCTTGGTTCACAAATTTGTCAAATTCTCTACTTTGCAACAAAACTTTTCACAAATTTTCTCACAAGGATGCCCTAGTTCACAAGATCTCTTCAACAAACAAATGCAAGGTAAAAAGAATAACTTACCTCGAACCTTCTATTTATAGATTTTTTCTTTTTCCACACATTAACTCCCATGCCACCTACCACCATATAAATCACATTAAAGTCAATTTTTCCAATGTTATCCTCCCACGTGTTTATCCTAGCATTTTTCCTCTCACACGTGCAACTCACACGAAACTCCCACAACCTTCTGGCACGTAAAAATGCATCGACCATAGAAACCTTACATGCGCTCATAAGTGCCAAAGTCAATCTTCCTCTATGTCTTAAGCCCAGTTCTTGTCACCACCTACCTCATGTTTCTCTGCTTTTATCCATGTACATGGTTTTATAAAGCTTTTGACACCAATCTCCACCCATAATCACTTCTTCTACATGTGCTCCTTTGAACCCATGTGATTTTGATTTTCTCATTCGAGCCACCAATCAACATCACTCCCAACACTTGCTTCTTACCACACTATTCACTAAAATTCTTCTTTACACTCTCCACCCCACACTAAATAGATGCATGTGTCCTCTGCATAAAACCCCTTTAGATAGTAATTGGCTACTACAGGCATGTAAGCAAAGCGCCCCAAAAAATGAAACTAAAAGACAAAGCATAGCAATGATGAAAGGAAACACATATAAAGGAAAATGCATTAAGGGAAATCCTAAGCTAAATGACAATACTACCTTATTTACAAACACACATAAGAATTATTTATAGTAGGGCTTCAACCTACTCCCATTAAAATAATTGGGAAACCATGTTCCATCCAACGCTTGTAATTGGAAAGCACTCTCAAATCAAGTATATAAGATATAACATACGGTCCCAACCAATGCACTTTGAGTTTCCCAGGGATGCACAAAAAACTTTGAATCATATAGAAGAACCATCTTCCCAACCTCAAACTTCTTGTTTTTAATATGTCGATCATGTCATGCCTTCTTTCTAGCTTTCTCCATTCATTGGCTCAATCAAGCTATATGCACTGCCTCTCATCCAACTACATTAGTTTGTCTATGTGCTCTTCAAGTGCTTTTCATCAAACAATCCTCCTACACACATAATACGTAGGGATGGTAACATGAATTCCACATGAAGAACCACCTCTGCGCTAAATACCAATTGAAAAGGTGTGGCCTTTTGTTCAATCTTTTATAAGTTGTGTGATATGCCCATAGCACTGCAGAGACTTTTTCATCCCAGTCCCTCCTTCCGACATCACAAATATTAGTTAATGTGTGGCTCAATATCTTGTTAAATGCCTCAATAGTTCCATTAGCCTCGAGGGTGATAGGGCATAGTTTTGTGATGGGCCACCATAAACTCTACCAATAAGATTCTAACAAGTTTCATTCAAAAGTGAGTACCCCTATCACTTGTTAAACTCAATGGGCATCCATACCACTGATTATATTCTCCCATAAGAACCTAGTTGTTGTAGCCACCATGCAATCCTTCATAGGTGTCGACTTTACCCACCTCATAAGATAGTATGTATAAGTGATAATATAGCACGAACTTGTCCTGCACACAGTGGGAAATAGGGCCCATAAAGTCAATTTCCCATTTTTCAAATGGATCTACACTAGCAATAGGTCTTAATGGCATTTCATCTCTCTACCCTAGCTTACCAAGGTGCTGGAAATGGTCACAAGCCTTGTAATACTCTATAAAATCCTTATAAATCATCTCCCACCAAAGGCCTACCAATAGGATCTTACGTGCGGTCACATTCCTGCATAGTGTCCTCCTGCAATGCCACCATGAGATTCTTCCATGATTGCAATATGCTCATGTTCCAACACACACCGTGAAAACCTCATCTCAACCTAGTTTGTATAGGTCTCGATAATTAACAACATATAGGGTGTGGCATATATAGCCAACTAATTTTTCTCCAAGGCCTTCATTCCTTCAGGTGCCACACCCATTCATAAGAAAACAACAATATCCTCCAAATCAGAGGGTGCACACTATAATCTAAACAATTGTGCATCTGGCATTGTGTCCTCAATGCTTTGCGTGTCCTCACCTGAGTTAATCCTTGATAGATGGTCAGGTCCTAAATTGTTTTTCCTAGTTTTACAATGATTGAAAAGTCAAACTCTTGAAAAAAGATCCACCGACATATGCGCCCTTGTAAGACAAGCTTGTTCACCAAGTACTTGAGCACCATATGATCCATGTAAAAGATAAATGGAGTAGCCAATAAGTATTTCTTAAACTTGTGTAATGCATAAATCATGGATAACACTTTGTGCTCTGTCATTTTGTAATTATGCTCAGCTAGAGTTAATTTTCTACTTGTAAAACACAAAGGGTGATCAACAATCCCTCTCTAGGATGTGTCCTAACACTTCTCCATTTCCATACTTGATGCATCCACATGCACATGAAAGGGATTATCCCAAGAGGGAAATAAAAATGGGCACAAGTAGTAAGTTTATCCTTTAATGTGTCAAAATCCACTTGTTCGCCTCTCCCCAATGAAATTTACTCTTATGTTTCAACAACTCTTCCAATGGCATGACAATCTTAGCATAGCCTTTGATGAACTTTTTGTGGTATCCCATATATGCCCTAAGAATCCACGCACCACGCTTTGATTGGTAGGCTCCTCCAACCCTAAAATAACAACAACTTTGGCAGGGTCTACCAATAAACCTTCCTTGCATATAATGTGACCTAGTAATGTGCCAAATGGAGTAGAAAAAGACACATTTCTTAATGTTTAGAGAGATAATTAACTCCTACACCTCTCAAACATCAATCTCAAATTGTCACAATGATCCCTTACTAATCCATACATTGTCTAGTCATCTAGGTAGACTTGCAAAAATTTATGGATGAAGTCTTGAAAGGCCTGCACACCATTATGCATGAAAATACAACAAGAATGTTCTTAAGCCCAAAGGGCATAACCGTATAAGAAAAACTTCCCACTTTTGGTGAAATGTAGTCTTCTCTTGGTCTTCCTTTGTGATTATTACCTAATGATATCCAGAGAATCCATTTGTGAAAGAATAGATTTCTCACCTTATGACACCTTCCAAAATCTCCTCAATAAATGGGGTTGGAAAAGGATCTATCACACATGAAGCATTTAAATCTCTATAATCAACACAAATCCTTATCCTCCCATCCTTCTTGATACTAATCACCATCAGGCTCACCCACTCAGATTCTTCAATTACCTCAATGATTCTAGATTCTATCATCTTATCAATTTCCTCCTTAACCTTTACGTGCACAAATTCAGGTTCATCCTGTATGGCCTCTTTCTGATGGGGTGCACACCTTCTTTTAACTTAATCCACATTTCCCTAATGAGTGATGAACTCCCTTCAATTCATGGTACCTACGCGGGAACAAGTCTTGGAAGTCACACAACAACTCAACTATTTTTGAAACCTCCTGGTCCATCCAAGTAATCTCCAATGATAACTTCTTTCGGCTTTGTCTCTATACCAATGTTAACCTTATTTTTTTCAAGGGCTCATGGTAAGCGCGTGATTTCTCATATTCTTTGTCCAATACTTTTCACATACCTTTATATGGTTAACATCCAAGTTTTATACCTCCTCATCATCTATCAGTAGACTAACTTTCCTTTTTCCTTCTCTAGGAAGGCATGCTCAAAACTATATCTCCTTTATCTCTCTCTTTCTTCTCTTTCTTCTTCTATGAAGTGCACCCCCAACTTAGGTTCCCCTAACAAATCTAGGATTCAGTCCTCAGCCATGGCACTATCTCCCAAGGTAAGGCACTTGACTACCTACAACACCTCATTCACCGATGGCTTAGGACATTGATACTCAAAATTTTGAATAATATCTATCATTAACTCTTTCCAATTACCCATCTAACGATGTAACTCTAAATGAATGTACCATGTGCACAGTGCAACCTCTGCAAGGTGGAATAGAACTTATGCACCCATAGTGAAGGAGGCAAGGCTTCGGGCCTACTATCCATACTCTCTCTCACATTCCTAGACATGGAATGAGGTAGACTCCTTCCCATAATAGTCATGTATTGCAGAAGGTGCATTTCTCTAGAGAAACCTAACAAAGAACATGATTCTCACTTCGCACCACTCTAGAAGATTGTCTCAATGGGTCACCCAAAATGCGTTTCTATTCCACGCAAGGTATAAGTAAACATATTCCTCCTTTTTATTTAACATGTCCACTGTACCTCCATCAAATGTAGAAAACATGTCATGGTTACCCTCTCTAGTGTAACTTGGTAATTGCCTTCCTCCTAGGTTCCTAACTAAGCATGCCCTAGTGACATGAGTCATAGTGCCCAATTTTATTCCACTAACTCATAGGTCCCATGTGCCCAATTGTCACATGTAATTCTAGTTGTATCACTCATGGAATGAGCATCTTCCCATTGAATGAATCTTTATCTTGATGGATGGATGAAAACCTCGGGGTCTCTAATGGTGCACACATAGATTCTATCCAGGTCCTCTTCTCCCAAAGGTTCTACATATGGTGTAGACTTCCCATCCATCAGTGGAATAACGATGTGCTCCTCTTTGTTCTCAAAACTTATGTACCCTTTTTTAAAGTGCAAGTCAACATTATTCTTATAACACTAGGGGTGTCATCCAAGTAAGGCTAGAAAGTTATCTACCTTAGAAAGTGCTAAGACTTCAAAATATCCATAGTAAAATTTTCCCCTTAGATGGTTATGGATGCATCCTTCAACACTTTGATGGGCATAGCCTTTTTCCTATTCACCATATACAACACATTTGAAGATGGTTGTAATGGGGGCCTCCCCATCTGATTCCATGCATCTAAAGTGAGAACATTGACCTCATGTACCCATGTGTCAATTAGAATTTTTCTCAAGAGCCATCCATCCACAACTACATTCAATGTGATTTCTTTGTCATAATCAATACTTTGTGAGGGGGTAGATTAACATGCAAGACCTGCCTCTCGCGCTCACCTCCTAGCACACAATACTTTTTCTCTTAGCCATTCTCCTAATAGAGGGATAATATTCTCCTGGTGCAACATCTTACACACTTCTCTGACCTCATCCATGTCCTTATGAGGGACCTCAACATTATTCTTCTACTCCAACTTCCATGATTTATCCTTTAGACATTGAATCTCCTCTTGCATGTTTCTAATCAACTCCATGGTCTCTTGGTAAACTTCCTTCTGATGGCTTGGATCAAGATAATTTCCATGTAATAATTCCTCTCACATGATGAGGGGCCTTTTGTTTGGTTCTTCCCTAACATGCACGACTTCGACTCACATAGTCACCAGAAAAGTTCTAGCTCAGGGTTATGTGCTACCCTTGGCATCCACTGTGGATCAACTCACTTCACACTCACCATCCCCGTGCCTTTGTCCTTCCTCTAGTTCTATCTCATGTGCTTGTATAACTCAGGGCACTCTTCATACTTATGCTTCTTTCACACCATGAACACTATAGAAAATTTGGACATTTATTCTTGTAGTGTTCAGTAGATCCACAATTGTAGCAAGTTCTACAAGGAAATTCAATCCAACCTCCTTATCCACCATGGCCTCTAAATCCTCCACAAAAACATCTTCCTCAAATGCCTCCATCTCCACGCCCTTCATACTGATGACCTTCGTTCTTATAACTTCTTTTAATGTCGGTCTGGCACACACCAATATCAATGAAATCATGGATTTGGTCTATCAATCAACAGTCATTTGTATCGTGATTCGTAGATGAGAAAATCTTACAATAAGAAGACACATTCTTGTGGAGCATGCCTAACAAAATGGGCATCTACTTAGATCATGATCTCTCGTGAAATATTTCACAATCCAATGACACAATGTGCACCAAATTTCATGGGAAACTATCATTTATGTGTCCTTCTACCTCACAATCCATGCACCATAGTCCACTACGAGTCTCATGAGATGAGTTCATAGAAATTTCTTCTAGCTATTTTTCTATGGCAGTGATCTATGCTTCCAAAAAGGGACTTACCCCAATATTAATGCTTCATACAGGCCTCGGTGCATAGATCAGCCTCCAAGGCCTCATGTGGGTCTATGAAAGTCTTATGGGAAATCACTCATTTGAAAGGCGTTATCAATCCTCCAAAAACCATTAAGCATGTTGTGAGGGATGAATATCATAAGAAAAATTTGACAGAAGAGTCTTAAAACACGCATCATACTCCCACACACTTTATATCATACCTTGTTGGATGTCATTCAAAGTGTTGATGCTCTTATGCTCAAACTTAGGAATAAGGAACTCTGCAAAAAAGGCATCACAAAACGTAGTATAATCCACCACTATCTCGATGTGAGTCATACTTCCTAGTACACTATGCATGCACCCTATAACGTAGTTGTAAAATATCTTTCCTTCCACTCCGAGTAGTGATAATATTAGTGTGCCATAACAATCCACATTTGTGCACATGCTCTACAACATCCTCCACACCCTTGTAATCAAGAAAATGCAAAGAAATCTCAAAAACACTTGCTGAGGTGGTTGAGGTCCTTGCCCACCAGATCTAGGACCTTGATTCCCTCTTATGTTGCCTCCACCACTAGATCCACTAGATCCTATTCCTCCAGATCCACCAGATCCTCCTCCCATGCAATAAAGGGGCCTGATGTAGTTGCAGACTATGCAAACCCACCGATGAGGGTCGTCAATCATCGTCATTAAAAATGTGAATCCAAGTTGGTGTCTGAAGGCTATATGCATTAAGATAAGAAGATCTTGGAAAGCAACTCCTTTAAACAAAAACCAAACTTGCATAAAATAAATCACACTTGTGGAAATTAAAAGACACACTTGCAGAAATAAAGTTTACATGAAAGAAACACACTTGCATGAATTGGAATACACACTTACGAAATAAAGGTACACTTGCATAAATTGAAGTTGATAAATTGAAAATAAAGGAAAGAGGAAAGGACACTGCAGTTCACAAAATTAATTACATAACATAAAAAAACATAAATTTACAACAAAAGGAAAACTGCAAAAATAAAAAAATTACATAACATAAAAAAATAGAAATTTAAAACAAAAGGAAAACTGCATAAATGAAGAAATAAACATTAACACATTGATCCATCTTCTTTGGAATGAGTGGCCAACTCATTCCATGGAAAAGGATTTAATTAATACTTTTAATTCGAAATTGCGAAAAAATTTACTTCTAAAGATTAGAAAGAAAGAATAAATTTTGATTACTTGGGAAAAGAAATTACATATATGAGTGTGGAAGGTTGCATTTATAATTTATGCATCCAACCAAATACTTATTTTAGGAAATATAATTTGACATTATCTTTATTCCAATCCTAAAAACTAAGATCTCCATCTCCACAAAATATGGAGAGAGATATATTATTGAAGTCAAATTTTATCTCATTTATTTTAGGAAGATTTGCTCCCAAATCTTCTCCTTACTTTTCGGTAACAAGAATCATAATGATTTGATTTCTCTACATTATTGGAAGGAGGATTTCCATCAAAATATTATTTTTACCAAATACCTTTCTCAGATTTTTCATTTGACTTTGCTATTTTTGATTGTGGAACTTTTAACGCTTGTCAAATACGTTTTTCCTCGGACTACAATTCACTAAAGTTAGATTTCTCTTGATTACTAAAACCTATAGCAAATCTAAATGAAATTTTTGTTAAACAAATTACTATGAACAAAAACCTCTCTCATATTTTCCATTTGAATTTTCTTTTCTTTATGGAACTTTTAGTGCTCGCTCGATACACGTTTCCTTGAACTACAGCTCATTAAAACTTAGATATCTCTTATTTAGTAAAACCTATAACAAATTTGAATGAATTTTTTTATTAAACACATTGCTATGAACAAAAACCTCTCTCATATTTTCCATTGGAATATCTCGAGTTTTCACAATCCTCAAAATTGTCATTCCGTTGATGCAAGTTCCGAATAAATTTGTAAGTTATGGAATTAAATTTGATTTGTCCATGAATTAATGTTCTAGAACTAACTTCCATTCAATTGATACAATTTCTAGAACTAAATCATGCAGTTCGGGAACTAAGCAGCAAGTTCGAAACTAACTCGCGTTCGAACTAACTCTATGAGTTTTCGTAGCTAACTCAAAACAACTATAACTTTTGCATGCGACCTCGGATTGAGATGATTTTTTTTTGAACTTGCATAATTTTTCAAGAGGAATCTAAATATGAAATCAGATTTGATTTTAAATGTACTGTTCATGATCAATTTCAGTTTTTCCAATACTAGCATTATCTTTCCTTTATGGCCTACATACACAAGACTTTGCATCTTTTCCCAAATAATCAATAGGATTAGTCAACACAATATTTATAAAAATGAACAATATATATATCATATATTCTATCTTAAACAAACTATAAGTTCCTAGATTACATTTAAATCCACTTTCAAAGGTAACTTGGAAGGACAAAATAATGGTAATTTATGGCCAATTTATGGCCTCATCATTGCCCCACACTTAATATTATGCATGTCCTCATGCATTACATTATTATCTCCTCTTCTTAGATTTTTCTCTGTATTGAGGAAACATTCTTGTGGATCTCCTTCTGCTGCTTTTGATTTCTTTTCTTTTACAATAGGTTCTTGTGTGGATCTCCTTCTGCTTTGCTTTTGATTTCTTTTCTTTTACAACAGTTCTTGTGTGGATCTCCTTCGCTGATTTTGATCTCTTTTTTTACAAGTTTTTGTGTGGATCTTCTTCTGTTACTTTTCATATTATTTTATTTTACAGCAAGTTCTTGTGTGGATCTCTTTCTGCTACTTTTGATCTCTTTTATTTTACAACAGATTCTTGTGTGGCTTTCCTTTTGTTGCTTTTGATATTTTTTTCTTTTTACTACAGTTCTTGTGTGGATCTTCTTCTGCTACTTTTTATCTCTTTTATTTTATAGCAAATTCTTGTGTGGATCTCCTTCTATTACTTTTAATATTCTTTTCTTTTACATCAGATTCTTGTGTGGATCTCCTTCTGCTACTTTTGATCTCTTTTATTTTATAACAGGTTCTTATGTGGATCTCCTTCTGTTGTGTCTCATATTTAAAATCAAAATGCATAGCTCATGCTTCTCCTTCTCTCCCACACCTAAACTCATGCATGTCCTCATGCATGTTGTTTATTTATGGCTTCCCATAAATTAGACTCAAAAATTTTGATTGCAAAGAGGTGCACATATTTTTCATATAAGTAGGGGAGATATGAATTTTATCTTGCCTTCCTTGGAAATATTTAAAAGTGGATCTAGCTGTAATAAAAAAACTTACAAGAAAGCTTAAAAATAAAATAGTAGAACAAAATAACTTGATCATACCTCTAGTTGTCTTTGTCATCCTATTGTTAACATGGTCAAATAGTGCTGAGAAGAAAACCACCAGGTAACAGTTGATTTCCTTTGAAGAAGAGCCGCCTCTTTTTGCCTTTGATTGGCCAACAAGCTGGTTTTCCAATCAAAGCTTTTTTTTTTCCTTTGACTAAGCTAGATAGCTAGTTTTTCAATCAAAGCTTTTTATTTTTTATTTTTGCCTTTGATTGGCCAACAAGTTGGTTTTCCAATCAAAGCTTTTTGATTTTTTTTTTTCTAAAATGATAGCATGAGAAGGATTAGAGAAAAATTTGATCCATCATCAAACTATATTCATCAAAGTACAACTTGTGTAAAATAGGAAGCAATGTCTGAGATCTCATAAAAACTTTTTTGCATACTTGGTAACTCCAAGAAGATTCCAAAAATTGTGTAGACAATTTTTAGGTCTTCAAAGCCCATCTTGAATTGTGCAATATCAGAAACACCATAGTAATCTTCAAAGCCTAGACTAGTGATCTCAGGAGATGGAGAGTTGTTAAAAGAGAAAGTGAAGGTATTCATGGGTCCCTCCAAAATCTGCATGCTCCTTGGTTGATATTGTTGGTGCTCCAAAATCTGCATGCTGATATCAAGAACAACTCTAGAAATTCCTATAGATCTGAGATGTTAGTACGTAAAAATTTCTTTCCTTGATATTCACCATAATTACTTCTTAATGTTATATAAGTATATATAAAAATGAAGAAATTGAAAGACATGAAAACAAATTTTTCTAATGGATATGGTTCAGGGATTGAATTTTATTATGGGATGAAAACTAATTTGGATGAGTGGATTTATGAGTGAGTTTTTATTTTAGCTCTAATGAAATCCCTGAATATGGATGAAGTTAATTAGAAATGCTACCACTTCATTATTACAAACTGGATAAGCTAGTTTTTGACTAAGGTTATGTGTAATAAGATCACTAAGTTATTAGTTGATATAAGGGGAAATGGTTGTGGTTATCAAAAATAGCATATGATATTTCATCAACTGGATCTACTTCTAGATTCAATATCATATTATACCATTTCCAGATCTGAATTATTTTTTCATACCATTATACCTCTTGATCAAACATCACAATCATTTTTCTTATACACAGAGTTAGTTTGTGGGGAGATATTTATAATCTAATATTCCTAATTGCAGAAATGAAATTTTAATCTACTTACGAAATAAAAGTCTAAAGAAACTACTTACCAAATTCTTCCTATCACAGAATTGCTAAAAGGTATTCTATTGTCACTAGAATATTATTTTAGAGAACTCTGAATCTCCCAATAACACCGTGTTCCCAGCAATGGCGCCAAAATGATGAGGGTCGTCAATCCTTGCCATTAAAAATGTCAATCCGGGTTGGTGTCCAAAGGTTGTATGCATTAAGAGAAAAAATATCTTGGAAAGAAAATCCTTTAAACACAAACCAAACTTGCATAAAATAAATCACACTTGCGGAAATTAAAAGACACTTGCATTAATAAAGTTTGCATGAAAGAAACACACTTGCATGAATTGAAATGCACACTTGTAGAAATAAAGGTACACCTGCATAAATTGAAATTTATAAATTGAAAATAAAGGAAAGAGGAAAGGACACTGCGCAGGTTCACAAAAGAAATTACATAACATAAAAAAACATAAATTTACAACAAAAGGAACATTGCATAAATAAAGAAATTACATAACATTAAAAAATAGAAATTTAAAACAAAAGGAAAACTACAGAAATAAAGAAATAAAAATTAACACATTGATCCATCTTCCTTGGAATGAGTGGCTAGCTCATTCCTTAGAATAGGATTTAATTCATACTTTTAATTCCGAACTTGCAGAAAAAATTTACTTCCAAAGATTGGAAAGAAAGAACAAATTTTGATTACTTGGGGAAAATAAATTACATATCTAAGTGTGGAAGGTTGCATTTATAATTTATGCATCCAACCAACTCCTTATTTTAGGAAATAGAATCTGATCTTATTTTTATTCCAATCCTAACAACTAAGATCTCCATCTCCACAAAATATGGAGAGAGATATATTATTGAATTCAAATCTTATCTCATTTATTTTAGTAAGATTTTCTCCCAAATCTTCTCCTTGCTTTTTGGTAACAAGAATCATAATGATTTTATTCCTCTATATTATTGGAAGGAGGATTTCCCTCAAAATATTATTTTGACCAAATACTTTTCTCGATTTTCCATTTGACTTTGTTGTTTTTGATTGTGGAACTTTTGATGCTTGTCAAATACATTTTTCCTCGGACTACAGTTCACTAAAAGTTAGATTTCTCTTGATTGGTAAAACCTATAGCAAATCTAAATGAATTTTTTTGTTAAACACATTTCTATGAACAAAAACCTCTCTCATATTTTCCATTTGAATTTTCTCTGCTTTACATTTTATGGAACTTTTAGTGCTCGTCTGATACACGTTTCCTTGAACTCGCAGCTCATTAAAAGTCGATCTCTCTTTTTTTTGAGTAAAACTCAGTAACAAATCTGAATGAGATTTTTTCTAAACACATTGCTTTGAACAAAAATATCTCTCATATTTCCCATTGGAATCTCTCGAGTTTTCACAATCCCTCAAAACCTGTCATTCCTTTTATGCAAGTTTGAAACTAAATCTGATTTGTCCACAAATTGAAATTTCTGAACCAACTACCATTTAATTGATACAAGTTCGGAACTAAATCAGAGTTCCGAACTAAGCCTCGTAAGTTCCGTAACTAACTCAGTGTTCTACAACTAACTCAAAACAACTATAACTTTTACGTGTGACCTTGGATTGAGATGATTCTTTTTTGAACTTGCATAATTTTTTAAGAGGAATCTGAATATGAAATAAGATTTGATTTTAAATTTACTATTCATGATCAATTCTAGTTTTCTCAATACTAGCATTATCTTTCCTTTATGGCCTGCATACACAAGACTTTGCATCTTTTCCCAAATAATCAATAGGATTAGTCAACAAAATAGATAACAAAAGATTTATAAAGAATGAACAAGATATATATCCTATATTCTATCTTAAGAAAACTATAAGTTCCTAGATTACATTTAAATCCACTTTCAAAGGTAACTTGGAAGGACAAAATAATGGTAATTTATGGCCAATTTATGGCCTCATCACCCACCATCGGCTGAATTGTGTGCCAACAAATGTGACATTGAACCAATTCTAGACGCGATACACAAAATTTATGTACCCACACCTTTCCCAAATGATGTGCCACATAGGATGCCTCTAAACACATGAAATGCCTGTGATGCTATAAATGAACTAAATGAAAAAAAATATCTACTAGGTGTTTTTTGACCACCAATACCAACAAAAACTAGGTTAACAACACTTATCTCAGGAATTAGAAAACTAAGTTCCAGGGTTTGGTCACTAGGTGGGCTAAGATGTGTGCCTATAGATATCCTCCTTTCTCCATACGATGAGATCTCACAAAAATCTAATGGGGTTTCTCTCCCACGCTTACCAAGATGGGGTAACATAGACTACTCAAGTTCCACATTCTCTGCGTGAACCTCAAATCCTTCCCAAAATGTCTACCTCCATAAATCCATCACTCCTAAAACTTCAAGTTGTCTCATAGATTCCCTTTCTCATGCTTCATTATACTTGAGTTGCCTCTCCTCTCTCTCCATTTTTTTTGCAAGGTTTGTCATCTCTTACTACACCAACTTTCGTGCCCGTGCCTAGTGGGAAGTTAGCTAGCCATATGAAATGCCTCCATACTCAAAGTGATGATTAGGATCTTAATGGCTAATAGTATAACACGCAAGAACAATCCTCTTGTCTCCTCAAGAACTCAAACTCAACAATATCCAAGAAATAATACATAGAAACCACATATTCCAAGGTATATCTAGTTAACACTCCACTCCACCACCAATCAACAACACGATTCCAGGTCATATCAACATCATGCAACCTTTGATACTCTTCTTGGGTCAAAACATGAGGTATATAATACCATCTCTTCCTTGATGCATATGTTGACAACCATTTATACAACTATACTAGAAATAGAAAAAAATCATAGAGTTCATGATACAGGTGCTCCTTTACCCATTTATGTGTATCAAACTAGAATCCAAAGATCCTGAATCTTTGAGAAAAATCATCCTCTATGCTTTTAAGCCAAGTCTTGATGTTGTCCAAAGTCAAGCATTCTGTCATCACACACCCTTCTCACAACAGCTTCAAAATAGGTCCTGACAACGGAACTAAAATGTAGTCACATTTCCCTACTCCCTTTAAACCCCAAGCATGTCAACCTATCACCCAACATTAGTTGGGTGCTCACCCAAGGTGCACGTAGGCGCCGAGCCCCTCCTTTATGTGAGCTTCATAAGAATGTCTTCCATTAATGGAGGAATGGTTGCAAAAAATAGAAAATACATGTATCCATTCTAGAAAAGAAGTAAAAGCACTAGATCTAAGCATATATGCATCATAATGCAAAAGTAAACACTACAACATCACAAAGAGATCATATATAACTCATGAACAAAATGAGAGTACTAGGGTTTGAACCCATAAACACATATATTCAGAATAACCCTTTATATATTGATTAACAACCATTTACAGTAGCCATATTACATCAAAAAAGTTCACCAACATATCAGTTACATCATTCTACCATTGGCATCCTACCCTTCTCATGGATATGATCCAAAACCTTATATTACCCCCTAGAACCATTACATATTCTTCACCACACATACACCATTACATATACACACACACTCGACCTCATCTCTCTACTCGAACATACCTTTCTAGATCCAAATGGCCCCTTAAAAGGGTAGGAGCTCTCCTAATCATCATTCCAGAAGCAAGCCCGCATGCCAAATGTCATCATATTCTAGTATACTCAAGTTCCAAATCCATGGAGATGCCATCTAGCCATAACAACCTCCACTTTAAAGCCCGTAACCATAAATATTCCTTGGAATTTACTTTCTTGAGCTTAAACTCTCCATGTAACAACCTTGTCATCATTACACCTACCCGTAGCTTCACATGTTTTGCATGTGATACCCTTCTTTAACTGAAATTTGGCTATGTCATTAAACCCTTAAATCCTTTCCCGCTTTCGTGTGCAACCCTATCTCACTTTATGCATGTTTACTCACGTGCTTTTCTCCATAGTGTCTTCCACACACACTCATCCTCTGGTTTAGGACTTGGTCATTTTTTGGGATCAACAACACGATACAATGTAAGTTCACAAACACAACAGATTGAGTGTACTTGGCTGATTACAAATGATTATGGACTAATATGGATTATCTAAATGATGAAACATGGGGATCTAGACCTGAGAATGCTTCAAAACTGTAATTTTGACCCAGAGTTATACTTGGGTGGAAATGTATAGTAGGGTCGGAACATTTATATGGTTTTGACCTAGTTGTACGGTCTTGAATGTTCTCAAAACTAGGATCTATAAATTTTTAGGTTTTTCATTTTTCTCAATATCTTTTCCATCTCTATCACCACACTATGGGGATTTGAATTCTTTGATCAATATTTTCAATCCCTAACCATGGATAAGAAGCCTTGTAAAACAAACATTAATTAGGTTTTTGCACCCCCATGCCCCACCAATATTGTCACTTCTCTAAAGAGGCCTTAAACCATATGTCGTTCTCCACCTTACATGTGATATCTAATTTTAGTATAATTAGATTTGACATCCTTCCTTTGACAAAGCTTGAATTGAGTTTCTCTCTCCCAAATCTATTTAAGTGATTGAATTTGAGTGTTTGCAAATGTGGGATGTATCCCCTAAATCTAGTGGGAATCTTGAAACTTGTATATGGTGATGCCTTAATGTATGTGCAGGTGGTATTTTTGGAATGTAGGGAGCTTTGGGTGCATTTTGTGCTAGATTTTGCAATAGGAGTCTATAATAATGTTAGGTTTTGAATGAGGTGTATTTCGCTTGCTTATATATGATTTAAAATGTTATTTAAGTTGTAAATTTTGGCTAAGGAATAAATGACCTAAATAATAATATGCAACTAAAATTTTAGGATCAAAGTGAGCAATTAAAAATCGTACACTAGGGTTAGGTATATATGGATGTTCTTGCCTCTATTGTACATTTTTTTACCCTAGAGAGACAATCTGTAGTGTGAAGTTTGCAATTTGACTAAAAGAGTTTCTTAATGAATTTCATACATTCAATTATCACAAACTATTGAAGGATGAGTGTGTATGATCAAGTAAGCTAGAAAAGATACCTAGAGATGTATCAGATGAGAGTGGGTAAAGTGCACTTGTTTGAGAAAGAGAGAAATGTCAAGATTAGCGTGTCAAATAGTAGAATTACAAATTATTAGTGTCTATAACAACCATGTATAAACAAAACTTATATCAAATAGTGATAAAACCAATCAGTAAAAGATCACATAAAATGAGATATGTAAGCATTGTACGAGACACATGTGGTAATTTTATTAGCTCAAAAAAATTAACATATACACAATATATGTAATCAAGTGTAATGAGTAAGTTAAAAGAAACTATAATGAAATAATAACACTTATATATTGTGGAGGGATGCCCCCAAGAGATGTAATGTAAGGAACCTATAGACACAAAATCATACACTTGGGTACATTTATAGGTCCTAAAAGCATACTTGCATTCATATGATCCCTAAGCGATAAAACTAGTAATTGACAATTGTCTTTGACCTATTTTCTTTTGGTTCTTGTCTTCTTTATGGTCTTTTACACCCTATAACCCAGTCATAACTTTACTTGTTTATCTTTTATGACTTCAGACACTAACGCCTGTGCACCCTTGTCCCCTATGGGTGCCCCCTTCCCTTTTCTAGCTTACTCGCTTTGTTTGGGTCTCTATTATCATTTGGGCATCTTATTTTCTTATGGGTTGGCCTTCCAGTTGTCAATTACAAAATTCAACCAAGGAAATAATATAAATACAAAGCTATGTGATCAAAATAAAGGACCAAGCTCTAAGCATCTACTATCATCACCTAAGCTTGCATCCAAAGGCATCTAAGAGCATCAAAGGCATTCATCTAGCATCCATACAAGGGACAAGGAGCGCATTTAATTCATACACTACACAGGAAGGGGAAGTTCATTATTCCATCCACACATCTATTTACATTTATACATTATTATAACTATTTCATGTTATCAAGTGCGCTCGCACAAGGGATTCTTAGGGAGCGATTCTTTCAAAAATCATAAGAACTACATGGATTTTGATATGTAGTGTAGTGCTAAGTTGTAAGTTCACTTAGTAGGGTGACAATTGAGGTCATTTCAAATCACCATATTGCATCTTTCTTTTTGTATTTGATGTGGTATTGTGGGTTTTACAGGTGAACATCTATTTTACAGGTTACATGTACATTTGGAGATCAAGGTGCGACACACAAGTGACTACCAACAAAACAAAAAAATCATATTCGACCATTTTCATAAGTAACAGTGCCCATAAGCAAATTGTGGTGCCTAGGCTTCCCTAATCCAATCCAGGAACCACAGGTCCAGTCTTATCTGATAGTTCCATATTTAATAGTGCATAATTGTGAAATTTTTCCCTTCCTCGTTCACCTTTTTCTAGTCCATATCAGTCCCAGGAGAAGTGTAAATCAGCTAAGTCCACTCCTCTCTCTCTTTCACTTAGGGTTTCATATTTTATTAGATTATTACTTGTGTCAAATTTTTACTTTAGTGTTTATTTATCATACATGACATTGTAATAAGGGTTTTATAAAAGTTTATTTTTATGTTAAATCATAACCAAAGTAGCTCTTATAAGTATGTAATGATCTATGTATCCTGCATCAATCTTAATATACCTCGTGAATGCATGTGTGTAAATTGCTAACAAAGCAAACTATATGTAGAGGTCTTGGTTTGGGTATTTTAACAAATATATAAAATTAATTGTATTATTGAGTTATGTAGAGGGAGAGGGAAGAAAAAGAGATTAGTATTCATGAAGGAAATCATGTGTTAAGGTCAAAATAAATAATATATAAAGTGGGAGGAGCCCTAGGGATGACAATATGTGTGCTTTTATTCAAAGGTAGGGAGTGTTGGTTAACCGATTCATGTAGTGGTATTTTATGCGAGAGAAGTGAAGTTAAACACTAACAAATGCTTTAATTGTGGGGAAGCTTCTAGTAATATGGTGATGACACCCTTAGTCTTGACCATGGTTATAGTAGTAATAAGATATTTACAATGATTAGTGTCATGTCCAGAGAGATGAAATGATAGTCACGTAAGGAAAATCCTAATTGTTTGGATAACTTATGAGGATAATAATGATAAAGAGAGTGTAAAAACAAGAAATCAAGATACAATAACATAGAGAGTGATTCATGTGGTGTATCTAAACTAACAGGGACTGTAATTGAAACAATTATTTATATACATATACATACATATATGTCATATATTTTATGTATGGTATATGTGTGTGCATGTGCATGTGCGTGTGTGTGTGTGTGTGTGTGTGCGCACGCGCATGGCACATGCACGTGCATGCACATGCGCGTGTGCATAGGTATGTATGTGTGGGTGGGTCGGTTTGCATTTGTGTGTGTGTGTGTGCGCGTGCGCACGCACGTGCGTGCGTGCATGTGGGTTTGTGCATGCGTGTGTACGTGTGTGTAACTTTGCATAATTTATACATGATCATATTACAGCCACAAATTTATATCATAAATATATATATGATCATATATAAACTATTCGGTTGTAATATGATGGTTTATAAACTATTTCGGTTGTATCTATGTGGGTTATACATATGTTGGTTTTATATATATATATATATATATATATATATATATATATATATATATATATAACTATAAGGTTGTAATATAGTAGATTGTAATATCTAGAATCTATGATGTGTGTGTGTGTGTAAACTATGTGTTTGATATATAGTTTATACATATTTTATAACCTATGTGGTTGATATGTGTGCCCTTCCTCCTATTTTTAAATAGATTTAATTGGTTGGAACTACTCCTTCTCTTGTGCATGAAGGCACCTCCCATCCTCCATTCCTATATATTCCATGCTTGTATTCAAGCAAAAGGGCCTGAGAATTTTGTGTATCTTGCATTGTATTGCTGCTACGATCTTGCTAGGAATTGCATAGCCAAGCTCGATCTCTTGTGCTATCTCTCTCTACCTGCATTACATCCGGACTATCAATCAAGTTGCCATTACTCAAGCACCATCCTCCTACTGTTGTTCTTGCATTCCCAATCTCTTGGACTCACATGAACACTCGAGAAAAGAAAGGAACATACTGAGGGGACAAGATACAGACACAACTAGATTTTCCAAAGCTCTTGCTTGTCTAGGTTGGAATTGTGTGTTTGTTTTCCTTGTGTGTTGAATTGTCAATTTCATATCAAATAGAGTAGAGAATCATTCATATCAAATAGAGTAGAAATCATTCATATCAAATAGAGTAGAGAATCATTCATTTCAAATAGAGTAGAGAATCATTCATTTAAGTAAGTTTTCCTTTTAACATTACTAGGGAAGTTGTGAGGAACAATAGCCCTTTTCAGGTCATGATTTGTTCTTCACCTCTGAGGTAGGGTTTGGAGGATTTTGATCATATTAGGTTGTTTGATTTAGATTAGATTCATACATTTTCACAAGTAACCAGCTACATCTAGTTGACTACTTGTCTTTAGTTTATTTATTAGATTAGAACACATTTCTTAAAGATTAGAAAAGAACAAAAATATTTCCTTTGATAGATTAGTTTGCTTTTATTGCTTTGATCCAAAATATTGTGAAAACCCCAAAAACATAGATTAGATCTCTTTCAGTAATTAGTTTTCTTATTAAAAGTCATTTTATTTCATTTTGTATGACCATCAATGGTCCACAACAGAAAAAATACATACAATTGTGATCCATTGGTCCCACAACCCAACGGGCCAAAATTGATAACTAACATTGATACCAACTTACGTTTGATAATAGTCTTACACACACCTACAAATTTTTCTGAGAAGATAGAACAACTCAATACACTAAACATAGTTACTAATCAAGCCTACGACTATTGGACTACTCCTGGCAATAGGGTTTGATTACGCACATGACCATCCAAGGGCCACAGCCCCCACGAGTCTTTGGTTGTGATCCTCAGTCCCACAACCCAACGGGCCTACCAGTCAGTTAGACATTGACACTAGTTTGCATACATTAGTATTCAAGATCTTCACCACTTCCACTAGATATTATCACACAACTTTCCTTACTAAACATAAAGAATCGATCAAAGCTAAGAATTTCTAGACTAGACTAGAAAATCACCCATAAATACCTATGGGCTTCATCATGCCTCTCATTCTTACTTCCATGACCTTGTCTAGAAATCTATACGAGGCACCCATAGGTCATTTTCCATGTGTTCAACAACCAAAATAGAATCTCGGTCGAGCTCGACATTGATTGGAGTCTACGAGTGGCTATTATCTCAGACCGAACCATCACACCACTTCAAGTTAGGAGAGCATTCTTTTCTTTAGACTCACAGATCCCGAACATTACATGTTGAAGATATAAGATTTCCCAATTAGCTTGATCCCATCACCACACTCACATTCACAATCATTCTACACCATTTGTCTCTCACATGACCTCGGGAGGTCGGTGCGAAGAAGGTCACGTGTTGATTTTCTATCATACAAATTGGTGAACCCGACGTGAAGAGCTAGTCTCTAAACATTTCCACTTTCTTCATCCATCCTTTATTCTTGTGGGTATTCTTATACCCCCAAATATGTCAAGATATGATGAGTACGGTTGGCCCATCCCGGGTTTTGACATGTACCATTACCAATCAAGTATACCACAACAATCACCTTCACTTTCAACATGGGTGACAACCACTCATCCACTCAAAACCCTCTACTTCAGGGAACCAATGTTGGTTCCTCTGATACATATTGAGGAACTTGACTAGGTCACTCAGACCTATCCCCCTCAAAACAATCAAGTTCAAATAACATGACATTTCACTAGTGAAGCAAGTTCATCTCCTCGGTATTGTTTTGAACAACCCATTAGCATGCAATCCGATCAACTCCCCATCTAGATGAGGAGTATTTAGCACGATATGCTAGGAGTGAACAACACTTCCAGAACATGAACCAATATTTTGATAGGTTGTAAGGACAAGGTGATGTCCTACTTTCAAAAATAATGCTACCCCACCACCAACCGACAATACTACCAATGAGGGGTGGCAACATCATGAAAAATTCATAGCAGGATACCATACTCCTCAACAACCTCCGAGGGTTCAACAAAAGGTACCTAAGAAAGCACCACCCATCAATGGGTGATGTCATTTCAGATTTGGTAGAAAAGTCAAAGAGTTAGAGCTTTCCCAAAATACATAGAATTCATACGCAGGGGAAAGCGCAAACTCCTTCCTACCCACAAAATTATGGGAAAATACCTACTACACAGAATCCTCCAGTTTACATGAATACTCAAAACCCTAGAGATCTACTTATGGGGACATGGGCACCTTGGGTATGCCCCCAAGCCACGTATGGATATCTCTGCAATAGGCACCATGAAGTGCATTCTCAAATGCCATACCAAATCCGAAATGCAACGTTCCCTGGCTTCATGCCTTCGATTCCATATCAAGGTAATCAACCCCCTATGTACACATGTATTCTAAATCTTCATAGGGGGACATGTATACCTACCCAGGTCCATATGGACAACCACAGGGGATGCCATACACCCCAAAAAATGTCTATGTTGTCCCATTTCAGCAACCGATGCAGCCCCCACCTCCCCAACAAGGGTCTTCAATGGTGGAAACATACAATGGGGACCTATTCTAAATATCTCAAGGAACCCCTAGACTTCTCCATTCGATATAGTCATGCTCCCGAGACCCTTTCCTGATCTTCCAAAGTTCAAAGGGGAGGGTGATCCTAATGCCCACATCAAGGCTTATGCAATGGCCATTCGAGAGCTACTCCCATGGGATGCATGTCATTGCAAAAATTTTCCCTAAGACACTAGAAGGTATTGCTCTCGACTGGTACTATAGGATACCGAGGCTTCAATACACTCATTCAAGAAACTCGTATCATATTTTATCAAAGCTTTTGATATGAACAAGCTTTTGAGAACAGAATCAGGAATTCCTTCATATCAAGAAAGAACACAATGAGTCTGACAGCCCACTTTATTCAAAGGTGGCGAAAGTTCTCTACTCCTCTGCAAGCACTCCAAATATGGATCAAACAAAACTTTGTGATTTGTTCCTTCACTCTCTCAACAGAGAGACAAAGGAAGAGGTTCAAAAGTTCCCACTAAGGAGCTATGAAGAGGTGCTAGAGGGTGCTCTTTGGATTGACCAAGTGGCCATTGACAGTGGTCATAAGACTTATGGAGCAAATGGGAAGTTAGTCACTCCCAATCAAAATAATCCCAGGTTACTCCAACAACACAAACAATAATCAAGGACCAAAGATCCTTAATAAGAATCATGGAGCCACAACCGATGGTGTGACTGACCAGCCCAAAAATCCTAATGTTGTTAATCCTACCAATACAGGTGCTACAAATAACAACAACAATGGAAATAATCAGAGAAACAACAATTTCTCACCCTCGGTAAACATGTGGATTTTAATCATCCTCAACAACAACAACAACAACCTCAAAGAATAGAGACAAACACCACCCCAAGCCCTAGTCAATACCTGGGGGTATCCCAACCAATTCCAAAACCAAGGGCAAGGGTTCCAAAATTTTAATTATAACAATCAACAACCAAACAATAACCGTAGTTTTAGACCACAACAAGGAACAAACCAAAGGCCTCGAGATTACGATCCCCGACTTATACTTATGGTTTCCATAGGGTTCATGGGCATGATGCAAGAACTTTCCATGATTGTAACAAGTTTTTGTAGCATTTTCCAGAGGACCAAAGATAGTTATTTGTTGACATGTTTTTGGAAACCCAACTACACCCACTCAAAATGCCTACATGGGACCAATATCTCCACAGAACACACCACTTGGGGATCTTCAATGATCCTCTCCCCACGCATCCAAAGGATGGTAGATTAGATCCCAATGGTTCAATAAAGGTATTGTAATAGGGACTCATGATCGTGAAGCCTCAACTTTGTCAAAACCCATAGGTGGCACCTCCTTTGGATGGTCACCAAAAAACAAATCATGGGGTTGGTAGAGTTAGACGTCAAACCCCAAATTAACACTACGCTACAAGAACCAAGGATTATTCTTCACAACCAATCCCGATTTATCCGGTTATGTCAAAAAATGTCATGATACACTAAGAAAGCCAAGTAGGGGCTTATGATCTAATCAATGATCTAACCAAGACCTTTTCACACATTTCCTTCTTAGATCTACTGAAGAATTCCCTACTCATCGAGCCACTCTGTTAGAAGCACTAGGTCTCGCCATTTGATTAATGTTACCCCTCCACCAGAGGCACAGATAAATCACATAGACTTTGATGTTAGTCCTCCAGGGCAAGCCTAGAGAGAGATATTGGGTTCATGTTTGACATCAACAAGATGCCCACGGATGCTTGAGATAGCTCATAGTAGGGGTGACCCAAATTTGTTTCTACAAGTTTGGATTTACAATAACTATGTAAAGTGTGCAATGATCGATGATGGGGCAATAGTTAACATAGTTCCCTTCTCTTTTCTTCAGAAGTTAGGGTATGGGGAGACCAATTGCTCCTCGACATGAAACACACTGAGAGGCTATGATAGCCTCAAGGTGACGTCGATCGAACCATAGTATTACTGGTTACTCTCGGGCCCAAGATGGTACTAACTAAGTTTTATATTATAGACCGGGAAACCAACTATAATATGATCCTTGGTCATCCTTGGATCCACCGCATGAAGGAAATCCCCTCCACTCTATTCCAGGAGGTTAGATTCCTACATTTAGGGAAAGTCTTTGTGGCACAAGGTGATCCAAAACCCTTTGATATACATTTGGCTAACTTAAAGAAGAGGCCAGGGGTCCACTCTAAATTTGAGCTTCCCACAAATCAGTTAAACAAACCTACAAGCATGGTACCAAAAGAAAAACTAGTTCCTACAATGGAGTTAGAAGTCATGGGTTTGATCAAGGCATTCCGAAGTCAAGGAAGGATGAAACCATTATTATAGAGACAGTGTCACTAGGAACCACAACAAATATTTTGAGCTATTAGAGAAGGATTTTCCTATTCTCCTCCCCTTTGATTCTATGGGTATGGGACATGCCTTGGGACTTGGTTCCCTTCCAACAGATGAGGTTTGCATGGTTGAGGTAACCGAGGTAAAGGGGAAGGTACAAAGGATGACTCAACATCCATCTTTCCAGTAGTTGTTGGACTCTCCATTTTGATGGAGCCAAGTGTCATTTTTGGCACTGGGGCAGGCATGATCCTTACTTCACCCGAAGGAAGGATTCTACCTTTTTCTTTCAAGTTGAATTTTGAATGCACAAACAATGGGGCTGAATATGAGGCTCTCCTATTAGGTCTCATTATAGCTAAGAGAATGGGCATCCTCAATATTAGGGTGTTGGGTGATTCACAACTAGTCACAAATCAGATATCCAAAGTATATGAGACTAGAGCTGAGCATCTACAACTTTACAAAACAACAGTGTTAGGTCTAACAAAAGGGTTTGATTTCATCTCAATTGAAGTAGTTCCACACAAAAAACCTTCTCACAGATTCTATAGAACTTTTACTTCTTCACGCTTTACCCCAAGTAGTGACCTGGAAGATACCAACTTCACGGTTTCAGTTCACGCCAAACCCTTGATTCATAAAGCACCAATGACCCCAATGTTGACATACGTAGAAACCAAGAGTCAACCCGATTGTTTAGAGCACATGTTAATAGTGATGAATCAACTTTAAGTTATTTAAACACTTTGGTAGAACTACATCTTACCTATCACGAGATAGACCTTTCCTTAATTTCACGTTCCTCTTCTTATTTTGGGAATCCCATGATCGAATCCTCCCCGGAAAGGGTCTTGAGATTTATGAGGTAGAAGAAGAAGGGGATTTAGAGTTACCTCCCCCCACCTAGTTTGAGGAGGGAAACACCTCCTTAATCGAGGGAATGATTGATATAAACATTGGAACAGAGGAAGAACCAAATATTTTGAAACTAGGATCCTCCTTAACTCCAGAGGAGGTGGAAATACATACCCAAATCCTCAAAGAACATCAAAAGGATTTCACATTTAGTTACAAAGAAATGATGGGAATTTCACACCACATATCATGGTGCACAATCTCATCACCAAACCAGATGCAAAGCCGATTAAGAAAAATCGAGACCCATGAAGCCAAAAGTGGCCCTCATGGTGAAAGAAGAAGTAATGAAACTTCTCCAGGTGGGATTCATCAAGCCAGTCGATTATTCACAATGGGTATCTAATATCATCCCCATTCTCAAAAAGAATGGAAAGATCCATATTTGCATAGACTTCTGGGACATTAACAAAGCTTTCCCCAAAGATGATTTCCCATTACCATCCATCGATGTTATTGTTGATGCAAACAACTAGATTTGAATTGTTGTCTCTCATGGATGGGTTTTCGGGATATAATCAAATCAAAATCTCCAAAGAGGATCAAGCCAAAACTACATTTATAACTCCTTGGGGAACCTATTGTTATGTTGTCATGCCATTCGGTCTTAAGAATGTTGGCACCACATACCAACGAGAAATGACATACATATTCCATGACCTTATTCATAAGATTGTGGAATCCTACATGGATGACCTATTGTTGGCCAAGGCCAGAAGTGCATGATCACCCAGAGGTGCTTCATATCATCCTTTCACACTTAATCGAGTACGACATCACATTAAATCTAGAGAAATGTGTATTCGGCATAACAGAGGCAAGCTTCTGGTTACATTATATCTTCACGAGGGATTGATGTCGACCCAACCAAAATCTAGGTTGTGTTAGAAATGGTTCCACCATCAGATGAGTCTGGTATTAGATATTTTCTTGGGAAACTTGGTGCAATCCAAAGGTTCATCCCTGACTTGACCTTTTTATTCATCCAATCAACAATTTGTTGAAAAAGGATTATAGCATTGATTGGATGGAAGAATGCAATGAGGCCTTCAAGGTAGTTAAATGATTCTTGTTGTCCCCTCCCACACTAATGCCACCTAGATCAGATCACCCTTTGATCTTGTATTCATGAGCTATGATGTTTCACTAGCCTACATGTTGGCTCAAGAGGATGATGATAAATGAGAACGTGTAGTTTATTTCATTAGTCGATGTTTGCTTGATTATGAGACATGTTACACATAGGAAGAAAAAGGAATGCCTTGCCATAGTCTTTGCAACAAAGTGTTTAAGGCATTATATGTTGAATCAAGAAACAAGGGTTATTGTTAAGACATACCACTTGCAACATTCCTCATGCAAGGATCCTTGTCTAAAAAGGTCGGTGTTTCATAACCTTAATGGGTGAGTTTGAACTAACATTTGTAAATCAAAAATCCATTAAGGGAAAAATCATTATGGACTGGTTGGCTGACAATCCATTGATGGGGGGTGATTTGGTAGATTTAGACTTTCCCGATGAGTGCATGTACTTTTTCAAACCAGGCCCCCTATCTCTCTATATGTCCTTGGTATACCGACATTGTCAATTTCATCATGGACCACACATACCTAGAAGGGGAAACATCACAACAAAGAAGGTGATTACATGTCATTTCCACTAAGTACATTATTTTGGAACAAGTGCTCTACCATAGAGCCTTTGATGGAATGTTGTTAAGATGTGTTGATGCCAAAGAATCTAAAATATTCTTTATGAGTCACATAGCGGAGTATGTGGAGGTCACTTTGGTGGCCACACCACTACTCTGGAAGATACATCGATGGGCTATTTCTGGCCCACTCTAGAACATGATGTAGTAGAGTTTGTGCACATGTCACAAATGCCAAGAGTTCTCCCATGAGATCCACATACCGGCACAAGCTTTGCAACCAATCACAACCCCATGGCCCTTTTCCACGTGGGGCCTAGATTTGATAGGGAAGTTTTCTCCCTCATCAATGGATGGCCATAACTTCATAATCACGGCCACAAATACTTTACCAAGTGGGTAGAAGCCATGCCTCTTACCACCATACCTAGCTCTATAATCACTAAGTTCATCTTAAACCAAGATCATTTGTAGGTATGGGGTGCCACAAGTCATTATTTCGATAATGGCACATCTTTCAAAAATGACGAGGTGCATGAGTTGTGTACAAAGTTCAAAATAAGTCATCACATGGCTTCTCTCTACTATCCTCAAGCTAATGGACAAGTTGAGGCTACAAATAAAATGTTAAAGGCCATCCTTCTCAAAACCATTAAGGAGAATAAATGAGATTGGCACCTAAAGATTTTTCCGCCTTGTGGGCCTATCAAACATCGGTTAGAACACCAATGGGGGAAACCCCCTTTCTTTAGTGTTTGGTGTTGAGGTGGTTCTACCACTTGAAGTCAAAATACCTAGTCTCCGTATTTCACTACACAAGATCCTGGGAGAGAGGGTTATCGAGAAGCACGACTCTCCCAATTAGAAAGTCTCGATGAGGCTAGACTTAATGCCAACAATGGCACAATGTTTACGCTGACCGGATGGCTCGGAAATACAATAAGAAGGTTTACGAATGTGAGATCTATGAAGGAGATTTGGTATTAAGACTCGATAACTGAGATAGACAAAAAAACTAGCGAGGGAAGGAAATTCAGACCTAGGTGGTTAGGTCCATATCGAGTAGTAGAAGACTACAAAAATGGGGCATTTCACCTGTGTACACTAGAGGGTGAGGAGTTTAGTGAATCCATGAACTCTCTTCACCTAAAGAGGTACTACGCATGATCCACCAACATTTTCATATGTACATTACTACATCTGCATTGCATTTTCATCCACCAGTTCATTTTGTAAAATTTGTGATCAAGGGATTTATTCTTATAAAACTCCTAAAAACTTCTTAAAAACATTGGAAAACATTCAAATCATATCTCTTCAAATCTTCATAGTATCATCAATTATTTCTAAATCATTTCATCAGTTCAAGCAAGATAAGACAAAGTTTTGACTGATCATACCAAGGCCTACATACTTGGTTCTACTTATAGTTTCTTTCTAGGTTAGGTGTCTTTTCCTATAGTCTATTCTAGAAGCTTCATGGTGTCACATCTATCCCATAAAAATATCTTTGGAAATAAGAACATACTAAACATTTTTCCTAGATAAGTAAGTCAAATGCAAATCCACAAAAAATTTTTTTTTACACATTTCTTTTCCCTACCAACCTTCGGTGTTGAGCCTGCATCTCTTACTAGTGATGTAGGGTTGGGAAAGGAGAGAAATTCCCTTACTCACCTATTCCTTTCCTTGGTGATGAGCCCATGCTTCCTCCTAGTAGCATGGGGCAAGGAGTAGGGGGTCTCATTGATAAACTTGAAAGTTACAAATAATTCACTCAAATATTGTGAAATCATAAGTCAAAACAAAGTGAGTTAGATGTCCAAAATTCCAAAAGAGCTTAAAACCCCAAACCCATATTTTTCAACCAAGTAGCCATCTACGGATCCAAGTCTAGATAAACTGCAAAGTAAATTCACATTCTAAACTATGAGGTAACTTGAGTAGGATAGGGTTGTAGTGTCTCAATTTGGTTCTGTCAAACCTTTGTCTTTCTCTCATCACTATCATTCAACAAATTTTCATAACTTGTGCCCTTCCTGGCTCTTGGTGTTGAGCCCTCACATCCTACTAGTTGTGTGGAGTCAGGAGTGGGGAAAGTACATCTTCTTATCATATCATTTTATCACCATGTTTTTCCAAGACAATATGAAGTATCAAAGGTTGCTTAAAGAAACTAAAATTCAAATATCACATTGTGTTTGCATCATCATATATCAACATTATGAAATACAAAAAGAAATCATTCTGTTATCATTTCACATCCACTTGCATACATTCTAAAAGCATAGAAAAGTGGAAATTCTAAATATCTAGAGTACACATGAGAGATAAACCAAAAGAAAATCAACTCAGATACATGGGATACCAAACCAAAAATAAGATCTCTATATATATCATGGTGAATCAAGTTTGTATACAATGTCACCATGCACTAGGCATGGTCAAAATGCTCTCACAATGAGCCCAAAACATACAAAAAAATCATATAAATGACCGAAAAATGTCATCAAAGCAATAAAAATGGCCCCATGGCCTGTCAATCCCTATGAGATCCCTCGATGGTGCCCGACCACATCTAGGGCTCCTACTATGGCTACGACGATGCTGGGAGTGAACAAAAATGATGTGAGTGCTCATGGTGGCATCCACTACCCATGGCCTCACTTGAGAATGGCTCCATCTCATCAAGCACTCGGAAGTCTCATACCCAACCACCTGGGTATGGAGGGAAGTCACTATCTCTCGCTACCTTCCACATAGGGGAAAATACATTAGTGTGTCTTCCTGTGGCTAATGGCTGGCCCGAAGTCGAAAGTCAGCTCATCTCGGGTCTTCCCCAAGGGGATCAATAGAGTATCCATGCATACCCAATGGATGAGCTCTCACCACTCCTATGTCATCACTACAAGAAGAAAGAAAGAAGTGATAAGTTAGGAAAAAAAAGAAAGAAAGAGATACAAGTCAACATTCCTAACTAAAAAAAAAAGAGAGAGTATTAAACTTACTCGGGTCTCCAAGCATCCAGTAGGGTCAATAACTATATTTTGTGGTACTGTGGTGGTGGTGTCAGGGCTTCCCAAAGCTAAAGAAGAAATCACTTTCCTATGATGACTCATCATCCCCTCTCCACCATGAGGAAGTGTCGACTCGAGACTAAGGTCTCTCTCTCAACACTGGCCTCCTCATGTGCTGCTCTCAACATCTCCTGAGTATCATGCCACTCAGGGTCACTCTCCTCCTCCTCCGCATGGGCTACCTCACCAGTCCCAACTCCAACTCCCTCATCCTCTATGTCCTCTCCAACTAATCCTCCTCTCGTCTCATCCCCGTATCCTCCTCGAGTCGTCAGATTCTAGATCAATGGGCTCATCCTGCTCCCCTTATGAGCAAGAGCCACAAATCTGAAGTAAGGGTGCTCGAGGGGCACCAACTACCCAGTGAGCATGGACCACCCATCTAACTACAATGGGCACACCTGAATGACCACTATCCAACCAGGATCCCCTCTAGGGCCCTCCGAGCCTCCTGAATAGTCCTATAAACTGAGTGATGGGAGGGAGCATATCAATGTATGGAAGGCCAAACTGCTGGGGGACCCGATCAAATGGGTGGACCTCAAGTCTCCCTACTCTATCAACTAGCTGACCTATCAAGAGAAAAGCTACTATGGTGGTCACCTCCACTCCCCATATCCCTGCCATGTCCTGATAAGGTGTGGCAGTCATGTCTTCCATATAGTCAGGGAAGCCACTAGGCTGATGTGGCATCCTAAGTACTGACATACCTATCCATCTAGCTACCCAACAACCCCTGGATCTGATACTAGTACTCCCCTACCATAGGGGATGAAACTCATAAACCCAACTCATCACAAGAGTGGGGTGGCTCAATGACTGCCCCTGCCATCTGACCACCCTGTATATAATCATGGTAGGTAGTCCCCAAGATATCTATGCCCCAAGCATATTTATGGCCATGCCCCTCGATCTATGCAAATGATAGAGCCCAACAATATAAAAGGGTATCACCACCCTTGTCCCCGATCAATCGGGAGGACAAGATGCCCATGATGGCTCTACGTATGATAGGAATGGGAGCGGTGGAATGGACCAAACCTTCATCCCCTTCTTTGAGCTAGATGAGACAATGACATCTCCCATATATGTGCCCACTACGCATCATCACATCCCTGACCCCACTGTCTCCAAATTCAGTCTCCTCCCAAGTATCGGAGCCCAAGAATATGGTATACATCCTCCAAGGTGATAGTCCACTCACCCCGACACCTGGAACCGTAAAAGTGTTCCATTCTACATCCCAATAGGAAAATAAGTCACATAGAATGTGACTAGCAGGAGCAACATGGGGAACCCATGCAATCCTCCAAATACCAGCCCTCTAGAGAAGATCCATCTCATCTTGTGTCAGCTGATCCAGGATACCAGGGAGCCAATCACACTCCCTCTCCCGACTCCATCTAATGTACTCCTCCTTCTTTTGCATTCACCAAAACATGGAAAAGAGAAAGTTAGTAACATATACCAAATAATAAGCTCACCAAAAACATCACAAAACATGAAAAATCCAAAAAAATCAAGTTAAAAACACGTTTGGTCATTCTATTCATAAACCACCACCCAAGTATAGGGTGGCGGTTCCAGACCGCCGCCTTGAAAGGGCAACGGTCCCCCGTGACCACCACCCTGCTTTGGGCGGCGGTCCTGACCGATTTTCCAAACATGTCTTTTACCCTAAAAATGCTCAAAAAGACAAAAAAAAGACCATTTTTGACAAATAAAAGCATGCCCTATGGGCACCCCCTAGAGACTCATTTAAGACAAAAAAATTTGAAAATAATCCCCCTAGGTGAACTTTTCAACATTTTTACATTTAGGGTATAAAAAGACAAAATTGAAAATAACCAACCTTTGACCACGTTGGTCGATCTCTCCACATGGAGGCATGGTCACGATCTCATCACATGGTCAGTATCAGTCTATGTATTCTCATCAAAAATGATCACCATGGGTCCAGAGCTCCAAATTCACCAAATCAAATAACACAAATGAATTGAAAATGAGTTGTTTTGATATATATATATATATATATATATATATTGTTTTTTAACCTCATTTTGAGTGTTTGTGTTCATAGGGCTGGAGCGTTGGCACATGTATATTTCTATATCCCCACACATGGTAAGTCCTCTTGTCATTTTGATCTAGTGTTTATTTTTCAATATTTTATCTATCTGCACTTGAGTCTTCTTTTCCTCTTATAGGCAGTAGTAGGAGTTTGGGTGGTGAGATTTTCAACACACGGGCATGTCAGGTATAGCTTCTAACTCCCCATTTCAGGAATGCCATACTCAACTCTACGTTTTACACCTTTTCATGGCTAAGACACTTCTCCGAGGGGGAATATGTACACACCCAAAATTACATGTGCTACATTGTCGGAAAAATGGTTACAAAAGTCCCCAATGATGATTTAGTCCTTTCAAGAAGGTGTTCGAGCTCCAATTTCCATTCACAGTGTATATTTTTTCCTAGACATCTTTACTTAGCCTTCCCACACTTTCTTCTAGCTTCCCACTCTTTTCTGCATGTTTTGGCCTTTAGTGCCAGGACCACCACCCTCCTAGGTGGCGGTTCTGAAACCACCACCCAAAACAGGGGGGTCCTAAACCACCAC